>CM047875.1:21381319-21556260 GCA_026212405.1 Petrea volubilis
TTATGGTATTCAATAATGTTTTACATTATAGTATTATTCTAAAAAGTTTATTGATATTCGTAATTTGAAAGTAACTATACAGGTACAGCACACGTATAATTCATAAGAGAAGAAAACTAAGGGCAATCTGAGCAGCATGGAGACATGAAATATTCAATTGTGTCTGCGTCTTTAAAGGGTTACCATAAAAGAATGAAGAATATGAACACAAATAATGATGAAGACAATGAAGTGGAACATGAGAAAAACTGCGACAGAATGAGCCAACAGAAACAGAAATACAAATCCCCAAGCTAGCTGATGTTTGCTGTAGGAAAAATAGCTTTTAGTGCAGCTGGAACATTCCCAGAAAATGATGGAGAACTATCAGAAGACAAGGTAGTCAGGTTGATCAGAATATATTGGAGGGGTGAGAAAAAGGACAAATATTATTGCCAGCTATAATTTGCTCCACTATTTGTTTGAGTAATCATGAGACTCCATTAAGTAGAAATAGATAAACTGAAAAGAAAGCAAGAAAGAGAGGGAGTGGGTGCGGGTTGAAGTAGGCATATATGAGCTGAAGCATACCTGGGGTCATCCCGAGCACTATCATTCGAGATAATATTTGTTTTTGCAATATCAAGTTATCAACTGTTAATTTAACCAATTCTGAGTCAAGGGCCCACCCCACCTGCAGTATATAAAGATTCATGGATAACCGTACTTGAACTTTCCTATGTTTCTCATCATTTAAGTTCATTAAAAGGGATTCACTAATAGTTACAGTATCAAATTCAAGCAAAATATAGCTGACTTGTTTTCCCTCATTCATTTTATGTGACAACCATATTATAGCTTCCAAACATAAGCCAAGGTCAGAAATGAAAGAGAAGACATATGCAAACCCGTGTAAGTTGCCCATACGTGCCCAAGCAAGAAAAGCAGGTCCACCAAAGAAATCATTCAACTCCTGCTTAGTGATATTAAACTACTGTTATCAGAAAATGAGAATCAGAATTAGTTCAGCAATTGAATCAGATGGTCACTGAGGGGGGAAAATGGTAACATAGTCTGCCCATGAAGATAACATAGTGGAAAGTTAAAAATGTCGTTGCTTTCGATTAATTCAGCAATTGAATCAGACGGTCACTGAGGGGAAAAAAAGGTAAAAGGATATGAAAAGCATACAGCAAAAACGTTCTGCCAAATGGTTTCCTGTCCTGTAAATGCCAGTGGCAGGTTGACTCCTTGAAGTGCCATCCAATCAATCTCTTTTTCCCATCTTTCCCAATCCCACCAAACATAGGAATCTGTAAATGGCCAATAGAGTCATGCTAAGCTGTTGACAGAAGCGGCAATTATTGAAAACAAAAGAATACATCCCATGTGTCTCAACCAATCAGGAAGCTAGCCTACTTATATGAATGGTTCAAAGTTGATTGATGTGGTTATTGATGGTTCAATTGAATATTTACTGATTGATGTGGTTATTGATGGTTCAATTGAATATTTAAGAGTAAATTCACAACCAAACCATCAATAACCAAATCACTTCAATTTTAACCGCAAAAGTAAACCACCCCTAGAGTTTTATATGAATAAGAGGAGAGGTGAGCCAGCCCCCCCGCCCCCCGACACACACACCTCCACACACAACACACACTCATGTTAGAGGCTAGAATAAGGTCTAACAAGTTCAACATCTGAAAACAGGAACAAAAAGTGAGTGAATACTAAAAAGCAAAACCAGAACAGCATGCATCTATGACAAAAGAACACCGGTTTACACCTACAAAAGTAAAAAGCAAATGGAAGACATTAGCCGGTGCCTAGAAAGAAAATAAAATCAGCAAACTTCAAATTGTTGTCCTTGTCGTTGCTATTTAACAATGTGGGGGAGAAGTAAACATTAATTAAAAAAAATGAAGGGGTGAAAAAAGAAATTCTTGCAGCTAGAAGTAACAACATTTTGGTAATAATTCCACGGCACTGGACGCTGAGTGATGACACCCTCATCTTTCATGAGAGAGAGAGATCCGGGCTTGGGAACTGAACCAAGTTATGCACCACCCCTATTGTCCCAACAAACATGAGCTCCACACCAGTACTTTAAGTACCAATGAAGTCCTGATGTGATATCAACTGCTGTAGTACCTTTTATCCTAGGTAGAAAGTAAAGAACTATGAAAATTTACAAAATCATTGAAAGCGCTATTTGTTTTGACTTTTTTTGCTAGGTGCAGAAAAACATGGATGCATATTAAAGTTATTAAACACAAAAATATGTTGTCTGGCAATTGGAAAATGTGCAGGGGTGAATGTTAGAGCTTCTGCAACATTGAGAAAACAACCTCCGGAATAGTATATTGCCAAGGCAGCCTCTCCACTCATCACCTATTAGTTTTTAGTTTAACGCTCTAAGCCTCTAACATGGTATTAGAGTATGCAACTGTCCTAAGGTTAAATTTCGCATCACATATACATTTTAAATCTAGCCATTATATATGTTTTCAAGGTTTTATACTTCCAGCTATCAGAATAATAATCTGGAAATGTGGGAAAAGTATCATATTCACCGAGATTAAACAATTAATTGGTTGTTTCCACAAAAGAAATTTAGATCAAAATGAGACTATACACATAACATGGAAAAATACTTCAATGGGATATAAACCTTGAATGAGGGATTGAAACGGAATCATATTGTTCCTACATTATCTCAGCTGAATCTGTACTTGAACTCTTGTAATTGCTAATTTGAAAGCAGCTTTGCCCACCACAGGCATCCAAATATTTGAGATCAATTACAGATTATATCAAAACCGCTCAGGAAGAAGATAATTATTGATGAAAATGCAGGATATATCAGCTCAAGAATTTTTGAACCACTCGAATACTTTTCAAACTCTCAAAATTAAAAATGGTAAGATAACATAGATGACAATTGATAGGAAATCAAATACCAATTGTGTACTAAATCAGCCTTAGGAGAAGAGAGATCCATTCGCCAAAATCCTCATTTTTCAAATCATTGATTAAGTCCAGAGTTCATTCAAACCATATCCTTACCAGGGTGAACACAAAATTTGTCAGAGCATGAGAAATCCTTTCATGTCATTCTGACCACGAATTGGCAGAATAAAAAAGGATAAAATCAAGAAAATGTTTGAAGAACTGCGTTAAGAGTTGGGAACCAAGAATCAGACAAAATTGAAGATTCAACAAACTTAATGTTCTACCGAAACAACACTATTAACTGCCAATAAATATCAAACTAGTTTCACGAAGCTCTGTTACATTCGAAAGCCATCTGCTTCATCAGAGACAGAATAAACCCAAGTCCCTAAAAATAAAGAACATAGTACAAAACAAGCGAAGCCCAGAAATGTATAACCAAGAAACTGATAGTATTAGTAACTTCTTCATAACCAGAAAATATTTTACAATATCTAATCAACACTCGGTTTCACAAGAATCCAACCCCAAGAAACCAACCCCTTTCTCAAAACTCGAGAAAATGAAAGACGAAGTTGAAAAAAACACAATCCTAAGAGAAACCCATAAATGGGAATCCAAGAAACTAATGCATTATCAGTACCTTAGTGATAATCTTGAATTCGAAACTGGACAAATGGGTGGGAAGCAGTCTCTGAAGAACACCTTTCGCCGCAGATTCTTGTTCGTATGGCGATGGTTTCCTGGCGTCTAAACGGTTCAGTATAGACTCGATAGCTTCTGATTCTTGAACTGCAAATGAGGAGCATGGTGATAGCAGTAAGAGGAGTGAAATTGCTATGAAGTGAAAATTTGCATTTCGGTTAGATATCATGTTTGGGGCCTTAAGGGTGTAAATTCGTTTTTGCTCTTTTGATTTTATAGTGGGAGCAGGCTCAAGATGATTGAAAACTGAAAATTGACCGTTGAGAATTTCAACTTAGTGGGGTCTTCAAAGTGTCGAAGACACAGAGAATTTCCACAGATGAACTTTGAGAAGGAAAATTTGAGTAGCATCTCAAATATGACGTAGGTAGCATGAATTTTGTGCTATGCATGAAATTGATTCAATATATGTTTATATGAAATACTAAATGAATATTTCCTTTATTCCTAATAAAGTCAATCTTATGTTTTTTTTTTCAAGAGTATTCTTTATTTACAGTTTAAAAAATCGATTTAGAAAATTTAACTTTGAAATTTTATTGTTAGTTTTGAATTAAAGAAGCTATCTTCTTAAAAATGTGAGACATGATAGGTCTGAAATTATGTTGTATTTTATCCCAAGATAAAACTTATTTTCCCACGCAGAAAATATTATTTTGATTTATCTCTTTAAATTAACTGAAGGGATATAAATATTGACGTTTTAAAAATTATTTTTTTCTTAAATATGTGAAAAATTATTTAGTAAAGTGAAGCTGGAGCAAGCTTAGGAATCCAACTTCCCATAGTTTGTCTTCGATTGCATGAGAAAGATGATGAAGATAGTATGATTTTTTAGAGAGGAAAGAGTGTCCTTCTCAATAATAAAAGAGTAAAATTGGCATACTACCAAAAAATACTGGGTATTTTTGCAAAATCAAAAGTTAGAGGACTAAAAATCCCAAACGAGTAAAGTTAAAGGACCAATTTTGCAAATTTTCTATACACATCACTCGCCAAGTATGCATTTTAACTAGAACGAGGGAAGTCGACTAAAATTGCCAGACGACTAAAAGATACGAGATGTGTTTCCAAAATCAAAAGTTAGAGAACTAAAACTCCAAACAAGTAAAGTTAAAGTACCAATTTTACAATTTTGCCCATATATAAATGTAATACCTTTAATGAGCCCAAGAGAATCTCAGAAGTGAAATTGAGAGTTGGCTGAAGGAGAGGACCTATCATATAGCCAGGATGCAATGTTACCAAGTCAATGCCATTATCTTCTGCAAATCTCCATGCAGCTTGCTCTGCTAAGGTTTTACCAAGAGAATACCATTGCTGCAAAACATAACAATTAATTTCAGTTTTTGGGCTTGTTTATTTTTATGGTTAAAATTAATTTGAATGATTTGGTATAACTGATGTAATTGGATATTTAAGAGTAATTTATAATCAAATCATTTGAATTTTAGCTATAAAAGTAAATGAGCCCTAAAAGTGCTCTACATATAAAGACCAAATACTCATTATAATTGCAACAGAAGGCAACCACAAAAGTCATTGATTTAAACTTTCTTTTGTTGAACGAAAACCTTTATTGACGATTAGGGTTTAGGGTTCCAAGGTTTAGGGGTTAAACCTTGACGCCTGCATAATTACAAAAACCACCCCTATTGATAAATTTGGTCTTATTGTTAGACCTCCTGTAATATTTGCACAATTACAAAAACCTTCCTTGCAATCAACTTTTATTTAACAATTAAGCCCCATAAAAAATTAACGTCAGGGGTAGTTTCCGTAATAATGCAAATCCCAAGGAACGTAAGTCTATGCACTAAGCTTAAGGGGGTTGTAGCTGCATGCACACGAGATCCTCTATATCAATTTCTGTTTCATTTTCTATTCCAATCAATACACACACTAAGTATAAAAATATCATGCCAAGTGTATAATTAAGGATGCACTACTAGAAAAATAACGATTTGCACTGGAATTTGCGACCAATTTTTGCTGAAAATCGGTCACAAAATACTTTTGTCACCGTATTTGCGACCGATTGGAGTCGGTGACCAAAAACCTAGTCGCAAAATTTGATACCAAATTTGTGACCGATTGACTTTATGATCGATTTTGCGACCGAAATGGACGAGTAGCAAAAATGCGGATGTGGAGCATGGGTGATGGTGTTTGCGACCAACTAAGTTGGTCACAAAACTGGTAATTTTTTTTAGTAGTTGCGACCAATTGCGTTCCTCACAAATTTTGTCACTTAAAATAATTAAAAAAAAAAACCAAGGCCTCCCCCCCCAACCTGGCCGCCCAGCAACAATACCACCAGGCGCAGGCCCGCGCGCATATGCACGAAACTCTACGAAATAAATCACTGTTTTTTGCTCCCAACAAGACTTGAACCCTGGACACCAGGGTTGTGAGATAGACAGTATAACCGATGTGTCAATTGGACTTTTCGTGTATTAAACTGTGTTTGTATATACTTAATATATATTTATACTATATTTTAAATTTAAATTATTTTAATAAATTTCATTAATTTTACCAATTTTTGTAATTTATTAATTTTATTAGTTTTTATAATTTATTATCCCATTATTTTTTTTAAATTAAAAATATTTACCTTTGACTTTACTTTATTTAAACAATTTCAAATACTAATTTTATTTCTTTAATGAGTAAAATGAATAATAACACTCAATCAATTTAAATATATAAGTCAAATATTTGAATTTACTTGATTGACATTAGTTATTTGTTCTCCGAATAGCTAATCAAATTAGTGATTTTTTATTAAATATATAAATCAAATATATGTAGTTTGATTAATTAATTTAACTGGTCAATTAATACATATATAATCATATCAATTATTTTTTTAAATTAAAAATATTTACCTCTGACATTCTCAAAATTAATACCTTAAACACACATTTATTTAAACAATTTCAAATACTAATTTTATTTTCCTATTGAGTAAAATGAATAATAACACTCAATCAATTTAAATATATAAGTCAAATATTTGAATTTATTTTATTGAAATTAGTTATTCGTTCTTCGAATAGCTAATCAAATTACTGATTTAATTTTACATTAAATATGTAAATCAAATAATTGTTTTCAAAATGTATATATAAATGAGCACTGTATACATATATATGTATATTTAATCAAATTTACATTATTAGTAGGCATCTCAAAGTATGTGTTCTACAAAGTACTAATTATTAGCATATATATCTTTCATTCATTATTTCATAGTTTTAGAATGATTGGTACTTCTAAATTTATAACATTAGTTATACATATGAAAAAAAAACAAAAATTTCAAAAACAAAACCACTGAAGTGGGATCTAAATTGATAGGCGGCCAAAAAATTTTAAAAAAATTAAAATAAAACTTTTGCGCCAGACAAAATTGGTCGCAAAATGGTCAACGATACAATAAAAACTCTGTGACAGAAAATGTAGGTCGCAAGGTCGGTCGCAAAAAGGACGATGAATTTTGCAACTGATAACGTCGGTCGCAAATGTCACATACCACTTTTGCGACGAATTAGGTCCGTCGCAAAGTCGCGGCAAAATTTTTTACGCATGACACCAAAGTTGCAACTGAATTCTTGGTTTTGCAACCAATTTAATCCGTTGCAAAATTTTGGTCCAAATTTTGGTTGTTTTGCTAAAAAAATCCGACGCAAATGTTGTCGCAAATTTTGACCGATTTTTTCGGTCACAAAATTCCATCACAAATTACGAAATTTCTAGTAGTAATGTAATTTTTATACGCACGGCATGAATGTGAATTATGGAACATGAGATGAAACACTATTTTATAATAGAGAATCTCATCCGCCTTGCTTCTTGGAATTATCTTCTAATTAATAGGCCTAAGCAAATTGAAGATATATTGAGAAATGGCGTACCTTGGCTTGTTCACATAGTTCCGCATCTGAAAACCAAGTTTCATCAACTAGAGTATCAGGGCTTTTGGGAGTATGGTTTACTAAAATGGTAGATATAGAGGATGTTATCACCACCCGTCTAAGAGATGGTACTTTACTGCATGATCTCAAGACATTAACTGTTCCTTTCACTGCTGGTTCAATCAGATCTGCCTAAAATGTTCTCAGGAGCAAATAAAAAAGTTACACTAACACGAATCGTGCATGAAAAACAAGTCTAGCTAAGAGAAAATGAAAATGTATCTACACAGTACTACTATGAAGATTCCTCTTTACGTATTAAAATTGATGTAGTGTTACATTCATCTTGCTTATTTTCCAGAAACTAACCTATTCCTGACACTTCAGTGGACGTGAAACATCTACTAAGTAAGGTTGCTTTTTCGTATGTATGGGCCATTCAATTTTGAACTTGCTAGATAGGGAGGGTTTTGTTAAGCGGTTATGAAGATGGATTGTTTGTTAAGTATATGTGATAGGGCAAATTATACTGACTACCCCTGAGGTTTGGTTAATTTACGAAAAAACCCCTATTTTTTTAAAAATTACCAAAAACCCCCTAAGGTTTCAAAAATATTACAAACTTATTCAAATTTCCAAAAATACCCCTTCCCTTTTTTTGGGTGATTTACACTGACCACCCTGAGATTTGGTTAATTTACGAGAAACCCCCTATGGTTTCAAAAATTACCAAAACCCCCCTAAAGTTATACCAATATTACAATCATCACCTATTTAGGTTGACTTATTAACAATATTAAATCTTTTTTTTCCTCTCTGTAATAGATTTGAAAAAAAATGTGATTATTTATTCAAATAAATATTATGAATTTAATACATTAAAGGTATCTACCAACACATCAAGTATGTTATATTATCGCTAATACGGAGTAAATTTTAAGAGAAATGAGTTAGAGTCCTCAAGCTAAATAAAATTTTCAAGTGCATTATTTAATTTCAATTTTTTATTTCAATCAATGTTTATATTACTCATTTCACATAATCATAATTTTTGTTTTCCAAATCTATTAAATTAAAATTTTATGATAACAATATTACAGAGGGAAAAAAAAAGAATTAATATTGTTGATAAATCAACCTAAGTAGGTGCTAGTTGTAATATTAGAATAACCTCAGGGGGTCTTTGGTAATTTTTGAAACCACAGGGGGTTTCTTGTAAATTAGCCTAATCTCAGGGTGGTCAATGTAAATCACCCAAAAAAGGGGAAGGGGTATTTTCGAAAATTCGAATAGGTTTGTAATATTTTTGAAACCTTAGGGGGTTTTTGGTAATTTTTGAAAACGTAGGGAGTTTTTTGTAAATTAGCCAAACCTCAGGGGTGGTCAGTGTAATTTTTCCTAGGTGATATATTCAATTTTCGTATGTAAAGTCAAGGTACCATTCATTTAAGATCACTGAGTTCGAAACCAAGGCACTGGTTTGGGAAATTATCTATATAATTAAATTTTTTTTTATGAACAAAAATTAGATATCAAAATATACTATTTTAAATTAGGAATTGAATGGTTGCAACTTGTTAAATAGGTGCATTCAAATTCAATGAATTAGGCGAATGCACATGTTGAATGTGTGCATCCATATTCAACTAGTTTACAAAGGGATGCAACGAATGTGTGTGACTCGAAACTCCATGTCTTCAACCAAAGGCTACATCGTTCGTCATTACAGATAGACCCTCATCCATCACAATCAATGCACCAAAATCATTTCGTTGATTTCTATTTCCTCTAATTCAGCATTGGAGAGTTCTAAATACTTCAAGTTTGAAGTTCTTCAAATTCTTAGTACTGTTAGGTTAAACAAATTGGCCGTTTTATCCTCAAAGGCGATTGTCTAGAACACGGGAGTCGTTTGGGGCCAAATTTGCTTCAAAAGTCAAAAGAGTACACGTGAGTTGTTATGTCAAATATATCTATTTATTTAATTGTCTCATTCTTTAGCTACATTTAGTTATCTTTAATGTATATAAGAATGTATGTGTATATAATGTATTCACCAAAAAAAAATATGTGTGCAGTACCTGTGTAGTTGTATATATTCCAAAAAAAGGATTTTCTTTTTTGAAGACCATATCTCCTAAATTTCATAAAGTAAAAAAAATTAAAGTTTTAAAACAGTTGCAAATTTTATCTTATTTATTCTATAAATCTTTATGCTTGCACTGTGTCTATGTTTCACATTGTATAATTTAAAAACTTTTTTTAATATTTATCTTGGCATATTTATATTTGCATTGTAATGACAGATGTTATACATTATTTAAAAGTATGATGGGCTAGACTATATTTTTTTTAAAATAAAAATTAGATGTTTAAGGCTTGATACAATATAATTTTTGATACACTTAATTCCTAATGTTTTAAAAAATTAGTTTAAACATTTTAATTTTTAATATATTTTTAATATTTTGATTGAAATTTTCAATGTTATCCTTTTTCCCTAACATATATGGAAATATTATGAATCTATACACAACTTCAAAAATATTATGGGAATATATTACATATATATATATATATATCTTGTTGTTGTTATAATTATTATGATAATAACCAATTTTCTATAAAAGATTTATAACTAGTTATAATGATAATGGTCTTTATTACTACAAAAAAAAAAAAAGAAGAAAAGATAATGGTCTCTATTGACCCCACTAGAAAAACTCTAAATTTATATAAAAGGGGTCATAAAGTAAACAGGTGTAGATAAATTAGAAAATTTTTATTCCACTTAAAAATACTCAAAAGAAATGAATCCATTTGTCATAAAACACACAGACACACACACAGATATATATATATATATCTGTGTGTGTGTACGCGCGTGCGCATGCGCGTGTGCGTGTGTGTATATCTATATCATTTGCTATTTATGCTATTAATCAAACACTTACGGGTCTAATCACTATTTGGGTATCTTTTGGTCTCTTTAGTCTCTCATCACATCTTTAATTTACTTTCTCTCTCCTCTATCCTCTTCTAAATTTAACGTGCTTTTAATGTTTTTCATATCTCATTCTCTCGCCTCCGTCAATATATATTTTCCAACCTCTTTTATCATTTTTTCTTTTACTTTTTCTTTCTTATTTATTTGTCAATCTTACAATTTTATATATTTTTATTTAAAACTATTTTATATAATAAATGTAATAAAATACATTATAAACAATTTAAAAAAAATATAATCATGTATAAAATTCAATAAATATTTTAATTTTATATTCATAATTTAAACATGTAATTAAATTATATTTTACTTTTATTTAATTTTACACACGCATTGAATGTACACGACCAACTAATCATAATAAATTTAAAAGTACAAATTATCTTTTTATCTACAAACACATGTCACTCTCATACGTCATATGAGTTATGAATATATTTATATTTATTTATTTATTAATTTTGTTGACTTAAATTAAAAGCCATACAAAATTTATTGGATCTTTCACACACACACACACACACATATATATATATAGGGATAATTACTCCCAAAATAGGTCAAAAAGATGTTAGTGCTAAATGGTTGTCCACTAAGTTAATTGAGGTAATAAAGGAAAACCCAGACATGAAGATCAAAGGGATTAGGAGTGAATTGGGTAAGTATGGGGTAGATCCTCCTTATATGCAAATCTATAGGGCTTTAAGAATGGCTATGGAATCTGTAGAAGGTAGACACAGTGAGTTATATGGTCTGGTACCTTATTATGCAAAGATAGTATTAATAACTAATGAGGGTAGTGTGGTAACTTTACAGTATGATGTTGGTGAGGATGAGGATAAGGGGCCTAGTTTAAATGTAGTACCTTTCTTTAAGATGTACCTTTTAGGATTGAAGGCTCTTAGAGATGGTTTTATTGAAGGTTGTAGCCCTTTTTTAAGCTTTGATGGTTGTCACCTCAAGGGGCCATATGGGAGAGTGTTATTGTATGCAATAAGAATGGATGCAAACAATGGCTTGTTTCCTTTAGCTTTTGCAGTGGTTATATCTGAAAGCAAAGATAGTTGGATGTTTTTCTTTGAAAATTTGTCCTTAATGGTGGTGGCTTCTCACCTGATGCACATTGGACCTTTATGCCAGATAGACATAAGGTAATATGATTTTTTTTTTACCATTTTATAAGCTGCTTTTTTAACATTTCATAAGCTGTTTTTTAACATTTCATAATTGATGGCAAGGTTTGGTAGAGGCAATTAATGAAATAGTACCTCATGCTCATCATAGAAGATGTGCAAGGCACATCTTTGCTAATTTTAGGCTCTACTATTCTGGTGCAGCTCTGAAATCTTATTTTTGGGCAGCAACTAAGGCATATAACATTAGGGATTACAATTTTGCCATGGAAAAATTAAGACAATTCAATGCATCTACATATGAGTGGTTGTGTAACATACCTATAAATCAATGGTCTAGGCATGCTTTTGGCACACATATAAAAAATGATCACATCATAAACAACATTTTCGAGTCCTTTAATACTTGGGTGGGTGATTTGAGGGGTAAACCCATTCTAACACTTATGGATGGCATAAGGTCTAACATGATGGACTTTATTCAAAGGAGGGTAGACTTATCAAAAAAATGGAAATCACCAATAACACTATATGCATTAAAAGTGTTGAATAATGTGAGGGAAGAAAGCAGGAAATGTCACTTGTAAGTGGCTGGTAAAGGGATGTATGAAGTGAAGGATAGAAGGAGTCCCTTTGTTGTTGATGTATTAGTTAGGTGATGCACTTGTGGGATGTGGGGTTTAATGGAGATTCCTTATAGGCATGCTGTTACTGTAATTAATTATAGGAGATCCAAATTAGAAGATTTTTTGCAGCCCACTCATTTATATGATGTATTCCTGATCAAAGCTTTTAGCCTAATGACTTGGATGTGCAGCGCACTAATTTAAATCCTCCATTGAGAAAGAGGCTACCAGGAAGGCCTAAAAAGGCAAAAAGAAGGGAGGCTGGAGAACCTACCTCTTCAAAGAGATCAGGGTCAGTTAGGTGTAAAAAATGTAATGTCTTTGGTCATAACAGCCGGACTTGTGAGAAGGTAATGCATTACTTCACTATTTTTTTTTTCGCTTATGTTGTTTATTTACTTCACTGTCTTTGGTCATGCCTTAACTATTTGTTGTTTTTTTCGTTTTCCTTTTGTAACAAGGGTGATAGCGAACAACCTGCAGCATCAACGCATTCAATGAAGAGGCTTAGGCTATTTGATGAATCAAGAAGGATGCATTATGTTCTTTTTTTTTTTTTGTAATGAACATACCTTAAAATGTTGGTGATGTTTTTTGGCTTCATCTATTTGGCAGAGAGAGACAATGCCATCATCCCAAACAAGTGTCAAGACTGTCAACTTAGAAGTTCCCACCACTTCCAACAAATTGAGAAACAAACACATTATACCAAGGCCTAAAGGAGGAATGGAAACAAGAAAAAGTGGAAGGAGAGCTTCCTGGGTAGCAAGAAATAGGATTCTTGGACTGGATAAATGGCAAGAAAGGACTGCATCCCAATCTATTTTGGTGCCATCAAATACTCATCAAAGGGAGATACGGTCCAAGAAACTACATGATTGGCCTTCTTCTTCAGCCCCTCCACTGAATGCACATATGTGAACTTATGGATGAATTTTTTGGCAAATTTGGCTATATGTATGTAAAGGATGTTTTGGAAAATTATGAAATGAAAGTGGATGTTATGATTTTGAACAAATTTGTTTATGGTTGATGGTGTATATTGGGATTAGGGTAAGTCTTTTGAGGAGTGCTTTTTGAGCACATTTGGTGTTGTAATGAATATTATTGATAATTATCATGCTTTTGAGCACTATTTATTTTTGTAAAGTTTTGTAACTTATCATACAGTCCCCAAACCCTTGTTAGTGAATTCAGGGATAAAAATTTAATTGGGAAGTTCCCATGCATGCTAAAATTTGGATGCAACAACTATTATGATAATATATGGTAAATATTACATTAAACACCCTAACATTGTAAATAATTACAATAAAATACCTCAGACAACAATATTTTTTACCATAACACCCTCAAGGGTAACTCAGTCAATTCATATTTGTTCAAATAGTTTTCCCGCCTACCGAAAGGGTAATTTCGGTAGTTCATATTAACAAAAGGTGGTAATTGTTAGACGGCCACAAAACATAGGGGATTATTGGTAAATTCCAATACAAGGGGGTGTTATATGTAATTTTGCTTAAACTCAGAGGTGGTGAGAGTAATTATCCATATATATATATATATGTATATAGATTGAAAGTATTTCACAGTTTGAAAAGAAATAAAATAAGATCGAAAATCTTTCACATTTGGAAAAGAAATCAAATAAGATACATACATAATAGAATACTTATCAACCAATTAAGAATTCGAAATAGGATGGCGACTATTGAAAAATTAAATTCAATAAAATGGCTTAAAGCTAAAGACGATTGAAGTGTAAATTTAGAGCATATTTTTTTTTAAAAAAAATATGCATATTTTATGCTATTTAAATTTTCGAATTCGGTTCAATATATAGCAAATTTTTGTGTTAGAATTTGTCAGATTACTAAAATATGAATAATTCTAAGATACTACTAATTTCATATGGAAAATTTTCATCAAAAATAATGTGGTCGTAAATACTTTTCAGCGAATTTTAGGAGAACAATTCATCAAAAATCCCCAATGATTGGATCATCGAAAATTTAACAATCGCCAACGGTTGTCCAACTAATAAAAATTAACCCCGCTGAAAAAACTTTTTAACTATCTATTACTATTTAAAAATTACATATTTTCTTAGTACTAACAGAACCTCAATATCAATAATATCTAAATTACAACACAAATACTAGAATAATTCCTGACAAGTAGAAACAATTAATCCACAGTTTCAGGAGTAAAAACAAGCGAGTTTTAAGAGTATGCACCTGTGGATCTGTAGCAGCTGAAACGAAACAAGGCGATGCTGTATGAAAGACACCTTCACAGCCATCAATCGCCGTATCAAAAGATCCATCTTCGATTAAATTGGCTTGGAACAATTGCAATCTTTGCTCTGCTCTTTCGAGTGCCTCTAGGTGTTCAATTTTCCGAGGATCACCTGTGCCATACACGTGTGTAAAGAACTTCATATTGCATACATAACGAAAACTTAAATGTAACCCCCAAAAGCACTGAACAAAATTAGTTTTTCTGTGCGCTTAAGCTGGCCTATAGAGAGAGAGAGAGGGAGAGAGATTAGGAATCAACGTACTGAGGTCACGCACGGTGGCCTTCACAGTATATCCCCGCTCCAGCAACAGCTTAACGAGCCATGAGGCTATATAACCCGACGCTCCTATCACACACACCGCCTTTCCCTCTCCGCCACTCATCTTTTCTCTCTCTCTCTCTCTCTCTCTCTCTTTGTGCATGTGTGTGTTTATGCGCAGTGAGAGGTGTGTGAAATGGTCGTTCAATTGAATTATATATCCACTGCTCCGCGGTTGAAAGCAGAAAGAGAGCAAAGGGGAGGCTGGAGGGCGGTCCCCCATCTCCCCTCAAGTTATGTTGAGCATGCATGGGATCATTTTTATCCCTCGCTTTTCAACTCAATAACAAAAGCATCCCCGACCTTTTAATATTCTCTCATATCATCCCTCGACCGCTATTCCAACGACGATCTCTTGCAATATTTAAAATTAATTTGATCAACATACCCTAATTTAACATTTCATATTATAGATAATAAAAAATCATCCTCGTTTCTTGAAAATAAATTGCAACATAATCTACTAATATTATAGAAAATCTACTAATATAATTTTCAATCTTAAAAACCAATCAATTTCTAATTTTAAAAAGCAAAAGATATAAATTTGGGCCAAATTACTTTTGGTTTGTCACATTAAAAAGAATAATATTTTAATTTTTATAGATACTTTTCCTTTAAGTTCTTAAATTGACTTGTATTGATAATGATTTTAATAAATCAATGTATTGAAGAAAATTATTTTCTTAAATATTGAAAGATACAAATCAAAATCTTTATCTATTTATTCTGATCAAGTAATGCTAAATAAATTAATTCATAATAAAAATGTATCAGTGACTATGAAATTTATAAACTAATGTAAATGCTAGATTAATAGGGGCACTTTTGTCAAGCTCATTTTAATGGCTAATTTTTATCACCAAAATAGTGGCTAAAGGTCATTGAAAAAATAGGGATGATTTTTTTTAATTCGGTTAAAAAGGGAGCAATGAAGATGAATTTAATCAAACTTACATGTATTTTTTTGAAAAAAAAAATTGAATTTCGTCCCCTTAAATTACAGAAATATCTTCAATATTTTATAAAAATTTGACATCCCCAATTAAAAAAAAATCTGGCTACGTGCGTGGTTGGTTTGGGCTTTCCGTTATTGCCAAGTACAAAAATGGTATAAGATGGATATGCATCTATGCTACAATATATATATATATATATATATAGTAATTTTGACCAAAATTCGAAATTTTTTAAAACTTATAGTGTTTCAAAAACGTATCTAGAATAATTTATTTGGTGGGGTTGACATTAAGTATGAAGCACCTATTGTTTAGATCATTTAGAATAGCCAATTAATCATATTTAACGATCTTTTGACTTTTAATACTTCATTAATTTCTCACGCACGTAAAGTAATTAGGAAACTTTTAATGAGACTTTAATGTTGACGAATATTACACACTCCACGTTAACTTATTAATTATAATCTGTACTATTACCTTTATTTCAAAGTATTGAGTAGGTATAATTACGTTTACATCCCCTAAAGTTAGGTATAATTAGCAACAAACCCTCTTGTATTTGACTAATTATAATTACATCCCTTGAAGTTCAATTAACAAATACCCCCTTTCATTACTAACCATAAAGGTTTTAAACTGACACAGTTAGTTTGCAACTATAAACTTTCGAAAATACCTCTCCATTCAATTACAAAGAGGGAGCATAATGTAATTTTTTTAAAATTTATTTAAAAATTTATGTATACAGCAAAATATTTATTTTTAAAAATTTTAAATATCTTTATAACATGTGACATAATATTTATTTCATGAATTTAATGATTAATTTTAAAATTCTTTTTCATTTATCATAAGGGCGTGTAAACATAATTAGTCAAACATGAGGGGATTTATTGATAATTGCACTTAATTTCAGAAGGTGCAAATGTAATTATCCCTATTAAGTAATTATACTATTTAGTTTCGTTTCTAAAATATGTATCATTGTATTAAAACTATCCGTCTTGGTTTAATACTTCCACATAATTACACACCAAAGAAGTCGATAAGTGTGACACTTAATTAAAACTAGTGCATCGGCACACTCGATGCATGTGCAAATATAAAAATGAATATAATTTGGTTAAATAGTTAAATTTAATGGTAAAAAAATATAATTTTTTTGTTAAATTCTATGTGAATTATGTATATTTCCTAAATATTTTTATTATTTATTCTATCTTTTTAATTATCGAAAATATATTTATTGGATTTATGATGGGTTAAAAAATAAATTTAAAAAATCAAAACTATTTCTAGCACTGCTAAATTTAAATTAAGCAAGTACAAACTGGAGTTCAGCAAACATCATTATCAATCAAGAATACATCCAACGTTAAACCAAATAACTGTATTACGTAAATGGATCTAAGGCCGACAAAGTGAAGAGAATTAAACACAGTCGTCAAGATCACAGAATGATGCAAGAACTGGACCGAAAGAGTATTACATATTGCACAGATAATTAACTTGTGGGATTTTATAAACTGAGGAAGTTCTTCTCCTTCAAGCTTTCAATAGTATCCTTGAGGCTCACCTCAAAAGGTGTGAAATCAATACCCAAGCTTTCTGCTTTCTTTCTCGAAAACTGGTAACTTAGAGGCTCTGTGGCATTGCTGCAGTATAAGGAGAACATGAACGTTATAGTAAGCGGAGGCAATTGCCTGCCGGAAATAAACATCCATTCCCGATATATTGTGCTCACAGACACCTGAAAAGAGCCCTCCTATATATATCCGAGGGGGCGCTCTGGGATTTACTTGATTGTGAGATATGTTGGTTGCAATTACAAAATCTATAAATTCTAGTTGACAATTGTTTAGGGGGAAAATATTATGTATATTCCGGAGAATTATTTTCTTATTCTAGATGAAAAATATTTAAATCTCTGGAATTATAAGATAACGTCTTCTTTTCCTAGCTACCTATACTAGTCGCTTACTAGGTTGTATTATAGAAGATTCTAATCAATCCAATCTAGATAACTAGGAGTCACTTCTAATATCATGCAAGGAAAGATATATATATATATATGTGCGTGTGTGTAAAGAAAGTTAGAAACAAACATATATATAATTGGAGAAACTCCAAATCAAAGTGCATGTATTTCCACATTGAATGGGAGTTCAGAACCCTTAAAACTTGCTTTCCTAACACTTAAATCCCTATAATTGTTCAAAAAAGACAGGATTGGAAGCTTCTCAAGGGGGAAGCTAGGTTTGTGCAATCCGTTATAAAGAGCACCATATTCTTAATATTGATTGATATAGGATACATAACGAAGATCCCTACTGAATTTGGGATGCTTATCATGCAACTGAACTTTATGCGATGACAATTTCCTATAACATCTAATAAGCTAAGGACAGGAAAATGAATCGATAACTTGTAAATAAGTTTCAGATACATCGACTATGTAATTTCTAAGTTTATAGCGCACAGTTGCCTTGAAAACCAACAAAACAGTTGAACATAGAAAACATTAACAGTGAAATGTGGATCTCCGCGTGCGTGAGTGCATACAAACAAGAAGAATAAGAAGAACAACAACTTACGTTACAAGAACGTTGAATGAAGGATAAAGCTTGTCCAAAGTCCGCATAAATTCTGAATGAGTCAATGCTGTCGGAGCCAGAATGTATCTTCCACTAGCTGAAGGATTCTCAAAAGCTACAATATGCCCAAAAGCGACGTCTCTCACATCCACCAATTGATATGATGGGAATAATTCTATTCCTGCGAAAATGAGAATTCTTGTTAATAGAATTTTCTCCAAGAGTATCACAACTACATGCCTAGTCTTAAGTTCTACAAAGCTGGTGCGTGCAGTCTTTAAAAAGTGAAAATTTAAATAGCTCCAAAAGAATATATTCCTAGAATGCTTCTTAAGTAACACTACAAGAAAGCACTCCCTTAACTAATGAAAAATTTGTGATGGAAAGATTTTGTTATAGGTTAAGTTATATGTGATAAATGAGTGAAAGAATTCAATTTAAAAAGAAATTAAAAAAAACAATTGTTGACAAGACATGTACGGACGGAATTATTATACATGAAATCTACCAGAAACTATATTTATAATGTATTAGTTCGTCATTGAATAGAGTGTATTTTTGTAGTGTAATTTTCTGGAAATCTAAAGCAGCCGAGAGAGTCATAAATCTAATACCTTTCATGAGGTCCAAGAGACCCTCAGAAGTGAAATTGAGAGTTGGCTGAAGGAGAGGACCGAGCACATAGCCCGGATGCAGTGTTACTAAGTCGATGCCGTTTTCTTCGGCAAATTTCCATGCAGCTTGCTCTGCTAAGGTTTTCGAAAGGGGATACCATAGCTAGAAACAAATCAAAATTAATTTCACTTCTCACAAGTGCTTTGTCCGGATATTCATTATAATTGCAACAGAAGATGTGCACCAAAGTCATTGAATTCTTTGTGTTAACTATTTTTTTCTCCTTTTTTAATAATTAGTTTCTTTGTGCTAAACTAAAGTGATAATGAGACCGTCACCCTCCGAGGTTTGGTGACAAAAGGGATGTACCTTGGATTCTTCACAGAATTCGGCATCTGAGAACCAAGTTTCATCAACTACAACATCAGGGCCTTTGGGAATCCTGTTGAGCGAAACTGAAGCTGTAGAGCAGGTAACCACCACTCGTCTAACAGATGGTACTTTACTGCATGAGCTGAGGACATTGATTGTTCCTTTCACTGCTGGTTCAATCAGTTCGGCCTACGATGTTCTCGGAAGCAAATAGAAGAGTTACCATTACAGAAATCGCACGCCAGAAAATAAGTTCAAAAAATGAAAATGTATCTACACACTGCTTTGAAAATTCTTCTTTATGTATTAAAATCTATGTAGTGTTACATTCAATTTATTTTCCAGAAACTAAGCAATGGTAAGTGTTGGAATGTAGTGCTTATGAGGGGCGTGATAAGGGGCTTAGTATATCCTAAGTGCTTCCCTAACAGGGAAATACCTTCAATTCGTGACATGTATCCTATCCAATTTCTTTATTTTTCTCTCTCCTATTACATACTTTTTTTTTACTTTCTTTCTTTATTCTCTCTCTCCTCTCTCATCTCCTTTTATACTTGTTTTTTTAATTGATTTCATTTTAATTTTTTTTTAAATTTTCACTTATCATTAATTTTTTAACTTTTAATTTTAATTTCTTTCTTCTCTTGGTTTTTGTTTTAAACATCATTAGTTGTGCACCTATTTATAATTCCTTCATTTTTTATTAATCGTCATATGTTGTGTACTTTTTTTATTTTTTATCTTTATTTTTTTGTTTTGTTTAGTGATACTGACACACTTTGTTATTACCCAAGTTAAAAGAAAATGATATCTTTTATTTACCATTCCAGTTATATTTTGGTTAATCATATTAATGTGAATAAGGATTGAAATAATTTAAGTTGGCTAGAATATATGATAATTTAAGTGAAAATTAATGATAAGTGAAAAATAAATCATAACAAATTTAAAAAATTAATGCTAAGTGAATTTTTTTTTAAAAAAATAAAATGAAAGCAATTAAAAAAAAAAGTATAAAAGGAGAGGAGAGAGAACAAAGCAAGAGAGTAAAAAAGAGTATGTAATAGGAGAGAGAAGAATAAAAAAATTTGATAGGACACATGTCACAAATTGAAAGTGTTTCCCCACTAACGAAGGCTATACCAAACCGTGATTAGGCTATGGAATTAATTCGAGATAAGAGTTGGACTCTTCATCTTTAAGATGAAATTAATTGCCCAACATTGGTGCTTATGGTTCTTGTCAACCGTCTCTCAAGATACAACAACCTACTTTTTGAAATTTAAAGTATTCATATTTCGAGAAGATGAAATTGCCCTGCACTCTTGTCTCGACCTAATACCATAGCCTAACCACACCTCTCGTAAGTACTACTTTCCAAGGGCTCATTTGATTTGAGTATTAAGCGGATTATGGCCCTTTATAATTCCAGCAATTCATGTTTGATTGGTTAGGAATTTGCTTATGAGTCAAGATGGCTAGAACTCCAAGCCGTATTTGAAATTCCAAAAAAGGAGCATTATATAATTCTTGCAGGGGGTGCTTAAGGAGTATTACTAATTGGGATTACAAAAGTGTGTTGGATATTTACTTAAATGTCCTTGAAAGTCAATGTAAAATTTGAACTGTGCATGCATTCAGGGTTAAGTTTGTAAATCTACTTTCACATAAAAAATTTGCAAAACAAAACAAACGGCATTATATTAATATAATTCTCATAATAATACTAATACCAAACCACATTATGTTAACAAATTCACCTACCATGGGACCCACAAGTATTACGCATTAAGTAGTTTATTACCATAATTCGGTATCAAATACTTCCCAACAATTATAAGACAAAATTTATTGTTATTTATCTATGACTTCAACCTCTACTGCTCTTACAGGTACCCCTGCTCATGCAAAGAAACCAGAGAAATTCTTCAAAACTGATTTCAAAAGGGGGCCACTCTAAGCCTAGCAAGGTTCTTAAAAGAAAATGCGCCCATGCTATCTAAAAATGAGACAAACATTGACAAGAGGGTTGCGTATGATGCATGAAGTCAATGTGACTTTCTATGCAAGAACTATGCACTAAATGAGCTGGTCAATGCTTTGTACAGTGTATGCAGTTCATTCAAAATAGCCAAGGAGCCGTGGGAGTCCTTGGAAAAGAAGTACAAGACAAATGGTGCTGGCATGAAAAAAATTCATGGTCGGCAAGTTTCTTGACCTCAAGATGGTGGACTCCAAGACCGTTATAAGTCAAGTCCAAGAGTTGTAAATTATTTTGCATGACATTCATGCAGAGGGAATGAAGTTGAATGAATCTTTCTAAATAGCTACAATGATTGGGAAGCTGCCACTAGTTTGGAGAGACTTTAAGAACTACTTGAAGCACATGTGAAAGGAAATAGGAGCCTGAGGATTTGATCGTTCAACTTCACATTGGAAAGGACAACTGAAAGTCTGAGGTCAAATTTCACTACTAGAAAACAAGGATTTGGCCACGGATTTGGCTACGGATTTTGGCAAAAAATCCGTGGCCAAAGCAAATGGCCACGGATTTGGCCACGGAAAAAATCCGTGGCCAAATGTGGCGTTGCTAAACAAGGCCACGGACAGTGGCCACGGATTTTTTGGCCACGGAATTTTTTCAATTTGGCCACGGATTTAACCGTGGCCAAAAATAAAATTTTTTTAAAAAAATTAAATCTAGCCACGGATTTATCCGTGGCCAAAATTAATATTATTAAAAAAATAAATAAATTTAGCCACGGATAAATCCGTGGCCAAAAATAAAAAATTTAAAAAAAATGATAAATTTGGCTACGGATATTTCCGTGGCCAACTATTAATTAATTTTTTTTAATTTTTCATTTAGCCACGGATTTATCCGTGGCTAATATAAAAAAAATATTTTAAAAAATTAAATCTAGCCACGGATAAATCCGTGGCTAAAAAAAATTATTAAAAAAAAAAAAAAACTGGACCTAGCCCAACCACGCTCGCAGCAGGCCCAACCCGCGCGCCTACCAGCCCAGTGGTGCGACCCGGCCCAGCTCGGCGTGCCCATTTCTTTAATTGATTTTCATCGTTACAAGTGGGACTCGAACTCGAGAACTCTTGGAATATTGCCAAGCTTCTTACCGCTAGGCTAGGATGAGCTTCTTGATCAAAATGTGATGCCAAGAATATTTATATACATTTATATATTGAATTTTGTTATCAAATTTTACTAATTTATATCTATATATGAATATATTTTATTAATTCATACTTATTATGATTTAATTAAAAAATATTAAATCGTGCACATTATAATTCTTTCTAATTTTACTTTTATCCACAGATATTTTTTGGATACAAAAGCAAAATAAAAAAAATTATAAATTTGACCTTATAAAAATTTGAAATTTTTCATCGATTATTTTGACTCAATTTAAGAAATTAAAGTGATCTTATTCATTGTATGTCAAACTATCAATTTATTTACTTAAATTTAATGTAATTGACAAAATAAAATCAATCAAATTTAAAAATATAGTGCCATCGTTAGATCAATACTTTCAAAACAAAAAATATAACCGCGATGAAAATATAGTGCCATCGTTAGATCAATACTTTCAAAATTGTAATTTTCAATGCATAAAATGGGAAAATATAATAACCGCGATGAAAATAATATAATTTTGAAATGACTCGAGCCTTTTGGTGCCTCGTAATGTCGAATCGGGTGATTTAAACAAGTCATTTAAAATTAAAAAAAATTAAAATTATTTATTGGCCACGGATAAATCCGTGGCCAAGTCCAAATTCAAAAAAAAAAAATTTATTTATTTATTGGCCACGGATAAATCCGTGGCCAAGTCCAAATTTTTTTAAAAAAAATTAAAATTTATTTATTGGCCACGGATAAATCCGTGGCCAAGTCCAAATTTTTTAAAAAAAATTCAAATTTATTTATTGGCCACGGATTTATCCGTGGCCAATGGTCAAAACTTCATGTTGACTTTGGCGAATCGTGCGTTTTCGTTAATTGGGTTAGACGGAACCGTACGATTGGAGCAATACAACTTCAACACTAATTAATCTGCTTGAAAGTCCATTTTTTATAATTCCTATACAAGTTAACTGACGTTAGCACACATTGATACCGAACTACGAAGTTATTCGTATATGTCATCGAAAGAGGAAAAATGTATTCTCGCTAAACAAACTGTAATTTTCAAAGCATAACATGGAAAAATATAATAACCGTGATGAAAATAATATGATTTCGAAATGACTCGAACCTTTTGGTGCCCCGTAATGTCAGATTGGGCGATTTAAACGAGTCATTTAAAATAAAAAAAAATTAAAATTATTTATTGGCCACGGATAAATCCGTGGCCAAGTCCAAATTTTAATAAAAAAAAATTTATTTATTTATTGGCCACGGATAAATCCGTGGCCAAGTCCAAATTTTTTTTAAAAAAATTAAAATTTTTTTATTGGCCACGGATAAATCCGTGGCCAAGTCCAAATTTAAAAAAAAAAAATTAAATTTATTTATTGGCCACGGATTTATCCGTGGCCAATGGTCAAAACTTCATGTTGACTTTGGCGAATCGTGCGTTTTCGTTAATTGGGTTAGACGGAACCGTACGATTGGAGCAATACAACTTCAACACTAATTAATTTGCTTGAAAGTCCATTTTTTATAATTCCTATACAAGTTAACTAACGTTAGCACACATTGATACCGAAATACGAAGTTATTCGTATATGTCACCGAAAGAGGAAAAATGTATTCTCGCTAAACAAACTGTAATTTTCAACGCATAAGATGGGAAAATATAATAACCGTGATGAAAATAATATGATTTCGAAATGACTCGAACCTTTTGGTGCCCCGTAATGTCGGATCGGGCGATTTAAACGAGTCATTTAAAATTTAAAAAAATTAAAATTATTTATTGGCCACGGATAAATCCGTGGCCAAGTCCAAATTTTAAAAATAAAAAAATTTATTTATTTATTGGTCACGGATAAATCCGTTGCCAAATCCAAATTTTTTTAAAAAAAATTAAAATTTATTTATTGGCCACGGATAATTCCGTCGCCAAGACCAAATTTAAAAAAAATTAAATTAATTTATTGGCCACGGATAAATCCGTAGCCAAGTCTAAATTTAAAAAAACAAATTTAATTTATTTATTTATTGGCCACGGATTTATCCGTGGCCAAGTCCAAATTTAAAAAAAAAATTATATTAATTTATTGGCCACGGATAAATCCGTGGCCAAGTCTAAATTTTTTAAAAAAAATTTAAATTTATTTATTTATTGGCCACGGATTTATCCGTGGCCAAGTCCAAATTTTTTTTAAAAAAATTTATTTATTGGCCACGGATAAATCCGTGGCCAAGTCCAAATTTTAAAAAAAAATTAAATTTATTTATTTATTGGCCACGGATTTATCCGTGGCCAAGTCCAAATTTAAAAAAAAAATTATTTATTGGCCACGGATTTATCCGTGGCCAAGTTCAAATTTAAAAAAATATATATATTTATTGGCCACGGATAAATCCGTGGCCAAGTCCAAATTTAAAAAAAAATAAATTTATTTATTTATTGGCCATGGATAAATCCGTGGCCAAGTCCAAATTTGTTTTAAAAAAAAATAAATTTATTTATTTATGTTTTTCTTTTAAATAAATTGAAATGGCCACGGAATTGTGGAAATTTGGCCACGGATTTATCCGTGGCCATATGTTTTCGTTTTTTTTTAATATCCGTGGCCATTTCCGTAGCTATTGGCAACCGATTTTATCCGTGGCTAAAAATCCGTGGCCAAAACCGTGTTTTCTAGTAGTGTTTAGCAAGCTACAAATAGAGAAAAAAGTGAATCTGTTGTCAAATGCTACCAAGAAGAGGAAGCATCCAAACGGTGGCCAGAAAATGAATAGTGCCAAAAAATGCAAAGTGGACTGCGTTAAATGCGATAAGCCAAACCACATGACAAAGGACTGCAAAGCCCCAAAGAAAGGCAAAGGGAAAAAGGACCAAGCCAACATAATAGAGGATACAAGCATGCCGATTGGCATGTCTGAGTTGAGCCTCTTGGCAATGGTCTTCGAGGCCACCTAGAATGACAATCCGAGTGAGTGGTGGGTTGACATCGGAACTATGAGCTATATTTGTTCGGATAAAGAGTTGTTTTCTACCTATACTCTGATTAGTGGATGCAAGCTATTCAACTAAACAAACTCCCCAGTCATCAACTTAGGCAGAGTGGTTCTAAAGATGACCTCGGCCAAGGAGCTAGCCTTAGTTGATGTACTGCATGTTCCAGATATTAGAACAATTTAGTTTTCAATTCATTACTTGTAAAAACAGTGTGTAGGCTAGTATTTGAGTCTAACAAAGTTGTGTTAACAAAGAATGGTATGTTCATAGGAAAAGGTTACCTAGCTAATAGCCTGTTCAAAATGAATGTAATGAGTGTATTGCGCAATTTTGATAATAATAAAATAACTATTTCTACTTGTTTGAGTGTTCAAATTTGTCGCATGTTAGACTAGGTCATGTTAGTTTTAACACTTTGAGGAGACTTGTAAGTTTGGAATTGTTGCCTTCATTTAATATTTGATTCAAGTAAAATGTGTGAAATTTGTATACAAGTTAAAGTAGTCAAAGTACTTTTTATTCAATTGAAAGAAGCACTGAACCTCTAAAATTGATTCACAGTAATATCTGTGACTTCAAGTTTGTGCAAACTAGAGGTGGCAAAAAATATTTTATTACTTTTCTTGATGATTGCACAAGGTATTGTTATGTGTTTTTGCTCCAAAAAATATGTTTAATTGCTTAAAACTAATTTTAGGTGAATGAGAAATTAAATGCACAAGAGAGTTTGATGGAAAGCTAAATGGAGTATTGTAAAATGTGGTTGTCCCACATTGGAAAATGAGACAAGAATATCTTGTATTTATATAGCTATTTGCAAATAGGTGTTGGTCCCTCAAAAGAGAGGACATACAGGTTAGTAGACTCGAACCAAGCCACAGGCACGCGTTTGCTGCCGTTCAGGCTTGGGCTTAGGTCTTGGTTCAGGGTCAATCAAAATATATTCTTTTCGAGTGTTGTCTGAATTAAAATTTGGTCAAAATTAAAACTATATCAAACCAAATTGACCTAAATCAGTGCGGTGCATCGGACTAAGCCAAAACGCCTACCCAAGTGCAGTTCAACGGCTCAGACTGCGCTTGAACCAATGCACACGGGTGCAAACCAGTGCAATGCGATTCGGTTCAAACTAAACTAGTGTGAACCCAAACAATTGCAACATTTTGTCCCAGCAGCCACAACTTTCCATTTATCATTTAAGAGCATTGAGTTGCAAAAATAACTTCTTACCTAGCAATTAAGAAATAAGACTTAACTAGAGTTCCTAAAATAACAAAGCATTTCTTGGAAATTTTATTTATGTATTTATTTATTTATTTACGGATGAAGATATATGTCAAAATATACTATTGAATGGTTGAAACTTGTTGAATAGGTGCATTCAAATTCAATGAATTAGGCAAATGGCCATGTTGAATGGGTACATTCAATTTCACAAAGCCTATAGAGGAACTCAATGAAAGTGTGTGACGCAAAAGTTCATGCGTTCCTACCAAAGGCCACAACTTTTGGGTTATTACTAATAGACCCTCATTCGAGAAAATTTTAATTTTCGTTCTTTACATATACCAGTAATCCAATTTGGTCCTTCACATTCACCCAGTATCATATTTAGCTCATAACTTTACATAATTGCATCAAATCTGAACCTACAGTCAATTTTTATGTTAAAAACAGACGAATGTGTGAAAAATTGACATTAGGAATGTTAGTGAGGAGAAACACTGCCCAAAAATTTTACACCCGCATTCGGATTGGTGCAATTATATGATGCTAGGGACTAAATATGATAGTGAGTGAATGTTAGGGACAAAAATCGAATCAATGGTATATGCAAGGGATGAAAAGTGAAATATTTCGCCCTCATTCTGTCATAACCATTACACCCAAATCATTTTCCAATATCTCTTTTTCCTCATTCCGTCATAATCAATTTCAACAAGCTTCAGAATACTTTTAAGTTTGGCAATTTTGGAAATTTTTACTTATGCTATGTCAATAAAGTCGGCCACAAACGATTGCCGGGAACCTGTCAGTTTGTACTACTACTACTGGTTTCATCCCTAGAATAGAAAAACTACTACAAATATAGGTAAAAAAGAAGAGTAGTCCGGGCTTTTGGTCTAATGGACATGTACCCTGTTTTTTGAGGTGTAGGGAGTATCGCGAGGGGGATATGAATTATGGTTGTGTGCGTGTGTGGATGGTGTGTGTGTGTTTTACATATGTGCGTGTATCTATGATCTATCTATCTATATATATATATATATATAAAGAAGAAGTAAGAGTGTACACCTGTGGATTAGTAGCTGAAAGGAAACAGGGTGATGCTGTATGAAAGACACCTTCACAACCATCAACCGCCGTATCAAAAGATCCGTCTTCGATTAAATTAGCTTGGAACAATTGCAATCTTTCCTTAGCTCCTTCGAGTGCCTTTAGGTGTTCGATTTTCTGAGGATCACCTGTGGTACGTACACAAAGGGCTACATTAACGTAGAATAGAGATTTAAGGTCTAAATTAAAACTGGTGATGGGAGTTTGAAAATGAGCTTTCTATATTTGATGAGATATCAAATTGGCAAAATTTCTGAACCAAAAACCACCATACAAACATGAAACATATATCTCTCTTAAACAAATGCTAGCTAGCTAGACCAACAGATATAGATATTTGTGTTCTTCAATAAGTATCAATTCAAGAAAAAACTCAATGAAAAAAAATACAAAACAATAATTGTTTAATTCACATCATATTCAGAAATTGAAAAAAAACAAAAATTATTAAATTAAATAAGAACCAAATTAAATAAGTTAAATAAGTTACAAAAATAAGAATAATCAAATATGCATAATAAGTGCAAAACAAAACAGAACATGTCACAACTTCATCTAGTAGCTTGGCTGTGGAACTGTTGTCGCCCAACTTAGGTAGCTTGGTTTTGTATCCCGTCAACTACAAAAATGTTCATATATTGGGGTGGTAAGTTCCCGTGACGGCAAGCTCTCAGGCGGGGGCAACCACACAGTGGAAAATAGTTGGAGAGTAGACCGGCGGCATTTTTCGCTGGAAAAATAATCCGGTGGAAATACCCTCCAGTCAATAACTCCGATGGCAAATGCCAATCGAGCAAGCTTTTTTCCAGCAGATACTTTTTAGCTGGAAGTTGCATTTTTAGGTAGAAGTTTCACCGATTTTTTCGACCGAAATTTACACATTTTCTTGTTGTGTTTATCTTACTTCAAAATAAATAAATAAGTAAATACTTTATCTGTAAGTGAGTGAAAAGTAAATAGTTAACTAAGAAAAACAAATTCCAAGAAATACATAAAAGGAAGAATTATCGTAACAAATAATCAAACAAAAAGGGTAAATTTCTAACTACAAGAAAAATTAATATTATTAACAAGATAAAAATAATAATATAAACATTGTTACCAATAATTGTAAAGTGACAAAAGAATTGTTATTAGTATTTCAAAAATTATTATTGACACTCAATTCTTAAATTTTATTAAGAAATTGACCAAAATGCCTATTCAATTTAAAATATAATTGGATACACGTTACTCCATTTAATTGTTGTGTTATTCACTTCCATAAACTATCAAAAGTGACACTTTCCTAACCCAATTAAAAAATTAGCTGAAATTGCTACCATACCACTCATATTTATACAATCTTAAAATTTTTTTCTTACATTTGACGTTCTAAATTGAACTTCAAATTCTTTATTAGTTATAAAAATAATTTTATATTAATTTTAAAAAATAATTGATAGCTTAATTCAATTGAAATAAAAACTAAATTAATAAGTTATTAATAAACATAAAATTAACACACAAAAAAAATATTCTAGTATTTAAAACTTAAAAAATAAATTAAGTGTAAATTCTATTTAAAGTTCAACAATTCTGAATAAATAAAAGTGGATAAATATTTTATAACTGCATTTTAAATATGTTTTTTTATATTAAATTAAACTATGATATATTTAAATAAATGTACATGCTTTTAAACATGAGCATACCAATTTGTTTTTTAAAAAAATACACAAATATATTGAAGTGAGTAATGAAAATATAATTATTCATATAAATTGAAAAAAGTTTAAAGTTCACTTTTAATTGAATAGTAAATAACTTGATTTCTAGTTAAAACATATTTAAAGTTAAACTTGGGTTACAAAATGGGATATAAATACTTTGTGAACTATATATCTATATATATAGATATGCATTTGTATAGGTGTAAGGGTACTTTTGTCAAAGTATATATATAATTGCGACAGGGGTGAGTATTCCATTTATTAGTTTATAGAGATAAATGATATATAACATATAATTAAGGGGTAAAGTGTATTTGATATAATTTTAAAATGAATGAATATTTTGATCAAATTTTTAATACAAAAGCAAGAGTGGAATGCTTATAACAATTTTGCAATGCAAATAACAATTCCCGAGTGACAATACCTTTTATTTATCAATAATTAAGTTTTTTTGTGACAAAAAATTTTAATGTTGTCGCAATATCACTCAATGGTCAAGAACTAATGTTCTAGCCATTACCATTGACAATTAGTGACATACTTACAGTGACAACTTGGTGGGAAAAAAATTGTCATTAGAATTTGGTGACATGATTTTATTATCACTAAGTTGTCACCATAGATGTGTGACTAGTTATCATTTTTGCATTATGCTATCACCTTTTTACACTATATTGTCGCCATTGACAATATTGTACAAACTACGTTTTGTGACAACGTAATATTGTTGTTATTAAATTTATATAATTAGTGACAATTTTTTTATTATCACTTGTTATATTGTCACCAATTTACTCATTTTCTTGTAGTAATGATACTTTCAAAAATATATTTACTCTAACATTATGCTTGGTTCTAAGGTTTTGGGGGGAAAGGAAAAGAAAATAGGAAGAAAAAGTATTTTTCAATGTTTGGTTACTAGGGAAAAAGAAAGGAAGTGGTAAGAAAAGAAAAATAGAAAGAAAATATAATATAAATTGAGAAAAAATATTTTTCTTCCAATTAAGTGAGGAAAATGAAGGAAAAGCTATATTACTCTCTCATTTTTCAAGCTCTCATCTCATTTTTGTTGCTCAAACTAATTGATTGGTTGGATATATTTCATGCAAATCTTTTTTTTTATGCAATTACTTGATTGGTTGGATTTTTTTTGGGTGTGTTTTTACATTTTCCTTCAATTTGCAATAATAACCAAACAAAATGGAAGATAATTCTCTAGAAAAATCATTTTTCTTGTTATTTTCTTTAACAACCAAATAAAATAGAGAATTTTATAATTTTTGTAATTTCTTTTTCTTTCTTTAACATTTTCCTTTCCTCCTAAAATCTTAGAACCAAACAAAGCCTATGTGATGGAAAAAATTTCATTTGGTTATTCAATGATGGAGTTAAAATGGTATTGGAGCTTCTCCATTGTAAATAGTAATTCATCTCCTACTTCAATACATATAGATACATAGGCTAAAGATCTTAGATGAATTGTATAAATAAAAATACCTTCAATATTTTAAAAAAATTTAATCTCCCCCCCTCCTAAAAATAAAAATTTCTAGCTCCATTCCTGCTTACAATAAAACACTTACAACATATCATGCTTAAAAGGTCTGTTAAACATACTTCATGAATTTACAAGTTCGCATGGCAATTAAATATATTAAGGTTTTTAGTTTGTCTCTGTGCTAGCTGATAACACTAAGAGTCCATTTAGTTCTTCAATATTGGTAAAAAAACATTAAAAAAAAAAAAGTTCAAACGATAGTATTCTGAACTTACATTTTTTATTCTTTTTATTTTCTTCTATTTTTTCTCACCAATATCCTTGTTTCTGAACATAAAGAGAGAAATTAAAAACTCACAGAGGTCACGCACGGTGGCTTTGACAGTGTAACCGCGTTGGAGTAAAAGCTTAACGAGCCATGAGGCTATGTAACCCGACGCTCCTGTCACGCACACCAGTTTTCCCTCACCACTGCTCATCTCCTCTCTCTCTCTCTCTCTCTCTCTCTCTATATATATATATATATATATATATATATATCCGCCTGTGCGTGTGGTTGTGAAGTGTGGGTGTGAGAAAATAGAAATGTTTGCCCAACTGAATTATCCACCGCTCAACGCCTTGGAAAAATGGAAATATCGGTTTCAAATCTACTAATTCTATTAGTAGATGGTTTCACTTTTAGATGGATAGATGATACACGCCTAGGGGTGTCAAAACGGGTGGATCGGGTGGGTTCGAGTCGGGTTGATGTAAGGGTATAACATGAAAACCCCAACCCCAACCCGATCCGACCTGATGCTCAACCCGAAAAGATCAACCCGAACCTGATCTTATTGGGTTCGGGTTGACCTGATTTGTTGTCAGGTCACCCAATAACCCGATTCGACCCGACCCAACCCGACCTGATCCATTTTTTTAATAAAAATTTTTAATTTTTTATAACAAAAAATTGCTAAATATACTACTAAAAATATGAAAAAAAATCTAATATTTAAAAAGAAAGTAACATCACATGTATCACTAACATTAAACATAATACCACATACTAAAATATCAAATTCATATCAAACACAACATCAAATTTATCTCTAACATAAACATAACATCATGTACTAAAATATGATTCCAAAACATTAAATGCATCCCTAAATCATTAACATGATGCCAAAATATCAAATTCATACTCATTAAATTGAACTTAGCCGTCGAAATTGAAACCCCAAAACTATGAGGCATTAAATTCGATTCACCATTATTTCGTGTGACCTCCCAAGGTTCGCTTTCTTCCTCTTTCCGTTTGATACTTCGTTTCTGAACTGGGAGTATTTTGTTGAGTCTGAATTCTAATATATATATATATATGTATATACACACATACACACACACACAGAGAGGTGATGAAGGGATTGTGGGCAAAGAAGCAAGCCAAGATGCAGCAACAGCATGGAAAAATGACGGGCAAACAAAGTTCAGATTTTGAAGCAGCAACTGATGCGAAGAAGACTAATCTGGTGAGATTTTTATTTTTATTTTTCTCTGTTTTGTGACATGTGGTTTCAAGATTTATTTATATTTTACCAGCTTTCTTATAAAGAATTCATGGAATAATTTAATTATTATATATAAACTACAGGGGATGATTTCTTAATGAGTTGGATTTGAGAATCTTGAGATATTGAAATTATTCCAGCTTGATTTGTTCAGTCCATCAATTATTATTGTGTGTGAGGCGATTTAACATAATAAAGCAAGATAGTAATTATTTTTTTTTTTTGAAATTTTTTAGATAAAATGAATCTCATATAGAAGATAATAGAGAAATTTATGTCCACACAGCTCATATTTCCTATAATATTAATTTGTCTCATCTATTTTTTTTGTTAAAATTTTTGTCAGGTAATTCAAGAAAGGCGTAGGTCAAGAAAATAACATACCAGTGAACACTGCTGCATCAAAATCCAGAGCTTTTTTTTTTTTTCGGGTTCGCGGGTCAACCCGAAACCCAACCCAACCCGACCCGAAATTATTTTTCAGGTTGGTTTTCGGGTCCGAAACTCCAAACCCAAACCTGATTTTTTCGGATGGATCATGATCGGATCGACGGATTGGGTCAAATTTTGACACCCCTATGTAACACGCCACTTAAAGCGGTTTCATTTTGACATTTTTGGATATTTGGCTGTATTTTGTATATTTTGAGTACGGATCGATATCCACCACTCGAAGTGATGATATTTTCTCTAATTTTGAAAGAAAGTTATTTCCTAATTTTTAATTTTGGCGTGTGGTGTTATTATTTGTGTTTGTCCATGTCGTACAAAATAAGCTCCCCTCCCACAAAAACACATCATACCACCCCTTATTGCATCCATTATTTCTCTCGTTTTTGGGTGAAATAACTTAAAACTTAGAAAAGTTGTATTTTGTATTTTCATTGACAAAGATTTTTTTTTTGGTATTTTGTATTGGTATTCGTGCAAAAATGAAAATAAAGTTTGATAAGAAGTTTACAAAAGTTGAATTGTTAAATTAAAAATAATGTTTAAATGAGATGGTGAGAATTTGTGAATTCTGTGATTAGATTGAAAATAATATTTAAATATAATTTTAAAAAATGTGAGTCATTAAAAGTAATATTTAAAGGTCATTTTGGGAATCATTATGTCAATTAAATAACAGTGAGATGAATATATTATTTTATTTATCGTGGATCCCATTATGAGAACGAAAATGAGTAGTGTTTCTATTGAAAATGAGATAAACAATCATATTTTCAGTAAAAAAAAGTGGTTGAAAAATGAGAAAACAAGAAATGAAAACATAAACAATCAAAGCCTTAGCCCTTGAGTAGTTTTCTTCAAATTGGTCCCGTTGAAAATAAAGTTTTTAGTCCAATTTATGAGTAATTTGATCAAACTGGGTTCATATAAACACTAACTAACCACGACGATAATGAGAAATGAAAATATCCTAACAACTAAAAAGGTCACTATGCAACCCTATGCTGTATAAACAAAAATACTTTTAAAAATATATTACATATACTGAATTTTTAGTTTTAACAAATCAGAACTATTTATAGTAATGCTAAATTTAAATTAACCAAGTAAAAATTAGAGTTCAACATCAATTTGATAATTTTTAACACATTGAGAACTTTCGACATACGTGAATTGACCGAATTTTGCTTACATGAAAAAAAATTAATTGTGTGGTACAAAATTTGACCGGAATTCGGCCATCAATATTGACATGGTACAAAAATATAAAAAATGAATATTAATTATTTAAAATAATTCTAACAAATAATATCAAAATATATATCACAAAATAATATATATATATATACACAACAACACCCCCAACCCAACATCTCCCAACCACAACCACCCCCCCCCCCCCCCCCCCAAACTCCATTCCCGATGGAACGAGAAACAGAGAAGAACAATTTCCTTTCAAATTTAGCCTTCAAAAATTTAAACACGAAATTACCCTTCAAAATTTATTTGAATTCTCAAATTGAATATATAGTTAGATTGTCCATGGTAGAAGAAACACATTGATGGAGAAAATTTAGCAAAAAAAAGATCAAATTTGAGGATTTTTTTATATATATATTCTTGTTCCTAATCCCACAAGTAACTCATCCATATATTCAATTTGAGGATTTGAACACATTTTGACAGAGTAATTTTTTATGAATGTATTTCTTGTTTTTGTTGTTCACTGTTCTATTTCCTTGGAGAAAGAGGAGGGGGTGGCCGGGTGAGTTGTGGGGGGTTTCTTTTTTAACTTTTTTTATTTTTTTTAATTAAAATAGTTAGCAAGTTAAATTTTTACCCCCCAACTCATTCTATTTAATATGTAATTTTATTTTAAAAGACACATAAGCAACACATTAGAGCTAACATGTTAAACATTTTCAATTGTTCCGTCTGATATATATGACGCTTTTCGGTTAATTTCGTCAAATTTCCGGTGATATTGCATATTTCAAGGCAAAAAGTCATCCATGTGTCAAAAATTATCAAATTAAATTAAAACAAATTAATGTCCTGAATCTCAAATTAGTGCGACATATAGTTTTAAAAATACAATTTTTCCTTATATTAATACCAATCAAGAACACCTCCAACCTTAAACCAAACAACTGTATTCTGGAAAAAGAGAATGAATTAGTTTGAGAATTGGATCTAAGGCCGTAGAAGTGAAGCGAATCAAACATAGTCCAGATCATAGAGTGATGCAAGAGCTGGACCACAAGAGCATCACATATTGCACAGATTGTGGAATTTTATACACTGAGGAAGTTCTTCTCCTTCAAGCTTTCAACAGTATCCTTGAGGCTCACCTCAAAAGGTGTGAAATTGATACCCAAGCTTTTTGCTTTCTTTTTGGATATCTGGTGACTTGGAGTCTCTGTGGCATTACTACAGTTTAAAGAGAACATGCAGTTATAGTAACAATTTAAATTACTTGGTCGTAAGATATGTTGCTTACAATTACAATATCTAGTTGGCAACGGCCAGCCGATCGTACTGTTCAAATTGGATATGTTCAATCTAAGCTTACTAATCCTAAAAGGATCTCTTAAATTGATAGAGTTGTGTCAAAGATTCTGTTGCCCTTAATTTTTGATGATGATTTAGAAGATATCTTTATTTAACATATGATTTGCAGATTTGTTCTAACGATTATTTTCCTTCGAAAATCTCCAGTGGCTACTTACCATCTTAAAAGATTTCAAATTAAAGTTGGAAGTCAAATCTTGCCTTATTACTCTTCCAACGGCTACTTATCTAAATGAAGAATTGGGTTCTTGTCAAATTGAAGTCGCTCCATTGCACTATAAATACGGTCAATAATGAAGAGGAAAATTAACGTTTAAGAATGCTAAGTGATAGCAATTGAGAGTTCACGTTCATCATATTGTAAAAGTGAGAATTGAGATATTATCTATTTTTGGGTGTACTTTGTTTACCTAGTGTTGGTAGTACCAGTGGTCCAACTGTGTGTTGCTTACCAAGTGTTTGATAGTACCACTAGTCCTGCATCAATTCCAAAATAGCTCTTCTCACTTTCTTTCTATATTGTTTTGTTTGGAAGTTGTATCTTCCATAAAGTCTGTATCGTTCCACTATTATCAATTTGTGCCGTGTTATTCCGGTTCTAACTTTAATAAGATATTTCGCAAGATCAAAATCTGAAGTTGAAAAACACTTAGGTAGTGGATTAAACCTCGGCCCAAACCACTATAAGTCATTTGTGCATTTAGTTTTATTTTCTGTTAGGTCTGTTACACTGGTAGTTCTAGCACGCTTTCCTATCTCATTAAAAAATCAGTTTAAATAATCTAATTCACCCCCTCTTAGATTGTCAAATTCAAAACAGTTAGTTATTATTGGCATTCCTCATTGGCTCTCTATAAAATACTCGTTTGGCCAAGGACCCCCAAACCAGTTCGAGTCCTCTACTACAAGGCGGTGCAACATCTTCTTCTCCACTCATCAATACATGCGGTGTGCATTGACGAGTGGAGGAAAATATGTAGTATCATTTTATAGCAGAAGATCCACATTGTCCCCAAACCTATACTAGAAAATGGAAGCTAAAACATGTGGTGACGAATAAGGGAAAATATTATTTTCATTCTGGAAAATTATTTTAATTTCTTATTCTAGATGAAAAACATTTATATCTCTAGAATTATAAGATAACGTCTTCTTTTCCCACCTGCCTACACTTGCCGCTTACTTGGTTGTATAATAAAAGATTCTAGTTAATATAATCTAGAAAACTAGGAGTTACTTCTAATATATCATGCATGGAAAGATACATACAAAAAAAAAAATTCATCGAACTGAAGAACAAGAAAAAGAAAAAGAACTTACGTTTCAGGAACGTTGAGGGAAGGATAAAGCTTGTCCAGAATCTTCAGAAATTCCGAATGAGTCAACCGTTGTCGCAGCCAGAATGTATCTTCCTCTTGCTGAAGGATTCTCGAAAGCCAGAATATGTGCAAGAGCGACATCTCTCACATCCACCAATCGATACAATGGGAACACTGCTTTTCCTGTGAAAACGAGAATTCTTCTTAATAGATTTTTATCCAGAGTATCACAACTTCATAGTCTTTAAGTTCTACAAAGGTGGTGCGCGCGCTGTTTAAAATGTGGAAGTTTAAATAGCTCCAAATGAATTTATTCCAGCTTCCAAGAAAGTAATTTTCAGGAAATCTAAAGCAGCAGAGAGAGTCATAAATCTAATACCTTTCATGAGGTCCAAGAGACCCTCAGAAGTGAAATTGAGAGTTGGCTGAAGGAGAGGACCGAGCACATAGCCCGGATGCAGTGTTACTAAGTCGATGCCGTTTTCTTCTGCAAATTTCCATGCAGCTTGCTCTGCTAAGGTTTTCGAAAGGGGATACCATTGCTAGAAACAAAGCAAATTTAATTTCATTTCTCAAAAGTGCTTTATCCGGATATTATAATTGCAACAGAAGATGTGCACCAAAGTCATTGAATTCATTGTGTTAACTTATTTTTCCCTTTTTTAATAATTGGTTTCTTTGAGTTAAACTAAAATGATAATGAGACCGACACCCTCCGAGGTTTGGTGTACATACATTTAAACCCCCCCTGACATCTGCATAATCGCAAAAACCATCCCCATTGACAACTTTGTCTTACTATTAGACCCTCCGAGGTCTACATAATTACAAAAGCCTCCCTTGAAATCAGTTTTCGTCTTGTAGTTAGGCCCCCTAAAAATTTAACGGCAAACCTCAGTGGTTGTAAGTGTATGCACGCTAAACCTGATATCCCTAAACTAAAAGACCAATAATAGTCAAATTTACAGTTGGTTCAAAATTAAACCGATACTATGCTTCTTGGAATTATTTCTAATATCCCTAAACTAAAAAGATGACATATTGATAAAAGGGATATACCTTGCTCTCTTCACAGAATTCGGCATCCGAGAACCAAGTTTCATCAACTACAACATCAGGGCCTTTGGGAGTCCGGTTGAACGATACTGAAACAATAGAGCTGGTTACCACCACTCGTCTAACAGATGGTACTTTACTGCATGATCTGAGGACATTGATTGTTCCTTTCACTGCTGGTTCAACCAGTTCTGCCTAAGATGTGCTCAGAAGCAAATAAAAGAGTTATCATTACAGAAATCACCAACCCAGAAAGCAAGTTTAGCTAAGAAAAAAGGAAATGTATCTACACACTACTTTGAAAATTCATCTTTATGTGTTAAAATCCATGTAGAGTTACATTCATCTTGTTTTCCAGAAACTAAGCTATCATCATAAGGTGATCTTATCACAGATCCACATTCAACTTTCCGACTTCAGCATGCCAATTGCCGTTTGTATGTGACATTAAATTTGAAACTGGCGAGGTTTCTGTTAAATGGTTATGTAGATGGATTGTTAACTATCTCTTTTCAAGGTATGTATCATTTAAGAGCACTGAGTTGAAAAATAGCTTCATAGCAAGCAATCAAGAAATAAGACATAGCCAGTGTTCCCAAAATAACAAGGCATGTCTTGGAAAATTTTATTTATGTAGTTAAAGTTTTTATAGATGAAGATTAGATGTCAAAATGTACTATCTTAAAATTATGGAATTGAATGGTTGTGACTTGGTGAATGAGTGAGTTCAAGTTCAATGAATCATATGAATGACCATGTTGAATGGGTACTTGGGGTGTAAGTTGAGCTGATCATGTTCACGAGCTTCGTGAACCTGCTCGATTCAAGCTCATATGAGCTTGAGCTTTTACATGAGTCGCTTTTGAGCTCATTGATGCCTGCTTGAAAGCTCATAAGCCGGCTCTTAAGCTTCTTTCTTTTTTCAAAAAATATCTTTTATATATTTTATATTATGTAATATTAAATATGTTTAGACAATAAATAAATATATTACATATTTAATAGATCTTCACTAATAACATCAACATATTCAAGGATCAAGATTATTTACATGCCCTAAAATTCTCATTTTACATTCTAAATTATGATTTAATTTCATGTTATTGTGAAAAAATATATATTAAAATTCATAAAAAAATTCCTTAAAGAATTAAAAACGAGCTCGAGCTTCCATTATTTATGTCTAGCTTAGCTCGAGCTCCAAAAAAAACAGGCTCATCAATTTCGAACCCATTATTATATGAGTCCAGCTTGGGCTTAAGGTTGACTCATTTACAACCCTAATGGGTCTATTCAAATTCAACGATTCTACAGAGGAACTCAATCAAAGTGTGTGACCCAAGAGTTCATTCCTACCAAAGCCCACAACCTTTGGGTTATGACAAATAGGCCCTCATTCCAAAAATTTTCAATTTTCGTTCCTTAAATATACCACTAATCTGATTTGGTCCTTCACATTCACCCACTATCATATTTAGTCCGTAAATTTATATAATTGCACCAAATCCGACCTTGCTATCAAGTTTTTTATTAAAAACTAATGGATATGTAAAAACTTGACATTTGGGATGTTAGGCAGGAAAAACACTGTTCAAAAATTTCACCCCGGATCGGAAGTGGTGCAATTATGTGACATTAGGGATTATATGTGATTGTGAGTCAATGTTAGGGACCAAAATCGGATTAGTGGTATATTTGAAGGACAAAAATTGAAATATTTCCCCCTGCTTCAGTGTAAGAATACATGTTTTTATTAATAAATTAATACATTACAAATTTAGTATCTATGACATATTATGTCTATAACAAATCCATTAGTAAATATCTTGTTACTGATTGTTTCTTAATTAGTTCTGTTTACATCTATAACAGAATCTGTCCATCATAAAATTTTCGTTAGTAAAGGGGGTATTGCTTTATTGTAGTGATTACATATAACCAATACACCCTTATCATTATTTGATATCTCCATTTCAAAATAATTTAGGTTTGGCAATATAGAAATTTGTATTGCTAATCAAAAAAGTTGATCATTGTATTTTAACAAACGATTGGTGGAAACATGTGATTTTGTACGGGGAAAATTCACATTAACATTATGTTTGGTTCTAGAATTTTAGGGGGGATAGGAAAAGAAAATAAGAAGAAAAAGTATTTTTCAATGTTTGGTTACTAGGAAAAAGAAAGGAAATGGTAAGGAAAGAAAGATAGAAAAAAATATATAATATAAATTGAGAAAAAATATTTTCTTTCTAATTAGGTGAGGAAATTGAAGAAAAAGTTATGTTACTCTCTCTAGCAGTCTCTTACTTTTCAAGCTCTTATCTCATTTTTGTTGCTCAAACTAATTGATTGGTTGGATATATTTCATGCAAATCTTTTTTTTATTTTATGCAATTAATTGATTGTTTGGATTTTTTTTTTTTGTGTGTGTTTTTACAATTTCCTTTAATTTACAATAATAACCAAACAAAATGGAAGACAATTCTTTAGAAAAATTATTTTCCTTATTATTTTCTTTAAAAACCAAACAAAATAGAGAATTTTAAAATTTTTATAGTTTCTTTTCATTTCCTTAACATTTTCCTTTTCTCATAAAATCTTAGAACCAAACAAAACCTTAAAAAAAAGAGTACAACACTTCACGTGCAAGATACCAGGAAATGAGCTAGAATTTGAGTTTGTGGGAGAAGGGTAGGGAGTGGGGCAAGAATGTATTACTTTACGCAAATAAAGAAAATGAAATTACACATTTTCTATGGGGTGGGGATGATTGTCCCTGCCCCCACCCCCTACTAGTTTCATCACTAGAATAGAAAAACTAAGACAAATATAGGTAAATAAGAAGTAAGAGTAGTCTAGGCGATAGGTTTAATGAACATATACCCCACTTTTAAAGGCGTGGGAAGTATTGGACGGGCAATCCGAATTTTGGCAGTGTGCATGTGTAGATGTTGTTTGTGCGTATTATATGTTATTTTTGGCTTAATTTCTTAATCCCACATTGTTGATTTTTGTGTAAATGGGTTGGTAGGATATAATTTGAAGTAATCCCACATTGCTTAGTTAAGAAAAATGAGAAGTTCCTTAATGCTATAAAAGGACTCCTTCCCTTCCTTGTCTGTTATCCCAAAATTTGTATTCTCTTCTCCCAAATTAAAAGAGCAGGCTGCGTGAGTAGTGCTCGGAGACGTAGGCATAATTGGCCGAACTCCGTTATCAATTTTTCGGGTGTGTTCTTTCCTTATCTCTTTTAGTTATTCCGCATTTGATTTGTTTCTTTTCGGTTTTAGTATAGTATTCAATATTTATTTGTCGGGTTTAGGTTGTGATAATATACTGTGCAAGTAAGTTCTGTCTAGGAGACTGGATTTTAAGTGGGACCATTTGTGACCCCTCCAGCCTTTCCTGAGAATTTATTTGGAATGATAATTTTGTCTAAGGAGACTGCTCAGTAGTCTTTCCTGGAAATTATCGAATAAGTACAATTCACTAGTTGTAGCTTGAGTGAAAAATTACCTGAGAACCTCAACAAGTGGTATCAGAGCCGAAGGTTCGTCCTAGGTCTGTTTATAATATTGTTTATATTGAATACTATCATTTGAGTCTGTAATGGCGTCAGAAGTTCCACCATTAAATAGTGTTACATCAAATATGACACAAGGGACATCGACTTCCTCGTCCTCATGAACAAGGTTTCCAATGTCAAGTTTGAAGTTGGCGGCAGAGATATTTGACGGTACTGGCCATTTCGGCATGTGGCAAGGCGAGGTCATGGACTCCCTTTTCCAACAGGATCTTGACATCGCTATTGAAGAAAAGAAACCAGAATACATAGAAGATAAGGATTGGAGTATCATAAATCGATTAGCATGCGGAACAATTCGATCGTGCCTGTCCAGAGAGCAGAAGTATGCATTCAAGAACGAGACTTCTACACATAAATTGTGGAAGGCGTTGGAGGAGAAATTTCTGAAAAAGAGTGGTCAGAATAAGCTCCTTATGAAGAAGAGGTTGTTCCGGTTTGATTATCAACCAGGTACTACTATGAATAAACACATCATTTTGTTTCAACAATTAGTAGCAGACCTGTTAAACTTAGATGTAAAATTTGAAGATGAAGATTTAGCTTTGATGTTGTTATCATCTCTTCCCGATGAATTTGAACACTTAGAAACTACTTTACTACATGGGAAGGAGAATGTATCTTTAGATGCTGTATGTTTTGCTTGTATAGTCATGAATTGAGAAAACAAGATGAAAGGAGAAACAAAGTAGCTACAGCAGATGAAGCATTAGTGGCGAGAGGTCGTCAGCAGAGCCAGTCAAAGGGAAGAAGAGGAAGATCAAAGTCGAAGAGCAGAGTTGCCAAAGATGAGTGTGCCTTCTGTCATGAGAAAGGGCACTGGAAGAAAGACTGTCCAAAGTTGAAGAATAAAGGGAAGGCTCAGCAAGATGCAAATGTTGCAGAATGCAAAAGTGATGCAGAGTCAGATGTCTTTTTGGTGGTATCACCTTCAACATCCCATCCAGACGAGTGGATTTTGGATTCCGGTTGTACCTACCATATGTCTCCCATCCGGGAGTGGTTCTTTGATTTTGAAGAACGTGATGGTGGAGTTGTTTAGATGGACAATGACAATCCATGTAAAACAGCTGGGATAGGTTCAATCAAGCTGCGGAATCATGATGGATCTACAAGAGTTTTGAAAGATGTACGGTACGTTCCGAATTTAAAGAAGAATCTCATCTCTTTGGGGGCCTTAGAGTCAAAAGGCCTAGTTGTAATGATGCGAGATGGAATTCTCAAAGCAACTTCAGGAGCACTTGTGATGTTGAAAGACGTGACAAAGAATAATCTGTATTACTATCAAGGTAGTACAGTGGTTGGGACAGTAGCAACTGCAATATCTAGTAGCAAGAAGGATGCAGAGGCGACAAAGCTGTGGCATATGCGTTTGGGACATGCTGGTGAAAAATCCTTGCAAATTCTTGTTAAGAAAGGATTATTGAAAGGTACGAAGACTTGCAAATTAGAATTTTGTGAGCATTGTGTTCTGAAAAAACAAAGAAGAGTGAAATTAGGCACTGCCATCCATGACACCAAGGGTATTTTGGATTATGTGCACTCAGATGTATGGGGACCTGCCAAGACTCCATCTCTTGGAGGTAGACATTATTTTGTCACGTTTGTTGATGATTTTTCAGAAGAGTATGGGTGTTTACTATGAAGAAGAAGGATGAAGTGCTTGGAGTTTTCCTTAAGTGGAAAACTCAAGTTGAGAATCAGACTGGAAGAAAGATCAAAGTTCTCCGAACAGACAACGGTGGAGAATACAAGAGTGATTCTTTCCTAGAGGCATGCTAAGAGTTTGGCATAGTTCGGCACTTCACAATCAGAAAAACACCACAACAGAATGGGGTGTCGGAGCGTATGAACAGAACACTAGTGGAGAAAGTTTGTTGTATGCTGTCTAATGCTGGGTTAGGCAGAAAGTTTTGGGCTGAGGCTGTGACATATGCTCAACATCTCGTAAATCATTTGCCGTCATCCGCAATAGATTGCAAGACTCCTTTAGAGGTATGGTCCGAAAAACCTACAACAGATTATGATTCTTTGCATGTTTTTGGTTCTACTGCATATTATCATGTAAATGAATCAAAGTTGGATCCACGAGCAAAGAAGGCTTTGTTTATGGGCTTCAATACTGGAGTTAAAGGATATCGCCTTTGGTGTCTAGAGGCAAAGAAGACCATCATCAGCAGGGATGTTACCTTTGATGAATCTGCCATGTTGCATAAGGTAACTCAAGAAGGAATTGATGATACTCCACAGCAGGTGGAGTGTACGCCGAAGCAGGTGGAGTTTGAACAGATAATGGTGAGCCCAGAAAAAAGCACCATTAGTGACTCTCCTATGGCAGAAGAAGAGTCAGATGAGGAAGAGGTTCCGACCCAAGAACCTCAACAGCAGCCAGATTCAATTGCTGTTAGAAGGACAAGACGAGAAATTCAGAAACCTGCTCGTTTTGTTGACATGGTAGCTTATGTACTTCCAGTTGTTGATGAAGTCCCATCCACCTTTCCAGAAGCCATCCGAAGTTCAGAAAATGGTAGATGGAAAGATGCAATGGAAGAAGAGATGCAATCTCTTGAGAAGAACAAGACATGGAAGTTGACACAGTTACCAAAAGGTAAGAAAGCAATTGGATGCAAATGGGTATTTGCAAGAAAGAAGGATTTCCTGTCAAGAATGATGTTCGCTACAAGGCAAGATTGGTAGCTAAAGGCTATGCTCAGAAGGAGGGAGTTGATTATAATGAGGTATTTTCTCCAGTTGTTAAACATTCCTCCATTAGAATTTTGTTAGCCTTGGTAGCACAGTTGAATTTGGAGCTAGCTCAACTTGATGTGAAGACCGCGTTTCTACACGGTGACTTGAAGGAGAAAATCTATATGTCTCAGCCAGATGGATTCAAAGTTGCTGGTAAAGAAAATTGGGTTTGTAAACTTAACAAATCGTTGTACGGATTGAAGCAATCACCGAGACAATGGTACAAACGATTTGATAAGTTTATGATGGGTCAGAAGTACACAAGAAGCAAATACGATCACTGTGTGTATTTGCGCAGACTTCAAGATGGGTCCTACATCTACCTACAATTGTACGTTGATGATATGCTGATAGCATCAAAGAGTCAAGTTGAAATTGACAAATTGAAGGCTCAGTTGAGTAAAGAGTTTGAGATGAAGGATTTGGGAGAAGCCAAAAAGATTCTCGGCATGGAGATAAGTAGGGATAGACAGAAAGGCAAGCTTTGGCTGACACAGAAGCAGTATTTGAAGAAGATATTACAACGTTTTGGTATGAATGAAGATACCAAACCTGTAAGTACTCCGCTTGCTCCTCATTTGAAGCTTACCAGCCAGTTATCTCCAAAGACAGATGAAGAATGAGAATACATGGCGAAAGTCCCGTATGCTAATGCAGTTGGAAGCTTGATGTATGCAATGGTGTGTATGAGACCCGATATTTCACAGGCAGTTGGTGTTGTGAGTAGATATATGCATGATCCTGGCAAGGTTCATTGGCAAGCTGTGAAATGGATTCTACAGTATATTCAAGGTACTATAGATGTTGGCTTAGTGTTTAAGCGGGATGAATCGCTTGGTCAATGCGTAGTTGGATATTGTGATTCTGACTATGCAGGTGACTTGGATAAGCGACGATCTACAACTGGTTACTTGTTCACTTTAGCCAAGGCGCCAATTAGTTGGAAGTCTACTTTGCAGTCAACAGTGGCTTTGTCTACAACAGAGGCAGAGTATATAGCAGTTACAGAAGTTGTGAAGGAGACAATTTGGCTTCAAGGATTGCTAAAAGACTTGGGAGTTGGTCAGAAACACGTTGAGGTGTATTGTGACAGTCAGAGTGCTATTCACTTAGCAAAGAACCAAGTTTTTCATGCAAGAACGAAGCATATTGATGTTCGCTATCACTTTGTGCGGGAAATTCTCGAAGAAGAGGAGATACTTCTCCAAAAGATTCGGACTACGAAGAATCCTGCAAATATGATGACCAAGGTTGTGACAAAAATCAAGTTTAAACATTGTTTAGACTTGGTCAATATCCTGCATATTTGAGTTGGCGCCTGAAGGCGCAAATTGGAAGCACTACGAAGACCCTTTTTTGTTTGATTGAGAAGATTTGCATTTGGTGGGACCAGAAATTGTGCCAAGGTGGAGATTTGTTATTTTTGGCTTTATTTCTTAATCCCACATTGTTGATTTTTGTGTAAATGGGTTGGTGGGATATAATTTGAAGTAATCCCACATTGCTTAGTTAAGAAAAATGAGAAGTTCCTTAATGCTATAAAATGACCCCTTCCCTTCCTTGTTTGTTATCCCAAATTTGTATTCTCTTCTCCCAAATTAAAAGAGCAGGCTGCGTGAGTAGTGCTCGGAGACGTAGGCATAATTGGCCGAACTCCGTTATCAATTTTTCGGGTGTGTTCTTTCCTTATCTCTTTTAGTTATTCCGCATTTGATTTGTTTCTTTTCGGTTTTAGTATAGTATTCAATATTTATTTGTCGGGTTTAGGTTGTGATAATATAATGTGCAAGTAAGTTCTGTCTAGGAGACTGGGTTTTAAGTGGGACCATTTGTGACCCCTCCAGCCTTTCCTGGAAATTTATTTGGAATGATAATTTTGTCTAAGGAGACTGCTCAGTAGTCTTTCCTGAAAATTATCGAATCAGTACAATTCACTAGTTGTAGCTTAAGTGGAAAATTACCCGAGAACCTCAACATTATATATATATATACATATATATATATATATATATATATAAAGAAAGAAGTAAGAGCATATATGCACCTGTGGATCAGTAGCTGAAATGAAACAAGGTGATGCTGTATGAAACACGCCTTCACAACCATCAATCGCCTTATCAAAAGATCCGTCTTCGATCAAAGTAGCTGGAAACAATTGCAATCTTTGCTCAGCTCCGTCAAGTGCCTTCAAGTGTTCGATTTTCCTCGGATCACCTGTCGTAACACAAAGGGCTATATACATTAACGTAGAACAGAAATTTAAGGCATAAAACTGGTGATGGGATTTGAAGAATGATATTTCCATAATCTATATGCATCTGATGAGATATCAACTTGGTAAAATTTTGTGAACCAAAAACCGCCATACAAACATGACACATTTGTCTCTCTTAAACAATTGCTAGCTAGATATAGAGATAGACGTTTGTGTTGAAGAAATAGGCTTATATAGCCGACTCATTGTGGTGTGAGGCCAAATTATTACGGAGAACCTCGTTTTATTTTAATAACACTAGTTGTTGGGCACACTCGAGGGATATATATATATGTATACACGTGTGTGTGTATTCGAAAAAAAAAGAAATATATATATAATTTAATAATGTGCTCAAATTTTAAAAAATTAAATTATAAATATTTATTAAATTTCTATATGAATATAAACTATTTAGTACTTATCAAGTTTATGATTAAAAAACTAACTAAATAAGAAGAGTTAAAAAAAAATTATTGAATAGTGTGATATGTAAGAAAAATAGGAAAGAGAGAGGAGAGAGGTTGAGAAAGTAAAAGCAAAAAGGGGTGAAAAATAACATGAAGTTGTGAGAGAGTGGAGAGAAAAAAATAAAAGAGATAGTACAATTCAAAATGTCAAACCCAGACTGTGGAAAGATCAAAGGTAATTATTAATTAAGTACAGCTCTTTTTCTATATAATAGTATAAATAATGTATAAATGATTTATACATATGTTTCGAGAGAAATATATTGAATGGACTAATCTAGTCTTTATTCAGTACGTACCAACAAAACTGTATTAAAGAATTAGCATCAAGAACTTTGAAATTAAAAAAAATAAACAAATAATATATATATATATATATGTATTCACATGTATACTTACAGTATACATAGAAATACTTTATTTGTAGGCGTCCGTTAAAATAAATAGTTAACTAAGAAACAAAATCCAAGAAATACATAAAAGGAAGAAATATCGTAACAAATATTGAAACAAAAAGGGTAAATTTGGCCAGAATTTTTAACATGGAGTTCTTGGTAACACTTTTAAACATATTAACACTAAATGAGGAATAATTTTCTTTTGATAACTATTAAATGAGGGAGTTATATAGAAAGGACACTTGAAATTCTCCATTGCAATTCATAATTCATCTATTTTTTAATATATGAATATACGTCTAGTGTAAAAAAATTTTGTTAAATGTAAAATTAAAGAAATATATTTATTGTGTTGAGCCAAATCAGATTCAAGTAAATAATTTTCCAAAATAAATATACAAATGAAACACCATTTTAAAGCCAACCATACTCAGAACAATAAAACACTTGCAACAGAACGTGCATAGAATCAATCAGTCATCTGATGATTAAAAGCCTAAGGGTTTCTTATGCATACTTCATAAATTTACAAGCTTCTGTGGCAACTGGCAATTAACTGTATTAAGGTTCTTCATAATTAGTTTGTCTCTGGGCTTAATTAACCCGAGAGAGAGAGAGAGAATTAACTTACTAAGGTCACGCACGGTGGCCTTGACCGTGTAACCGCGTTGGAGTAAAAGCTTAACGAGCCATGAGGCTATGTAACCCGACGCTCCTGTCACGCACACCACTTTTCCCTCTCCACTGCCCATCCTCTCTCTCTCTCTCTCTCTCTCTCTCTCTATATATATATATATATATATATATGTATATCTGGCTGTATGTGTGGTTGTGAGAAAATAGAAATGTTTGCCCAATTGAATTATCCACCAGCTCCACGCCTTGGAAATATCGATTTGAAATCTACTTGATGAGTGCTTTAACTTTTCGTTCATGATTCTTGCCAAGTACAAAATGGGATAAGATTCTTTTCTTTTTTTCTTTTTCTTTTTTAAAATACAAAATGGAATAAGATGGATATCTATCAAAGCGAGTTTCAACTAAAAGGGATGCCCAAGTTTTTCACCAAAAAAAAAAAAAAGGGATGCCCAAGTTTTTTGTTTTTTTTTTCTAAAAAAATGACCTCAAGTTTTAATTTTTGGTAACGATATTTTTATTAATTATATATAATTAATTATAAATTAAATTTAAACATCATTAAACACAACTTTTTATCTAGTTTTTCAGAATTTATAGTTTAACCCCTTAAAGAATAACATATTACAAAAATATTATACCCAAAATATAAATGAAGAAGAAAAACACTCAAACACCAACATACAATTAAAATAAAACATTCAAATTTTGTGGAATTTCAAAATTTTATCAAAAAATCGAATTGCTCATGATGAGAGGAGCTAATTTATGGGGAAAGTATCGAGAAATTTTGGCCAGGAGGCAGCAGAATATACTTGAAAAGGTGTCTAAATATACTTGAAGAAAAATATACACAAATGTGATAAATGCGTCGCAATAGTGCTACAGTAGGAATGGGATTTGGTTATACTACTTAGTAAATAGGTCGAGATAAGAATTGAACTTTTTTATTTTAAAATAAAATTACACCATACTAGTGGACACGGTTTACAAAACTCACCTTTTAAAATATAAACTCTATGTTGAATAGACATGGATACAACAATACAGATACGACGACATAAAATTTTAAAAATTTTATGACACAATGAATCTCTGGCACGACAATATTTATTCCAGTATTTTTATATGAATTTAGTATTAATTAATATCACACATTATGCATATATTTATACATTATACATATATGTGTATATTTTAACATCCATTCATACATATTGCAAAAAGTAAGAAATCCATATCGGTGATTGCATCAAAATTCTGTGTGTGATATATGATCTACTTTAAAAATAAAAGCAAGTTCCAATTTTCATGAAAAATATAACCAGAATAATAAATTATTGGATGAAACAATAACCATTTTTAGGCTTTAGAAACTTTTGCTTTTCACTTATTTTTCTATTATTTGTATATTTAAAAATTATGTGTAAAAAGACTCTATGTGTCCAAAAAGTATCGAATACGTTGTTGATGTTAGAAAATTGGTTTTATAAGTTGGTAAGTGACCAACTTTGGCCAATGATTTCATGAAGCTCCATTTATTAATTTGAAAAACAAGTTGAATATTCATAATCTATATCGCAAGTAGTTACGAAAAGTGTGTTTAATTGCCTAAAATCAATTTTGGGTGAATGAGAAATTAAATGCACAAGAGAACTTGATAGGAAGCTAATTGGAGTATCACTGCAGGAAAAACGGCGATTTCCGACGGAAATATTCCGCCGAAATAAACCGGGGGAAAACCGGCGGATTTCCGGGGGCAAGTTGGAAAACATTAAACCGGGGGAAATCCGGGGGGATTTTCCCCCGGTTTTTTTTTTTTTGAATTTTTTTAAAGTCACATCAGGGGAATTCCGAGGGAATAATTTCCCCAGTTTTTTTTTAAAAATATTTTTGCAAAATTCCGAGGGAAAACCAGGGGGATTTTTTCCCACGATTTTTTTAAATTTTTTTTTAATAAATCCGGGGGAAATATTCCCCCGATTTTTTTTTTAAATTGTTTTTGCAAAATTCCGGGGGAAAACCAGGGGATTTTTTCCCCCAATTTTTTTTTAAAAATTTTTTTTAATAAATCCGGCGGAAATATTCCCTCGATTTTTTTTTTGAAATTTTTTTTGCAAAATTCTAGGGGAAATCCGGGGGATTTTTTCCCCCGGTTTTTTTTTAAATTTTTTTTAATAATTCCAGGGGAAATATTCCCCCGGTTTTTTTTTAATTTTTTTTATTCTGAACCGGGGGAAAATCCAGGGGATATTTCCCCCGATTTTTTTTTAATTTTTTTAATTTTAATCTGAGGGAATATCCAAGGGAAATATTCCCCCTTTTTTTTTAATTTTTTTTATACAAAACTGGGGGAAAATCCGGGGGACTTTTCCCCCAGTTTTGTTTTTAAATTTTTTTAAATATTTACCTCGAATTATTATATATTTTTGTAATAAATAACTATAGAAAAATTGGAGCCTATTTTTTTTTAAATGCAGTTAATTGATTGTTCGAATTGTTTTAGAGTGTATTTTTATATTTTCTTTTAGTTCGCAATAATAACCAAATAAAATGAAAGATAATTATGTAGAAAAATAATTTTTTTTATTGTGTTCTTTTAGTAACTAACAAGATAGAGAATTTTAAAATTTTTGTAATTTCTTTTCATTTCCTTAGCAAAACTTAAAATTTATTATCTAACAAAGCTTACCGCTTTTTTTGAGTTTGTCATGATTTCACCATATGATCGCATATTAGAGAAATGTGAATGTAATGGTGAAACATTTGAGGTGTTGAATAACTAGCGAAAATTTATTGATAATTTAAATTAAAGGTCAAATGTAAATTTAATTAATTCATATCATATTTTTCACTCACGTATATGACTATTTGAGAAAAGTATCCCTTCTATAATCATGATCTTTTAAATAATTAATATTATTCAAAACTATTAAACGGAAACACGCTCTTAATTAAGTGAATACCCCCACCCCCCTCAATTTGAATTGTTCTTTTATTGATTATAAATGATTGACCTTATCATCTATTTATTTATATTATCTCCTTAAATGGATAATAGAGTTTCTTTTAAAATTTAGCACACCTTTGCTTAAGCCAATTAAACTGCAAATCATTGGGGAGCCTCGCAGTCCGTTTTTTTGGTAATAAGGAATGCTATGATTTTCTTTACTAAGATCTATATACGAGACACACCTTCAAGGGTTCAGATGACATATTATTTAATTTAGTTTACTATTCTATGACTTGATTTTTTTTTATGTAATTTTATATTTACGTTTAAATTAATTTATATAATATTTATTCAATGTTCAATTAAACCCAATGTGTTAAAATAATTCGATTATTTGAAATATTAAGAAGATAAACTTAATTTACTGGGCAAGTTGAATAGTAAAATCTCTTTGTAGTTGGTTCCATATTACACGACAACAGGTTGGTATTGTCTCGTATCCCTTCTTGGTATGTTCCTCTTGTTAGATGAGATTGTAACAATCTTAGGTCATTATATTTGCTTGCTACGAAGTCTTTTGATATCTATATGTTAGTAACTTTTTTTCCTTATGTTGGGTATTGAATATTTACGAATAGTAATTTCTTTTTTATGAATTAATTCTTATTTACTAAAGATGTTTACGCTTAAAAATCATCACACGATAATAAAATTTTGTTTTGGTTATGTTTTCCCGATGCATTTGTTTTCTTTAGAGTTAAATCAATTATTTTCTTTTGAAACATATATATTTTCTATATTTACACAAAAAATTTAATCGTTTTAGACGATTATATCAAGGAGACCGGACTTATTTATTACGGATAGATTATGATATGAAAAAGATTATATGTGATATGTATTTTAATATTTTGCTATATATTTTATTTATTAATTTTTATAATTTAAATAATTATGATTTAAATAACTTGGAATATCGAGAGCATATGTAAATTTTTAACTCATAATTTGAATATATAATATGAATTAAGATATGTGTCAAACATCTAAAGTTTCATACAATATATATTGATAAAATATATAGAATAGAATAAAGATAGACAACACGAAAATAATACTACCAATAAGTTAGAACTAATATATCAAAAATAATAAAAATGAAAATTTAGTATATTTAAATTATTTTATGCAAATAATACTTATATTTATAATTAATATATAAGTAAATTATGTTAAACATGTAATTTGGGGGAATTAATTTTGTTTACAAAACCGGGGGAAAACCGGGGGATATATTCCCCCGGTTTATTTTTTAAAATTATCCCCCCGCAAACCGGGGGAACACTTCCCCCGATTTTTTTTTTTAATTTTCCCCCGTTGAACCGGGGGATAACTTCCCCCGATTTTTTTTTAAATTTCCCCCGCTGACCAGGGGAAAACCGGGGGAAATATTCCCCCAGTTGTTTTTTTAAAAAAATATTCCGCCGTCGACCGGTGGAAAACCGGGGGAAATTTTCCCCCGATTTTTTTTTTAAATTTTTTCCCCATTTATCGGGGGAAAATCGGGGGAAATTTCCCCCCGGTTTTCCCCCGATAAAAACTGGGGGAAATTTTCCCCGGTTTTCCCCCGGTACCCACCCCCCCTTTTCAGCTTTAACCTTTCTCTTCTCCTTCTCTTTCTCTTCCATTTCTCTCCCTCAATTTCGATTTTCTGTGAAGGTTTCTCCCCCGTCGCCCCTGCCGGCGCCGGCCCGCCTGCAGCCATACCCGCCGCCCTACCGGTTTTGTTTTGTAGATTATTGTCTTTTTTTTGTTATTTTACATATTAAATGTTTTAATATTTTGATACATGAAGATACATGATTTATGTGTTAGATATTGTATAAATTCATGTGTTTTAACATAATTATTGATTGTTGATAACTGTACAAATGTTAGAAGTACTTAATGATATGTGTGATAATATTTTATGTATTTTTCAAGATACATTTTTTGAATGTGTACATATTTTAATTTTGTATGTGTTATTTTGTAATGTATTTGGTTCATTTTATAAATTGTTGATGTAAAGTATGAAATATGATTGTAATTTGTTTGTGTATATGTCTTGAAATTGTAGGTATTTCGCTTGTTCTATTTCATTTGCGTAGCATTCTAATTTGGTATCAACATCGAAAAGGTACGTATTGCTAACCTTTGCTAATATGAGCCATTGCTTGTCTATGTATAGTTATAATTAGATGTATATGTATATGTTATTAGTTAGTTTGTAGCTATTAAGGTAGTACGAGATGTGGAGATGGTGGATGGGAATTGGGGGAAGGAGTGGAGCCTTCCCATTGTTTGTTGTGGTTTATACGTGCTTGCATGTTGTGGTGATATAAGGGGATGGTATATATTTTTTGACAATATATAATTAGTAAATAAAATATAATAATGCATGTATGTTTTGTTCTTTGTAAAATTTGTGTATACGTTTTGTAATATGATGGTTGTGTTTGAATTTTTGTACAATGTATAAAATTTGTAACAATAAGGAAGAGATGTAGAGACGCAGTTGTCGCAACTTAGAGATCAATTTGACACTTATATCTCAACTCATAAGGAAGAGATCACCCAATTGAAGACACAGAATGATACGATGATGACAATGATGCAACAACTATACACCGGGTTTATGAGCAATCGCCCGTCCTCCTCCGGAGCAGCTCCCCAGTTATCTCATCGTCGTATTCCCACGGGCAATACGTCCCATGGTACCCTCATGATCCCCATCAGGGATTTGCCGCTCCACATATGTTCGCATCCCAACCAAATATGAATTCCACCAATGTCGGAGATGACAATGAAAATGATATCGATTATTTTGAGGATGATGAGGAGGATGAGTAGACACATTTGATATTTTAATTTGTCGTATAAACAATGTTTTTATTTGTTTGACATATTTGTATTTTATATTTGAATTATGTTTCAAACAATATGGGATAATATTGCCTATTTGTTAATTTATTTTAGTTGTTTGCATTTTTGTGAATTTTACGTATTTGTCAACACTATTATTTTGTCATATTATAATATTTTAAATTAAATTTATAAATAACAAAAAAATTTTATTAGACTGATTTTGGGGCATATAATTATTATTTTAAAAAAAATCGTGCGAAATTAAATTATTTTAATTTTTTTTTAAAACAGTGCGGGGGAAAATCGGGGGAAATTTCCCCCAGTTTTAACTAAATTAATTTTTTTTTGAGAAAATTACGTTTACCTCCCCTAAGGTATGTCTTATTTACAAAAAACACCCCGACGTTTGAAAAATTACAATTGCCCCCCTGAATTAAAGGGGTAATTACAATTCACACCAAAAAATCACTGAACTTCCAAAAATACCCTTCAATGAAATTTGACTATATTGAAATGACTATTTTACCCTTGTGAGGGTTTTTTGTTCTCTTATATATATATTTAAATATTTTTTTAAAAATTAAATCTTATAATCCTATATATTTTATTTTTATAAATATAAAAAATTACAATATATATTATATATATAATTAAAAAAATTCTTAATTTCTTTTTTTTGTTCCACTCTTTCCTTTCTTTTCTTTCTCCTTTTTCCTTCTTCTCCACCTCCGCCGCCGCCCGCCGTCGCCGCCCGCAGCCGCCGCTCACCTCCAGCCCAAAAATCGTTGGGGGAGCGGGTGGGGGGGAAAGGATGGGGGGAGAGAGAGAGAGGGAGGGGAGAGAAAGAGGGATCGAGAGGGATGGGGGGCGAGTGAGAGAGAGGGAGGGCCTCCGCCCATCGCCGCCGCCGCTTGTCCACCGTCACCTCCAGATCTGCAATCGTTGGGGGAGGGCGAGGGTCGGGGGGAGGGCGAGGGGTCGGGGGGAGGGAGGGATGGAGGAGAGAGAGAAAGAGAGAGAGAGGGACGGGGAGAGAAAGAGAGAGAGAGAGAGAGAGAGAGAGGGACGGCCTCCCCCGCCGCCGTCGCAGCTCGTCCGCCATCGCCCGCCGTCCGCAGTCTCCTCTAGCCCTGCAACCGTTGGGGGAGGAGGAGGAGGAAGGGGAGGGGGAGGAGGAGGAGGAAGGGGAGGGGGAGGGCCGGGGCAGGAGGGATGGGGGGAGGGGAGAGAGAGAGAGAGAGAGAGGGACAGGGAGAGAGAGAGAGAGATCGAGAGGGAGGCTGCCGCCACTCGTCCGCTGTCGCCCGCCATCCGTTGGGGGAGGGGGAGGGGCAGGGGGAGGCGTGGGGGAGGGAGGGATGGGGGTGGGGGGGAGAGAGAGAGAAAAACAATTCAAATTTTTTTTATAGGCTAATAAAGATAAAGAGAAAACATAAAATTAAAGAAAAAAGTGACAAAAAAGAAAAAAAAAAAAAGATGAAGAAAGGGTATTTTGGGGTTTTCATTTTATTTATTTATTTTTTTGCTTAAATTATTTGAGGGTATTTTTGGAAGTTCAGTGGTTTTTTGGTGTGAATTGTAATTACCCCTTTAATTCAGGGGGGCAATTGTAATTTTTCAAACGTCGGGGTGTTTTTTGTAAATAAGGCATACCTCAGGGGAGGTAAACGTAATTCGCCCTTTTTTTTTTCAAAAACTCCAGGGGAAAAACCGGGGGAATATAATTAAATTAATTTTTAAAAAAATTGCGGGGGAAAAATCGGGGGAAATTTCCCCCCGATTTTATTTAAATTAAATTATATTTTACGTAGTCTGGGGGAAAAATCGGGGAAACTTTCCCACAGTTTTATTTAAATTTTTTTTTAAATTGCAGGGGAAAAAGGGGGAAAACTACCCCGATTTTATTTAATTTTTTTTTTTAAAATACCGGCGGAAAAATCGGGGGAAAATTCCCCCGATTTTAATTAAATTAATTTTTTTTAAAATTGCGGGGGAAAAACCGGGGGAAAATTCCCCCGGTTTTAATTAAATTAATTTTTTTTATAGTGCGGGGGAAAAACCGGGGGAAAATTCCCCCGGTTTAATTAAATTTTTTTTTTAAAAATCGGCGGAATATTCCGTCGGATTTTCGCCGGTTTACGCCCTTTTGCCAATTCCAACGGAAAATCCGGCGGAATTCCGGCGGCCGAAGGTTATCTGGCGCCAAATATTCCGGCGGAATTTTTTCTGCCGGAATTCCGCCGGTTTTACCATTTTCCGGAGGAAATTCCACCGGAATTTTCTCCCGATTTTGGCCGTTTTTCCTGCAGTGTATGAAATGCAGTTGTTCTATATTAAAAATATAATACAAGAATGTCTTATATTTAAGTGGCTAGTGGCAAATAGGAGTTGGCCCCTTATGGGTTCATGAGTGTAATGGGGAGAAGACCTACAAGTTTGTAGGCCCGAACCAAATTCACACTGAGCACAAGCCGTTACCGTCGCCGTCGTCCATCTGGTGTGGCGAGCTAGGCTTGGGCTTGGGTTTGGGCTCAATCAACATGTATTTTTTTGGATATGATCTAAATTGAAATTAGGTTGAAAAATAAGTCAAAATCAGTTCAAATTGAGTTGAAATCACCAACCCATACACGGATACGGGTCCAAAACACGAACAGGTGTGAACCTTGAAGCCTTACAGCCGAATGGCTGCGAATCCGAGCCAAGCCAGTTCGGTCAAGACCATACTAGTGCCAGCCCCAAGTGGTGTGATCTTTTGCCCCAACAGTCACAACTTTTCGTTTATTATAAATATCCCCCTATATTTGTTATTTGCATTCAATTCATCCAAAATTACTTTATATATTCTACATTTCACTCCCAAAAGTCTCCAAAAGCATTTTTAAAACATTAAGTGAGTCCAAAATACCTTTAAAGTCATTGTTTCTTGAAGTTTGGAGAGCTCCTACTTCAAGAAAGAGGTCGTTGTATCTTGGGAACTTTTATTCATTTTTCATTGAGTCATGTTCTAGACTTTTTTTAACTATAAATTAAAATATGTTAATATTTCATATGAATTTAATACTTATTAATTATTTATTTTTTGATAAAAAAATTAAAAAAAAAATTGTGTGGGTCAAACTAGTACCCAAACTCATGCAATTTCTAGAAATTTGTGTTGATTCATATAATGACTTTCTATACTTAAACTCCATCTAGAACAATAAAATGAATGTATTGATCAAATCATTTATTGCTGCGTAAATCACATTCAATATGGAAATAATTGTATTTATCAAGACATTTAATGTAATTTAATATGTTTGCCAAAATTTTCAGAACACAAGAAAGGAAAAAAGTGTGAGTAATTGTAACTGTTACCTGCTCTAACCGATTTCATTGAGAGAGTGGAAAACAAGTTACCTATTGAAACAATTCTAAAAATGCCTAGATGTCAAAATTTTAAGGCACGATTAATTTTAGTCGTCTATGAATGTGACTAACGGTAGAACTCCCCTACATATATATTTGAACCGAGTCTAAGCCTTTACCATGTTGACCAGCTGAACAAGTGTGGGCCTAGGTTAGAACTTACTCACATGTAGGTCCTCTTTCCTTCAAAAACTTGAGTACTGAAAGGGTCCAAACTTTTATGTGCAAGTTAAATTATAAATCCTAACATGGGCAATTCTACCATCAGTCGACTTCGTAGATGACTAAGGTTAGTCATGCCTTGAAATAATGCCATGTGTACTAATTTTAATTTTTTAAATAAGTTACCAGTTAATTAAATCTCACCCTTACCTAGTTTTTGCAGGTAAAAAATTTATTTTTGTCTCTCTACAAAACCAATTCTAATCAGATTTCTCTCTCTAATTCTCATTTAATCTTAAAGAGAATGGCTATTGTTGGATTCTAAAGAGATTGGAGGATCCTTAATTATTAACCTTACTAAATATAAAAAATCTCCCTTAATTATTAAGAGTTCTTAAGGTAAATAGTTTCTATTGCTATTTAAATGTTAAACTTTAACTAAAAAGAAATTACATGATATTTTATTTCAGTAACAACAAATAATAATAATAATAATAATAATAATAATAATAATAATAATAATAATAATAATAGAATGATTAGCTAAATTAACTCACTAGAATAATTAAAATAAATAATAATAATAATAATAATAATAATAATAATAATAATAATAATAATATTATTATTATTATTATTATTATTATTATTATTATTATTATTTCGACGTTTAATCAGAGTATATATATCTTCTCCAAGATACGATTACAAACATCGATACGGTAGTATAAATTGTTTTATATCAATTCATAGATGTATGAACAAAATAGAAATTTTAGGACAAAAATTAAAAGCAAATAAATTAGTAACATTGACCTATTTTCATATTTATTTTGTTTATTTTCAAATAAGTCAATTATTTTTGTTGAAATATTGTATATCTCATCGTCAATTATTATACAAAGAACGTATAATACAATTACTAAATATTTTATATCAAGAATGTGAGTATTGTTCATCAAATTAAGAATGTGTGCCATCTAATTGTTAATATTATTATCACCGTATTATTTATTACAATTATCACACATATAGTTGTAGTCATAATTAATTATTCAAATTAATAAATGAGTTTTATAATTGTTTACCTTCTCTAAGGAGTACATACTCTTCAATATATAATTGTTGTGTTACATCATTTAGATGTATATTAATTACACCCATACATAAATACTTGTAAATTATTATTATTTATTCACATATGATTATTAATATTATAATTTTTATTATTTTTATAGTTATCTCACATTAAATTATATATTGCTAATATATAGTTATTATTACTACTAATATTATTCATGATATATTATTATAATCATACTTAGTGAGACCAATAATTGAATTACATATTTAGTTACACTTACTGTGTAGAATATACATTTGAATATATCACACCATATTGATATATTATTATTATTATTATTATTATTATTATTATTATTACTAATGGTGTTTGATATTAGTATACCCTCCACTAATAATCAAAAAATATTTTTTTTATCAACTACTACTTATTGCACTCTTCCGGATATATTTTACATATTTGCACCACTTTTAAAAATATATTACCCAATATCAATACAAATCAATCATTATATAACAAATTTATAAATAGAATGAATAATTTACTTAATAATAATATTCAAATTTTAAAATTTTAATTTGTTATTTAAAATACAAATACTGATATTCTAGATATATTTTTAAAATAATTCGTCATCAGTGTTATATATTGATGCGATCGTTTTCTGGATCGACCACGTGTGGGGGTCCAAAGAGCTCCTGACAGTAATGCTGGTGGCGCACCTGTCAAAGGGGGAGGAACGCACGTGAGACTAGCCGATTTTGGCCCGGCATAGGCTCTCCGACGCTCAAGTCAGTTGTAGGGTATTTGGAGAAGATGATGAATAGCAAAGTGCTATTTTTTTAGAAGAAAATGCAAGATACGTAAGATACCTCATGTGGGAGGGCCTTTTGCCTATTTATAATGAGAGTGGGTCTTTCATTTGATGGGATTGATGAGGATTGACCATATGATTTGACCCAGGGAGTACAAGTAGACATACTTTTTATCACATCTCGAAGTCCAAAATCGCGGCTGGGGCCCTACTCTCATTAATGGGGCTTGACTTTTGCATTAAATGCATATCTTGGGCATTTAATGCTTAAGATTGCACTTATAAGGGAGCATTTAAGGCACCTGCAACTTAAAGGGTCCACCTATCTTGTCAGGGCATATTTTGGTGACTGGTGTTGTCTACATCTGACAGAGTAGTTGGGCCCCCTTAGCTGTTATATGGGTCAAGTACTCACCAAGGATCCAGTGGACATGCCCTCAAATGGGACATCTTCCCTCGAGGACAGCTCAATCATTCGAGGGCACACTTGGAAGCCTCTTTTTGGTGGCTTATAACCTCATTTGAGGACAGCACACCCATTCGAGGGCACGCTTGAAAGCCCCTCTTTGGTAGCTTACAACCTCATTTGAGGGCAGCACACCCATTCGAGGGCACACTTGGAAACCCTTTTTTGGTGACTTACAACCTCATTCAAAGGCAACACGCCCATTCAAGGGCACACTTGGAAGCTTCTCTTTAGTGGCTTAGAACCTCTTTCGAGGAGAGCACACCCATTGGAGGACACACTTGGAAGCCCCTTTTTGGTGGCTTACAACCTCATTCGAGGACAACACACTCATTCGAGGGCACACTTGGATGCCTCTCTTTGGTGGCTTAGAACCTCATTCGAGGGCAGCATACCCATTCGAAGGCACACTTGGAAGCTTCTTTTTGGTGGCTTACAATCTCATTCGAGGACAGCACACCCATTCAATGGCACACTAGGAAGCCCCTTTTTGGTGGCTTACAACCTCATTCGAGGACAGCACACCCATTCGAAGGCAAACTTGAAAGCCCCTTTTTGGTGGCTTACAACCTCATTCGAGGACATCACACCCATTTGAGGACAGCACACCCTTTTTAGTTAAATAATTAAATTTAAATAATATAAAATTATTTTTCTACTAAATTATCTATGTAAATACGCATCTTTATTAACTATTATTATTTATACTATAATATATTTATTAAATATATGAAAATTTAAATGAATCGTTATTAAATAAAATTATTTATTGACTAAAAAAGAAATAAAAATATAGAGAAGATTTTAATAAAAAATGATGTAAAACAAAAAATGAGAGAGGGGTGACAACGGAGAATAGAAGAAAAAAAGAAGAACACGTTGGTTGATAGACAATAAATGATAAGAGAAGAGATGAGGAGTTGAAGGGCGATATAATGTATAATAGTTTCGAATTTTTTTTTTATATATATTTGGTGATGATTGATTTTCATAGTCTGTATTTTGTTTGACAATATTGATGTACTTGATTGATTGTAATAAATTGCTTTTTATAATTAAAAAAAAATCCTACTACTAAATAAGCTTTACTCATCCCAATGGAGCTGCAATTTTTAAATAGATGCTATGCATTTTCAGTTTATCGATATTCTTTTGTTAATATGCATAAAATCAGCGGTGCTGATTTTGTCATGAAATCACTTAAAACCATTCGTAATTTCTTTTCGCAATTTATTCTGGATTGCCGACACAATTAATTCCCATTTGCAATTTATTAATAATCATGTACAGGAAAGATTGTCCACAATAATTGAGCTCGAATTTTATAATTTATGTACAGGAATTTATTCATTTTAATTATACTCGAATTTATATTCAATAATTGGTTTCTTTATATTGCAATTTTTAGTCTTAGAAATTATCAATACATGGACCATTATCCACACATAATGTTGAGGCCAATATTGATGAAGCCGACGAATAATTGACACAATGTGAGGCAGACGAATGTGACCGGCCGTGAGGAGATGATAAGAAGCAAAATTATGTTTTGCTAAACCTATTTGAAAGTGACATTTAAATTTTAAAAAAAAAAATCCTATTTGAAAGTTCACAAGTTTTCTACATATTACCTTGTAAGAAATATATATACACACACACACTGATAAGATGTCATGTAATAATACTTAAATTATCTGTCGTTGTATATTCACTGACAAAATGTAACAATTTTTGTTGGGAAGTAATTAACATTAGCCACCTTTAATTTTAACCGTTAAATATGTTATATATAATCTGAGCTATTAAATTTTTATGACCTGTAACTTGTTATATAGATAAACTGAAAGGGTTACCCATTTTGTAGTAGACTGTGTATGGATCCACTAAATGGTAACCAATTAATTTTTTTCTTGCATTTGATGTGGATCAAAACCCTTACGTACCTCTAGGTTAAGATTTGAATATTTAACCACTACACCACTTTAATTTTTATTAAATAAAATGATTTTGATTATACTTAATATATATTTGTGAGACATTCTAAATTTAAATTATGTAGATGAATTTTATCAATTATTGTAATTTATTAGTTTTACTAATTTTACATTTACCTTTGACTTTCTCAAAATTAAATCAATCAAAAGTCTAAAACACCTTGCCCCCATCAAATCAACAGATTCGAATTACACAACGTGATAATAAAATTAGTAATTTGAAATTATTGAAATAAAAAATATATAAATAAATATTTAGCCACAGCTTTTCTGTAGTTAAAGCTATGGTTGGGATTAGTTACGAAAATCCATGAAAAATTCGTGCCTAATAGCTACAAAAAATATCTGTGGCTAAATTGGTGCCAAATTTCTTGCCAATTTAGCTACGGAATTTTTGTGGTTAAATTTAGTCACGGAAATTCCGTGGCTATTTTTTCTGTAGCTAAAATCCGTTGTTAAATGCCACTTTTCTTGTAGTGTAAATTTCTACCCCCAACTCATCCTATTTCGCATGTAATCTCATTTTAAAAGAAACATAAGTGTCGCATAAATACTAATAACATGTCAAACATTTTTAATTGTTCAACCGGAGACGACACTTTCTGGTTATTTTTGTCAAATTTCCGGCGACATTGTATATTTCAAGGCAAAAAGTCCTCAATGTGTTAAAAATTGTCAAATTGATGTCCTAAAATTAAGGTGAGACAAATTAATATCCTAACTCTCAAATCGATGCAACATACAATTTTAAAAATTTAATTTTGCCTTATATTAATATCAATCATGAACACCTCCAACATTAAACCAAACAACTGTATTACGGAAAAAGAGAATGAATTGTGTTGAGAAATGGATATAAGGCCGACGAAGTGAAGCGAGTCAAACGTAGTCAAGACCATAGAATGATGCAAGAACTGGACCAAAAGACTATCACATATTGCACGGATAATTAACTTGTGGGATTTTATAAACTGAGGAAGTTCTTCTCCCTCAAGCTTTCAACAGCATCCTTGAGGCTCACCTCAAAAGATGTGAAATTGATACCCAAGCTTTCTGCTTTCTTTTTGGATGCCTGGTAAGTTGGAGTCTCTGTGGCATTTCTGCAGTTTAAGGAGAACTTCAATATTTACTTGATTGTGAGATTTGCAATTACAATATCTATAAATTCTAGTTGGCAACAGCCAGCCATCGTTTTGTTCAAGTTTCATAGGTTCGATCTAAGCTTACTAATTCTAAAAAGATCTACGTGTCAAAGAATCAAAACGACTAGTTTTTAATGGAATTCCTCATTGGCTCTTTGTAAAATACTCGTTTGGCTGAGAGGCCCCAAACCTATACTAGAAAAGGGAGCTAAACCTGTGGTGACGAATACCCCCTTATTGTTTAAGGGAAAATATTATTTTCATTCCGGGAAATTATTTTCTTATTCTAGATGCGAAACCTTTATTTCTCCGGAATTATTAGATAACGTCTTCTTTTCCTACCTTGTATAATAAAAGATTCTAATTAACATAATCTGAAAAACTAGGATTTACTTCTAATATCATGCATGGAAAGATACAAAAACTTGGAGAAACTTAGAGCACCCAATCTTAATATTGATTGATGTAAGATATGTAACGATGATCCCTACTGAATTTTGTGTGCTATTGTGCAACTGAACTTTATTGGATGACAATTTCCAATAACATTGAATAAGGACAGTAAAACGACTCGATAACTTGTAAATAAGATTCTGATACATCAACTAAGTTCATAGCGCATGGTTGCCTTGAAAAAACAACTAAAAAGTTAAACATAGAAAACTTTAAAAGTGAAAATTTCGATATGTGTGTGTGTGTGTGTGCATGCACACAGACAAGAAGAACAAGAAGAAGAAGAACTTACGTTACAGGAATATTGAGGGAAGGGTAAAGCTTGTCCAAAATCTGCAGAAATTCCGAATGAGTCAACGCTACTGCAGCCAGAATGTATCTTCCACTAGCTGAAGGATTCTCAAAAGCCAAGATATGCGCAAGAGCAACATCTCTCACATCCACCAATCGATAAGATTGGAACACTTCTTTTCCTGTGAAAATGAGAATTCTTCTTAATAGAATTTTCTCCAGAGTATTACAACTTCATAGTTTAAGTTCTACAAAGTTGGTGCGTGCAATCTTTAAAATGTAGAAGTTTAAATAGCTCCAAAGAAACATATTCCAACTTCCTAGAAAGTAATTTTCAGGACATCTAAAGCAGTCGAGAGAGTCATAAATCTAATACCTTTAGTGAGGTCCAAGAGACCCTCAGAAGTGAAATTGAGAGTTGGCTGAAGGAGAGGACCTATCGCATAGCCCGGATGCAGTGTTACTAAGTCGATGCCATTTTCTTCTGCAAATTTCCATGCAGCTTGCTCTGCTAAGGTTTTCGAAAGGGGATACCATAGCTAGAAACAAAGCAAAATTAATTTCATTTCTCAAAAAGTGCTTTATCCGGATATTCATTATAGTTGCAACAGAAGATGTGCACTAAAGTGATATGACACCGACACCCTCCAAAGTTTGATGTAAATACACTTAAAACACCCTGAGATCTGCATCATTGCAAAAACCATCTCCATCGAAAACTTTGTCTTACTATTAGACCTCCCCTGATGTCTGCATAATTACAAAAGCCTCCCTTGAAATCAGCTTTCACCTTATAGTTAGGCCCCCTAAAAATTTAACGGCAAACCTCAGTGGTTGTAAGTGTATGCACACTAAAACTGATATCCCTAAACTAAAAGGCCAATAATAGCCAAATTTACAGTTGGTTCAAAATTAAACCGATACTATGCTTCTTGGAATTATTTCTAATATCCCTAAACTAAAAAGATGACAAATTGACAAAAGGGATATACCTTGCTCTCTTCACAGAATTTGGCATCAGAGAACCAAGTTTCATCAACTACAACATCAGGGCCTTTGGGAGTCCGGTTGAGCGATACTGAAGCAATGGAGCAGGTTACCACCACTCGTCTAACAGATGGTACTTTACTGCATGATCTGAGGACATTGATTGTTCCTTTCACTGCTGGTTCAATCAGTTCTGCCTAAGACGTGCTCAGAAGCAAATAAAAGAGTTATCATTACAGAAATCGCAAACAGGAAAGCAAGTTCGGTTAAGAGAAACGAAAATGTATCTACACACTACTTTGAAAATTCCTCTTTATGTATTAAATTCTATGTAGTGTTACATTCATCTTGTTTTCCAGAAACTAAGCTATCATCATAAGGTGATCTTCTCACATTCAACTTTCCGACACTTCAGTATGCTGATTGCCATTTGTATGCGACATTAACCCTCCGTTTGGTTCTTGAATTTTGGTAAGGAAAATAAGATGGAAAATCTTTTCTTTGCTTCAAATGATAGTACTCTATGCTTTTATTTTTTATCCTTTCCATTTTCCTCCCACTTTTTCTCACCAAAATCCTTATTCCAAACATAGCATAAATTTTAAATTGGCAAGGTTCTGTTAAATGGTTTTGCAGATGGATTGTTAACTATCTCTTTACAAGGTAGGTATCATTTAAGAGCACTGTGTTGAAAAATAGCTTTCTTACCTAGCGATCAAGAAATAAGACATAGCCTGAGTTCCCAAAATAACAAGGCATCTCTGAAAAAATTTTATTTATTTCGTTAAAGTTTTTGTAGATGAAAATTAAATGTCAAAATGTACTATCTTAAAATCATGGAATTGAATCGCTGTGACTTGTTGAATGGGTGCGTTCAAATTCAATGAATCAAACAAATGGCTCATGAGCTTTGTGAACCGACTCAATTTGAGCCCAATCCGAGCTTGAGCTTTCCGAGCTCAAGCTTTTATATGAGTTGAGCTCAAGCTCATCAATGCATGCTCGAAAGCTCATAAGCCGGCTCTTAAGCTTTTTCTTTTTTTAAAAAAAATATCTTTTATATATTATGTATTATGAAATACTACATAAATTTTACACTATCAACAAATATATTATATAATTAATAAATCTTTAATAATAATATCAACTTATTATTCAAAAATCAGGATTATTTTCACTCCTTAAAATTTTCATTTCACATTCTAAATCATGATTTCATGTTATTGTGAAAAAATATATTAAAATTCATAAATAAATTCCTTAAAAATAAAAAACGAACTAAAACTGCCATTTTTTACTTCCAGTTCTAGCTTGAGCTCTTAAAAAAAAAAAAAAAAAAAACAGGCTCATCGGGCCCAAGTTCGAGCCCATTATTATGAGTTGAGCCTAGAAAATGAGTTAATCTCGGCTCAAGCTTGAATCAATTACAACCTTAATGGGTACATCCAAATTCGACGATTCTACAAAGCAACTCAACGAAAGTGTGTGACCCAAGAATTCATGCCTTCCCTCCAAAGGCCACAACTTTTGGGTTATGACAAATAGGCCCTCATTTGGGAAATTTTCAATTTTCATTCCTTACATATACCACTAATCCGATTTAGTCCTTCACATTCACCCACTATCATATTTGGTCCCTGGCTCTACATAATTGCACCAAATCCAACCCTATCATCAAGTTTTCCGTTAAAAACTAATGAATGTGTAAAAACTTGCCATTAGGGATGTTAGGGAGGAAAAACACTGCCCAAAAATTTCACACCTAGATCGGAATTGGTGCAATTATATCACACTAGGGACTAATTGTGATAGTGCATGAGTGAATGTTAGGGACCGAAAATCGGATCAATGATATATGTGAGGGACGATAATTCAAATGTTTCTCCCTCTTTCACTAATAGAATGTATAACCTTCAGTGACGAACCAATGCATTACAAATTTAGTATTTGTGACATATTATGTTTGTAACAAATCTTCTAGTAAATGCTTTGTCACTAATTTATTTTATTTTTTTTTAACATTTGTAACAAAATGTTTCTATCACAAATTTTCTGTTAATAAAGAAAGTGGATACTTTCTTATAGTGATTACATCATAACCAACCGAGATCACTTTTTGATATCTCTTTTTCTCTCATTTAATTTCAAAGAGTTCAGAACGCTTTAAGTTTGGCAGTTCTAGAAATTTGTACTGCTGCTACATCAAGAACGTCGATCATTGTATCTTGACATGTGATTTTGTACGGGCAAATTCACATCAAAGAAAAAGGAGTACAACAGTTCACGTGAAAGAAACCCGGAAAGGAACTACAATTTGAGTTTGTGGGAGAATGGTGGGGAGTGGGGCAGGAATGTATTACTTTAAGCAAATAGAGAAAATGAAATTACACATTTTCTGTAGAGTGGGGATGATTGTCCCTGTCCCCACCCCCTACTAGAATAGAAAAACTAAGAAAAATATATATAAAGAATTGAAGAGTATGCACCTGTGGATCAGTAGCTGAAAGGAAACAAGGTGATGCTGTATGAAACACGCCTTCACAACCATCAACCGCCGTATCAAAAGATCCATCTTCGATCAAATTAGCTTGGAACAATTGCAGTCTTTGATCAGCTCCTTCGAGTGCCTTCAGGTGTTCGCTTTTCCGAGGATCACCTGTGTTAACACAAAGGGCTACATTAACGTAGAGTAGAAATTTAAGGCATAAAACTGGTGATGGGATTTGAAGAATGAGCTTTCTATATGCATCTTATGAGATATCAACTTTGTAAATTAAATTTTGTGAACCAAAAACCTCCATACAAACATGACACATTCGTCTCGATCTCTTAAACAATTGCTAGCTAGACGTTTGTGTTGACTGTTGAAGAAACTGCTTTATATAGCCAATTCATTGTGTAGGAAAATTCTAGTCAGACTCGGTTCAACCGAATCAATGTTAATCACGTGGCGAGTGTTTTACGCTTGCACTGTGAATGGAGAACCTAATCAAGTTTGAATAAGAATTTTCCATGGTGTGAGGCCTAATTATTATGGAGAACCTCGTATTGTTTTAATCAACACTAATTGTTGGGCACACTCAACTCAAGGGATGAATGAATTATACATATATATATATATATATATTGTGCTCAAATTTTGACAAATTAAATTATAAATATTTATTAAATTTCTATATGAATATAAACTGTTTAGTACTTCTCAAGTTTATGATTAAAAAAAAACAAAAACAGAAATTGTTAAATAAGAAGAGTTAAAAAAGTATTGAATAGTGTGATACGTAAGAGAAAGTGGAAAGAGAGAGGAGAGAGGAGAGTGGTTGAGAAAGTAAAAACAAAAAGAAAAAAGTAAAAAAAAGATAACATAAAGTAGTGGGAGAGGGTTGAGGAAAAATAGGAAGGAGAGTATAATTCAAAATGACAAACCAAGACCGTCCAAAGGCCAAAGTAGTTGTTAAGTGTACCTCCTTTTTCATATAATAGTAAAGATAGCATATAGATAATTTATTCGTATATTTTTCCAGAGAAATGTATTGAATGGACTAATTTAGTCTTTATTCAATTCATACCAACAAAATTGTATTAAAAATTAGCATCAAGAACTTTGAAACTAAAATAAATAAACAAATAATATATATATATATATACACACACACACATGTATACTTACACTATACATAGAAATACTTTATCAGCTAAGAAAAAATTTCCAAGGAATACATAGGAGGAAGAAATATCGTAACAAATATTGAAACAAAAAGGGTAAATTAGGAGTTCTTGGTGGCACTTTTAAAAATATTTACACTAAATGAGGGAAATTTTTCTTTTGATAACTATTAAATGAGGGAGATAAAAAGAACACTTGAAATTCTCTATTGCTATTTCATATTCTGTTTCAATATATGAATATACGCTAAGTGTATATATCAATCATTCGGTGAGTAAAAGGTTTGGTATACATACCTCATAAATTTACAAGTTCCTATGGCAATTAAATATATTAAGGTTCTTAGTTTGTCTCTGTGCTGCTAATTGCTAACACTTATAATCCGATTGGTCCTTGAATTTCGCTAAGAAGGAAAAAAAAAATTGCTACAAATGATAATACTATAAATTTTAATTTTTGATCCTTTTTATTTTTCTTATACTTTTTTTCAACAAAATCTTTATTCTAAATATAAAGAGAGAGAAATTAAGAACTTACTGAGGTCACGCACCGTGGCGTTGACAGTGTAACCGCGTTGGAGTAAAAGCTTAATGAGCCATGACGCTATGTAACCCGACGCTCCTGTCACGCACACCACTCTTCCCTCTCCACTGCTCATCTTCTCTCTCTCTCTCTCTCTCTCTCTCTCTCTCTGTGTGTATATATATATATATATATATATGAAGTGTGGGTGTGGGAAATGTTTGCCCAACTGAGTTGTTCGCCGCTCCACACCTTGGAAATATCGGTTTCAAATCTTCTAGATGCGTGGTTTAACTTTTCGTTCATGACTTCATGCCAAGTACAAAATGGTATAAGATTATTTTCTTTTTTAATTTTTTTCAATATACAAAATGGAATAAGATGGATACCTATCAAATGCCAAGTACAAAATGGAATATGATGGATACCTATCAAATGTGTCTCAATGTACTTGAAAAAAAATATACACAAATGTGATAAACGCATCGCAAATAGTGCTCTAGTAGGACCATGATTTGGTTATATTAGACGTAGTAAATAGGTTGAGATAAAAATTAAACTTTTCCGTCTTTAAAATAAAAATTGTGCCATATTTGTGGACACAATTTACGAAAATCATCTTTAAAAGTATAAACTTTACGTTGAACAGATATGAACAAGACGAATACGACGACACAAAATTTCAAAAATTTTATAACACATAAGTCTCCGGCACGACAATATTTAGACAAATACTTTTATATGAGTTTGGTATTAATATCACGTAATATGCATATATTTATACATTATATACATCTGTAATTTCTTTTTGCAATTTATTCTGGATTGTCGATACAATTAATTCCCATTCGCAATTTATTAATAATCATGTATAGGAAAGATTGTTCACAATAATTGAACTCGAATTTTATAATTTAGGGCGAATTACACTGACTATCCCTGAGGTTTGGCTAATTTACGAAAATCCCCCTACTTTTTCAAAAATTACCAAAAACCCCCTAAGGTTTCAAAAATATTACAAACTTATTCAAATTTTCGAAAATACCCCTTCCCTTTTTTTTTGGGTGATTTACACTGACCACCCTGAGATTTGGTTAATTTACGAGAAACCCCCTATGGTTTCAAAAATTACCAAAACCCCCCCAAAGTTATACCAATATTACAACCAGCACCTATTTAGGTTGACTTATTAATAATATTAAATCTTTTTTTTCCTCTCTGTAATATTGTTATCATAAAATTTTCATGTAATAGATTTGAAAAAAAAAATGTGATTATTTATTCAAATAAATATTCTGAATTTAATGCATTAAAGGTATCTACCAACACATCAAGTATGTTATATTATCGCTAATACGGAGTAAATTTTAAGAGAAATGAGTAAGAGATCTCAAGCTAAATAAAATTTTCAAGTGCATTATTTAATTTCAATTTTTTATTTCAATCAATGTTTATATTTCTCATTTCATATAATCATAATATTTTTTTTTCAAATCTATTAAATTAAAATTTTATGATAACAATATTACAGAGGGGAAAAAAAGAATTAATATTGTTGATAAGTCAACCTAAGTAGGTGCTAGTTGTAATATTAGTATAACCTCAGGGGGTTTTTGGTAATTTTTGAAACCACAGGGGTTTCTCGTAAATTAGCCTAATCTCAGGGTGGTCAATGTAAATCACCCAAAAAAGGGGAAGGGGTATTTTCGGAAATTCGAATAAGTTTGTAATATTTTTGAAACCTTAGGGGGTTTTTGGTAATTTTTGAAAATGTAGGGAATTTTTCGTAAATTAGTCAAACTTCAGGGGTGGTCGGTGTAATTTTTCCTATAATTTATGTACCGGAATTTATTCATTTTAATTATACTCGAATTTATATTCAATAATTGCTTCCTTTATAATGCAATTTTTAGTCTTAAAAATTATCAATACACGGACCATTGTCCACGCATATTGTCGAGGCCAATATAGATGAAGCCAAAGAATAATTGACACAATGTGGGGCACACGAATGTGACCGGCCATGAGGAGATAATGAGAAGCAAAATTATGTTTTGCTAAACCTATTTGAAGGTGACATTTAAATTAAAAGGAAAAAAAAATCCTATGTGAAAGTTCACAAGTTTTCTACATATCACCTTGTAAGAAAGATATATATATATATATATACACACACACTCTGATAAGATGTCATGTAATAATACTTAAATTGTCTGTAATTGTATATTCAATGACAGAACCTTTTGGTTTGTAACAATATTTGTTGGGAAATTCTATAGTTAATCATAATTCGAAGGCGACTAATATTGGTTAATTTTAATTTTAGTCATTAGATATGTTATATTTAATTAAAGTCATTAATTTTTTTATGATCTGCAACCTATTGCACAGACAAAGTGAAAGGATTACCTACTTTGTAGCAAACTATGTATGGACCCACTAAATGGTAATCAATTAAATTTTTTTAACATAAAAAAAGAAAAATTAAAAATTTAATGACTTGGGTCCATTGAACCATTATTATTCTTTTTTTTTTTAATTTATTGGAAAAGCAAGATATTTTTTTATTTAAAAAATTACCATGGTACTCATTATAAATTTTTACTTTTTTGATACAATAGTACAATTATAATCCGTTATTTTGACTAAATTATAATTTGCTTTTTTGATTAAAAAGCTTAATGAATTAAGTTTACATATTTTATTTCTCTTTAAGTTCATTAAATTGATTTGTATGTGTCTTTAAATTAAATTTCCCCTTTTAAAATATAAGATAAATAAATTATGAAGAATAATTTTTTGAATTTTAAAGTTTATAAATATTTTGTTGTCAAAATATGCATTTTTGGAATATTTTTAAGGTAAAACTTATTATTAATAGCAAAATTTAAGAAATTTTTAAATTGAGCTTTGTCAAGAAAATACCAGTTTTTGAAACTTAAGAAAATTTCCAATTAAAAAAATACTTTTGCAAACTATTCTTTAGTATATTATCTGTTAATTCCAATCTAATTAGTATAATATTTATATATTGTATAATTATAAGTATGATTCACCTACAAAGACTTATATGTGGTGCTAATGAATAATATAATGAAAAATAGATCAAATAAATTGTACTATAAACACTGATATAATAAAAAAAAAATCGTATAAATGTCGAATTTAATGAATAATACTTGCATATTTGATATGAAAAGTCTAATATACGAGAAAAATATTTCTTATAATACATTATGAGTGATACTCTAATTTCTTTATCAATTATCATATTTATTTAAAATCTAAAATGCATCAAAAATTGTTTATAGATGAAGTATATATATGATATAGGTATTAACTGAATAATATAATTGAGAAATTATTATAATTCTAAAATATCAAACTATTATCTAAATAATTATCTCTAAGATGTATTATATTTGTAAAATAAGAATTGTAATGATACATATAAACTAAAATTTTGCAAGTTTAAAAACAAAATACAAGCATGATACATGTAAAGGTCACATCAGAAAGTCATACTTTTTCTTCCAAATATATATATATATTCACATATTTTCTTTATACATGTATAAATCACATGTTATCCCTTTCGCCCTTTTTGTACTATTGAGTGGATCGTTTTCACTGTACCTTTCTGAAAAAATCATAATATACTTGTATTTGTTTAATATTTATTATTGCCCATTATGTATCACTATAAAAAAAAAATAATATTATTGATAAAATTTAAAAATATCAATATAAAATTTATCATCAATCATTATGTTAAGTGATAATACTTTTTATTTGGTAGCTAATTATATTTTTTTAGTGACAATAATTTTTATGTTGTCATATTATCATTCAACGATGACAAAAATTAATATTTTAATTATCACAATTGACAATTAATGACGCACTTATAGTGATAATTTGATGACAACAAAAGTTGTCATTAGAATTTTATGACAAGATTTCATTGTCACTAAGTTGTCATGATATGTGTATCACTAATTATCAATTTTGCACTTTGCTACCACTTTTTTACACTATGTTGTCATTATTAACATTGTACAAACTATATTTTGTGACAATATAAATTTGTTGTAACTAAATATATATAATTAATGACAACTTTTTCATTATCACTTGTTATATTGCCACAAATTTATTTATTTTCTTGTAGTGTACTTAGCTAATAAAACTAATAATAATAATAATAATAATAATAATAATTGAATTGAGGAGAATAATTTTGAGGTAAAAAATATAGCAGTAGTGGTAATAATTGAATGATTCAATTATCAATATATTAAATATGGGAATTAATGTATTTAGTGGAATATTTTGTTCACATCCATTAAATACTGTTGTTGTAAAAGGAAGAAAGAAGATACCACATAATCACCACCGACTTATGATAAAACTCCCCACATTTGTTCTCACGAGTTTCATAATGCAAGAAATATGTACGAATTCTAGGCGTTAAAAATTAGAGAATTGTTATTGTACCAATATATATTAGTGGCTTTTATTGCTAATCATTAGTTATGTATGATAAACTAAACGTTAGTTGTTAATTGCAATTAATAATTATCATTGAGTTATAATTAACTCTACCGCTACAATATTAGTGACAACATTTTAAGTGTCAACGTAAAAGGTATCAATAATTATATACCTATGCTAGCTAGAAATTTTACTGTTGCAAAAATTAGTTTCTTGATATTAGATATGAATAGTGGCAAAAATTATATTAATTATCAATGTCGGCAATCAGAGACACTACACAGTAACCGTTCAGTGATAACGAAAATCTTTATACAAATTCATCGGGATAATTTTTTTTTTTTCTTTTTTATAACCAAGTTACCACTATTTCTTTACCATTATTCAATCAAATTTTAAAGTGAATCTCTGCGGAGGCTTGAGGTCTGTAATCCTCTGCATACTATGGCACAATTAATGCATACGTCTGCTAGAATAGTTAAAGAATTTCTTGGTCTGATGGCAAGAAAGATGTCTGGTAACCACAAAGGTCACTTATTCGATTCCTGCATGTGTGAATGATGCAAGAACCGGACCAAAAGAGTATTACATACACACACATATTTGAGGGTTTCATAACGTGAGAAGGCTCTTCTCCTTGAAGCTTTCAACGGTGTCCTTGAGGGTCACCTCAAAAGGTATGAAACTCAGGCCCAAACTTTCTGCTTTCTTCTTCGATACGTCGTAAGTTGGATTCTCTGCGGCATTACTGCAATACACGGGTCTTGATTTAACAATTGCTTAATTCCCAGATTTGTTACTTGCAAAACCAATAACATGCCCGTGAAAAAATATAAACCAGAAAGAATATGAGGAACCCACAAGAAATGATGCTTACATTGCATGAAGGTTGAGGGAAGGATAAAGCTTGGCCAAGTTCTGCAGAAATTCTGAACGAGTTAATGTTGTCGAATTCAGGCAGTATCTTCCACAAGCTGAAGGATTCTCAAAAGCCAGAATATGTGCAAGAGCAACATCTCTCACATCCACAACTCGATAGGAGTCATATACTTCCTTTCCTGTTAAGTGAAAATTTTGGTTATGTGATGAGGGCCGTCCTTTTATAACTTAAAAGAGAGATAGATGAGACATATGTGCGGCAAAAATACTTATGCATCTAAAGAATGTCTGATTTTAAAAATTGAAGGGCAAAAAATTTCAATCATTTCCAGTAAATCCTAGTAAAGATAACCACCTTTTCAGTGTATGATCATCACTATCCAGACTATGTTCAATATTATTGTTTAATACATGCATGACTTCTTAGGAATGCTCCTTAGATATCCAAAAATCTATAGTGACCTAGAGATGTAGATTTTGTGTAATACCTTTAATGAGGTCCAAGATAACTCCTAAACTGGCATTGAGAGTTGGCTGGAAAAGAGGTCCAATGACCAAGGTAGGATGCAGTGTTACCAAGTCAATGCCATTTTCTTCTGCGAATTTCCATGTGGCTTGCTCTGCCAAGATTTTTGCAAGGCAATACCATTGCTGGAAGCATCCTCAGTGTATTCAATATAATGTCCATGAGTGGAAACATAATAAATGACTTTAATAGATGTTCTTGTATGGTTATACTTCAGAAGTAAACTATCAAAAAATGCGAAAGTACTTCAAAAGTGATCCATCCAAATACTCATTAAAAAAATGCAACAAAATACTTGAAACTGTTTTCTTGAATTCTTTGAGTCACTAAAATACAAACAACAGGCAAAGTTACCGAGACTTGAGCAGAAATGAAAAGAATACTCTGTTCTGGGAACTATCATCTCATACGCCTAACAGAAACATAATCTAAACTCTAGTATAATTAAACTACACAACTATTGACAGGGAAAGAAGAAATAATGTGACCAACAATATATGTATGATCAAAGTTGAGATATATTAGATATGTTAATATTTAGTTCACTCAGGTCATTTCCGGGAAGAAAAGGTAATACTAACTTTTAAGGAAAATATGCATGTGCTGCAAAACAAAAAATCAACTGATGACGTATTGACAAATGGACAAACCTTGGTTTCTTCACAGAATTCCGCATCTGCATACCAAGTTTCATCAACTACAACATCCGGGAGTTTTGGAATTCGGTTGTACTCAACTGTAGCTATAGAGGATGTTACCACCACTCGTCTAACAGTTGGTACTTTACTGCATGATCTCAGGACATTAATTGTTCCTTTCACTACTGGTTCGATCAATTCTGCCTAAAAATAAAATCATAACATAATTTCATGACTGAAGAACAAGTCCAACCAAGAAATAATGAAAATGTATTGAAATAAACTTTATATATACTAAAGCAAAACATAAAAAATGAGAGGGCCAAAATTAGATTTATAAATAAGTTACCTGTGAAAATTACACATTTTCAATAAATGGGGATAACAATCCTGGTTCCCCACCCCAACGCCCCTATTAGTTTCATCACTAGAAGAAAAACCTAAAACAATACACGACAAACAAGAAGAAAAATTATGCACCTGTGGATCAGTAACTGAGAGGAGAACAGGCGCCGCTGTATGGAAAACACCTTCACAACCATCAACCACTGAATCAAAAGATCCATCTTCAATTAAATCAGCTTGGAACAAGTGCAATCGTTCCTCAGCTCCTTCAAGTGCCTTTAGGGGGGCAATTTTCCTCGGATCATCTGTGGTACATCAAAGTGCTACATGCATTAAAAATATTGATAACCGTATGAATCCAAAAGAATTAAAAAATTGTATTATCGAGGATGATATTCCCACTTGAGGATTGAGATATCCATAAGAACTGGATCAATTATGGAACAATGGATTTGCCCCTCTTTTGTGCACCATTCTGACTGCTTCAAACTTAAAGATTTCTAATAATGCAATTTTCATTATATATTCAAATTTTAATATCATTTAATTCTATTACTGAGATTTCAGATACTTCTAAGTCCCAACTGAGATGGTGGGCAAAGCACTTGACATGGCACAGGCACACCATAAATCACTAAGCATTCGCATTCACCAAATAACGAAACAGAACATCAGGATTCAAAAGCCTCCCTCTATCATAGATGAAAGAGCTCAATGGAATAAGTACCGGTCAATTTTCATTTGCAAGATAATCAAACTTCTTCGGGGAAATATTTGCACCTCAGGAATCTATACAGTCAGAAATACGATACAAGAATAGAGCTGCTCAGCAACGCATGGAAACTAATAAAGCAAGTAGTTTCAACTCAGTTTAAAGTAATAGAAGGGTCTGTCCAGCAAATAGTAGACACAAACACAGATATTTGAGCTCTTCAACAAGTATGACCTGAACAAGAAAAAGCTTCTTCATTACCAACAAAAAAAAAAAAAAAAAAAGAGTAAAAAGCTTCTTGTACTCGATCCCCCTGCGTGGTACAAGAATCATTTTTTTTCCCTATCAAATTTTAACCCATAATTCAGCAAAAACAAGGCGTGAACTTCAAGCAGTGGTGGGTATAAAGGTTTATTTTGCATACTTCGTATATTCACAGATTTCGCAACTGCCAATTAAGATATGGTAATACATTGAAGAGTCGACAACAGAAAGCTTGAATTAAAGAAGATAAGCAGCCTCAATTTATAAATCACTGAGCAAAATTAGAAGCCCTAAGGAAGAAAGAGAGAGAAACTAAGATTAAAACGTACTGAGGTTACGAACAGTGGCCTTCACGGTATACCCACGCTCCAGCAGAAGCTTCACCAGCCATGAAGCAATGTAACCGGAAGCTCCTGTCACGCACACCACTTTTCCCTCTCCACTACCCATCCTCTAGCTCTCTCTCTCTCTCTCTCTGTCTGCGTGTATGTGTGTGTGAGAGCAAGTGGGGGTGGAGGAGGTGATAGTCATTGCAGTCTGAGGTGTGTGAAGTGAAATGTCACATTCGCTTGGCCCGACAAGGGAATCCGTGTCCTTTTGATTGTTATCTCAATGAAAATTATAGAAAAATACAAGCAATCAAGTCATTCAATCATTTAAAAAATTAACATAAAAAACACTACACAGTATATTAATCCTCTGAGTCTTTTCTTTGAAACTTTGATTCAAGGACTGAAAGCTTATTCTTGAATCAATTACTGATGAGAATTTGATGCCTTGAGAAAGGTGTAGGGCTTTGTAGGAGCAACATTTTGTAATGGCAAAAGCTCAGAATTTGAGCATTTGATTTGATCTTGTCGGTCCCTTTTTGTAAATCGGAGTGTCTCTATTTACAGTAACATTTATGCCTTCTTTTTGGGCTTAAGCTTGTGCTTGAGTTTAGATTTGAAGACTATTTAATATGCATTTACACTTGATGTGCTCACTTAAATACTTTGACCCCATTAACTAATTCAAAATATAAATTTATTATTTGATATGGCCAAATCCGTCCTGGCCACGTACGCGCCTCCTCAGCTCACACGTCGGATCCAGCTCAGCACATGCCGCCTTCCCCCTATCGCCGCGTGTCAGGCCTATCTCGATCAGGCCCATGGTCTTTTTTCTTGACGGCCTTGTTCGGCCAGAGTCCACCACACCCCCTCGATGAAACGACATGTTTGATGTCGATAATACTTTATTCTCGGAGTCAATGCTCCTCGAACGAGGAATGCATCCTTGTTCGGCCAGATCCTCCTCGAATGAGGAATGCATCCCACGCGCCCACAGCGCGTCATGGGGAATGCCCGTTACCAGCAGCGGGGTTGGGCCAACCTAACTCTGGTCCGGCCCACCTATTTTTTATTATTATAAATAGTACGGCGACACCAGTCATTGGGTAAGACAATTTTTATCTACCAATACGCTGATTACTGCTTATTATTCACCTGCCCGAATTCTGATTTGAGCGTCGGAGGGTCTTCGCCGGAGACACTTCCGGCTAGTCTCACGTGTGCTCCATCCTTGCAGAATAGAACCCGACCAGCATTCAGACACTCCTACTCGGATCCCCCTGACCGGACTCGAACACTTACTCCCAGATCGAAGTGACGTGTACCGCAGACCAAAATCCGACCACATCATTATTTATTTTGGATTATCCAATTCATTAAGCCTAAATTTCGTATGGGTTTGAATATGAGAATTAATTTAATTGTCAATATGTTTGGGCTATTAGTTAGTAATTTATCCCAATTTTTAGTGTCAACAGTCTTCTAAGGCACCCTTATATTTAATTATTTATATTATTGATAGTCGTAATTAATATATACATCCCTGGCTTCTGGGTTTTAACTCTGCCATTGTTGGCAAAGATTCTGAAGAAATAATGTGTGTAGAAATTTTTTATAAAAATATCCTTAATTCTGTGACATCAATTTAAGGGTTAATTCTTAATTGTAGTTTACACCCCTGTAATATTCAAGACCCGCAAAACGCCTCCCTATTAAAAAACAATTGGCAAGGAACCACTTTGAATTATTAAAAAATGATGCAAAAACCCCCCCACGAGGTTCACGCTTTAAGTGAACTTATTGGAGTTTTGCCTGTACAAAGATATTTTTATCCTCACTCTATGTATGGTCTAAGAATTTTAACAAGAGAAAGAAAAATATATAAATAAAATTGTTTTCCATTTTCGCCTTTTCTGTTACTAAGGAGAATAGCCATATATATATATATATATATATATATATATATATATATATATATTGCATATTATATCTATCTAAATCTTCTACTACTTGACAATGCTATATATTACAGTAATTGATACACCATAAATGTATCGGTGGGTGCAGCTATGATAAAAAAAACTATCAACCAAAACACATGTCATGTATTGATACATGTAATAAACGATTTAAAACCTTTTTATTTTTTAATGGGTAACGATTTAATATTACTAAGTAACGCAAGATACACACTCAACCGACATAAGCTAAATATATAACACTAGCAAATTATTAATCTCAATAAATCATGGGTTACATAAAGAGCCATGTCTACCCTTGATGCAATAAGTTCTCCTAAAATAGCAATGATGAAGAATTTAGAAATTGATGAAGTTTTTGTCCCTGAGACTTTCAACAGTGTCCTTGAGGCTTATCTCAAGCGGAGTGTAGTTGATCCCCAAACTTTTTGCCCTCTCTTTGGACACCTGATAAGGAGGATTGGGAGCCTCATTCTTTGTAGCACTGCAATTAATATAAGGGGCATTCAAGTTAAAAGATAGAACAAAAGTTACTAGGACACTTGAATAATAATAACAATAGTAATAATAATAAAGACTTAATTTAACAATATGAGACTACAAGGAAAGTGTCCCTATCATTCACAAATTGTAATATTTTATTCGGAAAAAAAAAATTCTAATAAGTTATACGAACATTTTAACTCAAATGTATTTGCAATAGGGCGAATTACACGGACTACCCCTAAGGTTTGGCTAATTTACGAAAAACTCCCTATTTTTTCAAAAATTACCAAAAACCCCCTAAGGTTTCAAAAATATTATAAACTTATTCAAATTTTCGAAAATACCCCTTCCCTTTTTTTGAATGATTTACACTGACCACCCTGAGATTTGGTTAATTTACGAAAAACCCCCTATGGTTTCAAAAATTATCAAAATTCTCCCGAAGTTATACCAATATTACAACTATCACCTATTTAGGTTGATTTATTAACAATATTAAAAAAAAATATTTCCTCTGTAATATTGTTATCATAAAATTTTCATGTAATAGATTTGAAAGAAAAATATGATTATTTATTCAAATAAATATTCTGAATTTAATGCATTAAAAGTATCTACCAACACATCAAGTATGTTATATTATCGTTAATACAGAGTAAATTTTAAGCGAAATGAGTTAGAGTCCTCAAGCTAAATAAAATTTTCAAGTGCATTATTTAATTTCAATTTTTTATTTCAATCAATGTTTATTTTCTCATTTCACATAATGGATATATACGATGCATATAATTATATTTTTCTCAAATATAAATTTAGCACATATTACGTATATTTAGTATAAATTCATAACATTAAATTCAGAATATTTATTTGAATAAGTAATCATATTTTTTTTTCCAAATCTATTAAATTAAAATTTTATGATAACAATATTACAGAGGGAAAAAAAAGAATTAATATTGTTGATAAGTCAACCTAAGTAGGTGTTAGTTGTAATATTAGTATAACCTCAGGGTGTTTTTGGTAATTTTTGAAACCACAAGGGATTTCTCGTAAATTAGCCTAAAGTGGTCAATGTAAATCACCTAAAAAAGGGAAAGGGGTATTTTCGAAAATTCGAATAAGTTTGTAATATTTTTTGAAACTTTAGGGGGTTTTTGGTGATTTTTGAAAAAGTAAGGGATTTTTCGTAAATCGGTCAAACCTCAGGGGTGGTCAGTGTAATTTTTCCTTTGCAATATTATCACAAGTCAAAGTAGGCTATTAGGAGACTTAAATTTGTGGCGCTTTTTGATGGTCCAATAGACATGTTTATTTAGTAGTGAATGTATTACTTGCGGATTTGTGGACTTTTGAGATTAGTCTAGATGAGGTTTCAAATATTAAAGTAGGGTTAATTACTAAAACCCTATAAGGTTGTTGTTGTCTTCACAAAATTTCCTATAATATGAAAAATTATATGTACCCCCTCTAATGTTAGATTCTATATTTCATAGGGGTGATATTTGAAATTTTTCATACCACAAGAAGTTTGTGAAAGTAGGTCAAACCGCATGAGGTTTTACGTATTTGATCCTGTTAGAGTAGCAACAGAACATTATGTCCTTATTCACTCTATAGTACATCTCGTCTCAAGTGATAGAAAACTTACTCTGGTGGAGGGAGGTTGAGGGAAGGGAAAATCCCGCTCAATATGCCCAGCGCCTCAAACGAATGTGCCACTCGTCCAACCAAAATGTATCTGCCTTTTGCAGAGGAGTCCTCAAATGCTAGAATATGTGAAAGTGCGACATCTCTAACATCAACGTATCGGTACACTCCACCAGCAAATAATTGTTTTCCTGCAACATATATGAGAGGACATTGCATAAAATTATCGACTGAGAGATTGAGATTGCTCACGAAACACTACTAAACGTACCATCTTTAATGAGATTCACAAGAGCCTCCGAGGTTAGATTGAGAGTTGGCTGCAACAGAGGACCGATCACAAAGCCAGGGTGTAACGTTACCAAATCAAGCCCATTTTCTTCCACAAAGTCCCATGTAGCTTTCTCTGCTAAGGTTTTTGACAGTGAATACCATTCCTGAAAGTAGACTAGCGTTCATAGCTGCTATCCAACTTAAATGCAGATAGAGTATAAAAGTCTTTGTTTTTGAACTAACATTGGTATATATGAGCAAGCAGAGTTACTAAACTTAGGCCCCTCAATTAGCATTCATATTATTCACAATAGAGATGGCAAAATAGTTTTGGACTTATGGTCCAATTAAATTTTATAGATGGGTTCAAGTGGGTCGGATTTTGTTTGGTTTCAAAAAGTTTTGGGTGTCAAACCAAGTTGAATCGAACCTAATCCGTTTTCAATGCATATGTTTGCAGTACAAGAAAACATCGGTTTTACGGTGGACAAAACCGACGGATTTCTAAAATAAAATAAAACTTCCAGTTGCCACTGTGCTATTCCGTCCCAAGCATATGAAGGGATGAATGAAGTTCCTAAGAATACTTGGAAACGGAACATACCTTCTTTTCCTCGCAGAATTTTGGATCCGAAAACCAAGTTTCATCAACTACAACATCAGGTTTTAGGGGATTATGGTTGACAATAACAGAAGCCATAGAAGAGGTTACAACTACTCGTTTGATGGACGGTGCTTTCTTGCATGATTTAAGCACATTAATCGTTCCCTTCACTGCAGGATCTAACAGTTCCGTCTGACGAGCGAAGAATCAAGTTCGAAACTCAGCATTTCAAACCATTCCAACTCTTATGGAATATCAAGACTAAGCACATAAAAAGCTGATCAAAACATAGATTCAGAATGAACCTGTGGATTTGAAACTGAAAGGAAAACAGGTGATGCAGTGTGAAAAACACCCTCGCAGCCATCAACCACAGAGTCAAAAGATCCTTCGCTAAGTAAGTCGGCTTCGTACAAATGCAATCTCTCCTCGGCTCCTTCAAGGGCCTTCAGGTGTGCAACCTTTTTTGGATCGCCTGAATAATATTCAGAGAATATTTTCAATTTATAATCAGTATGGACTGGACTAACTCACCCTCAAAAGTTAACTTGTAAACAGAAAATTGTCCAAATCATTATATTTTATCGATATGAGATATTTAATAATACCTATACAGTCGAGGAGTGGATAATTCCAAGCTGCTTGTTCTATTGAATCCACTCATCAATAACCATTGCTCAATTAAATATGGTTTTCTAACATTTCAACAAATTTGGGCATAAACTGCTCGAAAAAGATCTTCAGTAGCATCTAGAATCACTTAGTTAACATTTCAAAAGACATTTCATATGCAAGATAACAGTTTGACTTGAAGCAGAACATACATTTGAATAAGTGTAAATTAGTTTAACCAATAATATCTAATGAGCAAAATGTACGAAAGGGAAAAGGGTGGTCAACTACTTTATTTTTTTAATGATACTCTTATGTCAAATTTAAATAATAATAATAATAATAATAGAATAAATTGCACTTAACACACCACCCCTCGTAGCATAAACCTCCCTAACCACACAGTGCAACAAATTAGGCCCTTATACTATAACTTATAAGGGTAAATTAAAAAAATTTCTCTAGTGTGGGGTTCAGAGAGGTAACCGCGATGAAAAATATAATTTTGAGGTGCAAAGTTTAATTAATCCTGAAAATATGATTTGTATTTCGTTAGTTCTACACAATAAGGAGTTTAAATGTTCAAAGATTTTACTTCTTTCCCATGCACAAAGCCAATTTGAAAACTCAGAAAATGTTATTACATTCAAAAGCATACAACAAATTACACCCATCTTAAATTGCAAATTAGCTTAAACACGTCAATCCTCTGTGTGTGTGTGTCTGTGTGTGTGTGTGAGAGAGAGAGAGAGAGAGAGTACTGACCGAGGTTGCGGACAGTGGCCTTAACGGTGTAACCACGTTGGAGCAAAAGCTTGACAAGCCATGACGCTACGAAGCCTGCTGCCCCTGTCACACACACAACCTTTCCCATTTCTCTCTCAATTAATTTACAAACACACCTCTCAAAGTCACTCTGTGTGTGCGTGTGTATGTATGTGTGTGCGTGTGACTTTGCCTGGTTAAAAGCTGGCAGGGCTCAAGAATTGTAGTTGGTGAGAAGTCCTATTCTAGTCCTTAAATGTTGCCGAGCATAAGTCTTTAAATTGTGGAGATCTTTTAGGCCATATGTGGACTATTGTGCGAGCAAATACGTCAGCTTTCTTGAAGATTTCGTGACAAAGCCTTATCGAAAAGTTTTTTTTTTTATTTTTTTATAATTAGCCTTGTTGATTAGTAACCTGAAAGGTTGGACCATTCTCTTTGTAGTGTCTGTACGTGTTCTGGTGCATGCGTGCGAAAAATGCTCTCTCATTTTTAGCTTTCTTTTGATATCTTCTATGGTGAATTTTGCTTTTGTCCCTTTCGATTGCATAGTTGGTATATTATTTTATCACTTCAAACAATAATAATTACTTATATTTAAATACAAACAACAATATTTTGTCGATTTTAATATATTTGGGAGAATATTTAAGTTTAGAATATTATAAATTTGAAAATTAAATGTTGAGGTCGAAATTTTGAAAACTTTCGGTCATTTTTCAAGTAAAAAGCATTTTTTTTTCCTTGTAGATTGACCTTTGCTAAATTTAGGTATCATTCATTATAATTGCACCACATTGAGTTTTATATACTTCTAAAAGAATCCCAATTAAACAAACGATCGTCAATTTAATATCTTACTCCGTTTTTAATTTATGGTCTGCCTATTCTCCGGCGACAAATGCAACTCCAATACGGTTTTTTTTTTTTTTTTTTACAGGCATATGTATACAGGTAATTGTAGTAATAGTAGTTGTTGTTGTTGTTGTTGTTGTTGCTGCTGCTGCACAAAAGGAATATATATGTCAGAGGGATCGTGATCATTTTTGAAGATGTAGAAATTTTTTTGTAAATTCATCCAAATTTAGGAGTATCAACCGTAGTTTGCACAAAGGATGTGTTTTGATATTTCCATGATAGGATTTTGTCGTTTACGAAATTTCATGTATTATCTTAAATAAATATGGCATTTTTTCCCTAAATAATTTATAAAATCAGTAACTCAATCTAGAATTTTGGCCCTTAGGATAGACATATTTTCAATCTTTTTTAATATGATTCAATTCAAAGAGACTCAATCTTATAAAATTCAAAATCAACTTTCTCCCTCTTCTCTCACCATCCTCACCTTCCCATCTGTCGATTCGGACTTTGTAATGTAACTAGTAAAAAATGTGGATATTGCCTGTAAGAGATTATAATCACAGTAAAATATTTTATAAATCATAAACACCATCTTTTTATAAATCATGCATGCAACCGCTCAAGTAGCTCATTTTGACCCCGAACACAATAGCTCGAGAACACGAGCTCGAGGTCATACAAGAGCTACGCGATCGAGTGTGGGTTAAAATGCAAAACTATAAAGCGGTCGTTGCTAAGGCATATAATAAGGGGGTGGTCCCTCGTAATTTCCAAGTGGGCGATCAATTTTGTTAGTCTTATTGCACCAAGTTTGTAACCGATCTACTTTCCCTTCAATGGAAAATCGATTTGTTTTGTAAGTCTTATTACACCAAGTTTCTGTTCGAATTTTGTCCGTTTTTATGTCGATCAATTCGTTTCGCTTTTTGGTCATCGATCAATTTAGTATCCAGTCGATATTAAGCACAATCACTCAAAGTTCGATCGATTCTTAATTTATTTGCTCCTAACTTTTAAGGTTTCAATTCCATTTCGAACAAAGCACTATGAGTAATTTGATCAAGAGCTTGAGTCGAAATTTTCAAGATATGAGATTTATTCTTTAACTTATTCGATCGTGCTTGGCTTAAGCTGGTCAGATAGTTATTAGTGTTTTTGATAGGTAGCTTGTCAAAATTTTTGTTTTGGTAGTTCAATCCAGATCGCAATACGAATTTTCGAACAAATAAAGCACCAAATTAGGAATTATGGCAGAAGCATTTCATTAGTAAATAAGAAAAAGAAAACGGTCGGTTACAAAAGTGGGGGGGGGGGGGGCTAATCATCTATTACATTTATCTCATTCTCATCTTGGGCAGGCCCGTCGCCAGGGTTCTCGATCTCTGACTAGTTCCCGGCGGGACCACCATCTCGATCAGGACCTTGGACTTTAGAAGGGGAAGCACCAGGACCGCTCGGTCCTTCCTCAACATCGAGCTCCGGCTCGATGTCATCCAAAGCCTCTTTTTCGACTAGTTCGATCACATACTTGAACTCATCATTCTCAAAAAGGGGAGCAGAGTCCAATCCCCCTTTGCCCCGGTCGATTGGGCAATAGAATTCATCACGATCGAGTCCGATCTCTCCACGAGGGAAATCATCCATGAGATCCACCAAGTGCTCGATTTGCTTGATGGCCAGATCGAACTCCTTGCTGATGCGGGGGAAGGACTTGATCGAACACACAACGTCGAATATGCCACTCTTCAAAAACCTCCAGATGGTAGCCCTCGAGATAACTTGCTCTCGATCGGTCAGTTTGCAGACCTCATCCCAAACCTCGGCCTCGTAGCCCTTCTTAAAGCCTCGATCATGGGAGGCCATCTCCTCTTTGCCAGCGAGATCACGGGCCCTCTCGGCCTCACTAATCTCGGTGACCTTCTGCTCAAGCGACTTCTTGAGGACCCTATTTAGCGCGACCTGGGCCTCGAGCTTTTTCTCAATGACCTCACGCTCGGATCGAGCCACCGCTAGCTGGGCCTCGAGCTCCTCAATTTTGGCCTTGATTTACCTTGGTTCGTTTCTCGCCGCTAGTCGGTACATCCTCTTATACCGATCCTTTTCTTCCTTGTACCCATCGGAAAACATGCATGAAGGCCTTGGATGCTATCTATCAATCGATCAACAATGATCAAAAAGTTAAACGACAAAAATTGATCAAAAAACGATTGTAAATCGAGCGAGAAGATGGCTTACCCCAATTAGTCCATACTCAAACCAACGGCAAACTTGATCCAAACTCTGATCGAGGAGGTACGCGTGATCCTCCTCGAATTGACACCCTTTGAATAGGTGTGCCAAGTAGGCCTGGTCACGACCCCTGAACGTGCTTATTTGACCGCCATCTTTGCGGCCCAATGCTCGCTCGGATGGACGGTCAAAATCCATAATGCGAGCTTGTTTATCCGAGTCTGAGAAGTCTGATAGCTCCTCTTGACCGACGGGCTCTTTCCCCTTGCCCATGTGACCAGGCCCCCGCTTACGCTTCCTAGAGGCTTATTGTGTGCCTCCTTCTCTTACTACGACCCCGATCTTTTGGGACCGGGTCGCTTGATCCTCCAATTAGGGAATCGTCTAGTCCCTGATCGCTCCCTTGTTACCTCCAAGTCGACTATCGTTTCGACCCGTGTCGTCAGCCTCGGCCTTGGTGGCGTATGGATATCTCTCTGGGCCCCGGTCAGTCTCAGCTGCTCGGATTGAGATCAACCACCTCTGGCTTTCAAGGAGGACCTTCTTCCCCATGATGATGACCCTCATTCGCTAGCGGCTTTGGCAGCGGCCTTCTCTTCTTTTTTCTTCTTGGCGGCCGCCAACTAAGCGATCATGGCGTTCTAGCCATCCATTAGTACGCGATCGACTACGATCAATAAAATTTCAAGTTAGAATACCGATCGAATAATAGTGCATTAAAAAAACACACACTCACACACGTACCCCTAGGGGCTTCAACTGGGGAGATACCCGCTAAGGACAAAAATTCCCTCTAAAGGAGGTGGTTGGGCCACATCAGGCCCGACTCAATCTGCTAGTTTAGGAAATGTGGGCTCCAAGTCGGATTCCCTACCCTCTCGAATTCGATTTTATCAATATCGTAGTTCCAATCTCTTCGAACGGGAAAATCGGAAGCACAACATACGAATAAGTAATTAGCCTTCCATTTTCCCTCGTATGAGGACTAGCGAGTGTGGATAAAACGGGATCCTGATCGGGCTATTACGTAAAAGAAGCCGCCCTAATCGGATGGCCCTGACCGAGTGGAATTTTGAACCTTGTAAAGTCCAGCGAAATTTTCCCTGATCAATTCCTCACCCAGGGCTCGTATCATGACTACAAAGCCATGGATTAAGCAATGGGAGTTTAGGGAGAATTGAGCAGGAGGGAGGTTAAGGAAGTTGTAAATGTTCGCCACATCGGTCAAAATTGAGAGTTGAAACCCGTTCAACAACGTCTCCAAATGAATTACGATCATATTGCGGGGCAGGTTTCCGATTCGAGAACCAGTTGTGAGAACAAAAGCTTCATGGTCCAAAGGGATATGTTATTTGGTTACCGTGTTCGAAACCTCATTCGAGGTTATGCTCAAAGGGATCTCACCGTGGTTCCGATCCGTACGATGAGCACGAGGAACATCAACATCCTCGCCATCATCGATCAGGTTCCCCTCGACCTCTTCGTCGACCAATGGCTCATTGCGACCGATCGCACCTCCGCTCGAGCGAGGGTTATCATCGACCAGCTTGCTCCCCAAACGAGTCGAGCTACGCACCGTACTACTCCCCTAAAAGCTATCCTCCGAGGAGCTATCTAGCCCCACCTCTCTAAGGAACCTACGACTAGCCATATTGAAAGTATTTAAAAACAAGATCTTAAGTGAGAGGGGTTACCTAAGAGAGAGGCGGGTTGAGTTAGTAAGATCAATATTTTCGAGCGGCTGGATAGACGATCGACTGGGAGTTTTATTCACTTTTTCGCAAATGGTGAATCGACGCCCAATCCACCCCTTCCTATTTATAGAGGGTAAAACGCCGCCCTCAAGAATCCCAACCAGTAATTATTACAGCTGTAATTTTTCAAATATCTAACGGTAAGAACCTAGTCGAGCTCATTCCCCGGTCGATTCTATTAATCGGCCAGGTGAGTGGGGGGCTAATGACGTGGCATATTTTCAATCGGATTTCACATGCCACATGACACCTTTTCCAAACGCTCAAGCTAGCGAGTATTCTTATCGACCAGATCATCAACCAGATTGGCGACCCGTCAAATCGTCTCCAACGACCTCGACCGGTCAACTCCTTTATCAATTGGGTCAAGGGTCTCGATCCCTCGAAGATATCCCATCGATACTTCTGGTCGACATGATTATTGACCAAGACCATACTGGGTCCAACGAATCCCTGGCAGCATTAAACGCTCCGTCAGCTGGAGTGTGGTTCAGCCAACTAACCCCACACCTCATTTATTAAGGGTCAACTAATGTCACTACACCCTACCCTTAGGCTTATGGGTCATTCCACCTCATTAAATAATGGCCTATTAAGCCTTAAGGTCCCATAGGGAGCAACCTACGTGAACACACTATAAATACTCTTGCATTTATAGTAAAACCTATCTTATTAATTGCTTTCAACCCCCTTACTTCACTCAAATCTCTGCAAAATCGATCGATTAACTTAAGCATAGAAGGGTTTTAGCCGAGACCCATCTTAGCTAGCTCACGGTGCCTTTCCCTTATTACAGGTCAACTTTCCGATCAAATACCTTTATCCATACACTCGACCAGAGTTTTCGATCGAAATCGACCAACTCCCAAAATCGACCCACATCAAATGGATAAATTGCAATTTACTCCCTGTGTTAAGTTAAATGTTCAAACAAAACCTTATGATAAAAAAAATTAGCATAAAAACCCCTCAGATTTGAAAATGATGCAGAAAAGACCTTCGTTATCTTCAAGCGTTAGATATTCAATTTTTATTGGTTTTCAACCTACAAAAGGACATATAGGCCCATTATTTATATCTTCACCATGAGGGTGGACGGTCCAGAGTTTACAACAATAATCAATGGTCTACATTGTACTTGATTTCTATCAATGGTCTATGTTCGGCACTGGTGATATAAATAAATGTATAACATATTATTGATTTCTAAAAGTTTAACACAAATTCTTTCTTAAGATATATGTATGATGTAGGAATATATAATAAATATAAAATATAAAAAATTTACATATTCTTTCTTGATATCAATGTACACGGTAAAAATATATAACCAATGTAATATGTATATTATAAATTTTATAATGAATGTCATAAAAATAAAATAAATTAAATTTAGGACACATTCCATAACAACCCTTGTATTATCGTGAAATAGCTAAAAACCCCCTATGATTGGAAAATAGGTTAATTACCCCCTGTGTTAATAGTCAACCTAGCATAAAACCCCAATTTCGTCCAAACTGACGGTGTTGATAGCACACGCATCTTGTGAGCATCTGTTGATTGTGTTTATGTGTTTTTAATCATTAATGGACCAATCTTTTGACTGAAATACCCCTCTTATTTTTTTTAATTTTTTTATTTCTACCCAACTGCCATCAAACACTAAACAAGAAAAAATACTAACTTTTCTAAATCTATTTTTAATTGAGCATTAAAATAATTAAAATTAAATTCTGAAAACAAATATTAAAATACTAAGAATTATATTTATTTATTAAAATATTTAAATTAGTAAAAATTATTTTAGATTTATTGTGTTTAATTAATTACACTTCATTAAAAAAATTAAAAATATACAAATATTTTTATAATTTAAGTTATTTTTCAAAAAATAATGAAAATTCTTGTTTACCTTTTCTATAATAAAAAACAAAGAAAGCATTATTTTTTTATTTTCTTTTTTAAATTTATTTTCTTGTTCAAATATAAATAGTCATTATATTTTCATTGTCTATTTATTCAATAATTGACTACATAGTTTATGAAAATTGAAAAAAAAAATTATATTTAACTATCATTGTAATGAATTAAAATTTTGGTAAATATAAAATATCCACATAATTATTATCTTTTAATTTAAATTTGATTTCATGTTATAATATTAACTAAACCACCAAAAAAAAGAGATACAATTTCTTTTTCATATTTTATTTTTTAAATTTATACATACATAAAAAAAAAAAAGAAGAAGATTCCATTTTTTTTGGCCCCCCACATTTTTCACTTTCTTCCCCATTCCTCACCCACCACACACTGCCACTAACGATCGCCGCCCAAGATCTCAACCCACCTTCAAATCCCGCCGCCTCCCAAAATCTCCTCGGCTCCTCATACAAATCTGTCGTTGTAGAGAGAACTAAGCCACCACACACTGCCTGTTGCCAATCTGGGCAAGGGAGAGAGAGAAGTGAGACATGGAGATATGTAGATCTTATTTTGAGAGAGAGGGAGAGAGATCATAGACGTGTGAGAGAGAAAGAGACGTGAGGGAGGGGGGATGTGAGAGAGAGAGGGGGGGGGGGGGGGGTTGGAGGAGATAGAGACAAGAGAAAGAGGGGGGGCGGGGGTGGGAGAGAGACTTGGGGAAGGGGAGAGAGAGAGAGAGGGATGTGAATATATATATTTATATATATATATATATATATATATATATCTTATACATTTTTTTATTAATAAAAGGGCACAATAGATACTTTAATAAAAATTAATGGCGTTCAATCTACATTGACAGAGGGGGCAAATGTGCTAAGTTTTTCGTAACATAGGGGCTAGTTAACCTATTTTCCAATCATAGTGGTTTTTAAATTATTTCGCGATAATACAGGGGGTTGTTATGGAATTTGTTCTTAAATTTATAATAAAGAAAGCATTGTTGCCGGCAAGGGTTGGGCGGCGGAGGAGTAAACACCAGTTATTTACCCTCCGTTTGGTTCTTGAATTTTGGTAAGGAAAATAGGAAGGAAAATTTTTTCTTTGCTTCAAATGATAGTACTCTATGCATTCATTTTTTATCATTTTTATTTTCCTCCCACTTTTCCTCAACAAAATCCTTGTTCCAAACATAGCTTTAGTCTTTCAAAGAAGGATTTGGCAGCAACAAATCGCAAATGTGATGAAAACCCTGGGAGATGAAAATGGTCCTTGTGGGGATGTGATAACAATGAAGATGGAGATCCCAAAAATATAAAATAAAAAGAAAACAACAACAGAAAAGCGGGAGACAATAATAAAAATATATAATCCTTAAAATATGCATAGCTAAGGGTATTTTAGATATTTTGGGCTGAGAGTTGTGGTAAATTTAAATTCGGGGCAGTGTGCATCATTTTTAACATGCTGAGGGGGTTTCTGCTAATATATTTTTCTCAAGTTTTTCTTCTTTTTGCTCAATTGGCTTAACATGGGGGAAGTATTGCAATTTATTCCATCATTAATTCATTTCAAAAAAATTAACATAAACAAAAGTACTACACAATTCGGACCCACTGATTTATATAAGGGGTTCAAACACCGAGTTCATACAAAAATTTCCCAAAATTTTAACACTTTGTTATTTCCATATTATTTGTTAAAACTTTATTTATATATATTGATAAACAATGATCGAGCCACATATAATTTAGAAGGTATATGTAAATTATATCATATATATATATATATATTATTAAATTTAAGGGATCATCTCACTATCGTCTTCTAAAGCACCCTTATTTTTTTGTAATTTAATTATTTATATTATTGATAATCGTAATTAATATGTACATCCCCGGCTTCAGGGTTTTCACTCTGCCATTGTTGGCAAAGTTTCAGAAAAAATAATGTGTAGAACTTTGTTTATAAAAATATTCTTAATTCTGTGACATGAATTTAAGGGTTAATTCTTAATTGTAGTTTACACCCTGTAATATTCAAGACCCTCAAAATGCCTCCCTATTAAAAAACAATGGCCAAAGAATTTTAAGAAGAGAAAAGAAAAATAAAAAAATAAAATTGTTTTCGATTTTCGCCTTTTCGGTTCCTAAGGAGAATAGCCAAAAAAAAATGCAAAGTTAACAAAGAAAATCCATTTTTTTTTCTCCCAAATTAGTAAGGTAAACGATAGAAAATGAAGAAAAAAAGCATATTCTAAATCGCTCCTCCTGTCCCCCACTCCCAATACTTATATTTTTATCACCAACACCCTCATTTCACCAAAATCACATTTTTTACAACAATCAACAATGAAAAGAATTTCTAAAAATGCATATAAATTGCCTTCTGCCATTTTTTTTTCTATATTATGATATAATAAAAATATATCAATTGGTGTGCTCATAGCAATTGTGGTTGTCCGTTGAGTTTTCATGATCATTCATGTATGAGCTCCATATGTAGGCTGATATCATATTGCTGTCTAAATTTTCAATTACTCGACAACGTTATATATTACACTAATTGATACACATTATATGCATGTATTGGCGGTTACAATTGTGATAAAAGATGTCAATCAAAACATATGCCCTGCATTGATACATGTAATAAATGATTTAAAACTTTTTATTTTTTGATGGGTAACGATTTAATACTACTAAGTAACGCAAGATACACACTCAACCGACATAAGCTAAATATATCACACTAGCAAATTATTAATCTCAATCATTCATGGGGTACGTAAAGAGCCATGTGCCCTTGCCGCAATAAGTTCTCCTCAAATAGCAATGATGAAGAATTTAGAAATTGATGAAGTTTTTGTCCCTGAGACTTTCAACAGTGTCCTTGAGGCTTATCTCAAGCGGAGTGTAGTTGATCCCCAAACTTTTTGCCCTCTCTTTGGACACCTGATAAGGAGGATTAGGAGCCTCATTCTTTGTAGCACTGCAATTAATACAAGGGACATTCAAGTTAAAAGATAGAAGAGAAGTTACTAGGACACTTGAATAACAATAACAAGAGTAATAATACTAAAGACTTAATTTAACAATATGAGACTTTAAAGAAAAGTATGTCCCTGTCATTCACAAATCGTAATATTTTATTCCGAAAAAACAAAAAAAATTTAATAAGTTATACTAACATTTTAACTCAAATGTGGGTTTGCAATATTATCACAAGTTAAAATAGGCTATTAGGAGACTTTAATGTGTGGCGCTTTTGGCTGATATCTCAAAATTAAAGCTGTCGTGACGGTAACGCTTTTTGATGATCCGATAGACATTTTTATTTAGTAGTGAGTGTATTACTTACACATTTGTGAACTTTTGAGATTAGTCTAGATGAGGCTTCAAATATTAAAGTAGGGTTAATTACGAAAACCCCATAAGGTTGTTTTGATCTTCACAAAATTTCATATAATATGAAAAATAATAAATATCCCTCTAATGTTTGATTTCATATTTCAGATCCCACTCCCTACAACAAGGAGGTATTTATAATATGGAAACGAACGTTAGGGGTGATTTTTGTAATTTTTCATACCACAAGAAGTTTGCAAAAGTGGGCCAAACCTCATGAGGTGTTGCGTATTTTATCATGTTAGAGTACCAACAATACACGATGCCCTATTCACTTTATAGTACAACTCGTCTCAAGTGACTGAAAACTTACTCTAGCGGAGGGAGATTGAGGGAAGGGAAAATCCTGCTCAATATGCCCAGCGCCTCAAACGAATGCGCCACTCGTCCGACCAAAATGTATCTGCCATTTGCAGAGGAGTCCTCAAATGCTAGAATATGTGCAAGTGCGACATCTCTTACATCAACGTATCGGTACACTCCACCAGCAAATAATTGTTTTCCTGCAACATATATGAGAGGACATTGCATAAAATTATCGACTCAGAGATTGAGATTGTTCACGAAACACTACTAAACGTACCATCTTTAACAAGATCAACAAGAGCCCTGGCAGTTAGATTGAGAGTTGGCTGCAGCAGAGGACCGATCACATAGCCAGGGTGTAACGTTACCATATCAAGCCCATTTTCTTCCACAAACTCCCATGCAGCTTTCTCTGCTAAGGTTTTTGACAGTGCGTACCATTCCTGAAAGTAGACTAGTGTTCATAGCTGTTGTCCAACTTAAATATAGATAGGGTATAAAAGTCTTTGTTTTTCAACTAACATTGGTATATCTGAGCAAGCAGAGTTACTAAACTTAGGCCCTCAATTAGCAATAATACTATTCGCGATAGAGGTGGCAAAATAGTTTCGGACTTATGGTCCAATTAAATTTTATAGATAGGTTCAAGTGGTTCGGATTTTGGTTGGTTTCAAAAAGTTTTGGGTCTCAAACCAAGTTGAATCAAACATAATCCGTTTTCAACACATATGTTTGCAGTACAAGAAAACACTGGTTTTATGGCGGAAAAAACCGATGGATTTCTAACATAAAATAAAAATTCCTGTGACTGTCCGGCGAAAATCCGACAAACATATTCGATCGGATTTTTTTTTAAAATTTTTTTTTTTTATGTTCCGACAGAAGAATGCAAATTTTCTTGTAGTTTTGGTCCGTTTGGAACCATAATTAACCCAACTCATTTCGAACCTAATCTGCATAGACTTGACCCAACATCAACCTGACCCGTCAAGTTGCCACTATGCTATTCCGGCACAAGCATATGAAGGGATGAATGAAGTTCATAAGAATACATGGAAACAAAACATACCTTCTTTTCCTCGCATAATTTTGGGTCCGAAAACCATGTTTCATCAATTACAACATCAGGTGTTAGAGGATTATGGTTGAGCGCAACAGACGCCATAGAAGAGGTCACAACTACTCGTTTGATGGACGCCACTTTCTTGCATGATTTAAGCACATTAATCGTTCCCTTCACTGCAGGATCTAACAGTTCCGTCTGATGTGCAAAGAATCAAGTTCGAAAATCAACATTTCAAACCATTCCAACTCTTATGGAAAATCCAGAGCAAGCACATAAAAAGCTGATCAAAACATAGATTAAGAATGAACCTGTGGATTTGAAACTGAAAGGACAAGAGGCGATGCTGTGTGAAAAACACCGTCACAGCCATCAACCACAGAGTCGAAAGACCCTTCGCTAAGCAAGTCGGCTTCGTACAAATGCAATCTCTCCTCGGCTCCTTCAAATGCCTTCAGGTGTGCAACCTTTTTCGGATCACCTGAATAATATCCATATAGTATTTTCAATTTATAATCAGAAGGAATTTGGCCTAACTCAACCTCAAAAGCTAACTCATAAGGAAAGAATTGTCCAAATCATTGTATTTTATTGATGTGAGACATTTAACGGTGCCTATACAGGTTACAGTCGAGGCGTGGATAATTCCAAGTTGCTTGATCTGTTCCGAACTTCATTTAAATGCTTTAATCGGTCACTATTGAATCCACTCCTCAATGACCATTGCTCAGTTAATTATAGTTTACAAACATTTCAACAAATTTCGACATAAACTGCCCGGAAAGATCAACAATAGCGTCTAGAATCACTTAGTTAACATTTCAAAAGACATTTAAATAATAATAATAATAATAATAGGATAAATTGCACTTAACACCCCACCCCTCATAGCATGCATATACCTCCCTAACCACATAGTGCAACAAATTAGGCCTTATATTATAAGGGTAAAAGAAAAAAACGTACCAAATAAACCCCCAATTTCCCTAGTGTGGAGTTCAGAGAAGTAACCGCAATGAAAAATATAATTTTGAGGTGTAAAGTTTAATTAATCCTAAAAATATGATTTGTATTTCGTTAGTTCTACACAAGGAGTTTAAATGTTTAAAGATTTACATCTTTCCCATGCACAAAGCCAATTTGAAAACTCAGAAAAAGTTATTACATTCAAAAGCGCACAACAAATTGCACCATCTTAAATTGCAAATTAGCTTGAACATGCCAATCCTGTGTGTGTGTGTGTGTGTGAGAGAGAGAGAGAGAGAGAGAGAGAGTACTGACTGAGGTTGCGGGCAGTGGCCTTAACGGTGTAACCACGTTGGAGCAAAAGCTTGACAAGCCACGACGCTATGTAACCCGATGCCCCTGTCACACACACAACCTTTCCCATTTCTCTTTCAATTTGCAAACACACCTCTCAAATTCACACTCTGTGTGTGTGTGTGCGTGCGAATTTAACCTGGTTAAAAGCAGTGCTCAAGAATTGTAGTTGGTGAGAAGTCCTGTTCTAATTCTTAAATTTTGCTGATCATATATAGTCATTAAATTCTGGAAATCTTTCAGGCCTTAGGTGGAATTTTGTGCAAGCAAATACGTCAGCTTTCTTGAAGATTTTGTGACAGAGCCTTTTCGAAAAGTTTTTATTTTTATTTTGTTTTATTTGGATAATTAGCCTTAATGATTAGTAGTGACACGAAAGGTTGGACCATTCGCTTGTAGTGTCTGCACGTGTCCTAGTGCATGCGTGCCAAAATTGTTCTCTCATTTTTAGCTTTCTGTTGATATCTTCTCAGGTGAATTTTGCTTTTGTCCCTTTCAATTGGATAGTTGGTATAATATTTTATCACCTCAAACAATAATAATTACTTATATTTTAAATTTAAAAAAACAACATATGTTGATTTCAATATATTTGGGAGGTTTATTTAAGTTTAGAATATTATAAATTTGAAAATTAAATGTTGAAGTTGAAATGTCAAAGGGATCCTGATAATTTTTGAAAACGTAGAAATTTTTTTGTAAATTTAGCCAAATTTAGGAGTATCAACCGTAATTTGCACAAAGGATGTGTTTTGATATTTCCATGATAGAATTTTATCATTTACGAAATTTCATGTATAATCTTAAATGAATATGACATGTTTTCCCCTAAATAATTTATAAAATAAGTACCTCAATCTAGAATTTTGGCCCTTAGGTTGGACATATTTTCAATCTTTGTTGATATGATTCAATGCAAATTCAATCCTATAAAATTCAAAATCAACTTTCTCCCTTTCCACTGACCATCCTCACCTTCTCCTCTGACGATTCGGACTATGTAATGTATCTAGAAAAAAACATGTATATTGCTTAAAAGATTATAATCATAGTAAAATATTTTCTTGGAAGAAATATAACAAAGAAACTTTACTTAGTTTTTATTGTCAAGAATTTTATTGATTCAAGATTGTTAGGCTATCACCCGAATCAAGTAATACATTTATTTAAATATGCGATAATAAATTGATAATAAAACGAACACAAATTTAAACGACACTATATATATATGATTCGGCTAATGACATGCCTACGTCCATGGGAGAGAGACAACTCCACTATAAGAAATTTTATAGAGAGCTATAATAATTAAAAAAAATATTTTCTGATTGAAATTGAAACCCCGAGAGAACATCACAATTCTCTCACCAAAAATTTATCTCTAATTAAATTCACTTGTCTTGCAAGCTCTCAAATTTCTTGATTCAAAATGAATGGTCAACCTCATCTATCTATAGATAAGTAAGCCAACAAAGTGCATTGAATTATAAGAGAATGAGTTCAAATTAAACTTTACTTCATAAGAGGTGTTCAATTTGCATGAAATGTTGGACAATTCTCTTGTAGTGTATGTACGTTTCATAGCGCATGGCTGCGAAAAAGGTTAGTCTCATTTTTAGCTTTTTTTTGATATCTTCTAAGGTGAATTTTGTTTGTGTCCCTTTCAATTGTATAGTTGGTATATTATTTTATCATTTCAAACAATAATAATTACTTATATTTTAAATAAAAAAACAACATATGTTGATTTCAATATATTTGGGAGAATATTTAAGTTTAGAATATTATAAATTTGAAAATTAAATGTTGAAGTTGAAATATTTAAAACTTTCTGTCATTTTTCAAGGAAAAAACATTATTTTCCCCCCCTCGTAGATTAACCTTGTTTAATTTAAGTATCATTCATTACAATTGTGCCACATTGAGTTTATATATTTCTAAAAGAATCCCAATTAAACAAACTTTCATCAATTTATTAACAAAAAAAACTCACTTATGAGACTACACGTGGATGTATGTAGTGGCGGAGTTAAAAAAATTTATATGATTTTTTTTAAAATTTTAGATTTTTGTCCTTTTAAAGAATAGAAATAATTTTTATATTTTCTAAATATTTGATTTTATTCTTTAAATAAAAAATTCTGACCACCCCTTAAATAAATTAAGGTGAACAAAAAAAAATTATGAACTAGATATATTTTTAATTTGTGCAAGCATGTACGCACCTTTTGTTAGCAGGTTTTTTGGACCATGTTCATTTAATCTCTTCGTTTTCCATTTTTGGTCTGTCTACTCTCCGGCTCCAAATGCAACTCCATTACGTCTTTTTTTTCTTTTTCTTTTTCTTTTTTGACAGGCATATCTATACAACTAATTGTAGTTACTACTACTACTACTATTACTACTATTATTATTATTGTTGTTGTTGTTGCACAAAAGGGCTTAAATGTCAGAGGGATCATAATAATTTTTGAAGACTGTAGAAATTTTTTTGTAAATTCATCCAAATTTGGGCGTATCAAGTATCAATCGTAATTCGCACAAAGGATGAGTTTTGATATTTCCATGATAGAATTTCATCATTTACGAAATTTCATGTATTATCTCAAATGAATATGGCATGTTTTCCCCTGAACAATTTTTAAAATAAGTACCTCAATCTAGAATTTTGGCCCTTATAGAATTTTGGCCCTTAGGATAGACATATATGATTCAATTCAAATTCAATCTTTTAAAATTCAAAATCAACTTTCGCCCTTTCCTCTGACCATCCACACCTTCTCATCTGTCGATTCGGACTTTTGTAATGTAACTAGTAAAAAATATGTATATTGCATGTGAGAGATTATAATCATAGTAAATTATTTTCTTGGAAGAAATATAACAAAGAACTTTACTTTGTTTTTATTTCCAAGAATTTTATTGATTCAAGATTGTTAGGCTATCGTCCGGATCAAGTAATACATTTATTTAAATAGGCGATAATAAATTGATGGTAAAACGAACAGAAATTTAAATGACATGATATTTACATAGTTCGATTAGTGACAAGCCTACATCCACCGGCCATAAGGGATTTCACTATATGAAATTTTACAAAGAGTTACAACAATTAAAGAAAATATTCTCTAATTAAAACCAAAATCCTGAGAGAACAACCTCATAATTTTTTCACAAAGAAACTCACTTGTCTTGAAGGCACTCAAATTTCTTGATTTAAAATGAATGGTCAAGCTCATCTATTTATAGATAAAGTAAGCCGACAAAGTGCATTGAATTGTAAGAGAATGAGTTTAAATTGAATTTTGCTTCCTAAGAGGTGTTCGAGTTAAACTTTGTTTTAAAACTTGGCCAAGCAATTTTTAGGCATTTAATGTCCTAGAGTTCTCTTTGCACTTGATAATCTCTAACCATCGACCAAGTGTCAAGCACCAAAAATTCTAGCCACAATTTACAAAGATATTATTCTGTATATTGTATCAAAAAAATAAATACATAATAATCTTATTCTATAAATGCTTATTTGGTTAAACAGAATTTATTTTTTTTTGTACATTTTATCTTACTATTTTACTCCATTCTCCCCCACTCTGAGTGCTTAGTTGTTGGCTTCACCTTTCTCTTTCCTTTTATTTATTTATTTATTTATAGGCTTTAATCGATAAAATACTGATAAAGAATTAAGTAAAAGTTATGGACGAAAGATTATCAATATTTTCTTCAATTTATGTTGGACACGAAGAACAAAGTTCCGTATTTGATATTTGTTATCTGAAATAGTACACTACTTTTGCCTACTTTTATTTGGTCTTTTTGGAATATGGTTTGACTATTCAATATCAATGTGTATTTCTTGAAAAATGGTTAGGTCTTCGGCTGCTTAAAGTCTTTTTCATTTCCCATATTTTCCTTATCTAAATGATTTTTTTTTACTATTAAAAAAAACACCATTTCCTAATGGAAAATTTGTAATTGAGAAATTCTATCACGGGTTTAAAGTATTTGTGATATATTAGCGACATAATTTGATATAAATTAAACTAAAAAAACAATCAATGGTGAGATATTTACTAACGAAATTGTAACAAATGAAATCTTTCAAAAAAAAATATTATATTTATAATATATTAATTCGTGATTAAAGTTAATGCATTTTTGTAGTAGGGATGTTCAGTTTCAGGTATACAGAAGTTCAGTTGTTTTTGGCATTTTGACTGTTATTCTTCACATTGTTCAAATCCTAGGCCAAGGTAATTTGCAGCACTTTCATTTCTTTGTTAGTTTTTTACATTGACCAATTTGCTTTTTTTTTTTTTTTTTCCTAAATTTGAGTCATTTTAGTCAAAATTTCCCCTGAATTTGAGCATTTGTGTAATGGAAAAATAGTTATTATTGACTTCCTTAATAGTTGTTTTCTCATAAGAAAATGCAAATGCTGTTCATAAATCATACATTTATTTACCTATTAATCCTGATTTTGTACAAATACATCACACAACATTGTTTCGTCAACGAAATATACCAGAACAAAATGGGAAAATCTCATTTCATCTCTTAAGTTTGAGAATTTTTTTTTTCAAAATATTATTCTAGCTAAAAATAATTTTCAAACTATTACTCTTTTAACAATACATTGGCACGGAAGCAAAAATTTATTAATTGGATCTTTTTTCCTTTTCCCCTAGTTGATAGGTTATAAGGATCTAGTAGTCGAAATTTTCTACTTCTTTTTTCTCGTACCACTAATACTAATTAATAAAATTTTATATCTTTTTCTCTCATCATTTTCTACAATTGAGTAGTATATTATTTTCCACTTTTACTTCTTTTTTTTTAACCATTAGTCCACACTTTGAAAAAATATTTAATTTACCCTTTTTTGTACTCAAAGTTTTCAAAATACCCTAGTTTGAAAGTTTTTTTTGAAAATACCCTAAAACGGGATTGGCAACCTTGTCTTTACTGTTCATCTGCCACCTCAGTGTGCATAAAATGTTATTTTATACGTTATATATATATTAAATATTTTTTTAATTGTTTACCTGGTTTCCCAACCTCGGCCAAGATTTTCATTTTTTTTAATTAATTTAATGGTTGGCCGGGCTCGCCAATCTCGGCCAACCTATTTTCATTTTTTTTTATATTAATTTAATGGTTGGCCGGAATTGGCCAGCCCGGCCAACCTTTTATCATTTTTTTTTGTATTTATTTTAATGATTGGTCGGGTTCGCCAATCTCGGCCAACATTTTTTAATTTTTTTTTATTATTTTAATAGTTTGGCCGGGCTCGCCAAACCCGGCCAACCTTTTTTAATTTTTTTTTTTTGGTCAAAATTTCATTGGTTTGTCTTTTCAAGATGTATGCTTGTTTGTCAGATTTTGTTGTCAAAATGCATGCTTGTCTGGCTAAAAAGCTAAAATTAAGCATGCTTGTCAGCCTTTGTTTTTTTTTTCACAAAAAAAAAAACCAATGGTCGAGCTTGGGAAGCTCGGCCTTGCATTGATTCACGTGCCCTTCAACCGCATGCATGCAAAATCGTCCTTGTAGATATTAATTTATACAAACTTTGCAGAGCACTTGCAATGTGAAATTTGAAATTTGAAACTTCACTACACCACGACTCATTATATATACCACTTAATTAAAAAAAAAAAACAAAAATGTTGATCGGGATTGGGAAACCCGGTCAACAATTAAAAAATATTTAATATATATAACATATAAAATAATATTTTGCGCACACCGAGGTGTTAGATGAACAGTAAAGACGAAGTTGCCAATTCCGCTTTAGGGTATTTTCAAAAAAAAATTTCAAACTAGGGTATTTTAAAAACTTTAAGTACAAAAAAGGGTAAATTAAAATTTTTTTTCCCACACTTTCAATAGTACGAAGCCGAAAATCAATAAATATCTTTTTTTTTGCTTTTTATTTATATCATAAATTAAATATGAGAGTTTAATTTATTTCGTGAAAATCCTGAAATTCTAATTTAGCTACGTGAATTTAGTTAATATTATTCGTTGGGCAATTCAGTTTGATTTTGAAAAGAGAATCACTCTTAAAAATTCAATAAGGTGTATTAATATTCATGATAGTTATTTTAATATTTAATTAATGATACAAACTGGTATTTTTTAAATTTTTCTTTATCCATGAATCATTAAATTCATAACTTTTTTTCTTTTTCCATTTTTAGCTATTAAAGAAAGTCAAAAGCAAAATTTTCTGTACAATAATCTCACTTTCGAGCAATGAAAAGTTAAATTTAAAGTTCAGAATTATAACAATAATTGTGCTATCACTACAACAAAAATCCCTTTTCCGAAACAAAATTGTGCCCTAATATATCCTTTTTTGAGGCATTTATACTTTTTGGAGCAGATAAAGTATATGTCGCATAGTTGTGTGTCGCAATAAACCATAAGACACATATTAATTGTCCCTAAAAAATTTATTTGTTAGGACACTTATTTGTGTCCCAATAATATATTTTTCAGGCACATTAATAATACCTATTATTCTGCCGAAATTCTATTATGTTTTATTAAAATAAAATTTCAATTTTCAAACCTAGAAATCGAACCCAGGACCTCCACTATTACTTCCTCACGCATGCTCACCCAAATTTAATCCATATTTTGTAATCCTTGGAATTCAAACCCTTATCTCTTGGTTGACAAACAAATCTCTTGCCATTAGACTAAAATCACTTCGTTGTCATATTTTTTCTTTTTCTATAATTAACATATATGTTTGAAATTAACACTTTATTAATTTCTGAAATATCATTACATTATTATTTACCTCTTAGTTGTATTAAATTTAAGGTGAAATTATCAAATCATTCATTTTAATTTAGTATAATTTATAATGCATCGTTGCAATCTTTTCTGATTAGAAGTAGTAGTATAGTAGAAGTAGTAATAATAATAATAATAATAATAATAAGGTTTATATAAACGTTTTCCCAATTATATATATATTTATGTTTATATACAAATATTATATATGTAGCGTACAATAATTAAACTAATAATAAGATTAATATAAATATTCCTCCAAATATTTATATATATCTATATACACAAACCTTATATATATATAGCATACACAAACATTATATAATATTTTTTTAATTTTTTTAAAATTTTCTGCAAAATTGCCTGCCGAAAATTCGCTGAACTTTGAAAAATTATGATTTTTTATTTATTTTTTAATTTTTAGTAGAAAATTCTGCTGAAATTTCTACAAAAATTTAAATTTAATTTCTTTTTTTTTTTTAATTTTTGATGAAAAATTCAGCCCAAATTTCCCCAAAAATTGAAAATTTAATACTTTTAATTTTTTTAAATAAATTCTTTTAAGTGCCTCAATAAACTTAGTTAATAGGATTAATTGATAAGTGTCCCAAAATAATATTTTAACGATACTTATAAATACGTATCCCAAAAATAAATTCATATATGGCACTTTTAGGTGCCTTAATAAACTTAGTAAATATGATTAATTGATAGTGTCCCAAAATAATATTTTTATGACACTTATAAAATGTGTCCAAAAATTGTGTCCTATAATGTATATTTTGTTGTAGTGTATAGGTATAATATAATTAATTTATAATTCTCTTTAGAAAAATATTCTGTAAAGCTCTGTTAAAATTTCATGATTATTTTATTGTTTGTGTTTGAATTAAGAATTAGAAATATAATTAAATTTTTTTCAAAAAAAATGATAAATTAATATAAAAATAATAAAATAAGGACACGCTAGAGCTCAAAATTGTAGGGAAAATAAATTAAGTTCTCCAACCAATAAATATATGTAGGCCTAGGAAAAAAATAAAATAAATGAAATTCCAACTAATAATTTTTGCCCAGATAACAATATATGTGGCAATATAAATAATAATTTGAGAAATACTTTTAAAAGAAATATAGTTTGGGAATTATTTTCATTAGAATAATATTTTTAGGGGACAAAACTAAGTTAGATTTGTTTAATTTTGTATCAATATTGTACTTTTTTAATGTTGATTCATCAGCAAATTTAATTAAAAATTTATTTTAGTTGTATTTATTGTGCTTAAAGTATAGACATTAGTAAATTTTAAAAAAATTCGATATGTTTGAAATTTAATATTAATGTGGCATAATTCAAATATGCCACGTGTCGCCATCCCAAGGGTGCCCAAACAATCGAAATAGCACAAAATCGTACTTGAGTGCCGCAAGGGGTTGTTTGAGGAGTCCCCTCGAAATGGGATGAGTCAACTCGATGATCCCCCTTTTCTTGGACGAAGACGAAGAATTGAGGAGCTGACAAGAAGTGTCAAAACCCGGACTTCTAGAATATGATACAAAATTATAAGTACGAAATAGTTTTTCTTACAAGATGATTATAGCAAGGTATTATAATATTTTCTTATTTACAAAGGGTAACTATATAATAACAAGACCACGTTCTTGTACATCAACTTCACCAAAGCTTCGCATGGATCTAAAATTTTGCCCGCCTTATGTCTTGACATTATTTTCCCCTAAAACAGCGCACACGGGAAAGGTCTGTTGCGTCCAACCCACGAATTGAGGTGGTGCTAGGATTGGCAAATATTAACTTTGTTTTTGTATAAAAAAGAGAAGAGTGAACAACCGCCGAAGTACCAAACAAAAAAAAAAACAGCAACACACCAGAAAACTTTCAGCTTGTGCAGTCTTCATCTAGAGCTCGAGCGGAGGGTCATTTGTGGTCCGATTTGGCTGAAATTTTGACAGCACGTCGGAAAGACATTAAACTTGAATTTTACTGTGGATCTTGGATTTGGAGCACCAGAAGTCCATCATTTGCAGCACAAACAGTAGCTGCATTTTTGGGCAAAACCTTTAATCATTTATCTCCTTGATTTCTTAGTTCGATTTGTGATCCGTTTTGCTCTAAATTTGTGAGCTTATTGAGATGTAATCTGTTGTACAGTTTCTGATATTACAGTGGAGATTTGTTTGGGTCTTGTAGACCTCGTGGTTTTTACCCTTCACATTGGAGGGGTTTTCCAAGTTAAAAATCCTTGTGTTCTTGTTCGTACGATTGTTTTATTTTTCGTGCAATTTGGATTTTTGATTATGTATGTAGGTTTAGTATTGATTTGAATCATGGAGAATTTGGATTTCCTGCGTGGTTGTTTGTTGTGATAAATCCCGTGCATAACAAGTTGTTTGTTGGACCAATTTTGCCATTCGTAGTACTACACATTTAAAACTTTGTTTTGGGTTTGAAAAACCCGTGCTTGTTGGCTATACAGATTCAGTCTTGGCCGGAGATTTGGATTCAAGGAAATCTGCTTCAGTTTATTTGATTACATTTGCAGGGGGAGCGGTAGCATGGCAGTCTAGGTTACAAAAATGTGTTGGTTTGTCTATGATAGAAGCTAAGTTTATTGCAACTACTGAAGCTTGTAAAGAGCCGCTTTGGATGAAGAAATTTGTTCATGAACTTGGGTTCACATAACACAGGTATGTGTTATTTTGTGATAATCAGAGTGCTATTCATTTTGGTAAGAATCCAACCGTTCGTGGTGCATCGAAACATATTGATGTTAGATATGATTGGATTCGAGATGTTTTGAATTCCAAGTTACTGGAACTTGAAAAGATTCACACCAGTGAGAAGGCTGTTGATATGATGACAAAGGTAGTGCCTCGTGAGAAGCTTGAACTTTGTGCCAGGGCAACCGGTATCAAGTTTGACTAAATTCTTGACGCAATATCTCCTCCCTTTCAATGGGCTGGAGGGGAGATTTGTTTGGTCCAACCCACGAATTGAGGGGGTGCTAGAGTTAACCAATATTAACTTTGTTTTTGTATAAAAAGGAGAAGAGTGAACAACCGCCGAAGTAACAAAAAAAAAAACAGCAACACACCAGAAAACTTTCAGCTTGCGCAGTCTTCATCTAGAGCTCAATCGGAGGGTCAATTGTGGTCCGATTTGGCTGAAATTTTGACAGGACGTTGGCAAGACATCGAACTTTAATTTTCTCGTGGATCTGGGATTGGAGCACCAAAAGTCCATTGTTTGCAGCACAAACAGTAGCTGCGTTATTGGGCCATCGGTGAACCTTTAATCTTTTATCTCCTTGATTTCGTGGTTCGATTTGTGATCCGTTTTGCTCTATATTTGTAAGTTTATGGAGGTGTAATCTGCTGTACAGTTTCTGATATTATAGTGGAGATTTGTTTGGGCCTCATAGACCTTGTGGTTTTTACCATTCACATTGGAGGGGTTTTCCAAGTTAAAAATCCTTGTGTTCTTGTTTGTGCAATTGCTTTTATTTTTCATGCAGTTTGGATTTTTTATTATGTATGTTGGCTTAGTATTGATTTGAATCATGAAGAATTTGGATTTCCACTGCATGGTTGTTTGTTGTGATAAATCCCGTGCATAACAAGGTCAACATGATAGTTGAGTAGGAAATTTACTTAATCATATAAGGTGAAAGTGTGTAGGTTTTAGTGAGCGTAATAACATCATTTCCATAATATCTCACATACTTTCATAATATAACACATAATTTCACAATATTACTTGTAGATCACACTCCGTGATCAATTCCCTGTAACTCCCACACAATATGCGCATTTTTCCAAACCAATTCCATCCAATCTTGGTGTTTCAAATCACAATAATCACATCAATTCCTTTCAATCTTGGTGTTTCTCCTATTACACCGATGGTCATATCTCAAGACTATGTCAGTTTTGTACGACCCACAATCAATACATGGAACACTCTATCCATGCAAGATGGGATTAGGATATGGATGGCAACAACTTTTACCGGAAAGCCCATTTCAGTTTGGCTAAACTCTAGCCCGATCTACTCCGAAGCACATATGGGCCTGGCATGCACAACGAAGCTTTCATATAATACATATTGGCACATAGTAACATAATTTGGAATAACATAAATGAAACAACGTAAGGGTAAAGGAGCCTAATTTTTTAATATAACCTAACATAGATGCATGATATGCTTCATGTCAAGACATAGCGTATACATAAAAACCCTAGTCTAGCATGCTTAAGACATAAAAGGGACTAAATATATAATAAGACCCTAGGTTTGTATACTAATTAAACATATAAGTAAATTGTGAATCAAATCTTTAGAACATAAGATATTTATTCAAGTAAGGATTTAACATATAAGATTAAGTAACCCCTAACTTATATATTTATATATATATATATATATATATATATATATGTTTCAAGAGAGTGTATTGTATGTGTAAGTTGTGTGTACCGTGTGTGTGTGTGTGTGTGTGTGTGTGTGTGTTGTGTGATGAAAATGGGGTTTCAAGCCCTTCTATTTATAGTAGTTGTGGTAAGAAATAGAATTATTTTAGTGGGGTTTATCTTCTCATTTAATGAAATCTTCCAATTAATTAATGTATTAAATGCTTTCACACACAAATGTGGATATAAATCATACAAATATTACCCTACTTATCATGAGTTGTATCCTAAATAAGTTTATTTGTTAGCCTAGGTTAAAATGATGAAACCAAGTGTTCTCTAATACAATTTGATTTATACATGTGCATCTTGAATGAGTAGATTAATACAAGTGGTAGTCTATTTTTGTATGTGGGTTTCCCTACAATGTTTATGTGTTATCCTAATTTAGTATGATGATAACAAATGTTAATTATCTCAAAATCAACCATACAAGTGTATACTAACCTAAGTAAGATTCAAACGCATGTACAAACGCATGTACATTATCTTATGTAATCATGTCTTACGTAATCATATTATGTAATATTATGAAATCATATCTTATGTAATCATATCTTATCTTATATGTGTAATTTTATTAAAAGAAAATGATATTTGATCATGTGATACAAGAAAATATACTAATATGTTATATATATATATATATTTGGGTATTTATATATATATATATATATTGAATTATATTTATATGTATATTAATAATTCCTATAATTATAAAGTGTTAAAGAATTCTTCTTATATCTTTCAAATTTCCAAAATATATATATATATATATATATATATAGATTGATTTGATCACAAGACAATATAATTCTTATAACTATAGAGATATATTTTTGAATTGTACACATATATACATGTGAAGTTTTGTATGTTAATTTAATGAAATTTACTTCCTATATATGATCATGTTTATAAATTACACATGTATATATCTATATGTTTGTAATTTATACATGTTTAAGATGTTTATATACTTATATAATTTTATACTCTTGAATTTATTAATATAATTTTAATGTATACATGTTTCAATTTTATATATATATATATATATATATATATTGTAATGTATGATCCTTATTGAAAGTATATAAAAATCTACAAGTAATGACCATATTTTATCACTACAGAAAAAACGTCGGATTCCGATGAAATTATTTTGGGGGAATATTCCGCCGGAGTCAAACCAGGGGAATTCCGGCGGAATTTACCCCTGATTTTTTTTAATTTTTTTATTTAAAAATCGGGGGAAATCTAGGGTAACATTTCCCCTGTTTTTTTTTTTTTTTTTGAATTTTTTAATTAAAAATCTGGAGAAATCCAGGGGAGAATTTCTCCCATTTTTTTTGAATTTTTTTAATTAAAAACCGGGAGAAATCCGGGGAAATTTTCCCCCGATTTTTTTATTTGAATTTTTTTAATTAAAAACCCGGGAAAATTCGGGGGAAAATTTCCCCCGATTTTTTTTTTAATTTTTTTTAATTAAAAACTTAATATTATTATATATTTAGGCAAAATAATAAATAAGCTTGGAAGTAGCTCAATGGCAAAGTTTTAGATTTGTATTTAAGAGGTTTCAAGTTCGAGTCCATACAAGAGCAAAATTTATTTGAATTTTTTTGAGAGCAAACCGGAGCATACTGGAAAAATGGTTCTACGATTGGTCGAAGCTATTGGTGAGTTTCTTAAAGTTTTTAGGTTTCTTTTAAAATCTCATCTCTTTTCTTATTAAATGTTTAGTTTCTCCTTAATCTAGACGTATACCTTGCTGGAACCATTATGTTAATATTCGGCATGGGCTTGTGCGGATTATTTATTTCAAATGTGTCTCCTGATGTCCCTACTGCTGTCGACCGTGCACTCAAAGGTTCTTCCTTATTTGGAATATTTGCTTTGAAGGTAGGTTGTATTCTTTTATGGGATAATGACACCTCCACCCCCTAAGGTTCGCTGTAAACAAACTCAAACTCCCTGAGGTTTGCATAGCTATAGAACCCACCCCTGTTGTCTACACCAAACCTCGGGGACTATAGTTGTAATTGTCCCTACTTTCATATAGCAGACCAAGTTTACAATAACCTCTCCATGATGTTTGTATCTTATAAACGCTTTAATCAATTTTTATTGCTCAATTTTGATGTGTGTATGCATTGCTTTTTTTCTTTTCTTTTCTGCATTTGGTTTCTCTGTTCAAGATAGGCGTGGGGTGGGTGGGGGTACTTTTTTTGTTATTTTTTTCTTTTTCTAAATTTTCTATCATTTTTTAATTATATTGAATTTTATTTTAATTTGTATTAGTTTAGTTTTTAATCAAAAGTAATTAACACAAACTTAATTAAAGTTAGTATATTGTCTAATTGGTTATTTATTTAATTTAGGTAATTATGTACAAAAAGTACACTTATTTATGTCAATATTTTCTAATAGATGGTTGATAAATGTAATAGTTCAAGAAAGTTGTTCATTAAAGTTTAAGAGATCAGCTTGTCTCTTTAAAAGATCCTTCATAAAAATGGATACAAAGTACCCACGCGGCCCGGCCATGACACGTAGCACAACTATATTGTCATATAATCTCAGGACTCTTCATGGATCACTCATGAGTTGTTCATTGAAATTTAAGAAATTGAGTTGTCTCTTCAAGAAATCATTTGTAATAATGGATACAAAGTACCCATTGGCTCAACTTGTCTCTTCAAGAGATCATTATAATAACAGACACCAAATCAATATAATAATTCTATCTTTTATAATGACATTTTATAGTATAGATATCAATTCTATATAATGATCATAATAGTTTTTGTAATATAGACATCGTGAACATGTAATAGAGTTGATCTTTTTTATAATAAAGATATAGACATCATGAACATCTTATAATGATCTATTATAATAATCATTATAATATAGACATCGATTCTATATAATAATCATAATGATCTTTTGTGGTATAGACATATATATTATAATGATCATTATAATATAGACATTAATTCAATATAAATATAATACTCATAATGATCTTTTATAATATAGATATAGACATCATGAATATATTATAATGATCGTTATTATGGAATGGATCTATTATTTTCTAAAAGTATCATAATAGATAGTTCAATATGAATTTATATCAATATTTTCTAAAAAAATAATAGCATCACTTAAACGATTGAGTAGCTATTGCAGAGATTGTTCTAAAATAACAGAATCGTTTAAACGATTGAGTGGCTGTTTAAGAGATTATGCTAAAAAAATAGCAAAATAGTAGAATCTCTTAAACAATAGATTGATCTATTGGGAGATTAGCACAAACGCCCGTCCATTTTTTGATGGCCCAACCTTTAAGAGATTAGGCTACATATTAGAATAGCATAATCTCTTAATTTATCAATCGGGTGGCGATTTAAAACTATTGATTTATTATTTTCTAAAATTATTATAATAGATAGTATAATGATCAAGTGGAATTGATCAAGTAATAAACAATTTAAAGTTGATAATTGACATTCAAATATAAAAAACCAATAGCATCACTTAAACGATTGGGCGGTTGCTTAAGAGATTATGCTAAAATAAGATAATTGTTTAAACGATCAGGTAACCCACTTAAAAGATTTAATAGATCAGTTTGTCTTTTCATAGATCGCTCGTAAGTTATTCATTGAGATTTAAGAGATCGGCTTGTCTCTTCATGGATTGCTCATAAGTTGTTTATTAAAATTTAATTGATTGATTTGTCTCTTCATGGATTGCTCATAAGTTATTCATTAAGATTTTAGAGATCGGCTTGTCTTTCCATGGATTACTAGTAAGTTGTTCATTAAAATTTTAATTGATCATTTTATCGCTTAAGAGATTTTCCAAACCGCCATTTGTTTTGTCACGGACTGGCTGTTTTCTAGTATATCTTAAGAGATTAGTTTATCGCTTAAGAGATTTGCTCGAACGGCCATTTATTTTGTCACGGCCTGGCTATTTTGTCGTTCTTGTAAGTGAAGTTATTTACAATTTGACCTCTACTCATAGGTTAAGTTATTTATAATTTGACCCTGTTCAAATCTTATGGCAAATAAGTACACTTATTTGCCCTAATTAGTGCCATGTCATAAATTCAATCCAAAAGAAAATAGAAATATAATTTGAGGGTTAGTTTCTTAAATAAAACTTGAAGAGCCTTATGGACCAAATATTCTCCCTTGATTGTTATCTTGAGGGAAATTATAGAAAAATGCAAGCAACCTAGACCTCACACATACACCAAACAAGTCAAATTTTATCAAATCATTAATTCATTTAAAAAATTAACATAAAAAATACTACACAATTTGGACCATCTAATTTATACAAGGGATTCAAACAACGAGTTCATACAAAAAATTTTAAAAATTCTAGCACTTTATTATTTCCATATTATTTGTAAAATGTTTTTTATATATATTGATAAACAATGATCGAGCCACATATAATTTAGGAGATGCACATAAATTATATCGTGTATATTATTAAATTTAAGTGATCGTCTTAATTTTGCCTTCTAAGGCATCCTTATTTTTTCATAATTTAATTATTTGTATTATTGATAGTCGTAATTAATATGTACATCCCCGACTTCAGGGTTTTGACTCTGTCATTGTTGGCAAAGATTCTGAAAAAATAATGTGCGTAGAACTTCGTTTATAAAAATATTCTGAATTCTGTGACATGAATTTAAGGGTTAATTCTTAATTGCGGTTTACACCCCTGTAATATTCAAGACCCTCAAAATGCCTACCTATTAATAAACAATAGGCAAGGGACCCTTTTGAATTATTAAAATTTAAAAATGAAGCAAAAACCCCACGCGGTTCGCGCTTTATGTGAAGTTATTGGAGTTTTGCCATTCATGTATGAGCTCCATATGTAGGCTGATATTATATTGCATATGATACCTGTCTAAATCTTCTATTACTCGACAATGTTATATATTACACTAATGTATTGGTGGGTGCAGCTGTGATAAAAATAAACCATCAACCAAAACACATGCCATGTATTGGTACATGTAATAAACAATTTAATACTTTTTATTTTATTGATGGGTACCGATTTAATACTATTAAGTAACGCAAGATACACACTCAATGGATATTAGTTAAATATATAATACTAATAAATTATTAATCTCAATCATTGATGGGGTACATAAAGAACCATGTACATCCTTGATGCAATAAGTTCTGATCAAATAGCAATGATGAAGGATTTAGAAACTGATGAAGTTTTTGTCCCTGAGACTTTCAACAGTGTCCTTGAGGGTGATCTCAAGAGGAGTGTAGTTGATGCCCAAACTTTTTGCCCTCTCTTTGGACACCTGGTAAGGAGGATTAGCAGCCTCATTCTTTGTAGCACTGCAATTAACACAAGGGACATTCAAGTTAAAGATATAACAATAGTAATAATAATAATAGACTTAATTATATGAGGCTTTAAAGGAAAGTGTCCCTATCATTCACAAATTGTAATGTTTTATTCGGGAAAAAAAATTTCTAATAAGTTATGCTAACATTTTGACTCAAATGTATTTGCAATATTATCACAAGTCAAAATAGGCTATTAGGAGACTTAAATGTGTGGCGCTTTCGGTTGATATTTCAAAATTGAAGCTGTCATGACGGTGACGCTTTTTGATGACCCAAAAGACATTTTTATTTAGTAGTGAATGTATTACTTACATTTGTGAACTTTTGAGATTAATCTAGTTGAGGTTTAAAATATTAAAGTAGGTTTAATTACGAAAACCCCATAAGGTTGCTTTTGTCTTTACAAAATTTCATATAATATAAAAAATTATAAATACCCCTTTAATGTTTGATTTTATATTTCAGACCCTCCCCCCCCCCCCCCCCCCAAGAAGGTATTTATAATATGGAATCGAACATTAGAAGGGATATTTGTAATTTTTCATACGACAAGAAGTTTGTGAATGTGGGCCAAACCTCATGAGGTTTTACATATTTAATCCCGTTAGAATAGCAATAGAACATGATGTCCTTATTCTCTCTATAGTACATCTCGTCTCAAGTGACCGAAAACTTACTCTGGTGGAGGGAGGTTGAGGGAAGGGAAAATTCCCCTCAATATGCCCAGCGCTTCAGACGAATGCGCCACTTGTCCAACCAAAATGTATCTACCTTTTGCAGAGGAGTCCTCAAATGCTAGAATATGTGCAAGTGCGACATCTCTAACATCAACGTATCGATACACTCCACTAGCAAATAATTGTTTTCCTGCAATATATATGAGAGGATATTGCATAAAATTATCGACTCAAAGATTGAGATTGCTTACGAAACACTACTAAATGTACCATCTTTAAAGCGATTCACAAGAGCCTCGGAGGTTAGATTGAGAGTTGGTTGCAGCAGAGGACCGATCACAAAGCCAGGGTGTAACGTTACCAAATCGAGCTCATTTTCTTCCACAAACTCCCATGTAGCTTTCTCTGCTAAGGTTTTTGACAGAGCATACCATGCCTGAAAGTAGACTAGGGTTCATAGCTACTGTCCAGCTTAAAAAAGTCTTTGTTTTTGAACTAACATTGGTATATATAATATGAGCAAGCATAGTTACTAAACTTAGGCCCTTAATTAACAATAATACTATTTGCGATAGAGGTGGCAAAATAGTTTCGGACTTATGGTCCAATTAAATTTTATAGATGGTTCAAGTGGGTCGGATTTTGGTTAGTTTCAAAAAGTTTTGGGTCTCAAACCAAGTTGAATTGAACCTAATCCTGTTTTCAACACATATGTTTGCAGTACAAGCAAACATTAGTTTTACGGCAGAAAAAACCGAAGGATTTCTAACATAAAATAAAAATTCCTGCGACTGTCCAGCGAAAATCCGACAAACATATTCGGTCGGATTTTTTTTTTAAATTTCTTTTTGTTTTATGTTCTGACAGAAGAATGCACATTTTCTTGTAGTTTTGGTCCGTTTGGAACCATAATTAACCCAACTCATTTCGAACCCAATCCGCACAGACTTGACCCAACATCAACCTGACCCATCAAGTTGCCACTATGCTATTCCGGCACAAGCATATGAAGGGATGAATGAAGTTCATAAGAATACATGGAAACAAAACATACCTTCTTTTCCTCGCATAATTTTGGGTCCGAAAACCATGTTTCATCAATTACAACATCAGGTGTTAGAGGATTATGGTTGAGCGCAACAGAAGCCATAGAAGAGGTCACAACTACTCGTTTGATGGACGCCACTTTCTTGCATGATTTAAGCACATTAATCGTTCCCTTTACTGCAGGATCTAACAGTTCCGTCTGACGTGTGAAGAATCAAGTTCAAAAATCAACATTTCAAACCATTCCAACTCTATGGAAAATCAAGACTAAGAACATAAAAAGCTGATCAAAACATAGATTAAGAATGAACCTGTGGATTTGAAACTGAAAAGAAAACAGGTGATGCTGTGTGAAAAACACCATCACAGCCATCAACTACGGAGTCGAAAGATCCTTCGCTAAGCAAGTCGGCTTCGTACAAATGCAATCTCTCCTCGGCTCCTTCAAGTGCCTTCAGGTGTGCAACCTTTTTCGGATCGCCTGAATTAATAATACCCACAGAGTATTTTCAATTTATAATCATAATGAATTTGACCTAACTCAACCTCAATGTCTAACTCATAAGGGAAGAATTATCAAAATCATTGTATTTGATCGGAGACATTTAACAATGCCTATACAGTCGAGGCGCGGATAAACCCAAGTTGCTTGTTTTGTTCCGAACTTCATTTAAATGCTTTAATCGGTCACTATTGAATCCACTCCTCATTGATCATTGCTCAATTAGTTATGGTTTTTCCAACATTTCAACTAGAGGTGTGCATTCGGTTAAAACCGCACAACCGATTTTTTCGATTTGGTTAAACGAAAATTGGGTTTTCTGAAATTGAGAATCGAAAACCGAACCGAAACCCTTCAATTCGGTTTCAGTTTTAATCGTTCGATTTCGATTTTTTTTCGATTTTAACCAAAAAAATCAAAAAAAAAAACCAATACAAGTTAAAAATATAGAAAAAAAAAAAAACCAAGAACATCGAAAAAAACCAAAAAAAAAAAATACTTCAAATTACATAAAGTTTTATATCAAATCATCGCAAATAACACTCCAAATTACATCAAACTTGCAACCAAATGTCAAATTCCAAAATAACATCAAAACTTGCAAGTTTTACATCAAATTACATCAAAATAACACTTCAAATTACATCAAAGTGACATAACGCAAAGGGATAATTACATCTACTACCCCCCGAAAGATTGAAAACTAAAATTGGTCCCCCCAAAAATTTTTAATATTACCAAGAGATACCCTGAGAAATTTAAAAGTTACCAATACCCCTCTAAGGAGCCGATTTTCGGTTATGTTTTCATGAACTTTCGGTTTTATCCCTATTTTTTAACTTGAGATAATTACATTTACTACCCTCGAAAGATTGAAAACTACAATTGGTCCCCAAATATTTTTAATATTACCAAGACACACCCTAAGCAATTTGAAATTACCTTTACCCCCTCCCCCCCCCCCCCCCTCTGCAGCTGGTTTTCCGTCATTTTTTCATGTATTTTCGATTTTACCCCTAATTTTTAACTTTGAAAAAATAAAAAAATAAAAACTAAAAAATAAATGCTTGTAAAGACCAACAAAACCTGCTGCAATTGAACCGTCATGATCTCAACTTTCCAATGGCGCACCAGTCAACACCATCGGACTCCGTTTGATCGTCGGTCAAAGGGAGTCAAATTTTATGTTTCTGACAAAACTTGCTGGAATCTAACAAATTTCATAGCATTGTGTTTGGCCTGCCACTAGCTTTCCATATCTACTAAAGTCAACTCGTTTTGTTATCGTTTAGTTGTTGGTCAACCTCCTTCTTTCTATAGTTGTTGTCTCCGTCGATATATCCATTGCCCGTAACCAACCAACCTACGCTTACACCAATGGACTCGCCCCACAACACTCGTTTCCGATTCCTATAGCTATTGCCGATGTCGGAACCCCATCAAAAAACCCACTCCTTTCTTCCCCCAAAATCGCGTATGCCCCCCCCCCTCCCTCTTCCCGTTTCTTCTCCACGGTGGCCACACTCTCGTCGACAGTCGATTTTCTCACCACCAAGAACCACACTTCCACCACCATCACAGTTACCTCCAAACACTATCAATCTATTGCATGTGCATGGTACATTGTATTTTTGAAAAGAAAAGGTTGCCCCTTATTTGTACATTATATATTTATTTATGTATATGGAATTTTTAATTATTTAAGTATGTATATTTTAATTTAAGTATTTATGTCTAGGGATAATTACATTTACTACCCCTTCAAAGATTGAAACCTATAATTGGTCCCCCTAAATTTTTTAATATTACCAAAACATACCCTGAGGAATTTAAAAATTATCAATACCACTCCTATAATTTAGTTATATTACAAAGGGCACGCGTGAAGAAAAAATGTATGACAATTAGAGCAAGGGTTTATTCGGGTTTCCATTAAGATTTTGCTGACGTCAGCTATTTTTGACCAGCAATTGGCTACAGGCTACCGGCTACGTAAGGGGGTATTGGTAATTTTTAAATTCCTCAGGGTATGTCTTGGTAATATTGAAAATTTTTAGGGGATCAATTGTAGCTTTCAATCTTTCGAGGGATAGTAAATGTAATTATCCATAACGCAAATGTCAAACTTGAAACCAAAGTACATAATAATATCTAATACATCAAAGTCGCAAACCTTGACCAACCAATTATTATTATTAAATATTTATTTTTTATATTATTAATTAAAGAAAATTGGTTTTCTCGATTAATTGAAAACCGAATATTTTCGGTTTTTGGGTTTTCCGATTTAACAGTGGTTCAAAACCGAAAAAATTGAAAACCGAAATTTTAAAAAAATTAAAATCGAACCAAACTTACTTCGGCTCGGTTGTCTCGATTTTTTATCGGTTCAGTTTCGATTTTTTTGCACACCTCTAATTTCAACAAATTTCGACATAAACTGCTCGATAAAGATCTTCAATAGCATCTAGAATCACTTAGTTAACATTTCATATGCAAGATAACAGTCTGACTTGACGCAGAACATACATTTGAATAAGTGTAAATTATTCTCACCAAAAAAAACAGAATAAGTTTAAATTAGTTTAATTAATAATATCTAATGAGCCTGTATAAATAATAATAATAATAATATCTAATGAGCAAATGTACGAAGGGAAGAGGGTGCTCAACTACTTTATTTTTTATGAAACTCTTATATCAAATTTAAATAATAATAATAATAATAGGATAAATTGCACTTAACACCCCACCCCTCGTAGCATATACCACCCTAACCACATAGCACAACAAATTAGGCCCTTATATTATAAGGGTTAATTTTAAAAACGTAACAAATCAACCCCTAATTTCTCTAGTGTGGGGTTCAGAGAGGTATCCGCAATGAAAAATATAATTTTGAGGTACAAAGTTTAATTAATCCTAAAAATATGATTTGTGTTTCGTTAGTTCTACACAAGAAGGAGTTTAAATGTTTAAAGATTTTACATCTTTCCCATGCACAAAGCCAATTTGAAAGCTCAGAAAATGTTATTACATTCAAAAGCACACAACAAATTACACCATCTTAAATTGCAAATTTGTTTAAACGTGGCAATCCTGTGTGTGTGTGTGTGTGTGAGAGAGAGAGAGAGAGAGAGAGAGAGTACTGACTGAGGTTGCGGACAGTGGCCTTAACGGTGTAACCACGTTGGAGCAAAAACTTGACAAGCCATGACGCTATGTAGCCCGATCCCCCTGTCACGCACACAACCTTTCCCATTTCTCTCTCAATTAATTTCCAAACACACCTCTCACATTCACTCTGTGTGTGTGTGTGTGTGTGTGTGTGTGTGTGAATTTAACCTGGTTAAAAGCAGGCAGGGCTCAAGAATTGTAGTTGGTGAGAAGTCCTATTCTAATTCTTAAATTTTGCTGATCATATATAGTCATTAATTTCTGGAAATCTTTTACGCCATAGGTGGAAGTTTGTGCAAGCAAATACGTCAGCTTTCTTGAAGATTTTGTGACAGAGCCCTTTTGAAAAGTTTTTTTTTTTTTTCTTATAATTAGCCTTATTGAAAAGTCGTTACCCGAAAGGTTGGACCATTCTCTTGTGGTGTCTGTACGTGTCCTCGTGCATGCGTGAGAAAAATGTTCTCTCATTTTTAGCTTTCTTTTGGTATCTTTAGTCGGTATTTTATTTTATCACTTCAAACAACACTAATTACTTCTATTTTAAATAAAAACCAAACAATATTTGTTGATTTCAAATTTTCAATATATTATAAATTTGAAAATTAAATGTCGAAGTTGAAATATTTAAAACTTTCGGTCATTTTTCAAGAAAAAAACATTATTTTTTTTTCTTCTTAGATTGACGTTGTCTAATTTAAGTATCATTCATCTGGATGTATGTAGCGGGGGATTTAAAAAATTTTATATGATTTTTTTTATAAAAAAAATTAGATTTTTGTCCTTTTAAAGAATAGAAATACTTTTTATATTTTATAAATATTTGATTTTATTCTTTAAATAAGAATTTCTGATCATACCCTTAAATAAATTAAGGTGAACAAAAAAAAAATACTCAAAAATTTAGTTTTTTTTAATTTTTTTTTAAAAAAAAATTAATCTTTACTAATTCTCCATAAGAATTTATATGGTGCCTTGGTGGGCAATCTGATTATTAAAATCATGAACTGGATATATTTGTAATTTGTCCTAGGCCCCAGATGATATAGTGTAAGCATGTACGTCACCTTTTGTTAGCGTGTTTTTTGGACCATGTTTATTTAATCTCTTACTCCGTTTTCCATTTTTGGTCTGCCTTTTCTCCGGCTCCAAATGCAACTCCATTACGTGTCTTTTTTTTTTTTTTTACACAGGCACAGAGCTAATTGTAGTTATTATTATTATTATTGCACAAAAGGGACTTAAATGTATATTGATAATTTTTGAAAATGTAGAAATTTTTTGTAAATTCAGCCAAATTTAGGAGTATCAACCATAATTCACACAAAGGATATGTTTTGATGTTTTCATGATAGAATTTTATCGTTTACGAAATTTTATGTATAATCTTAAATGAATATGGCATGTTTTCCCCTAGATAATTTATAAAATAAGTACCTCAATCTAGAATTTTGGCCCCTAGGATAGACATATTTTCAATCTTTGTTAATATGATTGAATTTGAATTCAATCTTATAAAATTCAAATTCAACTCTTTCCCTATCCTCTGTTGGTTCGGACTTTGTAATGTAAATAGTGAAAAATATGTATATTCCATGTAAGAGATAATAATCATAGTAAAACATTTTCTTGGAAGAAATATAACAAATAAATTTTACTTAGTTTTAGGGTGAATTACACTTATCACCCCTGATATTAAGCTTAATTTATGAAAAAAAAAATTATTTTTTCAAAAATTATCAAAAATCCCCTGAGGTTATACCCATATTACAAATTTATTTCAATTTTCAAAAATACCCCTTTCTTTTTTTTTGGATAATTTACAATAACCAGCCCTGAGATTAGGTTAATTTAAGAGAAACTCATGTGGTTTCAAAAATTACCAAAAGCCCCCTGAGGTTATAACAATATTACAACTAGCACCTACTTAGGTTGACTTATCAACAATATTAATTCCTTTTTTTTTCCTCTGCAATATTGTTATCATAAAATTTTCATGTCATAGATTTGAAAAAAAAATGTGATTATTTATTCAAATAAATATTACGAATTTAATTTTCTACTAAGGACAAGGAGTGATTCTACCACAAGAAATTTTACAGAAAGCTCCTACAATTAGAGAAAATATTCTCTAATTAAAACTGAAACCTTGAGAGAAAACTTCATAATTCTCTCACAAAGAATTTATCTCTAATTAAATTCACTTGTTTTGAAAGCTCTCATATTTCTTGATTCAAAATGAATGGACCAAGTTCATCTATTTATAGAGTTTTGTTCATGCTATCCCATATGGGTATAGTTCAACTAGTATTTTTAGCCATTGAATTTAAATATGATAATGTCAAAAGTGTTAAAAAAAATAAAATATTACATCATAATACTCAATCCAACAGTTGAAAACTCAGTTGGGCACTACCCACATAGGTAGCATCTACCCTCTCCTATTTATAGATAAGTAAGCCGGCAAGATGCATTGAATTATAAGAGGATGAATTCAAATTAAACTTTGCTTCATAAGAGGTGTTCAAGTTAAATTTTGTTTCATAACTTAACCAAACAATTTATATGCATTTAATGATCTAGAGTTCTCCTTACACTTGTCAATCTCTAATTATGGATCAAATGTCAAAAACCAAAAATTCTAGCCACCATTTACAACGATCTTATTCTATATATGCTTATTTGCTTTGACAGAATTTTTTTTTTTTTTTTGTGTAGATTTTATCTTACTATTTTACTCTCTTCTCCCCCACTCTGAGCCTATTTGTTGGCTTTACCTTTCTTTTTCCTTTTATTTATTTATTTATAGGCTATAATCGATAAAATACTGATAAAGAATTAAGTAAAAGTTATGAACGAAAGAATATCAATATTTTCTTCAATTTATGTTGGCCACGAAGAACAAAGTTCCGTATTTGGTTTTTTTTTTTACTTTCTTTCTCTGTTTTTTTTTTTTTTTGCCTTTTTGGTAGATTTTCATAATCCAACCGGAATCTATACATCACTTTTTGCACATATTTGATATAGCTATATGAAATGGTACACTACTTTTGCCCACTTTTATTTTGGTCTTTTGGAATATCGTTTTTGACTATTCAATTTCGATGTGCATTTCTTGAAAAATGGTAGTCTTCGGCTCCTCAAAGTCTTTTTCATTTCTTATATTATACTTATGCTTCTAAATGTTTTTTTTTTTTTTACTATAAAAAAACTACCCCATTTCCTAATGAAAAATTTGTAATGGAAAATTCTATCACGAGTTTAAAGTATTTGTGATGTATCAGTGACAAAATTTGATGTAAATCAAACTAAAGAAATAATCAGTGTTAAAATATTTACTAACTAAATTGTTGCAAATAAAATCCATTTTTGTGAATGGGGCAACTGGGTTGGGAGGGTCACCCCATAATAGACCTCTGCAATATCCGATCTAAATTAATCAGCCAATAAATCAAAACTGATGGTTAAGACCAAAAAAAAAATTATATTTTTGTAGTAGAGACTTTCAGTTTCAGGTATACAAAAGGTCAGTTGTTTTTGGTATTTTGACTATTATTCTTCACATTGTTCAAATCCTAGGCCAAGGTAATTTGCAGCACTTTCATTTCTTTGTTAGTTGTTTACATTGACCAATTTGCTTCTTTTTTTTTTCTAAATTTGATTCATTTTAGTCAAAATTTCCCCTGAATTTGAGCATTTGTGTAATGGAAAATGGTTATTATTGACTTCCTTAATAGTTGTTTTCTTATAAGAAAATTCAAATGTTGTTCATAAATCATACATTTATTTACCTATTAATCCTGATTTTGTACAAATACATCACACAACATTGTTTGGTCAACGAAATATACCATAACAAAATGGGAAAATCTCATTTCCTCTTTTAAGTTAGAGAACTTTTTTTTTTTCAAAATATTATTCCAGCTAAAAATAATTTTCAAATTATTACTCTTTTAAAAATATTTCTCATATATTCATATTACTACATACATTGCCACGGAAGCAAAAAATTATTAATTGGATTTTTTTTATAGTTTATAAGGACCTAGTAGTCGTAATTTTCTATTTCTTTTTTCTCGTACCACTAATACTAATTTAATAAAATTTTATATCTTTTTCTCTCACCATTTTCTACAATTGAGTAGTATATTATTTTCAACTTTTACTTCTTCTTTTTAACCATTAGTCCAAACTTTCACCAGTACTAAGCCAAAAATCAATAAATATCTTTTTTTGCTTTTTATTTATATCATAAATTAAATATGAGAGTTTAATTTATTTCGTGAAAATCCTGAAATTCTAATTTAGCTACGTGAATTTAGTTAATATTATTCGTTGGGCAAATCAGTTTGACTTTGAAAAGAGAATCACTCTTAAAAATTCAATAAGGTGTATTAATATTCATAATAGTTATTTTAATATTTAATTAATGATACAAACTGGTATTTTTTTAATTTTTTCTTTATCCATGAATCATTAAATTCATAACTTTTTTTTCTTTTTCCATTTTTAGCTATTAAAGAAAGTCAAAAGCAACATTTTCTGTACAATAATCTCACTTTCAAGCAATAAAAAGTTAAATTTAAAGTTCAGAATTATAACAATAATTGTGCTATAGGTATAATATAATTAATTTATAATTCTCTTGAGAAAAATATTCTGTAAAGCTTTGTTAAAATTTCATAATTATTTTATTGTTTGTGTTTAAATTAAGTGTTAGAAATATTATTAATTTTTTTCAAAAAAATAAATGATAATTTAAGATAAAAATAATAAAAAAAAAAGGACTCACTAGAGCTCAAAATTGTAGGGAAAATAAATTAAGTTTTCCAACCAATAAATATATGTAGGCCTATTAATTAGGAAAAAAATAAAATAAATGAAATTCCAACTTATGATTTTTTGCCCACATAACAATATATGTGGCAATATGAATAATAATTTGAGAAATACTTTTAAGAGATTAATAGTTTGGGAATTATTTTCATTATAGTAATATTTTTGGGGGAAAAAACTAAGTTAGATTTGTTTAATTTAGTATCAATAGTGTACTTTTTTATTGTTGATTCATTACCAAATTTTAATTAAAACTTTTTTTTTAGTTGCATTTATTCTACTTACAGTATAGGCATTAGTAGATTTAAAACAATTCGATATTTTTGAAAGTTAATATTAATGTGGCATAACTCTAACATGCCACGTGTCGCCATCCCAAGGGTGCCCAAACAATCGAAATAGCACAAAATCCAGCCTTGAGTACCCGGGTTGTTTGAGGGGTCTCCTTGAAATGGGATGAGTCAACTCGATGATCCCCCTTTTTTGGGATGAAGACAGAGAATCGAGGAGCCGGTAAGATGTCTTCAGTTGAGCTTCACCCAACCTATCCTCCTGCTTTCCAGCAACTAGATTAGTTGATAAGACTTGGGATCTATTATATTTATAGTCCATTTGAATGTATTTTTTTTTAAGAAAAAAGTACTTATTTTTTGAAAATAAAAAAGCACTTCAAACAAAAAAATTTTATCTTTGGATGGATTTTTTTTGAAAAAAAATAGAAGCTAGAAAAAATAGCCAAAAAGGATTTTTTAGAAGCTACTCAGTAGTAGCTTCAAAAAAAATTGCATTTTAAATCACTTTTAATTACCGTATCCAAAAGCAAAACTGCTTCACTTAAAAAAAAAAAAAAAAAAAGAAGCTCCACTACAAAAAGTTCAATTTGAGAAGCACTTTTTCTTTTTAAACTCATACGAACAGGCCCTTGATGTAGGCCACATCAACTCATACTTACATTAAATGCAGTGTCAGGTTGCAATGTTGGTGCCACCTAAACACTATGCTCCTATTGAATACAACCAACCTAAGATATCATGTCAAATCTCCAAGTTTATAGTTTAAATCATGTCATACCATAATTGCCTTCGAAGCTTATGGATGAACTAGACAAATAACTAATATTCCCTATGAACTGTAAACTAAGACCTAGCCATTATAATACCCTCATTTATTAGGCAAGTAAGCACATATTTAATACGCAAAACCTCGCCTTTAGTACATTAGGTCGATCAATACTCTCTCTTCCTCTCTCTCCCTTAGGCATTAAAGGGTCTTAGTCGAGCCCTCCCCACCCCCCCAACTAATTCATGTTTGCTCGCCCCTTTTGTTGCAGGAATTTTTCAAAGTCATTTTTCAACACCAACTTCAATTCAGGTTTGCCCAACAGTATTGACTGGATCCAATTTGTTCGATTGCTCTCCAAATTCAACTCACGTCAAATATATTAAGACAAAAAATGAGCATAACAATTAATATAACAATTTGATATTAAAATAATAAAATAAAACATATACATATTACAGTAGGAGGTAAGTTTTAATATTAGTTGACAAGACTTGAGATCTATTATATTTAATATAGGTCACATCAACTCATACCTACATCATATGCAATATCAAGTTGCCATGCTAGTGTCCACCTAAACACTGCTCTTATTGAATACAATCAACAAAATATTATGTCAAATCTCTAGGGTTGTGGATTAAACTACGCCATACCATAATTGCCTACTAAACTTGTGGATTAACTAGGCAAAAGGACTAATATTCCCTATGAACTATAAGCTAAGACCTAGCCACTATAAATACCCTCATTTGTTAGGCAAGTAAGCACATATTTAATGCACAAAACTTTGCCTTTAATACATTAGGTCTCTCTCTCTCTCTCTCTCTCTCTCTCTATATATATATATACATATATATATATATATATATATATAACTTAGGCATTAAAGGGTTTTGCAAAGCCCCCCCTCCCATCAACTCATTCACGTTTGCTCTCCCATTTTGTTGCTGAAATTTTCCAAAGTCATTTTTTGATACCAACTTCAATTTAGGCCGACCCAACACTATCGACTGGATCCAATTAGTTTGATTGCTCTCCAAATTCGATCCACATCAAGCGTATCAAGAAAAAAAAATTGAGCATATTATTCCATATAACCATTTGATATTAAAATAATAAAATAAAACATGTACATATTACATTAAGAGGTAATTTTCAAATTCAAAATTTACTTTTTTCGTAATCAATTTAAGGAGGTAATTAAGTGATGATTTTTAAAATGTAGAGGGGGTAAGTGTTATATAGTCTATAGTACAAGTGGACAAATTTTTATCCCAACAATAGTTTAACGTTTCCAACCAATCTATATGTAATATTTTGATTCAATTCACTTAAGTGTGGTGTAAGCACCCATGGATAGTAACATCACTTTCCTGTATTCTTATTATTTGGGGCAAATTACAGCTACCTCCTTCAACGTTTGTTAAAATTACAAAAAATCGCTTATGTATGGAAATTACTAAAGTCGTTCTCGAGGTTTTTAAAATTATGTAAAAATTAAGGGAGCACGATAAATCCTAATAATATTTAATTTACAAACACCTCCCTTAAATTTTGGTAAAATTACACAAAAATCCCTTATGTATTGAAATTTACAACACACCTAACCGACGGCAATGATATCCCCACATCAAAAGTTTGTAAAACGCACATATTCAAAATAGTTTCACTGTTAGTTCCACGGTGATGGCCCGGTCAATACCATTTGTCCTCATTGAATTGGTAGTCAACGCATCTTGATTCTTATATTTTTGGCAAACTTCGCTAGAATCCAACGACGTCAATACTACTAGAACCACCTCGTTTCAAGGATTTTAAATATATTAGAGTCAATCACATTTCAAGCCTCTTCATCATTGGTCAAAACGGTTCTACCTCTTTCGGTCGTTGATTAGCTCATCGGTGGTGGTGTTGTTAGTCTCGACTTAAAATCCTTTTCCAAATCTCGACCATCATAAAAGCCTCTAGAAAGAAAAAAAAAAAAAACTTTTTTTCTCCCATATCAATTGCAAAACCTTAGCAGTAAGATTTTTTTTTTGTTAGATGAACACACCTTAGAGGGTGTAATTGTGAATTAATACGTGTTTTTTTTTAATTTCAGCAAATCGTGGGGGGTATTTGTAATTCACTCTCTTGTCCAAGAATTAGTAAAATGTTGAATGACACTATTTTGAAAAAAAAATACATAATTTTTCAAATGAAACCCTAGTGGTAGGGTATTTTTGTAATTTCAATGGAATCTTGAGGGTGATTTTGATAATTCCACATACCTGAAAGATTATTATTATTATTATTTTTGTAATTTCAACAAACTTTAGGAAAAATAACTTTAATTTGTCCTATTATTTAGTTTATCATAGGTTTTATTATCTTCTTTATTCCAATCATTCAAATTAAGAAATTATTACTAAACTTCGCGTGCAGCATCATTATTTTGATAGAAATAAAATTTGGAAAATATCAAACCAAACAAACAAACATGACTAACAAACGCATTAAAACATTACACAATCATCATTTTCAAATGGTAGAAAAGCAGTTAAAAAAAATTAATGTTATGAAGAGTACAAACGAACCAAGTTGAGGTTAATTTGGGCAAAATTTTTGAACTCTTTGAAATATATATATATATATTAGGCTTGAGTCTAATAAGCCTAATTTTTCAAGGAAAAATTATAATTTTATAATTGTATGTTGTACTGATTTGAAATATTAATGTGTTCCACTTTAATTTTAAAATACCGATTTAACAAATTTTGATACATTTATGACTTCTGACATGAATTAACTAGAATTACTTACATGGCAAAAAAAGTTGCCTACATGGGACAAATTTTGGCCAAAAGCCGACCATCAATTGGCACGGCACAAAAATAAAAAAAAATTAAAATATAAATTATTTTAAAATTAACATATATCAAAAATTAGAAAATAATAGACATATACCCCCCTCCCCCCCCCCCCCAATTCCATCAACCAAAGAAACAGAAAAAAAGAATTTTGAAACTCACATATACATACATAAAATTACCCTTCAAAAATTCTTTGAATCATCAAATCGAGTACATAGTTAGCATGCTTATGGTGTAAGGAAGATATTGATGGATAAAAATTTGAGAAAAAATGCCCGGAGGCAGCGCAACCACCGTGGTCATTGCTGCAGTTGCACTGCCTCTGGCCATTTTTTCCAGATTTTTTTTCATACGTCTGGTTCGTCATCCAGTGAACAATGATCCATGTATTCAATTTAAAATTGTGATCACATTAGATAATGTAATTTTTTGTGTGAAATCAAAATTGTGTTTTTTTTTGAGTTTTTTGTTTTTTATTGCCTTAATTTCGATTTGCGAGCGAGATGAGACGGTGGGGGTTGCATTTTTTTTTTCTCAAATAACTGAAAAATTATATTTTCCTCCTAGAATATCCTAAATGACATGTCATTTAAATTTAGTAGCATGCAATTGCTTACATGTCAAATATTCCCATTTGTTTCGCTGGAAACATCATATTTCTAATTAAATTGTACAATTAGAGACGATACATTCTAAGTATGTCAAAAATTATTAAATTGATATCCGTAAAATAAATAATATCCTAAATTTCAAATGAATATAATATACAATTCTAAAAATATAATTTATCAATTTTTTCGAAGCTTCGACTCGACTAAGGGAGTGTTTGCAACAGCTTCTAAAAAATACTTTACTGCTTTTAGCTTCAAAAAAATGACTTTAAGTGTTTGATTTTATAACTTCTACTTAAATTAAGTTGAAAAAAAGTAGAAGCTGAGAGGAAGATGCTTCTAGCAGCTTAAAAGTGCTTCTTGGTATTTTCGTAAATAAATTAAACTTTTTGAACTATTTTCTACCTTTCACTTTTATTTTCAAACACTCTATACTTTTGTTATCAACTTTTAACTTTTATTTTTAAATACTATTAATTTTTATTACTCAAATTTTTAAACTTTTTTCAATAATTTTAATATCTCTAAAATCAAAAGCAATCCAAACACTGTCTGAACAATGGAAAATGTCTTGCCCGCTACCCTCCAGGGAAAATTGAAACCGATTTGACATTCGTTGGTTTTCTCCTGCCTACCACAGCTTTTTCCTCTTCAAAAATCCTTTTTTTCCCTTCAACTCTATCTTCAATGGCTACGTTTTCTTCTTCAATTTCAGTTAATCCTCTCTCCCTCTGTATATCCACTCCACACTACTCTTCAAGAAAATATCCCACAAAACCTTCACCTCCACATGCTTCTTTATGCCCTTCATCTTCTTCTTCATCATCATCATCAGCTTCTCAAGAATCGAAATCAACAATAAAAACTGATAATTTCACTGTACCCGCAAAAGGGTCGGCTCCAAAAGCTTCCTTGGTTGAGCCCTCGAACCCGCTAGACCTGCCGTACAATTATGCTCTCGCAAATCCAAACGGAAACCCATTCGTGCAATTTGTACAGTCAACTGAATCTACCATTGAAAGAGTAAGTCGCTGAGATGCGATTCATGAGTCTTTTTTTTCCTTTGGAAAGGAAATTTCCTAAAGTGTTGCGGAAAATTTGGAAATCTTGGGGTTGAAATATTTGCAATCAAGGAACTAAAGATTTTGATGAAAAAGATGAAATAATGGCAGAGCTTGCTATTATGATTAACATTGTAGCTTACATAAATTTAAGTTATGGTATGAAAGAGTTTTTCTTCATGTTATAGCGTGATTTTGAAGAGCAAAACATCACACTATATAGCTGATCAAACATTTCTGACATTCTTGTTACGATAGCCGAACTAATCTGTTCGTCTAAATTCGAACCTAAACCTTATATGACATATTATATTAGATAACATTGATATGGAATGTTTGGAATCTGATCATGTGCTGCTTGTAATCCTCCCTGATGTGGTGATCTACTTTTACGAGTCATTAACATATTTGATCTTGATACTGATTTCCTGATCTTGTTAAAGAATGTAAGGATTTCCTCTGTTGTGAGCAGGTCATATTCGACTTTCGGTTTTTGGCGCTTCTGGCGATTGGTGGTTCGTTAGCAGGTTCTTTGCTGTGCTTTCTCAATGTAAATTTCTCTTTCAGGAATATTTTTCGCCATGTGATATTTCGAATTATCATCTCAACGTGTAGTACAATGTTTCCTCAGTTCGAGAATGTGAATATTTCTCTTATATATTGTTTATTTTTTATCTTCTCAATAAGTTCCACACTACATGGTCACCACTTGAACTTCACCTGAAAATATGTACCGTTCAGTTCTTTACATTTTACACCCTATTGTTGACTTACCCTATTCGTAAAATGATACATCTATCAACATCAATTGAAGTGTCACCTAAGTTCAAAAACTTATATCAGTGCTGATGATGTACTACTACTTGTCTTATAATGTCCTATTTACAGCTTCACAAAGATCCGTTTGGACTGACATGTAAGCTTTCGTAGGGATGTGTTTACATATTTGATGCATATAAAGTATATTGGACATGCTGTGTCAAAGGGGTCCATACTGGAAAAATGGTTCTACGATTGGTCGAAGCTATTGGTGAGTTTCTTGAAGGTTTCAGGTTTCTTTTAAAATCTCATCTCTTGTCTGATTAAATGTTTTGTTTTCTCCTTAATCTAGACGTATACCTTGCTGGAACCGTCATGTTAATATTCGGCATGGGCTTGTATGGATTATTTATTTCAAATGTGTCTCCTGATGTCCCTCCTGCCGTCGACCGTGCACTCAAAGGTTCTTCCTTATTTGGAATGTTTGCTTTGAAGGTATGTTATATTCTTTTATGGGATAATGACGCCTCCACGCCCTAAGGTTCGGTGTAAACAAACTTGGACTCCCTGAGTTTGCATATCTATAGAAACCACCCCTGTTGTCGATCTGTGGAGTGGTCTAACTGTAAGACAAAGGTTGACCCCAGGGGGGATTCCTGTAACTATGCAAACCTCACGGGGTCTAACTAGAGGACAAAGGTTGACAGCTGGTTTTCGTATGCAAACGTATGTGTATCTACTCCAAACCTCGGGAGCTATAGGTGTAATTGTCCCTACTTTCACACGGCAGACTAAGTTTACAATAACTTCTGCATGATGTTTGTATCTTATAAACATTTTGCATTCTAATTATGGCATCAATGTCTGGCAGGAGAGACCGAAGTGGATGAAGATCAGTTCGCTCGACGAGCTGAAGACGAAAGTGGGGCATGTGATTGTGATGATCCTTTTGGTAAAAATGTTTGAAAGGAGCAAGATGGTGACAATAACAACAGGGATGGACTTGTTAAGCTACTCTGTGTGTATATTCTTGTCCTCGGCTTCATTGTACATTCTTCACAACCTCCGTAAGTCAGAAGATTAGCATCACCAACAAATTGCCATTGTCCAAATCCAAATGTTTTATACAGTAGTTTAGGTAGGATTTTGTATATCAAGCTTGTATCTTTTTCAGTTTACATTTTGAGATCAATTTATAGTTGTCAATTTGTCCTTCCGTTGCTCTCCAGTTCTTCGTTTTTGTAGGACAAATGGGTTAACGGGTGGGTTGACCCGACCCGAAACTCAAATAATTTCAAAAAAGAAAAAAAAATGGTGTGGTGGTTGCGTTTGCCGGGAGTCGAACCCGGGTCTATTGCTTGGAAGGCAATTATCCTAACCGTTGGACTACAAACGCTTAGTGTTGCTTTTCACTTTCTATGTATTTTAATTTCATGCTAAGATAATTGAGCTTGACCTATTCTATTCCCTCTAGCCATCGATAGACTTGCAAACAAGGGACGGGGCCAAAAAATTTTATTTGAAGAGCAAATTTTAAAATTTTTCTATACTACAAAAGATACTTTTATTTTTGGGAGCTAAATTTCACATATTAAGAAAATATACACATGATATGTATAGATCTGAGGAGGGGTAATTGCACATTCGGGCCCCCCGGCTCCGTCTATCTTGCAAGAAACTGAAGAAAATCAAAATTGCAAAAAGAAGGTTCACAAAATGAGTCTGATATTACTTTTCTTCCACCATAAAAATAAATATATACTACATCGTCTGTTTAGAAACTCAAGACTTACGCTGGGCAAATGAAAAACAAATATAATTCAATGGGGAGAAGGCACTTTTTGTTACCTTAATGATCAATGTTGTAATGAATGGAAATACAACATGTACTGCATCAACTTAGATGTTGTTGTATGCATATAAATATATATATATATATATATATGGATCAATCTTTGTGTATTAATTGAAAATAAATGTACTATATGAAGTACTTGAGATCATCTGTTCGGGTCGTCTGTCGTAATTTGGACAGTGCAGCAGAGTTGATCTGCCTTACCCTCTCCCTTGAGAGCTTAAGCAATCTCCCTATCTCCTCAAAGGACCACAGCGTGTCCCCATTCAACCCATAGTGCAGTCTCAAGATGTGAGCCTCTCTATCACACAAAGGCTTGAGAAGTTTCTCGACTTCTGGCTTCAACATGTCTTTCTTCACCATTGCTTCTGGAGTTATCTCATCCGGCCCTGGAATTATGTGCTGCACAAAAAACAAGGATTCGATTATTTATCAAAAGATGGCGGTTAACTATGAGATGAATATAAAGCATAAGGGAGCTATGTGTAATATTTAAAGTAACTATGGGGTTGATAGGCACTTTTTATACATTTGTGGCATTGGCATCTACGGGGTTGTAACAGAAATGGGATTCATTTATGATTTATTAACCGTTTTAAGTGCTCATGGAAACAACGATCGTATAAAGAACCTGCAACGACATGCAACCACGGCTGGTTCTAGCTTGATCGAGAGAAATCAGGGATCTGCTTCTCTCCATAGCAAGTCTTACAACTGAACTATTCACACCAATAGCTTCTGCAATCTCTTCGAATGTGGGCAACCGACACAGCTTTCTGCTTAATACACTGTTGGCTTCGCAAATCTTCGGCACCACTTCGCTTATGCTGCCCTGTCATGAAAAGCCAACCATGCATTCACTAACTATATATTATACATATAATTACCAAAAACACCCCTCGAGGTTTGCCCCAGTTACGAGAATATATAAAACACCCTATATCTTTTGAAACTACAATTACCACCCTTGAGGTTTTTGCTTCCGTTTGACAATAGCACCATCTGTTAGTTGCCCCAATTACAAAAAGCCCCTCTACCTATTAATATCAGGGGGTAATTGTAATTTCAAATCACCAAAATCCGATTCACTTTGTTTGATCAACTAATGTATGGCTTACCGGTAATCTGATAATCTTAGATTTTTTCGCTATGGCTCTAGTAATGGCCTGCCTGATCCACCAGTAACAATATGTTGATAACTTATAACCCTTCTCCGGATTAAACTTGGTTGCACCGTGTAGAAGGCCTATGCTGCCTTCTTGAGTTAAATCTTGCAAGCTCAATCCTTTGCCTTTATAAGGAGAAGCGATAGATACAACAAGCCCGTGATAACAGCTCATGATTCTTTCCTCTGATTCTCTGCCATTGCACAAGATCCTGTCAAGATTTCGCTGGCTGATTCCCATGGCCTCGGCCCATTCGCTCAAGGATAATTCATGTTCATGTCCTGTACTTGCCATATTTGCTATTAGTTCTTTTCGTACTGCTTCAATTCTTGCTCTTTCCTGTTGCGCAAAGAAACACAATTACATGGATATACATTACAATAGAGTAAATGTAATGTTGAAATTAAACAGGGGAGATTTGTACGATTACATATAGCTTTGGAGGAGAAGGCTGTAACTTTTTTCTTAAATGGTTTCACTGTTTGACAAATGAAATTCTTGTGCTGACTTAATCACTTGAAAGCATTAACAGGGCAAGAATCACATACCATATTAGAGGTCAGAGAAGCTTTCTAGAAACTCTGGTTATGGTTATTACTCACAACTTTCTAGATTTTTCCAAGAAATAATTCAGGCCCTTCTTATATGCCAAACAGTACGTTAAAAATACTACCAAGTAATGTAACTTAGCAGTTTGGTGCTGTGCTAATTTAACCAGAGGTCTCATGTTCAGACTCTAGGAATGCACCTAAGTATTCTGACCCTTCTCGAACTCGGATTTAATCGGTACTTGTTAGTGCCGGATACGGAGTGAACAATGGCCAATAATAAAAATTAATAAATAATAAAGTACACTAAAAACATATACAAATTGCTTTTGTTTTTGTACATTCAAAATCATGAAAAACCAATAAAAATTTAAACGTTTTCCATATTTGGACATTTCAAGAATCACACACACAACACACGCATATATATGTACCTTGAGGTACCAAGAAAATCTGGCCTCTTCTTTAGGGCTCATGAACCTGGACTTTCCTGCTTTCTTATCCACAAACACAAATTTATCATCATTGTCTCTACATCTTATTTTTCTTCTCCTCCTCTTCCTTCTTAGCCCAGCTTCATTGCACCAATCAAGCTCTCTCTTCACATCACTTTCAGCACTCCCGTATTCAATGGGGGTTATAAGTGCATTTTCTTGGAGTATTGTGGCGCAAGTATAATTTGATGGAGTATGGGGGCTGCCATAATTACTTGAAACTTTGAGATTATGTGACTTCGTAGAATTGGAAATAGAGGAGGGGATTGTGATATTATTTGGGAGTGTTGGTGAGTGTTTTGAACATGATGAGCAAATGGCCATGGGAGTGGCTCAACAGCTGAACTTTTACTCTGTCCAATAGTGTGGGAGATATTATATTTTCACTACTTGGGCTGATTTTATTTGCAGATATTTTTTCTGTTCTTAACCTTTTTCTTTGAAAAAAAAAAAAAGAAAAGAAAATATATGGACTACTAATGTTTAGTGCTACTATTATTTTCCCACTCTCTTAGTTGATTTTCGTTTTTAGAATAAAATACACAGTAATTCCCTATGATTTGCGAAACTAGCACGCAAAATCCTGAGTGTTTTCTAATTGTTATAGAAAATCCTATGGTTTTAAAAATCAAACTTAACAAACTTTCTTAGCCACTCGTGTGATGCACGCGCGTACTGTGCAACTGATCTTCATTTTTTTTAGGATAAAATGACAATTTTGCCCTTATTAATTTAAATTATTATTAAACATTTTTTTTAGTTATTAAATCTTCTTAATTATTATTAAACCTTTTTTAGATATTAAATCTTCTTAATTATTATTAAACCTTATTAATTTAAACACTTTGCCCTAAAACCTAAACAATTTCAATTTTCCCTTCCACACAATAACCACCACCAGCGCCGCCACCAAAATCCACCACAAAGATAGGGAGGAAGATACACCACCACTACCATGCCCTCCGCCGCTGTCACCACACTCACTACCACCACCCAAGAGAAAGTTAAAGAGAAGGAAAGAGAGAGAGACAAAGAGCGAGAGAGGGACATGAGAGTCGAGGCGAGAGAGAGAGAGAGATAGAGAGTTGAGGAAAGAAAAAACAAATTGAGAAAGAAAGAGAGTCGGGGAGAGAGAAATCGTGACTCACCGGCAAGAGAGGGAGAGAAATAGCAGCAGCAAGATAAATATGAGGAAGGAGGGAGAGAAATCATAGAGAGAGAGAGAGAGAAGACGAGTGGCGACGAGATCTATCCGTTGAGTGCCGACGGCGACGAGACGTCGGGGATGGTGGCTTCGCTGGCGGTGAAGAAGACGAGAGTGAGAGGAGGCTTGAGAAGAGAGAGAGAGAGAGAGAGAGAGAGAGAGAAGATAAGATGAAGAAGGAAAATAGGGGGACAAAAAAGGGTAAAAAATGAATGAAAAAGAGAAAGAATAAAGAAAAAAAGTAATATTGAAATATAGACAAGCGTAATTTGGTCAATTCAACTAAAAAAATTGACTAATTTGATGACGAGGTGGTGAACAACTTTAAAAAATCATAGGATTTTCTACAATAATTAGAAAAATACAGGGTTTAACTTGCTTATTTCGCAAACCACATGAAAATACTATGTATTTTTCCTTTTTGTTTTTTTAATCATTTTTTCAATTTTTGTTGGGCACAGTTCTAACATTGAATTGTACAAATTGAGTGATAAGTATAATTATCTATTTTGTAGTTAATAATTTTAAATCGAACACCGTCAATCAAACCACATATGTTATTCTACCCGTTTGCAATTGATATATTATGAACTGATTATAGTTATACTACGTATGAAAACATTTCATCTTATGATTAAATTGAATAGGATCAAAGTTTTGACTTAACCTTTCGACGCTTTTTATAAAATTTCGCTACTATGTACACTTAAATAATAAAATTGTAAATCATTTAATACACAAATTATGACAACACAAAGTAAAAGAAAACACGTCATCATGTAATATCCACACTTTACAAAAAGCATTAATATCATTATAATTACTCTAATACTCTTTAATAAAGTGGGCCGATTGCTTGTTTTTTATATATTACTAACAACAGGGCACACTCTACGTGTGTGTGCAAAATAAAAAAAATATATATTTTAATTTAATACTTAACAAAATTTTAGGATGAATATATATATATATATATAATTAATTAAATTTCTTTTATAAGAATACTTTTTTAAGAATTATTTGAAATAATTTATTAAATTATAATAATTTAAAAATAAAATAATTATATGAAATAAAATTACATGCTAAAGAATAAACACAAAAAGAAAAAAATCAAGTGATTTTAATTAGAGAAAGTGGTTTGTGGGTTGAGAACATAGATTTTTTAAATTGGATGTAATATTACAATATTGACTTTTTTATGTGCTTATTTGTTGCATGTGATTACTAATTAAAAGAGTAAAATTAGCACGTCAAAATATGGTATCTGAAATGAATTAAATTTATATGAATTTTTAATTTTAACCCCAATTTTACATATATTTATTTATTCCACATAAAATTGAAGGGCAAATTTTATAAAATTATATAAATAAATATCATTTGTGAGATAAAAATAATTTTTTTTTTATAATAGTATAAATTATTATTATTATTGTGTGTTTTCATCTTATTTATATCCAAATACCCCTATTTGCCGCAATTATAAAAGTAGGGTAGCTACTTTTATCCTTCCATATATTGAAAACTACTCAGTTCCATTATTATTTCCACAATTCCACTTATCTACTATTTATTATCTATGTTACAATAAAATATTTATTTTTTTAATTTGATCATTTTCCCGCATTCTCTTCAACATTAATTATTTTGAACTCTCTGTTCCCTTCCTAAATAAATTATTTATCGTATCCAAACTTATATCTTCGAGCATGTTATTTAATGTAAAAAATTCAAATAATTATATTTAGATAATGGGTAAATATATATCACATAGAAATTAAATAAGTTTATTTTAAACTAATTAAAATTTTATGCAATGTTCCACCGTAGGGCTATAAATATGCAGATAATTACTTTTTAGCAAAGTCAAAATATCTTATATTTACTTTTGGGTCCTTCAAAATGGCTCAAATATCTCTTTCAACCCTCTCCTCTCTCGCTCCCACACGTGCCCAACCACTACCTCCCTCGCACGTGCTCCCCCTTTGGCGCCATTTCTCCCACACTTTCTCACCTCCTTGATGATTTCCGAGTCCTGTCAAATTCTCTCTCTTCCCTCCCGAAAAAAACACGCACAACACACAGTAAAACCCTAGGTACTCATACTTATCTTGTTGAAGTATTTCGTTCCAATTGCAGTTTCCGCTGGGTCAACCACGTTAATGGCGGACCAGCCTAGGCCCAAAAGGCCGAAAATTTCCAGGTTTACCCCTCTCTTTGTACTTCTGTTTTATTATTTCTTATGCTGTTGTATTTTATGTTTGGGACTCTTTCTTGGCGATGTGATGACCATGATATTGTTTGGGGTTTATAAAGGTACTATTTTTGATGCGGAATGTGTTGCACTAGGGTGTGGTATTTTTAGCTACCTTTCTCATATTTCAATAAGCATGAAAAGAAGGTGTATGTGTTCTTAGTTATCCTTTGTTTTCTCACGCTACTTGGCTTAGAAAGTTGACTTTGTGGTTTTATGCCTGGCTTGTTGACTTTGCGCATGAAACGTATGCCTCTGAAGTGGAATGTATTTCTGTATGCTGCATTGGTTTGTGCCTGCGTTTGCTGTTGTACATTTTAGTGCGATGCATTGGTCCAGCAAGGGGTGATTCCCGAAACTATTAATCACTAGGGTCGCAAGTGAATAACTAATAAATAGAAAAGACATTATTTAACAAATCAAAATAATTAACCCAATGTTTCTCTTAAAATTGTAATGCACCACTTTTTTTCAATCTCAATCCTCAAAGGTAGAGGGAATGCTTTCCTCATTTTCGCATTAAGATTTTCACCTTTTGCCAATGTGCCTACTCCTGTGGATTTTGAAGAGAATAATTTGGGATTAACTAAAGTTATTTGGAGTTGAAGGGTCATAGGATTGTGAATATAGGGAATTAAATAGCACAAAATGCATAATAATATATAAAAGATCAATAAATTTAGAAAGAAGGAAAGAAAAACTAAATTAAGCAACATTTTCTTTTTGGACAAAGGATTAGCTTCAAATACTTTTGGCAGAGGTTATCCACCTTGCAGCCTGAATTACTATGCTTCTAGATTGTACCATAAGCTATTGTCAACTTTGATATTAGTAGATATTGCAATTTAGTTTAAATTAGGGTCGTATTTCAAGTCAGCATTATATGTTCTCTAGTTCTGAAGGGCTTCAGTTTCTGATTATTGGCTCCTTTTAAAGTTCTGATGATTATCTATCTGGTTGGAGTCGGACTATGTAGCAATTGGATCTGGAGAAATCAAAGTTTCTGTTGACCTAAAGATATGCTACATTTGTCGCTCAAATACTATAGTTCGTTGTGAAGATGTTTGCATTCACAAACACCAAGTGCATATCAACTTGCCGAGAGTAGGGACAAATCTAGGATTTTAGTTAGGAGAGAAGATGAATTTTTGGTAAAGAGCTTCATATATATTATCTCGGTAACTGAAATGGTGGTGGGTCAAGTTTAGCATTTCAAATAACTGGTTAACAAAGTTGCATTCTTTCTTTTCCTTTGTTTTTTGGGGTGAATCAACAACATTACAATTTTACATTCATTTATGCCTGAGGTGTGCTTACGCAGGGGGTTTAGCCTCTAGGTTTTGAGCTCTCTCTCTCTCTCTCTCTTTCTTTTTCATGATTGTCCTCACACGTGAAACGTTTAGGGGACTGCTTAACGTTTGATTGTTATAAATGAACTCAGAGAAGTAAAATTGGCCTTTTACCTGAAATATTTTACTTTGATTTTTTGCTTCTTTCTTGTTCCTCTGCAGGGGGGATGATGACTATATGCCAGGAAATATTACTAAAATTGAGCTCTGCAACTTCATGACCTTCAATAAACTGACCTGCAAGCCAGGCCCACGCTTAAATTTGGTTATTGGACCAAATGGATCCGGCAAAAGTTCTCTTGTATGTGCTATTGCACTAGGACTCGGAGGTGAACCTCAGGTTAAAACGACAAGCATTACCATTCGTCTATTCCTTTTTCTATGCATCTGAAGCATTTTGAGAGAAAAAACCATATTGCAGCTTCTGGGGAGGGCTACTAGCATTGGAGCTTATGTGAAGCGCGGGCAGGAATCTGGATATATTAAGATTTCTTTGAGAGGAGAAAGCAAGGAAGAGGCACTTGTCATCACAAGGAAAATAGATACACGTAACAAGTCTGAGTGGCTATTTAATGGTAAAGTGCTTGATTTCTTGTCAAACCAAAAGTCATGCCTGCTTTTCTCTGTGATGATTGATTAAATAATAATGTTAATACAACCTTTTATGCTTTCAACAGCTCAATTTTATCTCGTTAATTTGTATGAGTTGTATGCTAGATTTATACTTAAGCCTACACAGGGCAGTCCCATCTATATATGTCAAATGCATTCTGAAAATTCAGGCTTGCATAAAGTGGTGTATATTTGGTCTAGCCATCTGAAGCATATCAAATATGTGATTTTTAACTCATTTTAATTCTGTAACCTCAAAGACTGGATTTCCTGTCCTTTTAATGCACTGAGGTACCAATGAAGATCGATATAAAAGGTTGAGGATGAGCCTCACCAATCACGTGAAGGTGATTTCTTTCTAAAGAAGATTTAGGTCGCATTTCAATTCAATGTTAATAACCCCCCTTTACCTGCTGTAAAGCTACTCAGTCTGTTTGTAATTCAGGAGCCTGTGGTATAGGCTGTTAATGGCTGTGAAAAGAAACCCTCCAAATTGGAGAGTTTGATTAAACCATCTTTTGCAATCGTATGTTATATTAACACTGTACCCATTAGTTATTCTTATTCACAGAGAATGCCACTACAAATCCCTGATTCCTTCTGAAGAGTTTGAACTAACAAAATCCCTTTTTCTTAGAACTCATCCTTTCAAAGATGACAATATGGCGAATCTTCGTTCTTTTTTCGACCAAAAGACGGACAATCTTTCTTCTCTGATTATGTTTTCGCCCTCAATTTACTTTCTTTTTCTCTGTTCTTAATCATCAGTTTTATACAGTATTCTCAGGTTAAAAACAGAAGAGCCATGTCCCCGTAGTTTGTTCTAACAATGTCAAAGTATATGGAGTAGTCATTGCTTTCAACTCAAGAACGCTGTTCCAACTTCCCACAACTTCGGACAAGAAGAACTGGCAGCCCTTTTTTGTGCTTCCAAATTCCAATATGCTCGATTTTGTTTTTCGGGGATTTGTGGGCTTTGGGGGTTTCTTGTGCCTAAAGGGCGTAAATGTCTTTGACACATTAAACCAAATTGACTAACAAAGTAAACAAACAAAAGGGATTATTGGGCTTATTTAAACTACCTTCAACCACACAAAGTAAACAACAATATTAGATATTTAAACCATGCGTTAAGTGGAACCGGAACAGTCCAATACCCAACCCTCAATAACTGCACCGACAAGTAAACACGACCGTTATCAACGAGAACTTTACCGCTAAATATTGAAAGTCTTGCTGTCTGATCAGGAGTTTTATGCTTTTTGCATACCCTTTCGTTGGTAGTATGCAATTTGAAAATGTTATCTGGATGAATATTATTTATTGATGTCACTCCTTGCCTGACATGGATGCAAGCAAAGATGGAATTAAGTTTTTTATTTTTAGCATATCTGGGTTTGCATTTTTCGTACCTCTGGGCTGAAAGTTTGTAAAAGGAGTCCTTAACATGTGAATTCCCACACTTCTGTTGTATTTCTTCAGGCAAAGTGGTAGCAAAAAAGGAGATTAATGAAATAATTCAAAGGTTCAACATCCAAGTCAATAATTTGACTCAAGTAAGTTCTTGGTCAAGTGTTTGTTATGTACACATGCTATCAGGTGTATAAATATTTGTTCAGTTGTCAAAACACGTTCATATCTTTATTGAAAGATACACAAATACTTCTACTTCCTCAAAAGTGCTAACTTGGAGAAGTTTATCACTTTCCTCCATCATCCTAATTAATGTTCTTTACTGCATTATATACCATCAAACAGCTTCATATGTCTTTCCACGGAAGGCATTCTAGTAAATTCTACCATTCATAGAGGGAGGATGAATTAATCTGTTGGGATTCCAAAATTAGGCTCTTCCGTTTGATGGAAGAAGTGCTTAGTTTAAAATTTTATTTTCCTTTGTATCTTAAGTCAGTCGTAGGCTCGTAGTCTTGTCCACATTTCTGTCATGTGAAACAATCATTTAGTCACTCATGGCATTTCTAGTTGCATGTCACATGGTACCTAAATCAGATGCCATGTACTATCTTATCATGTTCTTCCTTGTATTGCATTTGCTCTGTAATCTGTTTTTACTTATTGGTAGTTTCCAAAATTTATTTCATGATGTCATATTTCTCGGTAAAAACCATGTTGGCAGGGGAGATTGTTCAACGGTCAAACATAGAGGGAGGTCTCTGTAATCACAAAAGCTAGAGGGCAAGTTGGTAATTTGGGTATTTCATAAGGGATGTGAGTGTAATTAACCCTAATAAAATTATTTTTATAAAAAAACAAAGAAATGGTTATTGATAGTTTTGAATATAGTAATACTAAATTAAAAAATATTATAATAAAATAACAACTATATTCTCTCTATTATTTTAATAATTATGTATTATTATAAAGTAACAAACAATTTAAAATTCTATGTTAGTTAAATCGATAACTTACAGCAATAATGATGAATTGATGATAAGGGTGATGATGAAACAATGCTATTATTTACAAAATTTAAAATATTTTAAATTAGTTAATCTTTCTTTCCTTTTTAGTTCTCCCCACTTGTCAAGCTGGAGCTTGGTTACACAATTTTGCGCTCGAGCTCAGAAAATTTTAACAAGCTTGACTTGTTATGCTTCTAACCAAGAAGAAGAATTGAACAAGAAGTTTTCTGTAGAAGTGTTTTCTTTTGGGGTGTATTTGCATTATAGAAATTTGCTTTGGAATCATTTTATTGATTCTTTCTTAATTTGAGATTACAATGAGCATACCTATTTGTGTAGGTATACTAGACATGTGAAGAAATAGCAAATGGTGGAATGACTCCATAATTAAATAAAGAAAATATTGCAACAATCAAGTAACTATGCACTATTGTGATCTTGTAGCTATAGTAAAGAATCATCTTTAGATTCTTAACAACTTTGGTTTTGTTTAAGACCCTAATAATATTTAGTTCAGATGTCTCTCCTTTAATGGTGATTGTGTTCCTAGGTTAGGCTACTTATATAATCCTTTTCACTATGCTTAGAGACATCTTTGTGATACGAATTGGTGGTTACCCTTACATATGCCCGAGGATACGTGCCTCCTTTATGAAACATTTACTTCATGTATAATGTTTGCATATTGCTTCCCTTCACTACAACATATTTTTAAGCCTCAATTTCTCTGGAATGGATTTAGTTTCTACCACAAGACAGAGTCTGTGAGTTTGCAAAGTTAACTCCGGTGCAACTCCTTGAGGAGACTGAAAAAGCTGTCGGGGATCCTCAATTACCTATTCAGCATCAGACTCTCATCATGAAGAGTTTTGAATTGAAGAAGTTTGAGCGAGTAAGTCATTTGTTCATCTGTTTCCTCTGTTGCATACTTTCATTAGCTAATAATATACTGTCTGGAGAGGAAAGCAAATGTAGTGATTCCTGTTATCTATAATAGGCTGTCGAGAGCAATAAAGGGTCTCTGGATCAGCTAAAGGCTCTTAATGCTGAATTAGAAAGAGATGTTGAACGGGTTCGCCAAAGAGAAGATCTCTTAGAAAAGGTTCATTCACCATTGTTTTCTCTTATCATCAATTTACTATCAATTTGATGTAGAAGTTGATGAATCACTTGTATGTTTCCAGGCTGAGTCTATGAAGAAAAAGTTGCCTTGGTTGGAGTACGATATTAAGAAGGCAGCATACAAGGAAGCCCAAAAACAGGAGAATGACGCAAAGCTGAAGCTAGATGAAGCTGCCAAGTCTTTGAATGAACTCACAGAGCCTATTGAGTGAGTTAATCTGCTTGAACAATTTTTTTATCTTTTACAGACTTAGCTTCTAGTTGGACCTTTCTAATGTCTGCAACCTTGGAACTTCATAGTTTTTTAATGAGGCAAATATGCTTACCCTTGGGTGAGGCTAAAGGCACAAATTATCTCTCTCTTACTAAATTTGGGGGTCTTTCATGAGAGTAATGTGCAGACTTTCTATTGTTGCATAAACCTCCTTGCTTAAGGATGGTTGAAACTGATTGTATTGAATCTGGAACACTTCCCCGAGCACGGTTTGAATTTCTTAACATTACATGCCTTAGTTTTTAGCAAGCCAATCTAGAATGAGCCGCATATTGGTATTTGTAATTTTTAATCTTGCGTATTCGGATGAGCATGGAAAATTGGTGAATAATATCTGTGTGATTGACAATCAGCAAACGCCAACTGCTACTTGCTTTCCTCTTCTTGTTTGCCTAAATAATTTATTATTATTATTATTATTTTTCAGGAAACAAAAGGGGGACAAAGCAAAACAAGTGGCTCAATTGAAGAAGACGAATGGTTTGCTAGATGGTAATATGAGGAAGCGTATGCAGCTTTTGGAGAACTATAATCGTTTGGTATGTTGTATTACTATTGTTTGCCCGTCTCCTTGTTCATGTTGTTCAGTTATGTAATTCTATAGTTTTGTTTTACAATTTATAGGGAGTTCTAATAGAGGGGAAGTATAAAGAAGTGGAAGATTTGAGGCGTCAGGAAGAATCTCGTCAACAAAGAATCTCTAAAGCAAAAGAAGATCTTGCTGCTGCAGAGGCAGAATTTTCAAATCTTCCTCCTTACGAACCTCCAAAGCATAAGATGGTGGGTTTAACTCTCTTTTTGCTGATGGGAGATCTCTGGCAAATGCCAAATAGCTCAAATGGATAATGTTTACAGTTTTTTATTTGTATTCATTATTTGCAGTAAGTTCGTTTACTGAAGTGTCATTTTAAATGCTTGTTTCTGGCTCCTTGTTTTGTTTGCTATATCCAGGACCAGTTAAGTTCTCAAATTATGGAGCTTGAAGAGACTGCAAAGGAGATAAGATCTCAAAAAAGGGAAAAAGAGAAGCACCTACACCATCTTAAAGGGAGCCTCAGACAGTGCATGGACAGGTCAATATCAATATTCAGCCACCTATATTGTCCTTTATATGTTATAATGTTAAAGACCCTTCTTCCCTATCCCTGAATGGCTGAAAAGGTTGAGAGAGATGGAGAATGCCAACAATAATCGACTACAAGCGTTAAAGAATTCTGGTGCTGAGAAGATATTTGAGGCTTATCAGTGGGTTCAGCAACACCGCAGCGAGTTCAATAAGGAAGTTTATGGTCCTGTATTGCTTGAGGTGCATAATTTCAAAATGAAATTGAAATGTATAATATTTGTATTACATCTGCTGTATCTTTATGATTGTTTGGACTGCATATTTAGGTCAATGTCAGCAGCCGGTCTCATGCAGACTACCTAGAGGGCCATGTCGCCAATTACATGTGGAAGGTAACTCTGGGTTTCTGCTCAATATGTTATTCAACTTTTCTATTTTCCTCTCTAAAGTAAGGCAAACTATTCCACTGCTGTTTGACATTAAGTTCCACAACTTCTCTACACGTGCTGTTGGACAGCATTTAATAGAATAAAAGGTAACGGTTATTAATCTTATTGGTGTATTATTGAGAAATGGAAGGAGTATTCATGGGTGAAGAATTTGTGTTGTGATTTGTAATTTTTATGTAGTGATTTCTCCCTTGGTTCTGGGATCTAATTGAATGGTCAACTCATCAAAGGTGACAAGGAGTGTCTAATTGCTGAACTGAAGAATAAGTTTATGGCAGTGTTTAGGGTATACGACTCAGACACTGTTTATGCTCATGAAGGATGCTGGTATATGCCACTGCTGAGAGCAGTAATTAGATACCAGATCCTACACTGCTGTGACAATGTGGATGAAAAATAAAACGAAATGAAAATTTTGCATGGGTTGTTTATGAAATTGAATAGTGCCTTTAGATTTTCATGGTTACATCCTTTTAGGGCTCGTTTTGTTTCATTGATAATCCTTGAGAGACTCCACAATCCAGGCATATCACATGTTCTGTTTCATGACTTCAGCGCATGATTGATTACTGGCCCTTTGCCCAATCCATAAATTAACTGAAAGGTTGTCTACAGGTCAGGGCTTACATTCTTTAATCCAATTAAATTGAGAGGTAAGTCAGAAACTAGTTTGACATCTTTACTCCCAAATTACAGAGAAGTTGTGTAATTTGCCCCTAGGGGGATGAGAATTACTCCCACTGATTACTTCGTTGTTTAGATTCCCAATCCGCAGCAAATGATAAAGCCCCAAACGTCACTCATCTTTGCAAACCCAAGTTGTTGAAAACCAAAATCCAGTAAGTCTGCCCTTTTATATTCTAGTTTTTAGTTAATTACAGTAGAGATTTGAGCCAATTTGATAATTCTTCCACATTTTACCAAGGCTTTGTCAGATACATAGAAACAGAAGCACAATAAATACTACACATTTCATCCATGAGAAAGATACTTTGACAATTGGAGCATCAGCCTGGAGTTCCAAAGCCTTTTTAGTAGGCATTTTCCTCTTCAAGGTTGGACAGCCCTCCAATTTGACTGGAATATGGCTGACAAAAGCTTTTAATGTACGTAAGGGTGTAAGTAATATGACTCATATCTAACTAAAATCATTCAAATTGGGGAAAGCTAATCCTACAATTCAAATTGAGGATGGTCCAGTCAACTCTCTTGAACAGTGTAATTCTTCACTTAATTATCAATCTTGACTACCCATCCCAGAAATAAAATGAGCCCTTGGTGCTATGCGTTCTTAGAAAGTGCAAACATTATTTTTCTCACATGTGTTTTTATTTCCTTCTAAGGATGTTCTTTTAACTTGTAGTCCTGCATTTGTGTGTGTGTGTGTGTGTGTGTGTGTCTTTTTCCTTGAATCATGACTTGTAGAATGCTTTTGTGTGTGTGTGTGTGTGTCTTTTTTTGTGGGTGTAGGATGGTTAATGTTAGTCATATATCTTGCTCAGCTATCTATGTCCTTTTCCTGATTGGTTACCTCCTCCAGGCTTTTATTACTCAGGACTCTGAGGATCGTGATTTATTGGTTAAAGGCTTGAAGCCTTTCAGTGTTCCTGTAATTAATCATGATCATAAGGAAGTTCGCCATCAGCCCTTCCATATTACCGATGAAGTATTGCTCTTGACTTCACTGAAATTCATCACTTTGGCATTAATGATAACTCACTGACCTTTTTGTCTTTTTTTTTTATTGTTAATCAGATGCGTAAACTTGGCATATTTTCCAGGCTCGACCAAGTATTTGAAGCTCCCTATGCTGTCAAAGAAATTTTAATCAATCAATTTGGATTGGATAACTCAGTATGTTTGCTCCTTTGTTTTCTCACCCCTTTTTATTTTATTGAGCTTTCTGGTGTGCTCATATATATATATATATATTTATTGTGAGTGGATTAGAGATTGACTCAGGATATTCAATGAAGAAAATCATCCATGAGATTGAATTTTCTGAAACTGATATTTATATGATTCTTTCTCAGTATATTGGGTCAAAAGAAACCAATGAGAAAGCTGATCTGGTCTTCAGATTGGGAATTATGGACGTCTGGACACCAGAAAACCATTATCGTTGGATCAGATCCCGTTATGGGAGTCATGTCTCGGCAAATGTTGATTCAGTAGATCGATCCCGTCTTCTTCTATGCAGTATGTTTTTGGAAGATTATTAAGTTGTTCTTCTGTCCAATTAATATGCTTGGTCTTATTTTAGGTCAAATTGATTTTTGGAACATAGATTGATATTAGTTCTGATCTGATGAATATGATGTACTAAGTTCAAAAGCTATGAGTTGTCATATATTTTAATCTAGATGAAATAGATATTGAAGATAATTCCCCTAAGAAGAATTTAGTTTAGCCAGAAATGTGTCAAAATTTGGGTTCTAAAGTACAACTGAGATTTTGTTAAGGTTCTAAATTTTCTATAAATTAATTACCTTCTTTTGCAGATTTGGATGTTAAGGAAATTGAGAGTGCCAAATCGAAGCAAATAGAGCTGGAGGAGACCATATCTGTGATAGAAGCAAATTTGAGGGCTCTTCAAACTGCCTTACGACAGAAGGAAGATGAAGCAGCTGGACTTCAGCGTGAACGGGTGAGTGAATATTACATTTTGACCTCTGCACTTGGTAGCATTGCTTGAAATCTGAGTGTACTAAAGTGGGTATCGTTTTGACTGCCTTTGTTGAACAAAGAGTATTAAGATGAAGTTTAACAAAACCTTGAATTTGTAATCTAACGATATTGCATTGGGTAGGCTAAAAATTTTGCTGGTTAGAAGCGAAATTAAGTTTCATATATATATATATATATCCATATATCGATATTCACATGTGGCTTGTGTTTTAAGTTAGCGTATTACTGCATATGTAGATGTGAAATGTGGATTTCTATACTGTATAGTCTCACCACACCCATAAGAATCTGGCCAGCATCTCAGTATCATGTCAAGATAAATCTTGTTCTCGTAGGAAAGTGGAAGTAACGTCAGTAGATACGTTATTGCTTTCTTTATGGATACCCAGGCCAAGGGCAGGTTTTATAAGAGAGCTTTCCTGTATATGCATGAGATGGTGACTGTTGCATCCTCTGGAGAAAATAAGTGTATGGGTTATTGAATAGTCCTATCTCCTTTATATAGAGAATAGGTGTAGTAGAATTCAAGAACCCTATCTACCTAAAAAAACTAAAAGAGGTGAGGTATTTCATCAAAATACATGTTGTAACAAATATGATGTCCTAACAGATATTCTAATACCCCAACTCAAGCTGGAGTGTTAGAGATTAGGGTATATTAGGAAAAAACCCCCAACGTTTGGGGTTCGATTGCACTTTACCCCCCATTGTTTGCGTTCGTGTGAGAAGAACACCTAACCTTTTTAAATTGTTCCCTGGCGCCCCTACCTTCGATTCTGACGGCATCTAGAAGAATATTCCGTTATACATGAGGGTAAAATCGTCCATTCAATTGTGGCAATCAATATTTGCACTAAAATTCAAAGGTTAGGGAGTAAATTCTACTTGTCCACAAACATTGGGGGTAATTTCAGTTTTCATTTATCTTGTCCAAAACACACTAATGCACACACACTTTAATTTAATCACGAAAATCAAACCACTACCCGAAATTGAACTAATGTTCACCTTACTTATGAAATGGGGAACAAGAATAGTTAAAAACATCAAAAATTGTTGTCTAAAGTGATTAAACAGTAGCGGGCTTTGAGTAGAAACAATGATGCAGGTTTCCGGCAATGATAAGGCTGCTTGAAGCCAAAATTTTTAATACTTTGCTGTCATTTTTGCATTTTTAAAAGTCATAATCTTTTTCTACATTTCATGGGTAAGGTAAATTTTAATTTAATTTTTGGTATTGATTGAATTTCCATGATCAATTTGACGTGTGCGTGCATTGGTGTGTGAAAATGTGTGTTTTGGATGAGATAAATGAAAACCGAAAATTAACCCCTAACATATGCAAACAATTGCATTCTGCCTCCTTACCTTTGCATTCCAGTGCAAACACTAATTTACATAAGTGAATGGCCAATTTTGCCCTTACGTGTGATGGAATATTCTCCTAGGTATTGCCGGAATTGGAGCTAGGGGGTGTCAGCAATCAATTTAAAAAGGCTAGGCGGTACTTTTACACAATTTCAAATGATGGGTGGTGAACTGCAATCGATCCTAAACGTTAGGGGATTGTCTGTAATTTAGCCAAAAAAAATTATAAACTTTGGCTATGAACCAGAAAACCTGAACCTGAGAACATGAATTGGTTTTCAGACATTAGGGCTGAAAACCTAGACTTTGGATCTGACAGAAAAAGGTGGAGCCAGTCACATGATTGACCTACCAAATTTAAGAAGGCTAGTCTTCAATTGCCTTAAGAACCACAGGCAGGGGTTTGGTTGTCATTGATATGATATTTTAGTACTAAATCAAAAACAACCAGAACTGCAAACATTGTTATTGAAAGAAGCTTCCAAATGAATTACCATTGGCTCAAAGGTTTTCAGCAGTCCGTCTAAGAAGCTCAGAAAGGAGTTAGAAGTTCCAATAATTGTTGTCCAGACAAGGTGTTCTATCTAAGGTGTTCTATCCGGTAAGAAGTTTTCCCTGCATACTTACATATGACTTGAAATTGTAAACGGAACACCTTCTTCTGTAAAGGATTGATGCAAGGCATCTTATTGTCTTGCAGCTTCTTGCGATAGGATTATGGTAGACTGATGTGCAGTAAGTGCAAATAAGTTTTAGTGCAGGTTTTCGAATAACTTGCTCAAAAAGGAAAAAAGGTTTTAGTTAAAATTTCTTGTGGTTTTGGTGCTCAAGTTAGTATCTAAGAACAACAATAGGTGATTCTGTGCTTGGTTTGGGTTTTTGTGTTACTGTTAAAGAATGGCGTTTGGAATGGATTAACTATTTGATAGAAAGAAATAGTTGAAGTATCGTAAACTTTAGGGGTAAGAAATTTCAACAGCAGAGGGAAGATGGAGAGCAGCTGTGTTGAAAAAAGGGAAAAAAAAAAAAGAAAATAGAAGAAGCATGTGGTTAAAAACTTAAATGTCAGTTAAATTATCACCAATAAAGGACTATCATCGATGTACTGTTCTCTTTTTGCACATTCCTAAACCCTGAATGATAACTTGAGGATGATGATCCAGGAGGAAATTGTTAACATCATGCAAAGAGAGAAGAAAAAATGGAAGGACATGGAAAACCTTGTCAGTAAGTAAATTACAGATGTTTCTATGTAGAATATGGTATTTAAATGTTATGCATATAAATCTGACAATTTCATTTCTCTTATTAGATCAAAGAAGAATAAAAGTGAAGTCAATAGAAAGGGAGGATGATCCAGATGCTGCTATAGCAAAACTCATCTTCCAGATTGAAGAATTGAAGATTCAGCGGTTCCAATGTGCCATGGATATTAAGGTGAGGCAGCTTTTGCTCATAGTTCTCTCAATATTCTTCAGGTTGTTCTTGAATGGTATATATAGCTTTGTCTAACACAATATAGAGGGTCTTTGCCTTGCTGTTTTGTCTTGATAGAATTTGCTTACTGAGGCTGTTGCTTATCGGAGAAGTTTTGCTGTATATAACATGTGCTGTATTGAACTTGAAGCTAAGGTATGGTCCTCTTGTTGATTTCTGATGATAGAAAATGCGTGCCTTATTATTTCATGATATCTTATATGGAAAAGGTCTAAGGTTATTAACTAAATTAAGAGACTAGAAGCTACAGTTTGTGAAAATGTGGATCTTCTGAAGTGCTTCTCATTCTGTATCATTTATATTGATTGCTTGATTATTAAATTTACAGAAGTCTTCTACACTTCAAATTTAGTAATGAGCTTGTTAAAATGAAAAAACATGTGATTTAATGCTCTAAAATGTAAACCACAATAATACATCACATGTTTTTCATTTTAACAAGCTTAATGAAGACAAGCCTTTTAAACATCCATATTATATTTATGGACTTAAGGATAGTCAAGTAAATTATTTTGCATTCATAAAATGGTTTAGTAGATCTTCATCAATAAGAAAATTTGGAAAATGTTTGCTTTTGTTTTGAAAACAAAATAAATTAAGAGGGTTGTTATGTTATATGTTTGACAAGAAAATCAATTAATGATTCCTCAGTTTTTCTTTTTTAAGAATCAATAATTTTTTCCAACTATGTGAATTTTTGGAAAACTTATTGTGCTCTCATTCAATAAGAATATTGGAGCCCAGTAATTTGTTAGTTATAAGCAGTAAGTGATTATGATACACAAAACAATACCTTATTCAGTACAAAGATGTTGAATGGAGGAATTGTACCCTTACAAGCAGTAAGTGATTATGATACAGAAAAAAGGATCTTATTCAATACAAATTTTTGAATGGAGGAATCATACCCCAAAATTCAATCAAACATGTAGTTAATGAGATAGATATGAAAATTGATATAATTAAATGAAATGAATCTTGTACAACTAAAAAAAATATTAATGTGACTTAGAAAATCACATTAATTCTGTTGAACTATGATTTGAATTAAGAGAATATTCCTGTCCTGGCAAATAAATTGAAAAGGTTATGATGTTATATGTCTTGGCTGGAGAACCATCTAGCAATTGCTGAATCTGAAAATTGGGTTATGCTCCCACTTAATATGAATTTTGGAGTTTCCCATCAAGTAAATTCTGAGTTACAAATCCTATGTGATTATGGATAACAAAAAGTATTTAATAAGCATAAAAGATGTAGAAGATATGAATTGTATTAAATTAAATTAAACATGTGGTTAGTGGGTTAAAACTATTGTTGATGGTTTCTAAAGGTTAAGTTTAACAGGAAAATTAGGAAACATTTGGAGCTCCTAGCCCTTGCCATCTATATCAATATTTAAAATCTGGGTTTTTGCTGGTGGATTTATTGGTAATCATGAACAGAATGGTTCAATCAAGTCTATGTATCTTTTAACTCAAGTATTTCTGAGGTACTTGCATATTTGGTGTGATTTTGTATTCAGCATTGACCATCTACAGAAGGTACAAATCCTCTGATTTTGTATTGTTCTGGTGGCAGTTGATTTAGTGAATTTTTTTCCCTTAAGAATCTTCATTTTCTTTGTTTATGCTTATCCTAATGGTCTGTTTCTTTTTCCTTTGCCTACTGGTCTGTGTGTTTCTTTGTTCATGCTTATCCTAATGGTCTATCTGTTACTTTTTCCTTTGAGTTCATAAGATCTATACTGGAAATTTTCCTTCTTTTGAATGGGAACATTTCATAGGAAATATCCAGTAGTAAATACTAATTAGTACTCAACAATTAGCTATTAGCAACTATGAATAATCAACAACCATCACCTACAGGGGAAGTTGACAAACTATAACACTTTTGTTTGATTTGAATCCCTCATAGTTTTAGGGCCTAAGATCTGCCTCTTGAGCTAGCTATTATTGGCAATACCTTAATTGTATTTTAGGGGGTCATTAAAAGCTGTCTGGCTATCTCTGGTGCGCTTTAACTAAGAATTAAGTTAATTTGGAGGAGGGTTGATGAAAGAATGTAATCTAGAGAGAGCGTGTACTTGGTCTTGTCATGATTTTCAATTGATAAAGTTTTCTGTCACCTCATCATTTGGGTTTGCCATGGTGAGAACCTTCCTCTGAATTCTAAAAGTATGTCAACCACATAATGCACTATCAGATGAATTCTTTACTTAATTTGACTTAAGTTATTTTGACTAAAGTTATTGAACGTTTTTACTCTCGTAATGTAATTCTGCTTTGATATTTTGCTATTAATATAGATTAAGGAGATGGAATCCAGTGCAAAGCAACAAGAGAAATTTGCCACACAAGCATCGTTATATCTTGATCAGTGTAAGTTTTGACTTTTGGTGTGGTTTCAACACTTCACATGTGTGAACTTTTCTCTTATATTGCTAATATTTGCATTTTATATTTTCTAGCTGCCCTTTGGTTTATGTATGAAGCACCTATTGTTTTCTCAATTTATGTATGAAGCACCTATTATTTTCTCAAGGCAAGAGTGTGACATAATATTTTGTAAGAACATCCTATATATATAGCCCTCACCTTGTGCAACTGAAAGATGGAGAATTATTCTCCTGTGCAACTATTCAGCTTGCTCTAGATTTGCTTCTTCGAGTTATTACTCAAAGTTGCAACTGAAGCTTGAGGTTCTTCAATTTTTTGGAGAATTATCACATATTAGAACAGTTCTTACACTGTTTGTTCAACTGCAAGGGTTTCCGCTGCTAGAATTGTTTTCCATGGTTTAAACAGTGTGTGTAGATGCCCCAAAACAGATAATAAAGCTTGTCTGTTTGATTACCTGAGAGCAAATATTTTCCTGGCTAATAATCCTTATGACTTCCTAATATCTAGTTTCCTGCATTTTCAATGTAGTTTGCTATTTAAATTTTTATATTTTCTTTTGCTTGTTGATTAGGTAAGAATGCACTGGAAAATTGCCGACAGCTGCTTTTAGTTGCCAAGAAGCATGCAGAGTCAGTAGTTATGCTTACTCCTGATGTCAAGAAGGCCTTCCTGGAGGTTTGTACTTTGACTGCAGTGGTGATACTGCATTATTAGCTTTGATGGAGGCAGTGTATGGCCGCTACATTTCAGTGGTTCTATTATGTTGCAGACAGTTTCATTCTGTACAGTGCAGTAAATACAGTGCAGTAAATAATTTAGGTTTCTACTCAAAAGCCCTCTGAAATGAAGAAGGAATCAAATGTCTGGATGGCCAAATTTGTATCAAAGATCGAGCTTTAACAATGAGGAATCTGAGCCTCTCTCCTAATCTCATTTGCACATATCCCCCCCCCCCCCCCCACAACAACCACCACACAACACACCACCACCACAGCACAGCACACAGAGAGAGAGCGTCACTGCCCCACAAACAGACACCCCAGATGAAGAAGAAAAAAGAAAGAAAAAAAGTACATTAATGTTTGGTGTTGCAGATACAGGTTTGGGTGTGGTTGGGAGTAATTATGAGAATTGATTGCTACGCTAAAATTTTTGGTTATCTTAGTTGAGTGAAATTTTACTCCCTAACTATTATTACTGCTCAGCAGATTTAGTCAATCCGCTCTCCAAAATTGGATGGTTTCCTTCGTTACTTTGCATTGCGTGCTTTTTCATTTATGGAGTCTGTTAATGCTCACACAGAAAAACTACTTGCAGATGCCTACTACTATTGAAGATTTGGAAGCTGCAATTCAAGATACAATATCTCAAGCCAATTCTATTCTTTGCCTTAATGATAATATTTTGGAGGAATATGAAAGCCGTCGAAGAAAAGTACATCTCTTTCTGTTCTTATTTTTGAAAAGTGTGGCTTTTAGTGCTTTTATTTAGTTGTGTGATGCTCTTGCTTTTAAAATGTTAATTGTGCAGATTGAAGAGCTTACCCGTAAGCAAGAAATGGATGAAAAGGAATTAAAGTGCCGATTAGATGAAATCAATGCTCTGAAGGTCAAGTCATGGGTCATAGTTAAAAACGTTGTCATAGATCATCATTGCATTGTTTCACGTGTATACTTATCTTAAAACAGGTGCTTTTGTATTCTACGTTCAAATTCCTGGCCACTGTGGCACCCATCCCTGTCCCCAACATACCATGTACTGATGAAAGAGGGTATAAGGGGGGAGAGGGCAGATAAACTGATTCGTTTGTTTTATTCAGTGTATTGTCATACTGTATGACAACTCCAACTGCTCTGATTGTAAATTGTCTGCAGGGGAGTTGGCTCCCAACACTGCGAAGCCTTGTGACTCGGATTAATGAAACATTTAGTCGCAATTTCCAAGAAATGGCCGTTGCAGGCGAGGTGTCTTTAGGTAATTTATTATGACTTATCATTTCATTCAAGGTGCTAATTCAATTGCCATGCATTATTTTAACATTTGATTGAGGTATATCTTAGGTTTTGTATTGATTGGTAAATTTTCAGATGAACACGATACAGATTTTGATCAATACGGGATCCTGATAAAAGTAAAGTTCAGGTGATTTAGTGTATCTTCTGCGTTAGTTTTTGTTGAAGCACTGTATGTGGTTTCCACTGAAAATGTTCATTTTTGCGAAGGAGCAAACTTCTGTTTTATTTGATGCTTATAATTTATGGCCTATTAGTCTGTTTAATGTGCATGAGGACATACAGTGCTGAATAGAATTTTCTTTTGCAGAGCATGGTCTTTTACTTTTCTGTACACTTCTTTGACTTATGCTGATGTTATATATGTTTCGTTTTCTGTGATTTTTATGCTTTCACTGTTATCACCAGGCAAACGGGACAGCTTCAGGTTTTAAGTGCTCACCACCAATCTGGAGGGGTATAGCCTTAAGCTAAATTTCTTATTCATGATCTTGTACAGCAGCTTCTTATTTTTTCCCCACACTTGGTTTTTAGGAGCGGTCAGTTTCAACCATTCTCTACCTTGTGTCTTTACAAGATCTCACAAATTGCCCATTTAGGGTAGTTGATGAGATAAATCAAGGTTGGTTTGAGATTATATTCCACAAAATTTACAGAAGCAGGATACAATTATTGAATGGAAAAGAGTAATGAGTCTTTTCTCATTGTCTCCAGGCATGGACCCCATAAATGAGAGAAAAATGTTTCAGCAGTTGGTCAGAGCAGCCAGCCAGCTGAATACACCCCAGTAAGAGACTGCCGTTCTAGTTCTTTTGGTTGATTGGCTGCTGAATGCACCTTCCATATCAATATGCTTAGTAGATTTAGGTGAAAACTGACAAGTGCATCCATTTCACCTTGTGGGCTGGACTTTTGTTGGAACTCCTGGATGTGAATTGTTCCTGCTTTCTTATGTACAAATTATATACATATTTGTTAATAAAATATAGAACTGTAGTGGCTCTAACAAAAGGCATTGAACTAACATTTGTTTATCAACTCACTTCCCATTTCTGTTGGTTTTTCTTTTATGGAATCCGAACTCCATTTTGGTACCAAATGAACTGGAATTTGATAACATGGTGTGATACACAGGTGTTTCTTGCTCACCCCAAAATTGCTGCCAAATCTAGAGTACAGTGGTGCATGCAGCATTCTTACTGTGATGAATGGTCCTTGGATTGAGCAGCCATCGAGAGGTTTTCTGATCACATCACAATTACAATTTACATGTATATATTTTGTTGCTTGCAATTGATCGATCTCTCTTACAAAGCGGCATCATTTTTCTTTTTTGAATTTGCAGTGTGGAGTGGTGGTGAAAGCTGGGGATCTGTCAGAATCCGAGTGGGAGAAAGCGGCTAAGGAAATTGAGGTGCGCTATGATAAATAGCGTCAATTCTTGTTGTTTCATAAGAATGGACAGAATATTGAGTAGCAGTATAATGAATTTGTCTATGCTGTCTGATGTATAAATTAGTGTTGCTAGGTTTTTTGTTATTTTGTTTGTTTTTTCTGAGTTGGCAGTTGGTGGCAAAATTATTGTATTTAGAATTAAACTGTCTCCATGCCACTCTCGTGTAGCACTCTTCTGGTCGCCTTATGCAGAGGGTTATACTTCTGATTACCTCTCAAGAGATGCCAACACTTCATTTGTTTATAGTTTTTGGACATGTAATGACATCTGCATCACCGAAGTAAAGTTCTGATGAGTGTTGAAATCAACACTTTGTTTCTCCATGCCAGAGTTTTGGTTACATATGAGCTGAGAACGAATGAGTTCGTAACCTTGTCTTTAATTCCTCTCAAATTACAAATTCCTCTTATTACTTCGGAAGAAGAGATGTTCTCTTATCATTTGATCAGGGAAGCAATCCGGCTATATCGGCCGTGGCTTGTCGACGGAACTTTGTTAGAGGACATAAATTGAGGGCCAATTTTTTTTTTTTATATCAATATGTGGCTCTATGTGGCTCAATGTGACACAAACCATATGAATGGGACAAATTAGACGAGTCAAATTGTGGGGCCAAAAGTGACGTTTCCCCAAAAAAGATACAAATTTTAAATATTTCTAATTTATTTTTCAAGTTTTAAGTGTCAAGGGAGAATTACCCACATTTTCATGAGTTTAGATGAAATCATAAATAACTCTTTTATTTGTTCATACTTTCTTGAGTTGTCTCTTTATTGTTAAACCATATTAGAAGATTGTAATGTTTTTTTTGTCCATATATATTTTAAGAGAAAGTTGCCATCACCCTCTTGAATTTAAGCAAAATTACAAATAACTCTTTATTTTCAAAAATTACCAATATCTCTTTGAGTTGCCGTACTACAATCGTTGAGATGGTTGGGCTGTACACAAATGATTTTTGTCTCTTTAAGCCTGTTAAAAGCCTCAATAAATTTCATCAACTCTCTGTCTGTTTGGATTTAATTGGACAAAAATTATATCAAATTCTAACTTGTCATTACCTCTCATTCACCCAATTCTTGCACCACTATTGACTTTATTCTAAAATGGAATTCACTAGTGTGTTGTTGTGAGTAGTTCAAGACTCGTCCAAATCTCAGCAGATTTAGACACTAATGTGTTTATGTATATACGTGTGTGTCTTTTTCAAAAATATTACTAATACACCCCTATATAATCCAAAAACTTGCAATAAATACTCTTCAAGTTTTAAAACCTTAGAAACATAAGGGTATTTTGGTCCTAAAAAGTGGTGTAAAATTTGATTAAGGGTATTTTCGGCAATTCATTAAAATTTTTGATAGAAAACGTCTGAAAATCCAAATGGTAGCTAATGGCAAGATGTTTTTCGTAAATGTCGATATATATCGGGGGTATTAGTATTTCAAAACAATAAGGGATTATTTATAATTTTGTCTAAATTTAGGAAAAGTCAGGGTAATTATCTCAAATTTCAATTATCCTACCTAAAATATTCCCCCAATATATTCAAACTAAGGCATAAGTTTCTTATTAAACATAAAGTACATACATATTTGATGTAACCAAGTGTGTCTGGCTGTTGGATCTGCTCGACTACGAGATCCTAGGTAGATTGAAGGCTAGATGACTTGAAAGAGAAAAGATTGTTAGCAGCCGTTGGGAGGTTTCTCAATGTAGTTCCTCTAATATTTAAGTCAGAACTTGACATGAGGTGATGGAAATAAAAAAATAAAATATAAATGAGTGAAACTACAATGTGTAATCTTACCTAGTCCTCTTTCTCTATATTTAAAGTAGTAAACCTATGGGCCTCGCTATGTACAGTTTCTGACGAATATCAGGGCCCTTGATCATTATGCTAGTATGCCTGATCGACGACTAAGAAGCCGGGTCTTGGAGCGACCCAAACTAAGACTGTGGGTCTTGGCCTGTATGGTTATATGGATTTCTTATTAGGGACATATTGGGTGTTAGGTGGGATATTTGATACGGCATGGGTTCTTAAGTAGGGATGGCAACGGGGTGGGTATGGGGCGGGTTTGGCCAAACCTGGGACCCGCCCCTGCCGGGGGAATGTTGGATCCGGGTCCGGACCCGTCCCCGGACCCAGTTGGACCCGTCGGGTTCGGGTTAGACCCGGTAGACGTGGTTCATTTTTTAAAAATAATTAAAAATATATTTTTTTAAAGAAAATTGATATTATTACAACTTTATAAATATGAAAAAAATAATAGCATTACTAAAGCACTAGTTATTTATAAATTTTTATGAACATATTTTAATTTTTAAAAAATTAAACATCATTATCATATATTTATTTGTATATATTTTGAAATCATAACTTAATTATTAATGTTATATAATTATTTTTATATACAAAAGTATCATATTTATTTTTTTAAGTAACTATTTATATAATATATACTTTTATATATGAAATATAGATGTATATTATATAAATTTACATAAAATAATAAATAAAAATATATATAAACTACTAATCGGGGCGGGTTCGGGGTGAGTTCCGGATTCAAAAAATAAAGACCCGGGACTTGCCCCGGACCCGATTAGGAGTCTTCAAACCCACGCCATTAGGGGCGGATCCGAGTCTAGGTCCAGGTCTAACCCGAACCCATTGCCATCCCTATTCCTAAGTTTGTTACCTATAGATTTTGGGATGTCGCGTTCCCAAGTACAAGGTCCGATGCATAGGGTGCGGGCTAGATACCTATCACTATTATTGCGTTTTGAAGTGATAAAACAATACCAAACATATAATGGAAAGGGACAAAAATAAAATTCACCTACAAAAATATCAAGCGAAACCCTACAATTATATAACATTTTTCGCACCCATGCCATGCACAAGGGCACGTCCACTACAAGAGAATGGTCCAAAGTCCAAACTTGCGTATATCTACTTTTCAGAAGAAAGCATTGTCACAAAATTTCCCGGAAAGCTCACGTATTTGCTTGCACAATAATATCCCACCTAGGACAAAAAGATATTCTGCAATTCATGATTACGATCAGCAAAATTTAAGAATTAGAATCACCAACTGAAATTCTTGAGGCCTTCTTTGCTTTTAACCGGGTTAGTTTCACACACACACACACACACAGAGATTGAGTTCTGTAACTTGAGAGAAATGGGAAAGGTTGTGTGTGTGACAGGGGCATCGGGCTACATAGCATCATGGCTTGCCAAGCTTTTGCTCCAACGTGTTTACACTGTTAAGGCCACTGTCCGCAACCTCAGTCACCACTCTCTCTCTCTCTCTCTCTCTCTCTCTCTCGCGCGCGCGCGCGCACACACACACACACACAAATGGGATTGGCACTTCTGATCTTTGCAATTTTTCAAGGCAGGCAGTATGATTTGTTGTGCCCTCGAATATAGTAGCATTTCTGAGTTCTCTTGAATGGCTATGAGCATATGAAAGAAGCTAAAAGCACCAAACTCCTTGTGTAAAACTAACGAAACAAATATCATATTATTTAATTATGATTAATTACACTTTGCACCTCTAAATCATTTCTTTCATTGCATATACCTCCCTCAATTATACAATGTCACAAATCAACACCTACACTATATATAGAATTGGGGGCTGTTCTGACATGTTTTTAACCAATATAAGGGCTTAATTTGTTACACTTTATAGTTCAAGGAGGTTTATGCAATGGGGCATAGTTCAGAATTGCAAAGTGTAATTACCATTAATTAAATTCAACATAAAAGTATCATAAATAAATAAACTAGTTGAGCACCCTCTTCCCTATAGCATATTTGCTCGTTAGATATTATTGAATCAATAGACTAATTTACGCTTATTCAAATGCATGTTCTGCTTTAAGTCAGACTCTTATCTTGCATGTGAAATGTTAACTAAGTGATTCTAGATGCTCTTGAATCTTTTTCGAGCCGTCTATGTCGAAATTTGTTGAAATATGAAAACCATAACTAATTGAGCGGTGGATTCAATAATGTCCGACGAAAGCATTTAAGTGAAGTTGGAAATATAATAAGCAACTTGGCATTATCTACGCCTCGAACATACAATTTAGTGTTAAATGTCCCCACATCGATAAAATACAATTAGGTCGTGTCATTTTGAAACAGTTTGATAATCCTCCCCTTGTGAGTTAACTCTTGAAGTTGAGACATTGAGTTAGATCCAAATCCACAGGTTCATTCTTAATCTATGTTTTGATCAGCTTTTTATGTGCTTAGTCTTGATTTTCCTAGAGTTGGAATGGTTTGAAATGTTGATTTTTGAGCTTGATTCTTCGCATGTCAGAGGGAACTGTTAGATCCTGCAGTGAAGGGAACGATTAATGTGCTTAAATCATGCAAGAAAGTGGCGTCCATCAAACGAGTAGTTGTGACCTCTTCTATGGTTTCTGTTGCGTACAAATATAATCCTCCAAAACCTGATGTTGTAATTGATGAAACATGGTTCTCGGATCCTATCTACTGTCAGGAAAAGAAGGTGTGTACTGTTTTCTAGTATTCTTATGAAGTGCATTCATTCCTTCATCTAGGAACTTGTTGCTTGTGCCTAAATAGCAGGATGGCAATCGGGGTAGTCCAATCAGGTCTATGTGGATTGGGTTTGAAAAGAGTTGGGATCCATTATGGTTCTAATCATATATTTTTAAAACGGGTTGGATATGATTCAGATTTAGTTAAAACCCAAAATTTATTGAAATACATCAAAAGCCGACCCCCTTGTACCCATCTACAAAATTTTAAAACCCCATCCAACTCAAAACTAATTGAATTGCGTAGGGCCCATTGGTCCAAAACTGTTTTGCCATCTCTGCGGCAAAGTGAATAGTAATATAACTAAAAGGGTGCTTGGCTAAGCTTATTTTAAAAAACTTATAAGCTTTTAGAGTTTATAAGATGTTTTTAAAGCTTATAAGCTCCAATATCTTATTTTTAAAATAATTTTCTAAGGTGTTTGGACACACCAAGATCTTGTAGCTTATAAGATGTTTTTGGAGCTTACAAGTTGTAATTTTGTTTGGTAAAAAATTAGAGCTTATATGTTTTTTTAAGTGTAATGATGATCAAAAATATAAAATAAAATTAATTTTTATGAAAATAAATATATTTTGAGATAGTAGAAATATAATATTGAAAAATAAATAAATATATTATATTATTTTATCTTTTATCATTAGACAGTTTATAAGCTGTTTGCAAAAATGTTGGGGAGCTTCTGACAGTTTATTTTTGGAGTTTATAAATTCCTTTATTAAAACATTTACCAAACACTTTTAAGGAGATTATAAGATGTTTTTAGAAAATTCTAAGCTCAGCCAAACACACTCTAATTGAGTGCATAAGTTATTGAAGCTATGCTTGCTCATACCATTGTTGCTTCAGAAGCAATGGCTTTATATTGTAGCTATTTTTGAAATGGACAAGACCTATTCAGGAATGGTATGCTTGGTCAAAAACTTTAGCAGAGAAAGCTGCATGGAAATTTGCGGAAGAAAATGGGCTTGATTTGGTAAACTTTACACCCGGGTTTTGTAATCCAACCCTCAATCTAACCTCTCAAGGTCTTTTGAATCATATCAAAGAAGGTACATTTAGTTGTTGGAATTCGTGCACTCTCTTGATAATATTAAAGGCTAGTTTAAATTTAAAGTTTCAAGAATCTAACATGATTCCAATGAATCTAGTTCAAAGTATTTTCTAATGCATTTAGTCAAAAGTGTTATTCAATGTATCATGTCTATCTTTTTACATTTCTATATGTTGTTCTAGACTACTCCATAAAGTAGTATAAATAGAGGCATTCTCATTTTTATCAATTAGTCAAGAAATACAATTTAGTTTTTTCTAAACAAAATTCTCTCTAAATTCTTTATTTTGAGCTATGCAGTAGCATCTCAAACTAAGTATCACAAAAACCTTCATTAGTATTGTTCCGCGGGCAATCTCAATGTCAAGTCAATATTTTTGTGCAATTTCTTATTAGGTTATAGGAAAACAATTATTGCCCGATGGAGTGTCGCGATATGTTGATAACACAAGATGTATAGATAACATCATTTTGGTAGCATCACAAAATAGCCTATGTTGAGTCAGACTTCAATTAGTGTCACAGTCGTTTATTCGGACATTTCATAGTGTCAAATGAGTACATTCTAATTAAGTTTAGTGCACTTTATTGAGACACTTCTTATGAAGTGTTGCAATTTGTGCATAATAAACACACTTTGCTAAAGTTTTACATTATATGTGTTAGATTAGATCATATTTGTCTTGAATAATGATTATGGTAACTTTGTTGTATCTTCAAATTTGATGTCCCTTGTCTTAATTGCAGTGCTACAAAGAATCGGGCTGCCAATCCTCCTTACCAAGTGTCAAAAGAGAGGGTAAAAAGTTTGGGCATCAATTACACTCCTCTTGAGGTGAGCCTCAAGCGGACCAGATCCCCTATCTTATAATAGTGCCCCACCCCCTACCCCACACTCTAGATATGCGACACGTGTAAATCTTGAAAAGTGGTTTCCTTACCATAGTAGATAATGGAAAAAATACAATTAATGGGACCAAGAATTTTGCCGTTAAGTAAATCTTCAAAATTTATACGTGCCACACATCTAAAGTGTGGAACATGGGATGAAGCACTATTATGAGGTAGGGGATCCGGTCCGAGCCTCAAGGACACTGTTGAAAGCTTGAAGGAGAAAACTTCATCAATTTCAAATTCCTCATTAATTGCTAGTTGATGAGATCTTATTGTATCAAAGTTAAAGAGGGCTCTTAAGAAATTATGCAACCTTGAATATTATTTGAACTCAAACTTTAGGATTGCGGTTATAAATTTCAATATCTAAGGGGATTTTTTGTAATTTTCACCAAATCTCAGGGAGATGTTTATAATTCGCCCACTATTTCCTTTCTTTTGTAATTTAAACCATTTAAAGATTTTTATACATTTTATACTATGTTTATTGTAACACTATAAAACAAATCTCAGGGGTACATTTTATAAATTTCAATACTTTTAGATTTTTTTGTAATTTCACCAAACATCAAGGGGGTATTTGTAATTTGCTCAAGTTTGAAGGAGAAAAACTTCATCAATTTCTAATTTCTAAATCATTGCTATTTGATGAGAACTTATTGCATCAAACTTGAAGAGGGCTGCAAAAAGCAAATTACGTAACCATGAAATTTGAACTCAAACTTCAAGGGGTGCGATTGTAAATTTCAATATTTGAGAGATTTATTTATTTTTTTTTTTCGTAATTTTACAAACCTTAGGGAGATGTTAAAATTTGCTCACTATTTTCCTTTCTATTATAATTTAAACCATTAAGAGCTTTTTGGACATTTTACGCACACCATAAAACATATCTCAAGTGTGATTTTTGCAAATTCCAATGCATGAAGGATTTTTCGTAATTTTACAAAACCTCTGAGGAGGTGTTCGTGATTGGCTCGAGTTTGAAGGAGGAAAACTTCACCAATTTCTAAATAGTTGATCATTGCTATTTGATGAGAACTTATTGTTCCAAAGTTAAAGAGGGCTCTTCACAAATTATGCAACCATGAATTTTTGAACCCAGTACTTTAAATTTACTAGTGCACATTTAAGCATACGATCTGATTAGTGAAGGGAATAAAAGACCAAAAAAAAGCAAAAAAAAATGGGGTCACCGTAATAAGGGATAAAGACATGGGAATTTGAGGAAACAACCATACCATACATAATATTGATGGCATACCTCACCTGGACATTGCGCAGTAGAGATTTCAATGGAATATATGATTCAAATATGTGAGATTCAAATGTTGTCAAAAGAAATGCAGGTTAAGATTTAGTAACACTAAGCAGAGCAGCATACAAAATACATATTTTGGCGCCTACTCGGAAGCCTGAGCTTCAAGCCTAATTTTGGCAGATAAATGCACCTTACTCTCCTTTTGAGTCTGTGATCCTTTTCTACACTAGCATTTTCTGCTGCAAATAAGAAGCTCAGATGCGCGCCCCAAGTTTAGCGCAATGCTGAAAAGACTTTACAACGTGATATACACTCAAAAGCATTTCATGGGAGCTTGTAATCGAGTATGTCCCTAATGTTTAACCGAATGGAGGGCCCCATTGATGAGCATATATGGGCACTTTTCCAGTAAACACCTTTTGCCCCCGATGGCTTGTTTGTTTCTACTGATTTCTGCACGTTTAATGGGATTTATTGAAATATTCCGTCCACAAAACATGCATTCAGAACACAGAAGCAAGCAAGAACAGATGTGAGTCGATATGGAGAATGAATAAATTTCACAGCTTACCACTGCAGCAAGAAAGTTTATAATAAGATCTTCCTCTGAAAAATCTGCCTTGCCAAAAGGTAAGTGAACAATCCCAGTTTTATCAGCTCGGTATTCAACTTTCCCTTTCTTGAATTCCTCTATAGCCTGCAATTGATATTTTTATAAATTTTATCAAAAATATTCAAAGTTTAACTCTTGAGCATGGACCTAAGCAAACTTAGTTGGCCCTGGATTATTTTCTTGCCAGATGCAATACATTAGGAATTCAACTATCCACTAGAATTTATCGAACTAGTAGAAAATAGTACTTTGATACTGTACCTGCGGTATGTTTGTAGTCACTGTACCAGCTTTCGGATTCGGCATAAGTCCTCGTGGTCCCAGAATTTTTCCCAGACTTGCAACCTAATGCAAGGAAATTAGAATTGTAAGTAGGAGCCTCAAACGAGTGAGCATCAGAAGAAAGACTGTGTACAACTGACAGCCAAGAATCCAAGAACTGGAAATAACTTGAAGAGATAATATCAAAGTTGAACACACACACACACACACACACACACACAGAGTTGAATGAATACTAACATGCGATGCAGCGTCCTTGCAGAACACATAAACCTAACTAACTTTGAAATTATCTTTGGAATAATTCAGGTTTAAATAGAATATACCAGAAAACACTATCCTTATTTATTAAAAGATGCCCCAATTCCTATTTAAAAATTTATCAAGCTGAGAAATTCACAGTGCAGGAATTTTAAGATCTGTGGCTTTTTTCAGATATCAACTTTATGTATTGTACGAGCCAAGTGAGAAGAAAATAAGTTCCTAAAATTGCAAACTAAACCAGAAACAATTACATTAGGTATGTTTCATGCAATTATTCAAATCACTAGTAAAATTATCCCAAGATAAAAGGAGCAGCAGCCTAATTTCCTATTCATAATAGTTGAATTCCAAAAAGAGTTACCATACCTAATGGGGGGTTTCTTGTAAAACAATCACGAGTCATAACAATGATTCTAGGAAAAATATATAGTTTTATAATCAATCTTGTTTAGAGGCTCCAAATAAAATTCATCATACAACATAAAATCCTGTTGGTTTCTTGCAGAGTTTGAAGAATCAAAGTTCTAAAATACAATCAAGATAATAAATAATAGCAATACGGTTGGGAGATCAATACCTTAGGCATCATATCAGGTGTTGCAATTAATTTATCAAAATCCATGAATCCTCCTTTTATCTGTTCTATCAAGTCCTCTCCACCTACAAGATCAGCTCCAGCATTTTTTGCCTCATCGAACTTTTCACCTACAGAAACAAGAAACTGCAGAAAATGACTCTAACAATATGGTAATGCCAGCATTTACAATAATTATAAAAAATAGGAACAAGCCCAGAAACATTCAGATTTACACCTTGAGATTTATGATCTCAAACAACGGCTTTTGTAGTAGTTAATTTGGCATGATCCATAACAACATCTGGATAAGGAGGCAAAAATACAATTTTCCACATTAACCAATATAAACCAATCAAAAGCCTTTTTTCACCCTTTCTACATTTTTAACCAATACAAATATTTCTCAAATATTTCACAGAACCTCAGAGAACTTTCCATGCCAAGAAACTTAAGATTCATCTGTATAGTTGAATAAAAGAAACTGAGTAGGCTTAAGCAGACAGAAATGCTCTACATCAGTCATCATGTTTACGAGGAAAGTGTGGTAGGTTCTAAAATAAGCTAGCAACAATATACTCAATCCGTTATGATAAACTTATTACAGACACTCTATCATATGGAGGGTTTATTTCATCAAAACATGTATCTCTTCCTTCTTTTTAAGTAAATATGCCTATTCCATGCGTAACAAAAACGTACAGGAAAAATAAATAAATAAATAAAATCAGGGACAGGATAAGATTTCTGTCATGGTTGGATCACACAAAACTTGGATCTAATTGATCTTATGCCAATTCGTTTGGAGTTACTCTTTACCACGATCCATAAAGGAGTACACTCGGCCAAGAAGAGACACGATATCAAGAATGGTTTTTCATACCCCTTATTTGCCATGTTTTCAAGAAATGAGATATTTTTAAATCCACAGAAATTAATCCTTTGGCACAGAAACATTTAAAATATAAATGAATATACAAGTTACCTTGTGTAAGGACGGCAACTTTAACTGTCTGACCAGTTCCCTTGGGCAGATTTACCTACAAAGAAAGTTTTGCATCAAAACTTATCACAAAATAATAGCTCAAAACCCATTTGCCAATTGAGATTATTATGTTGAGAAGGCTTACAGTAGCTCTCAGTTGTTGATCGTTGTACTTGGGATCAATATTGAGGCGGAAATGGGCTTCAACTGTTTCAACAAACTTTGTGCTTGCCATCTTCTTGAGCAGTGAAATTGCTGTTTTTAGGTCATACTCCTGTTTGTTTTCTCTCAATTTTTGAATTTCCAAAAATCTCTTGGACCTTGTCTGTCAATCACAACCAAAGATAATGTCATTTTGATCATGCGTGTGACAAATTGAAAGATAGAGAAGTCTGGAATTCAAAGTTCTAGCAAACTTAGAGGAGTACAACAACATTAATGCCTGTCACATGGATTTTGACAGGGTAACCCAAAGGAAAATAGGAAGGATCAAAGCATAAAGCATAGAGCAATATCATTTGAAGTGTGGAAAAAGCTTCCCTTACTAAAATCCATGGACCAAACATTGCGTAAGGGTCCAGAAACCCACAAATAAACTAATTTGGGTGAAATATAACCAGTTTCCCTGCAGAAAAATTCCTACAAGGAAAAAATGGCATGGAAAATAAAAAAGCAAATAAGAAAAAGCAAGTAAAGCTGCACACACACAAAGCACTAGAATTGTGAAGAAGCTTCAGGCTAAAAAATTCAAACTAACCTTGAACATAAAATCAAATGTTGATAACATAAAATGAAGAGTTTTTTTTTTTTGCTTTGATTGCATTCACTTTGGAAATATATGCTGAAAGTTCTATAATCGGATTAAAAAAAACAAAAGATAGAAATGAAATAACGAGTAGACTAGCAAATCTTGCTATTATATGGCAACCAGAACATTAGAGTGTGAGCATACTGAACCTCACAGTTTAAATCCTAGTAATAACGTCATAATATCATAGTACATTCAACAATAAGTTATACTACAAGAAAAGAGTATTTAGAAGGATATAATGAAGAATACAAGCAAGCACAATACTTATCTTATTTTCCAACATGCTCGAAATATGTAATGCCATTCATTAGTTTGTTTGACACACAATCACTTAAGCAAACTTAATAGAGTAACAACTAAGCAAGAAAAAGGAATAGTTTTTCTCCCCCTTGATGCGAACTTAATGATCAACAAAATACAAACACAGGAAACCAAATTCTTACAATTACCTAATAATCTCACAGCAGCAACTATAAGCTTGAATTTTGGGTTAAGGGAGGTGTTCAAGGGAAGGAAAACAATCAGTACGCACTCATTTACTCAGTCATAACATCAAAGTCAAGAACTTTAATGAAAACCTCTCCAGAACAGAAATGAAAAATTGGCAAATCCCATCTATCATCTGCCATAAACATACTCAAGCCAGAAAAAATAACTAAATTAACAGCACATACAAGCAGAACATCAAACGGGATTTAGCCTTCAAGCACGGCAAAGAAACTAAAAATCAAGAAATCCCATTTATCATCATCCAGAAACACAAACTAAATTTCACCAAAAGGTACCATTGTTATTATACATACTCCGTCCCTCTTCAAAGGCAACGCAGCCTTGCCTTTCTTGGGCTTCGTCGCAACAGCAGCAGCACCACCGCCACTGCCATCACCTTGCTGCTGTTCCGCGGCCTCTTCCGCCACCTCAGCCTCAGTTGCCAAAGCAGCGGCCACCAGTGATCTCGACAAGCGGCCATTTTCAGAAGCCCTACCGCACTGCAGCGCTAATGGATACAGGGAGAATGTTTTAGTAGAAGCGAAGAACATGGGGTTTTCTTTGGTGGGCTTCGTGAACGAGACGGAGGAGGGGGTGGCGGAGGGGCGGTGGAGGTCTTGGGTGTGCGGTGGGTGGAGGTTGAGAGTGGAGGGTGCTGCAGCAGACGCCATTTTTGGAGAATTGAGTGGAGCTTTGTGATGGAAATTGTGTTTATATATCGCCTATCCAAAATGAAATGAGAGATGATAAGGCTCTGAAAATGAATTGCGAAAATACGTTTTTGTCAATTATGGACCTACAGTGTAATTCATGGCCCAAATGAGGACATGTGTTCGCTTTATTTTCGTCGGGAATGTTTAGTATCCTCCTTTTTTTCATTTTATATTTTTAATTAAAATAAGATACATACAATGATATCCATAAAAATAAATTAATTTATTAGAATTCAATAAAAATAAAAAAATTTATTAGCAGTCAGTTATTCTTAGAGGTGATGTTTGTATTAAAGATTACATTATGAAATAACTCACGCAGTTGTCCTCGTTTGGTTGGTGATACTACTCGCCCACTAATTATTTGCTCTGAAATCATGGGAAATGCTAGCTCAGATTCGGTTCAGTTGAACCAGTGTTAATCACGTGGTGAGTATTTTACACTTGTCCTGTGAATCATCGATAATTTAAGAAGAGTGACCAATCACTTGGCAAGTGCAATACACTTATTGTATGATTTATATGATTCGATCAAATCAGGTTCGGATAAGAATTTTTCCTGAAATCATTATCTTGTTTGGTATGCAGTATAAGCTTAGACTGAAATCCATTTATTTGTAAATTGTCAAAATTGCCCACCTCTTGAAAAAATTGATGATCAATTTCTCTTTTGACCTTTTCGGTTGCATGAAATTGCTGTGGAATTCCCAAGCGCCCGGCAGATTTCCTCCCTCCTTTTTCCAAAAGTTCTAGGTTGAACTTCCTCAACAATAATTCTGATAAGTCTCTCATTAATTACACTCATATTGTTTTTCCCATAATAATTAAAAACTCTAAATCCATCTCCCAACAACACCACATATATACTGATTTCTAAAACAATTGCTAACCGCATCAAGCCCATATTGAGTATAATTATATACCGGTGCAATTAGTTTTTGTTCCTAGACGTCTTATTTTTGATAAAGTGTTCATCGCTTTTGAAATTAACAACTTCTTAAAATACAAGAATAAAGACAATTTAGTGCTTGTGGCTCTGAAACTCGATATCAGTAAGGTCTATGATAAGGTTAAGTAGTTAGTTTTTGAGAGTTTTACTTAGTCTTCTCAATCCATCTCACCCAATCTTATGTCTTGTGTGTCGTTTGTGTCTTTTTCTTTTAATTTCAATGGTTCTCATTTTGGTATGTTGCGTCAGGGGAGGAGTATTTGACAGGGTGACATCCTCTCTCGTTTTATTTATTTGTTTTTTGTGCAAAGATTTTGAGCCATCTTATTCAAGTAGAGGAGAGACAGAACAATATTAGAGGTTTGGCGGTGAGCACGGTAGGACCAAGAGTGTCACAATTGCAATTTGCAGACGACACTCTTATTTGTTGTTTGGCGGATTTGGCGTCAATGGGAAGCATTAGGAGGGTGTTGGAGAAATATGCGACGATCTTAAGCCAAGAAATAAATATTCAAAAATAATCCATGCAGGCGACTCAGACATAAATTGCGGGAATGTTGAGAATTAGTCAGGTGCCTACTCACGACTTATAATTGGGGCTCCCATCCATTTCGGGAAAATTGAAGTGCACCATCTTTGCTTCTATCCGAGAGAAAGCCTCGCGTTTTATCTAAGGGTGGAATGCAAAGTCCTTGTCAACAATAGGAAATCCTTGTCAAAACAGTTTCACATATGCAATGATGTGTTTTAAGCTCTCGAATAACTTTATTAAGGAGCTAGAGGGTCTCATTCGCCACTTCTCGTGGAATTGTGGTGACAATTGAAAGATTCATTGGACTCTTGACAAATTCTCTGTAAGAGCAAGAAGGGTGGGGGTCTTGGTCTTCAGAATTCACTAGCATTAGTTGGGGATTTGGGTTATATATATATATATATTGTGTGTGTGTGTGAGGTCCAGAGACATTGTTGCAACTTTTTTTCTTTCGTTTTAGTGTTCACAATTTTGTGGCTAGGGTTTTGCTCCCCAAGTGAGCAACACATTTTTGGATAGAAACTCCCCATTTGGGACGAATTCATAAAATTTTTTTAAAATGATGTGGGAGCCTTTGGTCGGCCCATATGGACCTCTCTTACATTGACACGTGTCTAGGAGAATGCAACTCACCTAACGCCTAATATTTTCCTCGCCCATAATAACCTCCTAGCTCGACCAAGGTGGCTTGCACAAGACCAACGTCAATCTTGAGGCTAACTCTCTTCTCGGAGGAGCCTCTTCTCGACCTTCCCATGGTGGACCCCAACTTAGTCTCTGATCAAGCCTTCCATGAGATTGTTTCTGAGTAGAAGTTCTAACACGCTAGTAACCAGAAGATTCGGCTTCATACGATTTACTATCACGCTTAGGGATCAAATCGGGATAAGGTAGCCACTCACAACCCAACACCTCCACGCTAGCCCTAATCACTCGAAGGCACACTCCAACCGTCAACTATAAACCTGCATGTTAATCACATTAGGTATATACTATTGACTTTTCTTACCGGATCAAATATTGACTCTTCTCGAACTAGTCACTGACTTGAGCATTGGAGTGTCTTCGTTGAACACACTTTCGACTAGGTTAGAGGTGGCAATTTCCGACATAATACGATAACATGACAACCCAACACGATATTATTGGGTTTAGTTTTAAGGTTATTAGTAGGGTTGTAAATGGGTAACCCAAAATCCGTTGATCGTTCGCATCCGTATCTATTTAAAAGGATATTATCCGTATCCGTATAAAGCAGATATTATCCGTATCTGATTATAAGTATCCGAATAATAAACGGATACAGATATGGTAATTGCATATTTGCTCCGTTTAATATTCGCTTCGAATGTGTATCCGATTGATATATTCGTTTAATATATATCCGTTATTAGTATTCGTATCCGATAAATAACATTAAAAATTTATCATCATCATCATCAATATTATTATTATTAGTAGTAGTAGTAGTAGTTGAAGTAGTGTGTGTGTGTGTGTTTATATATTATAATGTCTTCTTATAAATAAAATTGCAAAAATTTAATTGACTCATATTTTCATACTTTACAATAAAATAAAAATATAAGTAAATATACTAACTTGACTTATATTAATGAGCATATACTGTAACGATCCGAACTTCGTTAGCTATAACTCGAATGTTACACATAAAAGTTCTTTTATTTAATCATACATGATATAGTATTGAAAACATAACAATTATCATTTTCTTTTTGAAGTACAAAACAACGAGTAACTAATTCTTCACTTCATAATTCCCTATAGTATCGCCTGCTATATCCTTGCAAACTTCTTCTCCTAAAATAACATACACAATATGGATCAACATCATAGTTGAGTAGAAATTTTTACCAAATCATATAAGGTGATAGTGTGTGCATCAAAGGCATATAAGCACATCAGGTCACATATTTTCACATTTCTTTTACCTTTGGATCACAATGAGTGATTTCAACTTCCTTATAACTCCCAACACATTTCTCCTTTCCTACTTTATTCTCCAACAATATCAATTCCTACCTTATTTGCCGGTGGTTGTATCTCGAGATTACGCCATATTCCTACGACCCACTTCAGTACACGGAACACTTCATCCGAGTAAGGTGGGATTAAGACCAGGGATGACGAGAACATATATTAAGACCGGCAAGCCCGTTGCTGCCCCGCCGAACTCTGCCCCATCCCCACCGTAACACATCGGGCCCGGCATGCACATTTAATTTTTCACATAAACATATGAACATACTTTTGTACATAGAAAACTTAATTTCAATTAAACATGATTTGTCTAACATGATAAGAATATAAAACATATTATAACATAATTATATCTAACTATATGCAAGCATAATGGCATATGATATGAACATGAAATAGATGATTATAAATAAGTATGAAAAATAATAATTGTAAATTAAAATTCTCATATAATTTGGAAAAACCTCTACGTTAGAAAACTTAGAAAACTAGTCTCCCTAGGATAAATATATATGTATATATATGTGTATGTACTTGTATATGTGAAGAGGGTTTCAAGAAGGTAATATATATTTATATATATATATATATATGCATTCCCGTGTGTGTGTGTGTAAATGTGTTTGTGTGTGGGCTTCAAAAGGGAGATGAGACCTCTATTTATAGTGTTTTCAACTAGATACAAGATTATTATATGAAAATATCATCTTGCATTTAATGGACCCTTTACAACTAGGTTTATATATTAAATGTGATCATACACATGTGAGTCTATTGTGTCCACATGTTAACCCTAATTGTGTTTATGTGTTAGTCTAATGTGGTAAGGTGTTAGTCTAGTTTTACATAATTCTTACAAGTATTCCTACCTTAAATCCTAGCCATACATATGTATTAATACATATATAAGATTCATACATTTGTATAGTTAGGTGTAAAGTATCATTAATTAGAGAAAATAACATGAAAATGACATGAAGATGACATTGTATACCTCCATATACATTTATGCACGAAAATTATATATGTATTTTTATAAAATATAAACTCATATGCAGGTATGTATATATATATACTCGAATATATACATATATATTTATACTAGTATTTGTTATACACACATATGTATATATATGTCATAAAAATAAAATAATGCCTAATATACTTCACAATATAAATAATCTAAATACAATGTATATAATCGGCCACATATGTATATTTTTGCATCTATATTTTTGGCTTATATATGTGTTAGCATATTCCTAAAATATCACATGATTTACATATAAAATAAAGGTCACATAAACGATCATATAATTATAAAATAATAATATAATTAATGTTTTAAAATAACAAGAAGTATCGGGTCATTACATATACTATACTTATATATATAACAAAAGTTCAATTAGAGAAGTTATATAAATTTTATTTGATGTTTTTTTAATATAAACAGATTCGGATATTCGGATAAGCGGATTCGGATATTCAATCCGATATTTGGATAATTGTAAGCGAAAATGAATATCCGGATATCCATAATTTTGTCAAATTTTCAGAAATACTAAATGGATTTGGATATATCCAAATTTACAAAATATCCGTCGGATTCAAATACGGATACGGATATCGAAAAATTTAATCGGATATAGATTCGGATATTGTATATCCGCTCTATTTAATATCCATTTATAACCCTAATTATTAGGTTGGGTCAACACGATAAGAAAAACAAAAATTTTGAGTGGGTTTGGGTTGGATTGCGGGTATACGATAAACATGGTAATTTTTTATTTTTGTTAATTTTGTGGCTTTATGAATTCTCTTGTGACTTGTTATCTTGGACATATAGATATTTGTGATGTTATCTTACATTTGTTTTTGTTTTGATTTTTAAATATTTTTAAACATGTGTGGCCTGGTATTTTGGATTTGTGAATATGTGCGATGATATCTTATGTGTTTTATTTAAATTAGTTTTGAACAATTTTAGCTATTTTATTTTGGTAAAAAAAATATATTTTTTATTGAGTTTATATGAGGGAAAAAAATGTAGGAGTGGCAATTTCCTGCACCACATGACAACACGATAATTTTGGGGTTGTGTTTAAGTTGAGGCTTATTAGGTTTGATGCTTATTGGGTTGGGTTTAGTTTTACCATTTTTCACATGAACACGAACCAACCCAACAAGACACGATTGTTACCCCTAGACTAGGTTCACGTGCGCTCACCTGTTGGCAAGTTAGGAGCCCAAACTAGCATTTTCGAACTATGTTGTACTATTCTTCAAACACCGAAGCGGTACCAGTTTATTACCTCATCAAACTACAATTTGGTAATTTACATGGAATAACCAATGCAAAGTAAACACGCCCCTTCACTCTTTAAACCCCATTTAGGGGTGTTTTGCTAAACTTATTCTAAAAAGCTAATAAGCCTATGAAGCTTATGAGATATTTTTGAAATATATAAGTTCCTACATCTTATTTTAAAAATAAGTTATTAAAATATTTGAATAAAATAAAATCATGCAGCTTATAAGATGTTTTTGAAGTTTATAAGTTGTAATTCTGTTCAATAAAAATGAGAGCTTATAAGATTTTTTTTAAGTGTAATGATGATAAAAAAAAAAGTAAAATTTAATTTCATGTAATTAAATATTTTTGGAATAGTAGAGATTAATATTCGAAAAAAAAGATATTTATGTCGTATTAACTCTTATCATTAAACAACTTATAAATTGTTTCAAAAATAAATTGGGGGAAGTTTACTTTTTTTTAAGGGTTAATTACATCTATTACCCCTCTAAAGATACGAAACTACAGTTGGTCCCCCAAAAATTTTCAATATTACCAACACATACCCTAATAAATTCAAAAATTAC
>CM047875.1:21556760-21631760 GCA_026212405.1 Petrea volubilis
GATTGTATATTCAGCTTTTCTCATGTTTTCAAATTACACTCAGGTGTCCGGCGAATGTCTATTTTTGTTTACTTGAAAGTGCCATTTGGAACTGGATGTTTAAGTTATCACGGTTGGTGAACTACGATAAACGCAACACAATTCTCAGTTTCGTCTGAGAACCAGTTTTTATGTATATACCATTTGAAGCATGTGTTAATCACAACTATTCTAACCAAACTCATATAATTTAGCATGCATTTGCATTTTAATAATCACAAGCATTTGTCGTGTTCATCATTGTCAATGTGAAAGGTTGTCCGTCTTATATAATAGCATCTTAACATATCTCAAATCAAACAAAGATTCTATTATTTATATTATTTTGTTAATTATCCACTGCTTTTCCTTGTTGGCAGGAATCTTTGAGTAATTAGTATTGTTTAACCTTCCTTGCTGTCATGTCTTAATGTAGTTTTTGTCATTGGGAAGAGCTTCTCTTACACTTTTAGTATGAGCTTCTAACTTCTTGTTCCGATTTTGCTCTCTTTTCCTGTTCCTTTTTTTGTTTGTAACAATTCAGGGAATTTCAGAAAGAAAAAAGGGAGACAGCAGCGATGACATTACATCCTCCAGCAATAGTATAACAAAATTTTCATGTTCAATTATGAGCATATGAGATATCTGAACAACTCTAGCTGTACTATATCCAAATACTTGTGTTCAATCCTGAACATATTAGATATCTGAACAATTGTCCGTTGCGTTTTTGTTTATGGTTCCCTCTACAAGTTGTATTTGGCTACACTATATCCAAACTCTCGTGCTCAGCTGTGAACGAATCCCATAATTGAACATTCAGCGCAAGCACTGTCTGTGCACTGCCCTCTAAAAATTGTATCTTGGCTACAGTACTATATCCGAAACTTTTGTGTTCAGACATGAAAATATTCCACACTTGAACAATCAACACAAGCACTGTTGATGCATTATTTTTGTTTACGTTCCCTATGAAACCTGTAGTTCGGGTGCATTTGTGACCAATTTCTCAGCTCTCTACCGGAAAATTCTTAAATATGCTGGGTGCTTAAACACAAAACGGCGGTGATTATGCCACATCAACAGTTCAACAATTTCAACTATGCTGATGTGGTTCAATCCGCATTGCTCAGCATTCAACAACCCGTGCATGACGCAGTGTCTCTCTCTCTCTGCCCAGCCCACTATCCGAGATCCAGGCAGGGTTAGCAAAACATTGCTCTTGTCCAAATCAAAAGGCGACACAAGAATAAGACAACACAGTACTTCATTAGGGACCATTTCTGATAGTATCTTAGTTTAAATTCTCTTGTTTCGAGCTATAATTACAGGTAACCTGTTGAGGATTTTTGGACTTTGTGTGTTGGAATGAATCCACTCTTTACTTAATTTTCTGACAGAACTCAAATAGAGGTCAGCTTAAAGAACAATTAAAAGCTGTCACAACCGTCTGTCTTATTTGTCAAGTCCTTGTTTAGTTCAGTATTTGAAATGGGAATAACTTGAGTTGGATCTATAATTCAAACACAAATAAAAAGCATTACTAATATTTCGAAGCACCTTGTTGCTTAATTTGTCTCAGCCACACACAATGGAGTGTAAAGTGACAAGTTTCTCATGTACATCTACAGCTAGTGTGTGTGTGTGTGTGTGAGAGAGAGAGAGAGAGAGAGCAGATATTTGGAACTCTAAAATTATCAAGGCAGCCGTGTCTTGTAGTAAATAGCAGGATGCAGAAAAATGTGATGCCTTTGCTGTTTAAAGGTCAAGTGTATATTTTCATGTGTGAACGTGCTTTTCCTTTTCCTCTTTTCATGCAATGTTAACAGGCACTTAAAAGTACACAGATCATACATCAACGTCTGACCTTAAAGCTGTTGCCCCTCAAACCCCCGTGAAAACGTCTATTATATATCAATCGATTAAATCAATAATCTAAAGAATAAATTGTTATATCAATTATCATTAATTATTATATAAATAGATATATTTTCCTTGTGAAAGGGTCTATTATGTGTCAATCTATTACAATCAATAATCGCAAATAAAGAACAAACTAGTATATCAATCACCACTACTTATCAAATACAAAGATATAACTATATGTAGTAGAATATAAATTGCTATTGAGCGGATTAATACATCTGTGTGACTCAAAAAATTCAAAACCTTAACCTCTTAACTGATCGATGGGCTCCAATTTATTCATGAAATTTTCTTTTTTAGTTGATTCATTGGGAATAACTTTGTAGTTTTTGAAACTCTACTTAAATGTAACTTTATGAAGATGACATAATTGACAATAGAATCAATTAATCAAATTAAGTATAGTGTGTGATTTGATTGAACTAACGTCTTAAATACGTGCATTAATATTTATCCAAACTAATTGTTGATTGATTTTGATCACTGTCCCACTTACTGCTTGATTTGGAGATCTTTTAAGTTGGCTTACCCGGAGAGTATTACTCGAAAAAAGTTTCAAACAAATTTCTTGATTAGTTCTCCGATGTTGATATCGTAATATATGGACCTTATTGGTGGATCTAGAAATGTTTTTGAGTCCCACTACTTTAATATGTTTGGTTCTTGATCTCAATAAAGAAAACTAGTCTTTTTATTTTTTACATTTGAAATGATAATCGTTTGTATTTTACTTTTCCTTCTTTTTCCCATGTTTCATTCCACGCAACTTCAAGATTCAAACATGAAAATAATCAAAAAAATGTACTACTTCTTGGGAGGGGGGACTTGTTTGGACCTAACCTAAATAACATCAACTTGAGGGCCATAAATTCTATTTCAAATCAGAATTTCTAATCTACCTTCACTGAAAGACTGTGTCTCGCACATGCATATGTGATTGTGGCGCATATTAAAATTTAGAACATTCAAGAAAATTTTTATGAGGGAAATTTTTGGGGACCTAACATGTAAAAAAGCTTTAAAACTTCATTTAATTAAATAAATATGTGCCGTATGAAGAATAAAGCAAAGAAATTGCGTATAGTGTAAAAACAAAATAGGAAATGTAGTGGTGGAGTGCTGTGTATTCGGGAAGGTCGGTTGTAGCGTTTGTGCTCGAAGTATGCTCGTTCCGGTGAGCTTGAGTGTGTAAAGTGCAACTTAAGACCGTGTGATCGGAGTGCGAAGTGGAGAGTGTGAACTATAGAACGTGCTTGCAAAGTTGAAATGAGGCTCTGTTCACAAGGGAAGCCTCGTAATACTAGTCTTTCCAATTTCTGCTTCAGCATGCCTTTCCAATAGATTGGTTATGGGCTATCTCCCATATTTTTTGATTGTTAATTGGAGAGATAAGGACTTCGGTCCTTATCTAGATGAGCATTAGATTCTTTCTTTGAGAATTTGAAATTAGAAATATTATTATTATTATTATTTCCATACATAAAATCTAGCTTTTTCTATTAGGAAATATATACTCATTTTTTTCAGTTTATTTGACTTTGAATTATAATATTTTGTTTGTGTTTACATTATAATGTAATAGGAGAAAAATTAAAAATATTGTTTTTAACTATGTATGCATATATTGATAGTTGAGATAATTAAAATTGAATGGACAAACCGAGGGACGTACTGATGGGCATATATTGTTCTTTCTGTTCAATGGAAGAGAATATTGATCAGTGTAAACAAAAGCTTGCTAGATGGAATAAGGAGACGGTGGGGCAATTACCGAAGGAGATTACAGAAACCCAAGCCAAATTTGATGCTTTGTTTAAAGAGGAGCCATAGTGGGCGACTAACATTGACACCAAAGGGCTTCAGTCAACTGCTTAAAGCACCAGGACCGAAATACTACTTTCTTTCACCAGATTGCCTAAGAATTTGATTGTTCAATTGACGGATGTGGATGACAATGAAAAAACCAGGCTAGGGAGAGATCGAGGGGATGGTGAATGAGTATTTCTCAAAACTATTCACAACAGGGAATCTCGAGAGCCCTGCTGCGATCACTTGTTCCTAATAGACTCTTGGAGGTAGAATGGGATGGGTTGGTGAAGCATTGCGCTTTGAAAGGGATGCATACATCAAAAGTGTCGGGACCTGATAGGATGCCAACGGACTTTTATCAGAACTAGTGAGAAACCCGCGCTTTGAAGGTGACCATTAATACCTGTCTTATTTTTTGAGAAAAATTTTGATTTCAGTAAAACATAAATATATTGAGAATATAAATTGATTACTTTATTATTACATTATTATTAGACATATCATATTAATAGTTTTTAAGGTTATTTTGATTCTTTATAATTTTTTTCTTGATAGTAATTTTCTTTTATGAGAAAGTTACTAAGATTAATCTATCAAATGTTTAGAATATTGTAATTGAAAATTTTTACAAGATCAAATATATATCTTAATTTATATTTAGAAAAGAATTATCAATATTTGACAGTAGCTTTTCTTTGTTTTTAATATTTTCAAATAAAAACATGTGCATATATACTACTATTAACATATTCAATTATTTAACATTTATATTTACTTAAATATGACTATTTATCATCTATTTTTGTTAAAATATTTCTCGTAGTTCTTTCTTTCACTATTGATTTTAAGTATATTTAAATTGTTTTTAAATGTCATTCAAAAATATATACTAATTAAATTTTTTGTAGGTGTATACTTTAAATAAGATCAATCATACTGAAATTAAAATGTTATTATAATTTTTAAAATTCTTTCTTTCATACGCACACATGTTAAAGATGATATTAAATAACTATAAACTTTCACATCATTTGTCTAAAGTCTGTTTGCATATATTTTCTTGTGATAAAATTTGATTGAGTTATTAATGTTTCCGTACATAAAATCTAGCTTTTCCTATTAGGAAATACTCATTTTTTTCAATTTATTTGACTGTGAATTACAATATTTTGTTTATGTTTACATTATAATCTAGTAGGAGAAAAATTAAAAATTTTATTTTAACTATTTATGCATATATTGATATTAGAGATAATATAATTAGCTAGGATATGCGAAAGACAATTTTATCATTAGTGTTTTGACTAATCAATTTCATGGAGAATAAATGAAGTTTTCTATATATATAGAGATATAAGTGTTACAAAACTACATTAAGAAAATGCAAAGTGTATTTTAAGGGCGAAAAAGAAAACGAAAAAAAAAAAGTAAAGAATGATAGATGCATTAAACAATAATTCAAGAAAACAGTAACTAGCAGTGGATTGACTAAAATGATATTTCTTTGTCTCAAATTATTATTAATCTTTTAAATATATTTCACACATACCAATTAAGTTAATCATTAACTTTTTTTAAAACTAAATTTATAATAATTTGATCTAAATGTATACCTTTCTTTTTTAAGAAATTTTATCAAAATAACTAGTGAGTTTTAGTTCAGAAAAAGAGTAAATTTGAAAAAGAAAAACAAAAGTAACGTTCTGTTCCGGCCGTTCCGTCTGTTCCATTGCCGCGACGAAGCAAAAGAATGTCAAAACGGGCGTTATAACGCTGCGACACCTTCGCCCGTGACGAACACTAGAACAGTGGAATGGAGGCTGGCGTTCCGGCGAACCATGGTTCTTTCTATTCAATGGAAGAGAATATTGATCAGTGTAAATAGAAGCTTGCTAGATGGTATAAGGAGACGGTGGGGCAGTTGCCTAAGAAGATTAGAGAAACCCGAGCCAAATTTGATGCTTTGTTTAAAGAGGAGCCGCAATGGGCGACTAACATTGCTGGTCGAGATGATCAGCGATGCGGCACCAAAGGCCAAAGGGCTCCACTCAACTGGTTAAAGCACCAGGACCGAAATACAACTTTCTTTCACCAGATTGCCTAAGAATTTGATAGTTCAATTGACGGATGTGGATGGCAATAAAGAAAACGGGTCAGGGAGAGATCGAGGGGATGGTGAGTGAGCATTTCTCAAAACTATTCACAACAGGGAATCTCAAGAACCCTGCTGCGATCACGACACTTTTTCCTAATAGACTCTTGGAGGGAGAAAGGGATGGGTTGGTGATGCCTTACGCTGTGAAGGGATGCCAACGGACTTTTATCAGAATTATTGGCATATTCTTGGGGAAGATATTTGTAGCATCTGTAATAGTTCCCTCGAAAACTCGGCGTTGAAGAAGAAGTCAATTCGATATTACTACTCTTATACAGAAAAAGGCTGGTTTATCGAGTATTACAGAGTATAGGCCAATTAGTTTATGCAAAGTAATCTACAAAATTATTTCTAAACCTTTGGTGAGTCGGTTGAAGAAGGTCCTGGACAGGGTTATTGCAAAAAATCGAAGTCCATTTACTTTGGGGAGGCAAATTCATGATAATGCAGTTATTGCTCATGAGGCGATGCATATTATGGACCGACATAAGAAGGCTAAATTGGAGGAAATGATTATTAAACTCGATATGTCTAAAGTATATGATAGAGTTGAGTGGCCATTTCAATTTCCTATCATGGACAGGATGAATTTTCATCCCAAATGGGTTTAGTTGGTCCGACGGTGTATTTCTACAGTCACATTTCAAGTATGTGTTTGCATAAATTTTCTCCGGCCCCGCCGAAGTGGCCGCTCAGGGTTCGAACCGGCTGAGTTCGATTGGAAAACAGCCAATTCGAAGTGAGCTTTCTCGTGTTCGGGTGCGAGCGTGCCAGTGTGCAGGAGCACATAAGTGGAAGTCTTGTGTTTCGAAGTGAAAAAGTGCAGTTCGAAGTGAAAACAAAGATGTAATACAATTCGAAATGAAAAATGTAACGCGCCCAAGACTTCTATCTGAAAAACAACTGAATCGGAGTAGGCAAACACTACCCCTGAGGTTCTACTTGCCTACAACTTAATGTAGGACTTAACCATTCAGTACTCTCAAAATCGAAAAGGGTCGAAAAGTTTAAATCGAAGAGAAAATAAATTCGAAGACGATGGCTACTCGCCAAATGGACTTTACAGGACTCGACTACAAACACACGCATTGATGACTCGGGCCATATCTATGACAGAGATGCATTGAGCAGTCCCTAAGAACTCTAGCTACAAATCGGCCACATTGATGACTCCGGCCATATCTACCTGTGGGCGTATTCAAAGGTTGTTCACTCCGACGAGCATTGATTGACTTCGTTTGTACTCCTCTTCATGCATGCGCTCGACATGAATGCTGGATGCCACTCCGTCGCATTGATATCTCACCTCGAACCGGGCCCAATCCGAGTGAGTGATGGCTACGACCTCGTGACGTTAGGGAATGAGTGCATTGATATCCTCACTTCGAGCCGAATGAGGTATAGCTACAAACACCCGTAGCGGTTTTCTACCTACTTGAACTAAAGCTATTCTTTGTTCATTTAAGCTAAGAATTTAGAGAAGTGTGGACTTCTTCATTGAGAAATTGTTGTTGTGTTGATTGTTGATTGACGTTGTCCTCCTCCAAATGATGAATCCAGCTCCCTTTTATAGGCTTCAAGCTGTAACCATATTCCTTTATTATTGGATGACTTTAAAAGACTTGATGGATGGACCTTCTTATTTGTTGTTACGGCAGTTATGCCATCTCATTTGAATTTTAAACTTTCAGCAACACATGGCCTTTACTCTAGGCATGTGCATATATAGCAATGCCTATTTTTAGCCATTTTGTTATTCCTCTCCTAACAACCCCTAATTGTGAGGGATTTGAATTTAAATCTATTATTATATTTATTTTATTTTATATTTTTGGCTGGTTGGGCCATGGGCCGTTATTTCATTTCGGCCTGGGCTCTAACATGGGCCCTGCGCGTCGAAGTAGCATGGGCCTTATTAATTCATTTTGGCGTGGCGAAAATGACTCAATATCAGCCCACTCCGAATCTAATTTAAAAAATTAATTTTGGGCCCAAACAGTATGTGTCAACGGAAATCTTTCCCAAGGTCTTTTCTCATCTCGAGGGTTAAAAAAGGGAGATTGATTGTCACTATATCTTTTCTTATTGTGCTTGGAGGGGCTGTCAGCTTTGACTGGGGATGTGAATGCGAAGGGCTGATTGAACGGGTTAAGGTTACGTAGAGAGATTCCTGGACTTCCCCATTTTTTCTTCGCCAATGATTCATTAGTGTTCATTTGTGTGACAACAAGGGAAGTTTGGATACTGTTTGAGCCCAAAAATAAATTTTTGCATAAAATCGGAGTGGGTTGGTTTTGGCCCTTTTCGCCATGTCGAAATGAATTAATTAGGCCCAGGCCACTTCGACGCGTTCACAAAGCCCATGTTCGAGGCCCAGGCCGAAATGAAATAATGGCCCATGGCCCAATCGGCCAAAAATATAAAATAAAATAAATATAACAATAGATTTAAATTTAAATCCCTCACAATTAGGGGTTGTCAGGAGATGGCTAAAAATAGGCATTGTTATATCTGCACATGCCTAAAATAAAGGCCATGTGTTGCTGAAAATTTAAAATTCAAATGAGATGGCATAACTGCCATAGCAACAAATAAGGAGGTCCATCCAATTCAAATAATCAAGTCTTTTGAAGACATCCAACTCCAAAAATAAAGGAATGTGGTTGCAGCTTGGTGCCTATAAAAGGGAGTTGGATTCATCATTTGAAAGACACAACGTCAATCAATCAAACACAACAATTCTCTCAATCAAGAAGTCCACACTTCTCTGATTTCTTAGCTTAAATGAACAAAGAATAGCTTTAGTTCAAGTAGGTAGAAAACCGCTACGGGTGTTTGTAGCCATACCTCATTCGGCTCGAACGTCACGAGGTCGTAGCCATCACTCACTCGGATTGGGCCCGGTTCGAGGTGAGATATCAATGCGACGGAGTGGTATCCAGCATTCATGTCGAGCGCATGCATGAAGAGGAGTACAAACGAAGTCAATCAATGCTCGTCGGAGTGAACAACCTTTGAATACGCCCACAGGTAGATATGGCCGGAGTCATCAATGTGGCCGATTTGTAGCTAGAGTTCTTAGGACTGCTCAATGCATCTCTGTCATAGATATGGCCCGAGTCATCAATGCGTGTGTTTGTAGTCGCGTCGTGTAAAGTCCATTTGGCGAGTAGCTATCGTCTTCGAATTTATTTTCTCTTCGATTTAAACTTTTCGACCCTTTTCGATTTTGAGAGTGCTGAATGGTTAAGTCCTACATTAAGTTGTAGGCAAGTAGAACCTCAGGGGTAGCGTTTGCCTACTCCGATTTAGTCGTTTTTCAGATAGAAGTCTTGGGCGTGTTATATTTTTTATTTCGAATTGTATTACATTTTTGTTTTCACTTCGAACTGCATTTTTTCACTTCGGAACACAAGACTTCCACTTGTGTGCTCCTGCACACTGGCACGCCCGCACCCGAACACGAGAAAGCTCACTTCGAATTGGCTGTTTTCTAATCGAACTCAGCCGGCTCAAACCCTGAGCGGCCACTTCGGCGGGGCCGGAGAAAATTTATGCAAACAGATACTCTTGGATATCTTGAGTGTATATGAGGAGTTGTTGGGCCAGAAGATTAATTTAAGCAAACTTATGTTTAGCAAGAATACAAGAGCCGAAGCACAAGTCGCTATTTGTGAGATGCTTTAGTGCTAAGGCACACTGATAGATACGTACATTAGAATTTCGGTCACTTTTAGGAGGTTGAAGAGGAGGTGTTTTCAGTACTTGCGAGATCGTATATGGAAAACTTTCAAGGTTGGAAGAGTAAGTGTATTTCTCTCGGTGGAAAGGAGGTGCTGATTAAAGAGGTGGCTCAGGCCATTTAATCACAACGGGCTTTTGTGATGAGCTGAATTCATTGTGTAGTAAGTTCTGGTGGGGTGCATTGAATAGAGTCTGAAAGATTTTATGGGAGTCATGGAGGTGGATGTGTGTTTCTAAAAGAGAAGGAGGATTTGGTTTTCAGGACATCTTGTCTTTCAATCTAGTTTTCCTAGCTAAGCAAGCATGGAAGAGTTTCACGAAACCGGATCCTTGTGTGGTAAAATTTTAGGCGACATGTACTGTAGTGAGGAGCCCTTCGTTAAATGTAAGGCTCGGCAGACAAACTCCTTCGTTTGGAAAAGCATATTGAACGGGTGGGATTTTGGCTTGTTTGAGGTTTTAAGTAGCGTTTTAGGGATGGAGCTTCGGCACGGTTTCTGAGCTACAGATGGACATCGACAGAGATTTTCCTCTTTGACCATGGTCTTGTGGTTTCAGTAGCTCGCTATGGGTTAGAGAGTGTATCTACCCAAATAGTAGGCACTTGATCGATGGAAGAGAGGATACGAATGTTGGTGGGGGATGAAAGGTGGGGGCAGATAAAGCAGATTCCAATTCAAAGTGGGGGAATTGACTAGGTCTACTGGGACAAGGAGGTTTCCAAGATTTTTAATTTACTACGCGCTCAACATACCAATTCATCCACCATGGCTGACAAGGGGATGCGAGGTGGTGGGCACAAGAAAACGGTCAAAATTTAGGGGTGTTTAACTAGGATAAAAAATCTTTTAACTCTCAAAATTATGGTGTTTTTTACACATTATCATATAAACTTTTGTAAGTTACATTTTACCATATGAACTTTACATTCGTCACACTTAATCCTCTTTGGTCATTTTCCGACAATAAGTAACCTCTCGCATAAGGACACGTGTCCTATTTTTGTCCACTTTTACTGTCAAAAAATGACTGTAAGGGGTTAAATGTAAAAAACATAAAGTGTATATGGTAAAGTACAACTCATAAAAATTCGTATGACAATGTACAAGAAATACCATAATTGTTGGTTAAAATGTTTGTATCCCTTAAATCTGTCATTCAAAGCTTTTGGGGAAGTCAGAATTTGGTGTTGGAGACTTGTGTGCGATATATAAGCTTCTACTTCCCACAAAAACTAACTTAGTGTTTGCATAAATTTCTTCCAGCCGCACCGAAGTGGCCGGCTCAGGGTTCGAACCGGTCGAGTTCGATGGGAAAACAGCCGATTCGAAGTGAGCTTCTTTGTGTTCGGGTGCGGGCGTGCCAGTGTGCAGTAGCACACAAGTGGAAGTCTTATGGTTCAGAGTGAATGTGAGGTGGTTCGAAATGGAATTAATGTGAATCGAAATGAAACAATGATGCGCCTAAGACTTCTATCTGAAAAGCGATTGAATTGGAGTAGGCAAACACTACCCCTGAGGTTCTACTTGCCTACAACTGAATGTAGGACTTATTAATTTAGCATTCTCAAAGATCGAAAAGGGTCAGAAAGCTTAAATCGAAAAGGAAATACATTAGAAGACGATAGCTACTCGCCATGTGGACCTTACAGGACTCGACTACATACACACGCATTGATGACTCGGGCCATATCTATGACGGAGATGCATTGAGCAGTCCCTAAGAACTCTAGCTACAAATTGGACACATTGATGACTCCGGCCATATCTACCTGTGGTTGTTTTCAGAGGCTGTTTACTCCGACGAGCATTGATTGACTCCGTCTGCACTCCCCTTCATGCATGCGCTCGATATGAATGCTGGGTACCACTCCGCCGCATTGATATCTCACCTCGAACCGGGCCCAATCCGAGTGAGTGATGGCTACGACTTCGTGACGTTACAGAATGAGTGCATTGATATCCTCACTTCGAGCCGAATGAGGTATGGCTACAAACACCCCGTAGCGGTTTTCTACCTACTTGAACTAAAGCTATTATTTGTTCATTTAAGCTAAGAAATCAGAGAAGTGTGGACTTCTTGATTGAGAGAAGTGTTGTTGTAGTTGATTGATTGACGTTGTGTGTTTTTTCTGTTGAAGCCCCGGCTCCTTTTATATACTTCAGGCTGCAACTGCCTTCCTTTATTCTTGGAGCTGGAGATGATTTATTCAAACATGGCCAAAAGATGAACTGGCCGGCCTTATTCCTAGAAGTGGCAGTTGCTGCCATCTTTATTCAAATTTCAAATTTCAGCATCACATGGCCTTTATTTTAGGCATGTGAAAGTATAACCATGCCTATTTTTAGCCATTCTGTTACTCTCCATCTAACAACCCCTAGAAGTAAGGGATTTGAATTTGACTTTATTGTTGTATTTATTTTATTTTCATATTTTATATTTTTGGCCGATTGGGCCATGGGCCAGTTATTTCATTCCGGCTTGGGCTTTGAATACGGGCTCGTGGGCGTGTCGAAGTGGACTGGGCCTTACTAATTCATTTCGGCGTGGTGAAAATGACCAAAATCAGCCCACTCCGAATTTATACAAAAAATTCAATTTTGGGCCCAAACACTTAGTCAGACGAGAAATTGGGAACGTGGGGACTTGCGGCGCGCACGGTGATGAGGAAGAGACGACAGAGCATTTGTTTTGCCATTGTTGACAAATGGAATTGGTGTTCACTGAATTTCAATGCATAACCAACATGGTTGGCGTGGTGGTTCAGCACCTCGTCCCTTAAGCATGAGGTCGGGGGTTCGATCCCTACCCATGTGAATGGAGCAAACCATTTGGCCAGTCCCTTACCGCTTAGTGCGCTGACAGTAGGGACGGGGGATTAGTCCTCTGGATGTCGGCCGGAGGGATACCCTGGGAAACCAAAAAAAAAAAAAAAAAAAGAATTTCAATGCATGAATGTGCGAGGAAGGCTTGTGACCATGGTTTTGATGTTTATGCGATTTTCAGGAAAGGAAAATCGAAACTTGCTCAACTAGCTTATGCTTACGTGTTGGCGAACTTCGTAGCTTCGTAATAGGTTTTTTATGCAGAAAATATCAAACCCAATTCCATGAGGTCCCGACTTGGGTCAAATCATACCGGCACGAATAGTATGAGGTATGGGTGGAAGTAGATGCCAACTCCTCCCTGTGAGATTATAGGTAAAGTGTGGCAGCCATTCCCGACAGGATTTATTAAATTAAATTTTGACTCGGGTTGGATCAAGAAGAAGAGGAGTGTTGGGTTAGGAATGGTGGTGCGTGACGAAGCTGGTCAGTTTTTAAAGGCGAAGAGTATGTGTGTGTATCTTCTAACGTCTTCTTATAAATAAAATAGATTGAAAAAAATTTAATTGACTCATATATCCAAAATTTACGACGAAATAAAAATATAAGAAAATATATTAGCTTTACTTATATTAATGAGCATATGTTATACTTATATATATATATATATATACAAAAATTTCAATTAGATAAGTTACAAAAATTATATTTGACTTTTTTTTTTAATTTATATAAACAGATTCGGATAAGCAGATTCGAATATTCAATCGGATATTTGGATAACTATAAGTGGAAACAGATATCCATAATTTTGTCAGGTTTTCAGAAATACTAAACAAATTTGGATATATCCGAATTCGCAAAATATCCATCGGATTCGAATTCAGATATGAGGCTTTGAATATCTGTTGGATTCGGATACGAATACGAATATCAAAAAACTTAATCAGATACAGATTCAGATACTACATATTCACTTCGTTTAATATCTGTTTACACCCCTAATCGATGCATTTTACAAGGATCATGTTTAATGCTAAGTATCATTCCGGGTCCCAAAAAAAAAAAAAAAAAAAAAGAATAACCAATTAATGACACCCTTAAAAAAAATAAAAGTAACCAAGAAATCAGAATTTCATTTATGAATAATCAACGAATGAAACTTTTTCTTAGAATTAAAACAAAAGATCCAAAAGTACAAAAAATTAAAATTTGGTCAGACTTAATGGAGGCGAAACATCGTCTTTCTATATTATATAACTAGCATAAATCTCGTGCTAATGCATGAAAAAATCAAATAAAATTATGATTGATAAAAAGTATGTGTTTAAATTTGATATGTACATTATTTATCAAAGTAAAAAAAATAATTGTAAAATGAATAGATAAAAATATATTTTTCAAATAATATAAAAATATACAATTTTGATAGTATTGATCCCTTTCATTTGTTAATTTTAATGATCAACTCTGGTATTAGAAGATTGTCAAATATTATATAATATTTCTTAGAATTAAAACGAAAAATCCAAAAGACAAAAAATTAAAATTTGGTCAAACTTAATGGAGGCGAAGCATCGTCTTTCTCTATTATATAACTAGCATAAATCTCGTGCTAATGCATGAAAAATTCAAATAAAATTATGATTGATAAAAAGTATGTGTTTAAATTTGATATGTACATTATTTATCAAAGTAAAAAAAATAATTGTAAAATGAATAGATAAAAATATATTTTTCAAATAATATAAAAATATACAATTTTGATAGTATTGATCCCTTTAATTTGTTAATTTTAATGATCAACTCTGGTATTAGACGACTATCAAATATTATATAATACATTCATATCATGTGCTTCTCATACGATCTTTTAGAGAAATTGAGTGGTTTCCAAGCACTTTCAGGCAAAAAAAAGAAGAATAAAAATAAAGAGAAATTTTGGCAAAAAAGATACAACAATTAAGATGAAGATAACTAGAAATAAATTAAAGAAGAATTGATAAATAAAGATAAAAAAATTACTGAAATAAAATATTAACTGAGAAGAAAAAACTACAACTTCTTGGAGAAAAAAATTCCACAATGTGTGAAATAACAACATAGGTGACAATTTAAGATGCATCGACTTTTACCAAATAACCTTTTATACAATGTATTTATATAGGGATAATTACACTGGAGTACCCTAACGTTTGTCTAAATTATAAATAAAACCCTCTGTTTAGGAAAATTACCTAAATAACCCTCCGTGTATTATCGTTAGGGTTTTTAACGGAAACTGTTAAATTTTAACACATTTGACCTATTTTACCCTTTTGTCATCAAATTTGACCAAATTTTATAAATTGTCCAGGGTTGATTTCGTAATATTTTGAAATACATGAGGTTTGTTTTGTAATATTTTAAAATCACTAATAACCAAGCAAAAAAAAAATTTAAAAATACTTATATTAGAATCCGCATTGAAAAATTGGAAATTTTTTAAAAACTAAACACATGTTAATTAATTTTTGTAATACACCACATATATGATACCTTAAATATCATTCTCGATGAAAAATACAAAACTACTAAAAAACATCTTTTTTGACTAAAAACATCATTCATCACAAAATATCTGAGGTAAATTCGTCTTTATCAATCAATCCATGTTAGTATTGTAATTTAGTATGTATACTTTAAGGTTATCTAGGTAATTTCTAAAATTTGGGGGTTAAATTTATAATTTTGCCATACCTTAAGGTAGTTTAATGTAATTTACGCTTTTTCAATAGTGAAATATTTGAGGGCATTTTTGTCTTTCTCACATTTCTGTTAGCATTACAATTTAGTATGTAAACCTGAGGGCCATTTAGGTAATTTTTTGAAATAAAAGTTTTTATCTGTAATTTAAACAAACCTCATGGTACTCTAGTGTAATTATCTCTATTATATATAATAAAACGTATAAAATAAACAAATCGACAAATTTGTATAAACTCTTAAAAAGTAAAAAGTCAAACGCAATAAACCTCAAAGTGGAATTATAAAGTATTCAAAAAAAAAAAAAACAAAAGCTAATCAACAAAAGCAAATTAAGTGAAAATTACAAATACAGGCAACCAAGGTGAAGATAACTGAAAATAAATCAAGGAAAGAAGAATTGATAAATAACAATACAAAATTACTCAAATAAAATATTAAATGAAAAAAAACACTATAACTTCTTAAGGGAAAAATATTCTACAATGTATGGAATAACAACAACAATAATATTAAAAACAAAAATAGGTGAGAATATAAGACGTATCGACTTTTATCAAATTGTCTTTTATACAATATATTATATAAAAAAAATGTATAAATTAAATGCCAACAAATTTGTATAAACTTTTTAAAGATTAAAATTCAAATACAATAAACCTCAAAGTGGAATCATAAAGTAAAAAAAAGTTAAAAAAAAAAAGCTAATCAACAAAAACATATTAAATGAAAATTACAAATACAACTCTATCAATACAAAATGATGCCCAAATTCGAATATAATGAATTCCTCTATGTGAAGATAAAAGGGCCCAAAAATCACTAATGCTCCACAAAAACGACGGATTTTAAGTTTGTTTTTTTTTTCAATAAATACTCCCAATAATTTGATATGAAACCGTTTTTATGATAGAAACCAAATATCAAATGTAAGTCACTTCCAATATTTCAACTCAAAATATCATATCTACACAAAAATAATGTTGTTAATTATTTATCTTAAAAATCACTTGCCAAGGTTTTTAAGACTCAAAACACATATCCCAACATCACCAATCCTTATTCATATTTGATGATACTATATTCTTATTCCACCTTGGAAGGAGTCTAAGAACTTGGCAAGTTTATAAGTTTCAATCCATCTCTTACCTTGTGAGACGCCTTTTCATTGTCTCAAGGTGCGGGACAATACCTCGCAAAGTTGGGCCTACATGTTCAACGATAAATTTGGGCATCATCAAATAGCGTTGTCTGTGGGGATGATGGCCCTGTGCCATCTTCCCAAGTCCCTCGACTGGGGGCTTATGATGATATCATATTCTTATCCCACATCGAAGGAGTCTAGAGTCTTGGCAAGCTTGTAAACTTCAATCCCTCCCTTACCTTGCGAGGTGCCTTTTCATCAAAGGACAAAACCCTACGTCTAAAGGTGCAGGACAATTAATACCTCGCAGGATCAAACCTCCATGTTCAACGACGTATTTGGGCATCATCAATATTCATTAGGGAAAAAGAAAAAAATAAAGCTTACTCACATGAAAAAAAAAAGAAAGAAAACTGAATAATTAGGTCAATAATTCAACAAATTTGCATAATTATGATCAACAAATTGTAATAGAAGAACAAAACAAAATAAGTCAATAATTATGTAAATAAGAAAGAAACAACAAAACAAAAATGCCGAAGTAAAAGAGTACACAATAAGAGAAAAATGACAATTTAATATCAATGACTCATATAACGATTTTCTACCTACTGAACTAAAGCTAATCTTTGTTCATTTAAGCTAACAGAATCAAAGAAGTGTTGACTTCTTGATTGAGAGAGTTATGTTGTTGTTGTTGATGATCGTTGAATTTTTGATGGTGTGTGTTCCAGTTCCCTTTTATAGGCTCTCAAGCTGCAACCACTTCCTGTTTTATTTGGAGTTCTGTAACTTACCTTGACCGAGTCAGTCGAAGTGAACGGTCCTCCTTATTTTTGGATTGTGGCAGTTATGCCACTTTATTTGAATTTCAAATTTGCAGCATTGCTTGGCCTTCATCTGAGGCATGTTAGTTATAACAATGCCTGATTTTAGGCAATCTTGTTATTATCCTAACAACCCTTAAAAGTAAGGGACTAATACTAACGTTATCATTTTTATTCTATTTTCTTATTTTTCTGCTGACCCGGGCCTCCAATATAGGCCTCTAGCTCATTTAGGCCCGAACTTCTAATATGGGCTGCCCTGTATGCGTCGAAGTGACCTGGGCCTTCCTAATTTTCAGCATGACAAAAAAAAAAAAAAAAAAATCAGCCAACTCCGAATTTATACAAAAAGTCATTTTTGGACCCAAACAATATTCAAAATCTAATAGTTTTTATTAAAAACCCTAACGGTAATAGACACTATAAGAAAAAGTAATATTTGTGACAAAATATAAATATAGCAATATAAACGTTGTTACTGATAATTGTATTAAGCGTCAACACCTTTTATTTTATTACTAATTAAATTTCTTTATTAACAATAACTTTTATCTTGGCACAATATTCACTCAATGGAGGCAAAAATTAATATTTTAGTGAAAATCATTAATAATTAGTGATGCACTTATAATGACAACTTGGTAACAAAAATGATAGTTATTAAGATTTTGCAACAAAATTCCATTGTCACTCAATGGCCACAATATGTGTACCACTAATTATCAATTTTGCACTATATTGTTCCCTTTTAACACTATGTTGTTACCATTGAAATTGTGCAAGCTATATTTTGTGATAATATAATTTTATTGTCACTAAATGCATATAATTAATTATAATTTTCTCATTATCACTTATTATATTATCACTAATTTACCTATTTTCTTATAGTGAGACGAACGGCTAATATGTGTAAGATGTTGTATACTTTAGGATTATCTAGATAATTTTTATAATTTTATGGTTTAATTTGTAATTTCGAGAGAACAAGATAGTTTAATGTGTAATCTCCTTCTGCCTATATCGTTTTAAGTTAATTAAAGTCTCTATTGTCAATTTAAGAAATCAAATAAGACACTTCATACACTTTAAAAAGTTCATAGGACAAAAAGAGATTTTTATGAGGACATTACGGCGGGGGTCGAACCTACCCACTTGGATAGGTGGCCAACTGCATCTCAATGCGATATGTGTCCACTTGCTCTTTTTTTTTTCCTTCAATTGTTTTGTCTTGTATTCTTTTTACATCGATGCATATTACAATTCAAAAAAAAAGATCTTGTGTTTTGTATTTATTCATAATTCCACCAATTCTTGGGTTATAATAATTTTAACTTTAAAAAAAATAAAAAATTATAATAACAAAAGTGACAATCTAAATATTATGATAAAAAAAATATAAAAATGAGAAAAATAAAATCTAAATCAATTCCTGTTATACTAATTTTATTATTCCAACTAGAAAATAAAAAATTAGATGACAAACTAAATATTATACTAGAAAGAGTAAATTACGCTAAGCACCCCAACTTTTGGAGTGTTTTGCATTTTGGTACCCAACTTTTGTAAATGTGCGCTTTGGAGCCTAACTTTTATAATTTGTATATCGATGGTATTTTTTACAATATTCTGGTGGAACATTCCTCAATATCCCCCAGAATACTCCACAAAGATTCCATCGAAATAGTGAAAAAATACCATTGGAGTACAAATGATAAATGTTAGGTACCATAGCGCACATTTACAAAAGTTGAGTACCAAAGTATAAACCACTCTAAAGATTGGGGTGCTTAACGTATTTTACTCTACTAGAAAACATAAAAGTTGTGAAAACAAGATTTACACCAATTCTTGGATATACCGGTTTTATTTTTTAAAAAAAATGAAATGAAAAATTACAAACTAAATACTATAGTAAAAGAATAGAAATATGATAAAATTTTATGATTTCTTGAAATTCCAGCAAAATGAAAATCAATAATTTTGATTCTAAGTATAAATTTGGGTTTATAAAAGAGAAGTTCTTTTTTTTTAACATAAATTTATAGTAGAGTAGTTTTTAGGAAATAATAGTTAGTACAAACACACAAAAAAAGAAAACAATAAAAAAAAACAAAAAATGAAAAAGGTGGACACTTGTCAAGTAAGAAAGAATTTGTCATATGCCAAAGTGACTAGTATCAACCTAGACTCGAACGTTGCACTCATTATCCCTAATATTGAATGCACTGGTATTGACTTTATTAATATCTCAAATCAATAATGACGTCTACTTAGTACTCATATTTAAATGGCACCAAAATCGGACCCAACCATTTGTGAGGGCTAATGTTCCCTCAGAGTTGAGTTTTTGTTAAATATTTATAACTCTTAATCTCAAACTTCAAAGACATGAAACAATAGAACTAAGGGAAAAAAAATAGTGTCATCGTCGTGTCGAATTAGCTTTTTTCCGTTTAAATTTGGTAATTTTTTTTTTCCCCTGTTGAACATGTATGGGGGCTTCGTGTCCGGTCTGCGCGGCTCTTATTTCAGAATTGTCCTTGCATTTAGGATCATAACCTTATGGACACCCTCCTGTTATAATTAGGGGTAGAAAGGTCATTTAATTTTTAATTTACTTTGTTTTTGATAGAAAGCATGACGAGGCATTTCTGTCTTTTCATCATCTCGTTGCGTGATTCCTCAAGTTTTCGGATTCTGGAGGGGTGCAACAGTAATTTTCAAAATAATAGATATTTTCTCTAATTTGATCAGATTTACCCTTTTGGAAAAAATAAAATTACATTTACAACCACTAGAGTGTAATATAATTCCAAATAGTTATATTTGTTTTAAAAATTACAATGCCCCATCGGGGTTCAGGACATTCCCATAAATATTAATAGATACTTTTGAAAGATAACTTTCTTACAATTATAGTAATCAAACGACCACCAAAAAATACATCTTGTCAAGCCTCATATATTCTTTCAATTAATTTTGTTATTCCCTTAATTTTTGTGAAATAATTTCGCTTTACACTTTAACCGATAATCACCATCTATAATATGATACCACCCCATATATATTCTTTTTTTTTTAAAATTAACTTCATATATAGTTTTTTCATCTTAAACTTGTGAAAACCGTGCAAATTTAACCTCAAAATCCACCGAAAATACTAAAAATACACTCGCATTTATGCCCCACTTGAATAAATGATGAATTTCGTTAAGTTGATACATATCTCGAGGGAAGGTATTTGTAATTATTAAAACTACAGAATCTAATTTTTAATTACACTGTACATCAAGAGGTGTAGATATAATTGCCCTTTAAAAAAAAGGAGATAATATTAGCACTCCAAATTTTTATATTGGCACTCCATTTCAATTTTTAGCTTCGGATATGTGACCAAAATACCCCTGTCTTTTACTCATTACTTAATTTAACTTGTTGGACAAAATTACCATAAATCACCATCAATTCACCTTATTTTCAATTCGGCAGACAACAACCACAATCTAAAGTAGAAAGCCAAAATCTCTTTTCGGATTCTCAACAGCCATGAACAAAAGCAGAAAAAACATCCAAATTCCATATTTTTTTTGACATACTTCATTCCTTTATATAAAGATTGCTCATTTTTGTTATTATTATTATTACCAATTTGGTAGGATTATACGTATAAACCAAATAGTTTAATCGAAATTCTATTATGAGACATAAGTGTTTAAAAGTTCTAAAATTCAACTTTTATCTATCTAATGAAAATATACTATCTTTTGAATTATACTATATTTTGCCTTTGTACTCAATAATTTATATATTTAATTTTTTGAGTTTTATTTTAAGAGTTTTTTTTCCCGTTAATATGTTTCATATGTTTCACTATCAACATATGAATACAAAAATGAAAGAAAATTGCGTATTGAGAATATATTTGTGATTCAAAAATAATATAAATAATATTTTATAAATTAATGAGTATTTTAATCATTCTCTTAATATAAAAAATTTAGAATGCCAATATCGTTTTCCTTAAAAATTATAATTATATGTAGCAGTAGCACACAACAAGATTGCCGAAACATTAACTTGAACCAACTTTTTCAAGCACGTCTTTAATTGCTTGTAACTGCCGTCACAACAATCGTTATCACAATATTTGAAATTCAAAAATCACAATTTAACTTCATGTTACGTGATCTTAATTATCAAAAACCAAACAATTAATAATAAAAAAAAACAAAAAAGAATAAAGCTACGTGTTATTTGGATTAGGCTTTTCTTCTATCTTTCCCAAAAGTATGATACAAGCGTGGCAAGAAAGCAGCGCGGCACACCAACTGGGCCCAATGGCCAATAGTCGCCAATTGCGTGTGCCCATCAAATAATATATTGCAAAATTCACTCACTCGGATAAGACTATTTGACCACAGAATCAAACCAACAGACACAGTTTTAAGGTGCTGGATTTTGCTGGTTATGCGCCGTTTGCCTGTCCCAGCACAACTTTTAGTACCACTTGTTTTAAAAAAAAAATACCATCAACTCCCAATCTATATATAAACATCCACACACCTAAACACACACAAGCAAGAAAAAACCAAAACTTTCTTTTGTCTGCAACGATGGAGCTCACAGTAGAAAAACTAGGCCTTCACTTCAAGTTTCCCTCCAGGCACCACCCAAACTCAAATACTTCTTTACATAATTTTCGTACCAAAATCTCTGATTTCATCAACAAAAATGTCTTGCTGATCAGCCCTGATCCAGGTTCAGAGTCTCTGTCTCTGACGGGATTCTTGAAATGTTTCGAGCTGATTAACATCACCGACAGGGCTTTCGCGAAGCTGGTGGCTGAAATCGACTACCCGATGAGCCGATGGGGCAAAAGGGCCACTGACGAGTATCTCAGCTACAGCCTGAGCTTGCTTGACGTGCTCAACTTAATCAACTCCTCTGTTTCTCATCTCAGCCATGCCAAGATCTCGATTTCCCACGCCCTGACCCTGATCAAGAACTCTCCATCTTCTGCTGCCAAGAATCTCAAGAAGGTCCCGATTAGAAATCTTGACAGGAAAAACCTCAAATTTGGAGGATTGATTAGCGGGATTGAAGAAAGGCCCTGTCCTGAAAAGGAATCTGTAGTTCTCCAGGCCCTGGTGATATCCAAGAAAATCGGGTTCTTGGCTCTGGGATTTGTATTGTCAGGTTTGTGCGGTGATGGCGAGCTTTACATGGAAACAAGAACATCATTTGCTGGAAGGTTTGAGGATCCCCTGGTAAAAGGCCTGGATTCGGGGTTCTGTAGACGGATTAGGGGAAAACAGGGGATTGTTGAAGAGGTGACAGAGGTGAATTGTGCGACGGAGAGGCTTTGTAAGACTATTGTATCTGGTGGAAAATGTGGTGAAGCTGTCGGGGAATTGAAGGCAAGATTGGAGGTGCTGGAAAGTTCAATCCAGGGCGTAGAGAAGCGTGCGAATGATATGTTTTCTCAGGTTTTGGCTACCAGGAATAAGTTGTTAGATAATCATAGGATGATGGGACAAAATATATGCAAGAAATAACTTGTACTTCAAGCTTTAATTGGTAGGTTTTCTTTTTCTTTTTTTTTTCTTTTTTGTTTGTTTGTTTGTTTGTTTAATAATTAGAAAGGAAGAAAGTTGACTCTTTCTACCACATTATCTATGAACCTTGGTGTTTGGTTGTTGTATTGGACACCTGAACAACCAAGGCAAGTACCGATTCTATTAGTATAGCACTATCAAGGGTCAAATATAATTACAGAAGTTAGTATTTGTCCACATTTAAATCGGAGAGTGCTCAATTGGTAGTTTAGTTGTACACGAGTAGGTGTAAACGTCACATATTCGTAAGTACACTCTTGTATATATTATGGAAATGGTACATCCAAGTTTACATTCGGGGGATCTTGGGTTTTTGTTAAGACTTAAGAGCACTTGGATTAAAGATCTCAAAACTAGATCATGTCCATTAATTGTGCAAATCCAAGCGCACGGTTAAACATTCTTTGATGGACCCAAAAAGTAATTCAAAATGTATTTATTATGTCCATCTCACTAACAATTTAATCTGAGAATTTCACACACACACACACACACACACACACACACACACAAAAAGAAATATTGCCAACTGCCAAAAAGTGACTAGTCTTGAGAAATTATTTGTATAAAGTAATTTAATTTGGACGAAATGAGATAGCAGTACCGTATTTTTTTGCTTCCAAATAAACCATTGCATTCACATTTTATCCATAGATTTATGACTTTCTATATCGTTAGTTTTTTCTTTTGACAAAAAACAAAATTTTGAATGAAATGATCTTAACTTCTAGTATTATACACAAACATAAAAATATATTCTCGAAGAAATGAAGAAAAAAGAGTGAAGGAAAATTTCGAACAAAATGAGAAAAAAAGAAAAGACTTCCCCATCTAATGGGGCGAAAGTCCATTCGTCATTACAAAAATAATAAAACTAGGGTTTTGGTCTCAATAAGCACAACTTTTTAAAGCTCGGGCTTTATTTTAATTGTAAGGACATGAAACAGTTCAAAAACATTAACTATCCAATATGTATGCTAATATATTTTTAGGAACCCGCAAGATTGTTGTAGAAAGCCATATTCAACCATATAAATGGGTACAGAAAGAACAAGAAATATTATAACGGATTGAGAGGGATTTGTGGTACGTCGAGGTCAAACTAAGTGCGTCGAGGACTGGTGGATTACTCTCTGGGGACCAAACCGCCAACGCTTCAATACCTGCAAACCACACATCAAGTTTTGGTTATTATATTTATTTATTTATTTATTTATTTTTATAATACATACATCAATCCACTCGCGCACGCGTCTTAGAATTCGAATTTTAATATTATACATGACTTTCATGCTTTTAAGATGGAATACATGTCCGTTATATAATTATTGTATAGGACCTTGAACTCCCTTTTCACACGATTGTGGTTCCCATTGGATAGAGGAAAAAAAAATTATTTTGCCCTTTTTGGGGAGTCGTGATTGTTAAAATACCCTAACTTTTTAAAATATTTAACTTTTACCCTAAACCGAGCTATCAAAGCTCGGTTTTACTGTGTTGGCAGAGTATGACTGAGCTTTGGAAGCTCGGTCTAAGTTTTTTTTTTTTTTTTTTTTTCAGAAAATAAAGACCGAGAGCTCGGTCTATGATTTAAATTTTTTTTTAAATAAATTATAAGGCCGAGCTATTGAAGGTCGGCCATATATATATATATATATATATTTGGAAAACTAAATATTATTTTAATTTTTGATTTTTAATTTTTTTTAAATATATTTTTCAATGCAGTATATAAACATGCTCCAATCCAAAAATTTAATTCACAAACTTCTCATTCAATGTCGCATTTTTTATTTACGAGTTGTAATAAATTCTATAAGTATTTTAACAAAATAGATTTAATTAAAAAGATAAAATAACAAAATATCAAATTTCAGTTAAAAATAGTGGTCATTATAAAATATCACATATAATTTTATTTTTTTTAATTTGAAGACCGGGCTCTAAGAGCTCGATCAAGCTAAATATTTTTTTTTTAATTTGAAGACTGAGCTCTAATTAAGAGCTCGGTCAAGGTATTAAATTTTTTTTTTTCGAAAAGTTTTTTTCTATGCACTATATAAACAAGATGTTCCAACCCAAAATTTTTTAACTCACAAACTTCTTATTCACTTTCGCAACATTGCAATTCTATCTCCCAATATTAAAAATTTTCTCTCACAAATCTCACTCACAAAAAATTTTTATTTATTGAAGAGGTATGTCAATTCATCGTCATTTGTGTAGTCTTGAGAGTTCGGATGTGTTATACGCACAGGACAGTCATAGGTCCGAATTAATAGCAGAAGGTGAGGAGCTTGGGCCATTGGATGTTAGGGCAATGTATATAAATTTTTGAAAAATTATCGAAGAACAGCCATTGCATGTTAATGTGCTACAAATGCTTTATGGGATGAGATTTTATGGAGTGTTCACGTGTAGTCGTATTGAGATAGACCATGCGCTTATCACTGCGTTGGTAGAGAGGTGGCGGCCGGAAACAAATACGTTTCACTTTTCGATTGGCGAAGCAACTGTAACGTTAGAGGACATTGCAATTCTATGGGCATTGTCCGTCAGGGGCAGTCCTTTAGTGGGTCATGTACAGGGGGAACAAATTGGGTTGAAAAATATGGTGAATTGTTAGGATTTGTTCCAAATGACTCGAATCTTTTGTCGTCACGTATTGTTGTAAAAGAGATTCTAAATTGCCTCCGAAACCACCGAATTAGTGATTCTTTATCAGCAGAGGCTATCTTGCAATACACAAGATGTGTGGCCTTGGGACTCATCTCAAGCCTAATGATGCCCGAGAAAAGCAAAAAATTTGTCGGGTTACATTATTTACTTCATATGGATGATGTCCAACGTACCCAGTCTTTTAGCTGGGGTTCTGTTGTATTGGCGTTCCTATATCGGGAGCTGGCTGTTGCTTCAAGGTGGGAGGCAAACTCGATATCTGGCCCGATTCAATTAGTTCAGGTATTAAATTTATAGAGTGTTTATCATATTAATGCTTATTAAAGAGAGAAAACTAATATGAGTGAGTTGGTTTATTTTTTGTATTGTAGATTTGGGCATAATCTCGTATCACAACAATAACACCAGTGCCCGTATTTCGAAGGTTGCTAACAGGGAAAGATTTGGATTGTTATGACGCTGAAAAAACCACAGTCCCATTTAGTGCCCGATGGAGTAATTACTATAGATATACAGATACGGTTAGACATTCGTTACCTGTCGCTAGAGAATTGTTTGATAGGATATGTGACAAAGAGGTTTGACACGATTATTTATCAATCTCAAGCAATTTATTTTGTATTTGACCAAGTATGAAACAATAGAGTTATGTGAATCATTTTCAGTTCAAATGGCATCCGTATGACCCCAATGCCCCCGAGATTGCTGGACTACCGGGTGAGAGAGGGGAGGAGTACTGGCATGCTTCAGTACCACTGTTGAATTATGCGATCATTGAGTTTCATCATGTTGAGCGTGTTTTGAGACAGTTCCGGATCCTCCCAACATTACTATGGCAGAGAGAACTTTGCCAAGAGTAGATAGGCGGGGTCATAATTCAACAAAGGATTGGGGATTAGCATACGCTAGTTACACACGGATGTAGAATAACGTCCAAGAGGTCATTGTTAACAGTGCTCCAATCTCTTCGAAGGTATCACATGTGGAGGATGGTTACTTTGCGTGGTATATGAGGCATACTGCTTGACAAATCAGTCCGCCACAAGGGTATGAACTAGGAAGGGGTTATCAACCTTCCAATCTGGCAGCATGGCGTATCGTGGTTAGTATCTTTTTAAACATTGCATGAATAAAATTTGTATTTCTTATTTGATGAAAAATATTAAGTCGAACAACTCGTTGCATTCAAAGAGCCTCTTGGATGCCATCGATTCTATCTTAGGCACCTTTGCTCGAATTTAAACGCAAAGGTCAAAAATATCCTCGCCAAATTAAAGACCTATGCTGGTGTGCTGGGAATGCTCCAATTGAGTTTGACTTTAACAAGATCATGGAGCAAATACAAGCAACCAAACCCGAGGCGGCAAGATACTTAGAACGCATCGACTTGGAGAAATAGACATTCGTATACGACGGTGGAAAACGGACATGCATAATGACCACAAATATGTCCGAATGTATTAATGGCGCCTTCAAGGGTGGTCGTCGTTTGCCCATCGTCGCGTTCGTCCATCTCACCTTCAACCGCACCATAAATTGGTTCCGTCAGCGTTCTACTATGGGAAACGGTATGTGATCAAATAACCAACCTTGGACCGATCATGTATATGCCTACTACAATGCTTACAAAGATGCCTCACTATCGCATGTTGTCGAGAATTTTGTGTACCATGAACGTACGGTATCAATACTTGCCAGAGACACAGGACACGGGGCTAGTCGTCGATTTGTTGTGAAACTAACAAAAGGTACATGCTCTTGTGGGATTTGACAACAGTTTGGTATACCATGCTCACATGCCTTAGACGCGGCAACCCAATTTTCGATGGACACCAGTCAAATGTTTGCGTGGTACTACAATATAGAATCTTACCAGCAAACATATATGGGTATATTCGAGCCTATTTGGGATGAGGCTTATTGGCCAGAAGCTGATTTCAAATTAGTACACAATCCCGACAGGTTAAAGGAGCAACGACGCGACCGTGATGTTACCACTCGCATTCATAATGAGATGGACCAACCACAAATTAGGAAAAGATCAAGGCAACGTGCCCAACAACGCCAATAATTGGTACACATCAATACTAATTTATCATATATTTATGCTTTCTTTATTTGGAATAAAAAATTTCAATTTACATTATCTCTGTTTATGTGATATTTTATAATTACCACAATATTTTTAACTGAAATTTGATATTCTGTTATCTTATCTTTTTAATTAAATCTATTTTGATAAAATACTTATAGAATTTATTACAACTCGTAAATGAAAAATGCGATATTGAATGAGAAGTTTGTGAATTAAAATTTTGGATTGGAGCATGTTTATATACTGCATTGAAAAATATATTTAAAAAAAATTAAAAATCAAAAATTAAAATAATATTTAGTTTTCCATAAAAAAATATATATATATGGCCGAGCTATTGAAGCTCAGCCTTCTAATTTATATATATATATATATATATATATATATATATATTAAACTAATATGGCCGAGCTTCAATAGCTCGGCCTTATACTTTTAAAAAAAAAATTATTAAAAATTATGGCCGAGCTTCAATAGCTAGGCCTTATAATTTATTTAAAAATAAATTTTTAAATCATAGACCGAACTCTTGAAGCTCGGTCTTCAAATTTTAAAAAAAATACAAATTAATTACTTAGACCGAGCTCTTAAATCTCGATCTTTATTTTCTAAAAATAAAAAAATAAAAAAATAAAAAAATTTAGACCAAGCTTTGGAAGCTCGGTCATACTCTGCCACAGTAAAATCGAGTTTTGATAGCTTGGTTTAGGATAGAATTTAAATATTTTAAAAAATTAAGATATTTTGACAATCACGACCCCCAAAAAGGACAAAATAAAAATTTTTTCTTGGATAGAGGGGGTGGGAATGGCTGCCAGTGCTGACTTCATAAGTGTTGGTCACAGAGGTGATTATTAAAATTCGTTATATGAACTTGAAGCTTGTCTTCTTTATTTCATGTTCCATACCCATGTATAATACAATAAAATAACTAAGCAAAACGTGGCATCTTTTTTTATATTGTATTTCAATCAATTCCTTTATTGTTCAGACCAATCTTGATTGAGTCGATGCATCACCTCATCAACATTGGCTTTTTTTGTACGTACCATCTTCCACTATAACTTATTATAAAATTTGCAATGATTTTTTTTTTTCGTTGCAATTAGTTAAACTTTGGTAATAAAAATATGATATTTATTATTTATTAATGATTCTTTTAGAATAAAATTTTTTATTATTATAAAAAATGTGATTTCTCTCGGTTGTCATTTTTGTAGTTTATTTGGCAATAATATTTACAAATCACAACAAAATATTTTGTTAAAAAATAATTGTTTTAGGAACAACATGAAAATATAGCTAATAGTGTTGTTTTTACAACAAAATATTGTTGTTGGTTATACATATATTCAGTTATAATAATTTTAAGTAATTGGCAACGAAATATTATCATGCCAATATATCAAAAATTTTACAATGAAGAAATTCATGGCAGTTGTACCTTATTGAGCAATGAAATATGGCATCGTAAATATATTGATAAATTAGGAATTAAATTTTTTGTTGGGAAATAATTGTGAGCTTTTGTGGACAAAGTATTTCGTACTAAAATATTTAGTAAGTTCGTAATTAAACACTTTTACTGCGAAAGTTTTCATTGCGAATAATTTAATACTTTTAGGCACCAAATATTTTGTCGCAAATTGTTAAAATATTTAGGAGAATACGCAAAACCTTATAACCATTTTTTTCTTTATTTAAAAAGTCAAGGAAATTAATTTTCAATTAATAGACTTTTAAATTAATTTAACAATGTAAAAAAAATATCTATCAATTTCTCATTTTTTTAATAGAGGATATGTAATTTTTGTATTTTTAACTTTAAATAATAATGTTGACTTTTGATAAATGGACAACTTAACCTAAACTTAATTATTTGTTAAATCGAGTTGTTAAATTGTACAAACTAAGGATAAGTAACGACTTAATCATATTAAAAATAATAAATTGATAATCTTACCTAAATTTAATAAGTGTAAAAATATAGTAATACATAAATAAATTACCAACATTGTCTAACGGCTACCAAACTTCCATGCCTCATGCGACACTCGGATTCGATTCTAAACTAGTGCATACTATTTGATGCGTGCTTGTTCCCTTGCCATGGCTCAAATTCGGGTTTGGTTGCCATTGAGGGTTCGAATCATGCGACGAGCAAGTGGGCTTAATTGATAGTTCGAATCACGATGACTTTTTGGAACGAAAAAAATATTTTTAGGCATAAATAGTTTCATCGAGAAAAGAAGTATTTGTGGACAAACATTTTCGTTGTCAAAAAAATATTTTGAGGCACCTAATATTTTGTTGTTACAGATCATGCCTTTTGCAACGAAATATATCATTGCAAATTTCATAAAATGCTAACTTCATAATATAATATTTAACAAAGAAATATTATTTTTACCAACGAAAAATATATAATTTTTGAGATAATATTATATGTTGCGAATTATACAAAAGTTGCAACGAAATCAATAATGTTGCCTATTTACAATGTTTAAGCAATGAATTTTATTTTTCGTTGCAAGGAACTTTTAGCAACGAAGATTTGTCCGCGAAGTTGGCAATGAAAATATTTCATTGTTAATACATTTAGCAACGAAAAATTATACTTTTCACAACAAAAGTTAAAACTAAAATTTGTTGTGGTGTTCGTATTTCATCCCGATCATTTGGATGATATTTTATAATTTTCGTATGCAACTATGATTTTGAATGAAAACTTTCGAAATTGATTCTCTCTCGATTGTGCTTCAAATAATCTTAACGACTTTCATTAATTGATCAATCCCATTGCAATTTTGATTTTCTTTCGAAATATTTTTCCGTTCTGACCAAATTGTTTAAGAAATTTAAGAAAATTTTAAGTAGCTTGTAATTTCAATTTCTCACTTAAATGTGTTTTCTGATCTCAAACCTAGAGCAACTTCAATTAGGTTTTTTTTTTTTTATCTTTTTATTTTTTGCTTGTGGGCGTTTTTTAGTTTACTTATTATTTTTAACTTTGAAAATATAACGAGTAACTCATAAGTTTTTAAAATTCTAATATGGGGTCATCAGATCATATAATAAGCTGTTAGTTTAATATTTAATAAAGAGCATTATAAATATATAGTTGTAGAAAAAAGTTAGTCGCCCTTGCCCGTTGGGAAGAGGGGTGGGACTGATGATCTACCCCCTAATCCAGATTAACTAAATAGAAGACAACACTATCAAAAACGTACAGCACATAGTTGGGGTACTGAATGGCAATTTCCGCTACAATCTGGAGGACAATTTTATAATTATCGTGACTAACTTCATTGAATTGCTAAGAAAAGGTGCTCTACGAGACTCAAAACTACCATACTACCAAAAACTAAGCCGGGTCGCATCTAGATAATGGTAGCCCATACCCGTCATGATATGATTTCAAACACGTAGCTCGTCGTCACTATTCAGTCCAATCCTACATGTTATCACCAATCAAACGCCAACATGTTACATCTAATGAGATGAGGCCAAAAGTCTTTTTCCATGTACATTCTTTTTTTTTTTCTTTTTTTCTAAATAGAAAAAAAAAGGATTAATTGCAATTTTCATCATGTATATATTGATGTTTGATAATTTTGATCATGGTCAGATTTAAATTACCAATATCGTCCTGTAAGTCCTAAACTTTCAAAAAATTGGTCTTTTTATGCGGAAAATTGTTAAACTTGCCAGAAATGATCACTTGTCGGGCATGGATCGCCTAAAATTGATGTATTGGATATTTTTGGAGATTTTAGCCAATTTGGTCCCATACGATATATTTGTTAGCCGATTTTGTCCCAAATTTTTTTTTAGCCAAAATAGTCCCCCTAGATAGTACTCTCTCTTCAAAATGGTCCCTACGTTAAAAATTAACGGGAAACACACGTGCAACTCACATGCACCGTTAAGTTTTAAATGGAGGGAGTTATACGTGGGACTACTTTAACCAATTTTGAAAATTTGGGACCAAGTCGGCAAGCACTTCTATACTGTGGGACTAATTTGGCTCAAATGTATATTTAATTTTAATCATGACTTGATGCATAATTGATTTCTCATCCAAGTTGAAGGACTAATTAAATCATGTTATTTAAGTTTGGAACATTCTTAATTCTTTTATTCAAACTTAGGAATTTTCATGTGGGATGAGATTGTCAGTAAACTCATTCTCTAACGATCTCTCATTTATGCATACGCGTGTCACTACACTTGATGTCCATGAAACAATACATCTCTCATTTGAAATTATCATAAATGTAAGTCTTTTAATTAGTCAAGTCGATACCACACTCTCAATTAGACTCAATAATTTTGAGTAATTTTGATCATATTTTACAGACTTGTTTCAAGACTTTGAGTAATATTTAATGTGATCATAGAGATTCATCCACAAACATTAAATATAAATAATATAAATAATGCTATGCAATGAAGATTGCCAAAAAATATTAAATGTTTGTGATTGAATCTCCATGATTACATTAAAGCCGTGATACTTGGCTTCACATAGAAATGGAAGTCTTAAAACAAGTCTGTAAAACGTAATCAAAATTACTCAAAGTTATTGACTCTAACATAGAGTGGGGTATTGACTTGACTCATTAAAAGACTTGCATTATGACTATTTCAAATGGGAGATGTATTGTTTTATGGACATCCAGTGTAGTGACACTCGTATGCATAAATGAGTGCTCGTTAGAGAATGAATTTATTAAGAATTCTATCCCACATGAGATTCCTAAGTGGGAATAAAAGAATTAGGAATGTTCCAAGCTTATAACGTGATTTAAGTGGTTCTTAGACTTGGATGAGTAATTAATTATGCATCAAGTCATGATTAAAATTAAATATACATTATAGCCAAATTAGTCCCACAGTACAAAAGCGCTCCCCGAATTTGGTCCCAAATTTTCAAAATTGATTAAAGTAGTCCCACGTGTAACTCCCTCATTTTAAAAATTAATGGCGCACGTGAGTTGCACGTGCATTTCCCGTTAGTTTTTAACGGAGGGACCATTTTGGAGAGAGAGTACTATCTAGTGGGACTATCTTGGCTAAAAAAAAAATTTGGGACAAAATCGGCTAGTGAATATATCGTATGGAACCAAATTGGCAATTATCTCTGTCTTTTTATATAAATATGACATGTAATTGACCAAAAAAATTGTTGGATATGTAAGCAAAATTTCACTTAATCCCACCAAAAAAAAAAGGAGAAAAAATTCCTCATCTTCCCCCCCACCCCCAAAATACAGAAAACGTAAAAAAAAATAAAAACATGCACAAACACACAGACAATAAGAAGTTGATCACTCAAACTTTATCCAATATCAAAATCGATCATACATTTGAGTTGCTCATAAGATGAGGATCTTGTTTATGTAAAAAAGAGGGAGGAAAGACGGCCGAAAATAGCAGAACGACTTAAGTTCGAATAAATTTAATGAATCAATTTTTAAGCATGTGTTTTCACGTAAATTTATTTATTTTTTATTTTTTTGCAGGTTTTGGGGTGGGTGGGGGTGTAGGGGTGGGGTAGGATGAGGGAGAGGGAGAGGGGGGTAGTTGTGGGAGGGAATGGTAGGAGGAAAAAAATGATATATATTTTATATTTTTAAGCCACACTCGTACACCCCCGATAGGCACGGCGAGTTGGCTAGGCTTGGGCCTGGTTTCGTTCAAAATACATTCTTAAGTTCAATCTATGCCCACATGTGCACGTTGTTGCCCATCCAGCTGACGTGGCAGGCGGTTGAACTTGTGTTTCGGTTCGTTCAAAGTACATTGTTTTTGAATAAATTTCAAATAGAATTTGGGTCAAATAGGGCCAAAAGCTAGCTAAAAATTAAGTTGAATCACTTAACTGATGTGACTAAACCTAGTTGAGTACGACTCGGGTGCCTGCCCAATGGATATGGGCATGCAAAAAAGCATGGATCCACGCCTAAACCAGTTCGGTCCTTCCACAACTCTTCAACTATTATAAATAGACCACAATGGAGGCATTTTAAATCATTCTAATCCAACAATAAACATTTTTAGCATTCTACATTTGAGTTCCAAAAGTTTCCAAAAGCATTCAGAAGTATTCTTTTCATTTCGAGAGTTCAAGATACCTTTAAAGTTCGTTATTTTTAATTTTGGAGTGCTCTTATTTTGGTAAAGAGGTCGTTATATCTTAGAAGACAATTTGCCATAAACCGTGAGCACCAATGTGGAGTAATTGCTTTTTAAAGACAGAGAATCTAACTCTCACCTCGACCTACCCATAACTTAATCACGACCCTATAAAGCACTGCTTTCCAACCAGTGTATACAAGTTCAAGAGGAAGAAGAATAGCAATAGTGTGATTTGTCTCTTGGGAAAAGTGCACAGTACTCTCCTGTGGTTTGCGAATCTAGCACGGTCAACCCTATGATTTTTTAATTCTCAAATTTGCCCACCACCCCCTAAATCATATTTGTCAATTTTAAAATCAAAATAACTAAATTGCCCATCACCCATTGCGGGAGCACCGCTCGAGCATCGCTGGACCGCCACGCCGCCGTCTCTGAGATGGTCATACTATACACCAAATCATTCGTCTCATCGAGTCTGTCAAAAGCCCTCAATTACTATCTTCAAAATCTAATTTGATTGGATTTAATTAGACAAAAATATATAGAAACCCTAACTCACCCTTTTCACTTTTATCAAGCAATTACTCCGCCACCAACGGTCGAATCCCAAAATTAAGGCTACCATTGTGTTCCCCATGTCAAAGCACTCCAAACCCAGTTGAACTTCACTGGAAAAATCGTCGGATTCCGGCAACCCATCGCCATCGCACGACCACCGCCGCTACTGCCATTTCTCCAATGGCCGAAACACCATAACGCCACCATTGTTGCGTTCCTCTCCTCGAGCTGATCAATTTACACTACTCACACGCTCGATTTGGCTAAGAAACGAGAGAGATATGAACAAAATAAGATTTATATATATGTGTATATGTATATATTGTAATAATGTAGAAACCTAAGGGTAAAAATGTCATTTTACACCTGAAAATGAATAATTTTCGCACTAAATGCACGTGTATAACACCGCACGCCAAAAAGATCTGTTAAACTTGATTTTTATAACCACAGGGTTAAATTTGAGAATTAGAAAACCACAGGGTTCAGCGTGTTAGTTTCGTAAACCACAGGGGAGTACTGTGTATTTTTCCTTTGTCTCTCTTTAGAGCCAACTTACAAATGAACAACATATATTTGGAAATGGACTTCAACAAAAAAACAAGAATAGATTATAACTAATAATACTTTCGTCTTGTCGATAAGGCCTAGCTCAATTGGTCAAATTGAGACTCTAAAACTATAAAGTCTTGAATTGATTCCCCATTGAATTGTGTGATCAAGGATGGCAATGGATCCGGGTTAGACGTGGACCCGAACTCATTAAGGGTGGGTTTTTAGACTCCTAACCAGTTTCGGGGCGGATCCCAAGTTTTTATTTTAAAACTTGGACTCGGCCCAAACCCAACCTGTTAGTATTTTATGTATATTTTTTTAATTATTTTATGTAAATTTATATGATATAGATCTATGCTTCATATATAAAGTTATACATTATGTAAATAGTCACATAAAAAAATAAATATGATACTCTTGTATATAAAAATAATTATATAATATTAGTAATTAAGTTATGATTTCAAAATATGCGCAAATAAATACATAATAATGATGTTTACATTTTTAAAAATTAAAATATGTTCATGAAAATTCATAAATAATTAGCATTTTGGTAATACTATTATTTTTTCATGTTTAGAAAGTATTGATAAAATAAATTTTCTTTAAAAAAAATATTTTTTTAATTATTTTTAAAATATAAACTGAGTCTACTAGGTCGAATCCAAATCCCATTGGACCCACTGAGTTTGAGGCGGGTCCGGATCCAAAAATTTCCTAGCGGGGCAAGTCTTGGGTTTGACCAAACCCGCCCCATTGCTATCCCTAAGTGTGAATTGTATTTCATAGTAGTATTTATTATACTTCGCAGTAATTTAGTCATTTATTAATTATTGTAATAGCATGTTTGATTTTGTATTTGATGATAATTAATATTTATCTAATAATAATAATATAATTTTTTTTGGTGTACAATATATAATTGATTCACGCAAAAAAAGGGAAAAAAATGTTCTTCCCAATGAAATAATATATCTGGTAAAATTTTACCCAAAAATACTTTTTTAAGAGCATTGTTGTCAATATCATTTTTTTGTTGCGCTCTAATCCCTCGTCTTTTTTTCCTTTTTTCAGCAAAAATTGGCGAGAATGTTATTATTGCATTTCCTAATTAGAAGAATACTTAGAAATGAACAGAACAGCGTATCTTAAATGAACCATCTTTGAGTATGAACTTGAACTAGAATGAGGAAATGGATAAGAATTAGAACTCAAGCTTATACTTAGAGATTACACAAAAAATGGCTTAATAATCAATTATTACTATTTGAGACATGGGCTTGCCTAACGAAGAGAGTGACACTCGAATAATGGTGGGACAACCTAGAATCGTATATATATATGTTTAAAACCATATCCAGAATTTTAATCCCATAAAGGACATAGAGCAAAAGACACCTTCCCATAGAGCAAAAGACACTTTCCCTTTGTATCCTTGTTGATAGGAATCTCAATGCGGGCACCATTTAATCCCTCCCAATTCAAAAAGGCATGTCCACCACTTATGTGGAAGTCATCTTCAATATAATTGGTTGAGTGTTCTCTTCAGAAACACTCAATCCACCAATTTTATGACAAATCCTATGTCTACATCAATACATGAATAATACATGTTAAGCAATAATATGATACAAATCTTGATCCATTCTACACCTACAACACTTATTCATGGGTGACAAATAATGTACACTAAAAGCTACATGTACATTAAATCAACAAATAAAATTTCTAACTTTGAAATCTATGAGGAACCCTAGGAGTCGATACAACCTCCCGGCCGGATTTTATCACCTCCTAACGACTCGGTATCTGATTAATTGCAATTTTCATCATGTATATATTGATGTTTGATAATTTTGGTCATGGTCAAATTTAAATTCCCAATATCGTCCTGTAAATCCTAAAATTTCAAAGAATTGGTCTTTTTTTGCGGAAAATTGTTACGCTCACCAGAAATGATCATATGCCGGGCAGGGATAGCTTAAAATTGATGTATTGGATATTTTTGTCTCAAGTTACACCATATATTATGTGTCTTTTCATATAAATATCACATGTAATTGACCAAAAAATTGTTGGATATGTAAGCAAAATTTCACTCAATCCCACCAAAAGAAAAAAGGAGAAAAAAAATTCCTCAGCTCCCCCCACCACACCCCACCCCACCCCACCCCCAAAATACAGAAAACATAAAAAATAAAAATAAAAATAAAAACACGCACAAACACACAAACAATAAGAAATTGATCGCTCAAACGTTATCCAATCTCAAAATCGATCATATATTTGAGTTGCTCATAAGATGAGGACCTCGTTTATGTAAAAAAGAGGGAGGAAAGACGGCCGAAAATAGCATAACAGCTTGAGTTTGAATAAATTTAATGAATCAATATTTAAGCATGTATTTTCACGTTAATTTATTTTATTATGATTATTATTATTATTTTTTTTTTTTTGCAGGTTTTGGGATGGGTGGGGGTGTAGGGGTGGGGCAGGGCGAGGGAGAGGGAGAGGGGGGTGGGAATGGTAGGAGGAAAAAAATGATATATATTTTATATTTTTGAAAAAAAAAAATTTATATAAATTTATATATTTATAATAATAATATTGAAATATTACTTTACAATATAAGTTTACTATGTTTTTTTAGAGAAAAATATGTGATGCAAATTTGTAATTCTATATTGATAATATTTATTTATATATAATATAATTTTATATTTTTTTAATGAAATATAATATCTAGTTATTTATTTATTTACTATATTTTAGATATTGAATACAAAAATATACTCAAATATCAAAATCCTCTTAATATTTTAATGTTAAATACAAAGCTTATTATTTTTATCTAAATATTGCCTACAATGTTTATTATTTTTTTTTCTTTTTCAATTTCGTGTCACATTTTTTAAATTCATTACATCCTTGATAAATGCCAACATGCAATGCTGACTGTACTTCATACATGCCATGTAGAATTAAAAAGTCTAGCATGACAATTCCAGGCAACCCGTGGTAGGCACATGACCATTTCCTGAGAGTTTAACAATTTGCACTTAACAATAAAAGGGTCAGTTTTTCAAAATTTTAGGACTTATAGGACGACATTGAGAATATAAGTTTGATTAGGATAAAAAATATCAAACATCAATAGGTATAGGACAAAAATTACAATTAAGCCGGTAAAAAAAAAATATATCTTTTTCCATGTATATTAATTCAAAGTTCGTATATGAGTGATGAAAAAATTTATTTCAAAACTAAAATTTTTAAAAACTACTTCACAGCGTGTTGTTTTATCAAAAATCATTTTCTTTCTTTGTATTTCTTTATCAAAATAAAAACAATTTTTATAATTAGGTCAAATCGAAAGAGGTTGGATTGTAGTTTACCCTATATTTATATTAAAACTTATGTTAATATAGAATTATCTATACAGTCTTGTGTTGCGAAGGTGCCTCAAACTGTAACTTTGGAAGGCTAGAAGTATTGTTAGAAATTGATTTTATATAGTCGGTGGATGATCAACTTAGAACAATCATTTAAATGAGCTTAATTTATTATTTGACAAAATAAATTGGTTTTTGTATTTTACATTGTGAGGAGATACGAAAAGTGTGTTTAACTAATCAAAGCCAATTTCAAGTGAATGAGCAAGTAATTGCACAAGAGAACATATTAAATAGCTAAATAGAGTTGTACTAATGTGTGATGGAAGATGAAAAATTGCCATTTCAAAAAATGATATAAAAACTTGTTATATTTATGTCTCAATTGACTCGTAAGGGGTTTGACCCCCAAGGGGTCCCCCAAGTGTGTAAATGGGGGAGGACCTTCGTGCCAATAGGCTTGACCTAAGCCACACTCATACACCCCCGATAGGCATGGCGGGTTGGTTAGGCTTGGGCCTAGTTTCATTCAAAGTACATTCTTAAGTTCGATCCATGTGCATGTTGTTGCCCGTCCAGTCGATGTGGCAAGCGGTTGAACTTGTGTTCTGGTTCGTTCAAAGTACATTGTTTTTGAATAAATTTTGAATAGAATTTGGGTCAAAATAGGGCCAAAAGCTAGCTCAAAATTAAGTTGAATCACTTAATTGGTGTGATTAAACCAAGCTAAGTGCGACTTGGGTGCCCGCCCAATGGATCTGGGCATGCAAACAAGCGTAGATCCACGCCTAAACCAGTTCGGTCCTTCCACAACTCTTCAACTATTATAAATAGACCCCAATGTAGGCATTTCCAATCATTCTAATCCAAAAAAAAAAAAAAAAAAACATTTTTAGCATTCTACATTTGAGTTCCAAAAGTTTCCAAAAGCATTTAGAAGTATTCTTTTTATTTCGAGAGTTCAAGATACCTTTAAAGTTCGTTATTTTTAATTTTGGAGTGCTCCTATTTTGATAAAGAGGTTGTTATATCTTAGAAGGCAATTTGTCATAAACCGTGAGCACCAGTGCGGAGTAATTGCTTTTTAAAGACAGAGAATCTAACTCTTACCTCGACCTACCCATAACTTAATCACGACCCTATAAAGCACTACTTTCCAACTAGTGTATACAAATTCGAGAGGAAGAAGAATAGCGATGGTGTGATTTGTCTCTTTTTAGAGCCAACTTACAAATGAACAACATATATTTAGACATGGACTTCAACAAAAAAAAAACAAGAATAAATTATAACTAATAATACTTTCGTCTTGTCGATAAGGCCTAGCACAATTAGTCAAATTGAGACTCTAAAACTATAAAGTCTTGAATTGATTCCCCATTGAATAGTGTGAGCAAGGATAGCAATGGATCTGAGTTAGACCTGGACCCAAACTCATTAGGGGTGGATTTTTAGACTCCTAACCAGTTTCGGGGCGAATCCCAGGTTTTCATGTTAAAACTCTGACTTGACCCGAACCCAACCTATTAGTATTTTATGTATATTTTTTTAATTATTTTATGTAAATTTATATGATATAGATCTATGCTTCATATATAAAAGTATATATTATATAAATAGTCACATAAAAAAATAAATAGGATACTCTTGTATACACAAATAATTATTTTATATTAGTAATTAAGTTATGATTTTAAAATGAGTGCAAATAAATACATAATAACGATGTTTACTTTTTAAAAAATTAAAATATGTTCATAAAAATTCATAAATAATTAACATTTTAGTAATACTGTTATTTTTTTCATGTTTAGAAAGTCATGATAAAAAAAATTCTTTAAAAAGTTATTTTTAATTATTTTTAAAATATAAACTGGGTCTACTAGGTCCAATCCGAACCCGATTGGACCCACAGAGTTTGAGGCAGGGTCGGACCCCGTTGCTATACCTAAGTGTGAATTGTATTTCATAGTAGTATTTATTATACTTCGCAGCAATTTAGTCATTTATTAATTCTTGTAATAGCATGTTTGATTTTGTATTTGATGATAATTAATATTCATATAATAATAATAATAATAATAATATAATTGATTCACGCAAAAAAAAGGGGAAAAAAATGTCCTGCCCAATGAAATAATATATCTGTTAACATTTTACCGAAAAATACTTTTTTAAGAGCATTGTTGTCAATATCAATTTTTTGTTGCGCTTTAATCCCTCGTCTTTTATTCTTTTTTCGGCAAAAATCGGCGACAATGTTACCATTGCAATTCCTACTTAGAAGAATACTTAGAAATGAACAGAACAGCATATCTTATATGAACCATCTTTGAGCATGAACTTGAACTAGAATAAGGATATGGATATGAATTAGAACTCAAGCTTATACTTAGAGATTACACAAAGCATGGCTTAATAATCAATTAATACGATTTGATATATGGGCTTGCCTAACGAAGAGAGGGACACTAGAATAATGGTGGGACAACCTAGATTCGAATATATATGTTAAAAAGCATATCCAAAATTTTAGTCCCATAAAGGACCTAGTGCAAAAGACACTTTCCCTTCGTATCCTTGTTGATAGGAATCTCAATGTGGGCACCATTTAATCCCTCCCAATTCAAAAGGCATTTCCACCACTTATGTGGAAAGTCATCTTCAATATAATTGGTTGAGTGTTCTCTTCAGAACCACTCAAACCACCAAATTTATGACAAATCCTATGAGGAAAAAAAAAAAAAAAAAAGAATAATACATGTTAAGCAATAATATGATACAAATCTTGTTCCATTCTACTCCTACAACACTTATTCATGGGTGACAAATAATGTACACTAAAAGTTACATGTACATTAAATCAACAAATAAAATTTCTAACTTTGAAATCTACGAGGAACTCTAGGAGTCGATATGACTTCCCGGCCGGATTTTATCGCCTCCTGACGACTCGGAATCGTGTCGTCGAATAGCCTGTTGTCAGGATTCTCGGCATAGCACACATAGTAACAACTCACACATGCATGGGGCAGTGCCATGGCAATCCTAGTCTGTCACAAGTACCAAATAAAAGTATTATGTTAATCAGAACCCCAAGAACGCAAATATTAAACAAATGATCATCAACTTGTTCACATGGCCTAAATTCAATTATTGAATTGGAAAGATTAGAATATTTGGAACTGGTTTTAGTAAAAAGAGGCCACCTACCATTAGGTACCCAATGAAGGCGGCTAGGACCGAGAGGGTTGCAATGTAGCCAGGGTGCACGGTGGCTGTCCATGCTGCCACGACTATGGTGCAGATTGAGCCACTGCAAACTCCAGTCAGGAAACAAATGGCACTCGTTATGTCAGAATCAACAACCTCAACCATCCCTCTCTTGACAAAGAGCTCCCAAGTGTCTTGTGATGCTTTCACAAAACCTTTTCCATATGCAGCAATCTGGCCAGAAAACATCATTTTATCAAATGATTCAGTTTTGGTCCCAAAATTAGTTTATGATAGCAATAATCCTAAATGTATAAATTCAGACAACAATACTAATTCACAAACACGCGAAAGGCCTTCGATTGGCATCACAAACACAGGATTCAATTGTTACAAGATAAAAATTACCTGAACGTATGCCCAGCCATTTCCTCGGCTGAAGATGGAGTTCATGACCTTAAGACAGCAATGTGCACAAAAGAACATGAATTCATCTTCTCCCTCAATAAGATTCAACCCTCGGGCCACGATTCTCAGAGCTTCGATTGAGGGCAGAAAGAGCGATCCAAGGCAAGCACTTCCAAGATTCTTGGACAAAGCCCGTTGGAAGCAAAACTGAGTACTAGATTGCATTCCTCTGAGATAATAAAGAGCAATCACCCTACTAACCGTTAAATTAGCCACATTCCTCATCACCTCAGCTGTCCAAGCTAGACTCAATCCCAGAACGATTATAACCAATGCTTGGAAAGAGAAATTCAACGACCCGATCACAGCTAAAATCCAGAAGGACATCCACAAGAATCCAGCTCCAAGCATCCAATAAGTGGGCTGGTTTAAGTCAGGGAATTTCGAGACCGGTTGGAGTGCATTGAGAAAAACCCTTGAGCAAAAACTAATTCTTTGTGTGACCCAACATGCGTACAATCCATTACCGATAGCAAAGGCGAGAAAGAGTACTCCAATGCCATCGGTGGCCGGCCTTTGGAAGCAAATCAAAAGAATACCAGCGGCTAAAGTGAGGCCAAAAGAGCTCCAAATTATGAAATGAACCATGAGCTTAGGCCACATTCTCACCGCCTTCTGCCACACAAATGCCAGTGTTATGCTAAGAAAAGATGCAGCCTCAACCTGAGGTAAAAAATACTTTAACACCGTCTTTTCTCTCCTCCGGACCCTCCCTTCTTCCAATAGGCCTTGCACACCCTTAAATATCAAAAACCCCATAAACCCAATAGCCAGAACCATATGCACCATGAACACAAACAGAGAAATCTTGTTTGTGTATGATCTTGAACTTAGTGTGACCACTGATTGCTGGTACACAAAAACAACCAAAACCCACAAAATATATCCAATCAAATCCGAAGAAAAACAAAGCAAACACCCATACAAGCATACATATACACACATAAATGACATACATATGCACATACATATACATAATTTCAAAATCTTGGGATTATTTAATTACTTGCGGGGTAGGTGTAGACCGAGGCTGCTGCTGCTGCTGCTGCGGCTGCAAAGGAGAGGGGGATGGGCGGGGCGGCGGCCGGGCCGCCGCAGCCTGAGAAGGCGAAGGAGAGGCAACTCTTGTTGCATTATTGATGACAAGTCTCAAAGGGTTTGTGGCGCTCAATCTTTGCATTCTCGACATGTGAAATTGACCCGGAGGTTGTGTTTGTACTGATTCTTGATCAATAACAACATTATTCATCTCACCGTTTTCCAAATCCTTCAGCTCCTCTTCTTTTTCCTTACCATTTATCCTCTCCTTCTCCAACTCCCCTTCTTCATTTCCTCTGTGCAAAGCCACCTACATGTAACATCAAAAAACCATATCATCAAATTAGTGAACCAAGGAAATGAAAAGGGAGCTTTATATGCAACAGAGAGCATGTCTTGCCATCTGGACTTGACCCACAGGTTCCGTGGCACCTATTTGCAGCGGCGGCGAGAGGCGGCGCGTGGGCGTTGCAGAGGATTTGGATGGCGCAAGCGGTGACCGTTAGATTTTGTTTGTTATGCGTTGGCTGATGCAAATTGGCTCCTCTTCCATACCATGGCTTTCACCCCAGCAATCGTCACTGATTTGCATCTTTACCCATGGGCTTTTCAGGCTAACGTAAATAATCTCCACCACGCGCAGCCGAAGGGGGTGTGCGTCACGCTCCAATGGTGCTTGAATTTTTGGCCAAATGAAAAATGTGATGCAATTGTTGTCAAATTGGACTAATGAGGTGGGATCCTGTGTGTGGAGGTCCACGGCGGCTGGTTCTACTGTGTGCGCCTTTTGAAGCGCACGTGGCATATTTGGATCATATTTTGATGGGGGAAGAATTAAAGTTTGAAGGTAAATTTGCTGTGATTGGATGACCGCTTGACTGCTTTATACCCTCTTCCGCACAAGGAAGTTTCTCAAGATGCCGCGTTAGGGGAATTTTGGATGTAATACTATAATCTAAAGGATTAATTAAAAAATTAAATAAAAAAATTATTATTATTGGTCCATTCCTCTTTTCTCCATTGAGGAATTGATATTTTTTAAGTTTAGATCATAAAATGGTATAAATCCTTTGTGAATTATAAATATATGATATACATATAATTTAAGGACACTTTGCGAAAATATTAGGAGGAAGCGGGCTGAGAATGAAGTGTAAATAACAATTAAAAAAATATATTTTGTTCATTTCTATATTATTATTTTTTTCAGTAATAATGTTTGATAATATTATCTCATTATTTTGATGCGGGAAATAGTTTTTAAGAAAAAATGAAAATAAGTGTTTATTTAAGATGTCAATTGGAGTGATAAATTTGAATAGAAGGAATATTAGCATCATTTAATTTTATTTATGTTTCAATTCGTGTGACTTCATTGTAATTTAATTTGACTTTCAAGACAAGATTAACTATATCTTACCCTCTATAAGATCGATAATCTACAAAAAGCACTCTTGAAATATATAAAAGAGCATTGCACCCTTGCCATTCCACCCGTCTCTCGATTTTATATGGTATACTATTATATAAAATATAAGAAAATTTTGATAATTTTTTGATGTTTTTGACATCGCGATTATTTTTTATGTATTTTCTCTCTCATCTATCTTACTTCTTTCACTCTATCTACACTCCCGTTATTATTATTATTATTTTACCTTATATTTTACCAATATTCTTGATAACTAAAAATAAAATTAGCATTACACACTCTAAAATATAGAATCAATCTCAAATTGTGGGACTCGCAATAATACGATTTCAAATGAGTGAAGTGTTCTTTTATTTAATCTACGGATTTTTATTTATTTATTGGAGATTATGAATTTTAAAGGGGTAAATTGCAATCAGCCCTTTGAAGAAGTGGCGGCTCATTAGGTGTTCTGGCACTGTTATGTGAAATATAATATTTAAAAGATGGTGATGTCATGCTATATATTATTTCTTTATACATTATTATAATGCCATAACAATTTAATTTGGGCACGGAGAACTTTCATTTTAGGAATAATTGCAATCTATATCCTTTAAGGTTTAACTTATTTTTGATTTTGCTTCTATTCGTTTCAAAATTTTTAATTTTATCATCTTCGATTATCAATAGTTTTGATTTTTATCCGATTTTGGACATAACTTTCTCGTCAGTGATGATGTGCCGATTTTTTTACCACAAATTGCGATTTTTTCGGTCATCACCATAAATGTTCATAAAATCATCACGTCATCACCGATGAGCAGTTATGTCCAAAATCAGACGACAATCAAAACATTGATAATTGGAGAGGACAAAATTGAAAAATTTTATAAATGTTGAAGAAAAAATTGATAAAATTAAAACGGAAATGAGAAAATCGAAAATACCCTAGATATAGGTGATAGAAAAAGCAATTATCCCTTCATTTTATTGGACAAAATAATGTAGTATTTACAGTTTAGTGTTACCATGCATAATTTATGGGACAAAACTGACACCAACACTTAAATTGAATACAAAAGAGGAGATAGTAATTAAATTTTGAAAAATAAGTAAATATTTCAGCATTTACTGCTGGAACGTTGAGGCAGCAGCAGCATTAAATTTATACATGTTTGGCCGAGCTTATAAAAACTTTTAAATATTTTTTTGTTATAGAGTTTAGAGAACTCATAATTATGTTTTAACTCCAGTAAAATTTTAGGTGGTCAATTTTATAACTTTTTAAAGTAAGATGTTGCCTTTTATGATATATTTTTGAATAATATTAATTAAGAAGAATCTAACAATAATTATTGTTAAAAATTCTTACATTTTCTTGGATTTTACCCATATTAGTTATAATATTACAATTACTAACAACTTATAAACTCCTCAATCTCATTTTATTTAACCACTTCAAAAGTTTATTTTTTAAATAAGATTTTATTTTTTTTAGAAAATATATGAATTCATTAGGTATTTAAGTAAATTCAGCCAAACGTTCTCTAAATTATAGCTCGACCGATAACGAACTAAGTAAAAAAATTCGGAAAATATTAATATTCATCTTTTTTATTTACATAGTGACGATAAATACACTTTAAAAATAAGTTTAAGAAAAAACACTGGACTAAAAATACACTTTTGTCTAATAATTCACATGGGTTGCAACACTGGGCAAGGTCACGTAAAATTAATGTGATCTATGTTGGTTTGGTAGAATAAGTTGTTAATAAGCAATCCATCACAAACAACAGCACGCAATGACGATCATTTTCTTGAATAAGAAATTAGAAACCGTCCTTACGATCTACAATAATCTATCGTCTTCTTATTTTGATTGGGACCCTCATATTTAATTCTCTAGTTACTTGAAATCCATGAAGTCCTTGTGGATATATATAACATCTGGAAATATGTTCTTATGAAAGTGATATAAGTGCGTGTATTTAGTTAGATCATATATACCAAAATTCTATATAAAAATAAATAACTATTATTTTTTTATTATGAGAACCAATCGGGGAGTGCGAGCCCCAAAAATTTTACTCAACTTATAACTTAACTGAGTATAGAGTCTGGGCAATACAATCAGGGGTATCTCCCTGCCAAATATCAAGATTTAAAGCCTTGTTTGAGGAATATCGCATAAGACAATCTGCCACCTTATTTGCACTACGCCTAACATGGTTGAAAGTAAGAGAACTAAAGTTACTAGCAAGATACAAGACTTCATCTACGTTAGAGTGATGTCCGGTAAGCCACTGAGATTGTTGATCTTTTTAAATACTCTTCGTAACAAACAGTCTTTTCAATTAATAATAGAAATGAAAGTTTATAATTTTTGGTCACCTTCATCATAATATATATATTATACTCAGGTATAATCTATGCACATATAATTGAAGCTCCTACATTACATAAAGCTATGGGACTTGACATCATATAGAGATGGAGGTCTTCAAACAAGTCTTTGAGATGTGATCTAAATCACTTCAAGTCGAAAAGTTTAACAAATACAAGGGCCATTAACATGAATCGAATTAAAACTTGTATTTATGACATATCTCAAATGAAAGGATGTCTTGTTTCATAGATATCGAATGTAGAGACATTTATATGCATAAGTAGGTGCTCGTCAGAGAATGAGTTCACTAAGGATCCCACCGAGGAACACTTAAATGGGAGCACTAGTTGCACATCGAATTATGACTGTTTATCATCTTATGATATGCATTAATTAGTCTTTAGACTTAAGACTCCATAGTAATCTTGTACATGTGCATTTATACTTTGATATAGATACCGCCCCCGTGGAGGATCTTAAGGTGCCTATGTTGCGTATGGATCTCCCATGTATGAAGGTTTGTGAAAGTCAATAAAAAATTCAATTACTCACCTCATAGAACGAGTGAATCCTCTATGTGTTCTATTTTAATTAGCCTACGAAAATCCATGGCCACGGTAGTGAGAATGATTAGAAATAAGTTTTTTAGATTGATTGTCGAAAAGACTAATTATAAAAGAGAATCATAGAATTGTTATAAGGATTTTTGATAAATCTCATGTTCTAAACTCAATCAGGGAGATTAGACAATAGAGGGAATGTATTTGCACGGTAATCGTAAGCAGACAAGTTCATGCATTATATTTCACTTATTGACAACAAGGCATCGTGGGCTTGTTGTTGGACATCGGTCACGATGGATGTGTACCATTGGATAGAAAGAGTTCTAATTCAAAAGTGATTAATTGAATGAGTTTAATTAATCGCTTAATAAATTTATCATCTAAAATATCATAATGAGTTGCGAGCCCATTACTAATCGATTGATAAACCTAAGGGTCATACACAAATAAATGGATAAACTCCTAAATATATATGAAAAGATTAATAGAGATTAAATCAAAATGTTGATTTAATTGATTGAGATGTAAAATATAATTGATTAATTAAGTTAATTAATTAATTAATAGATTTAATTGAATTAATGTGTTGATTTAATTAAATTAAATTAAAGAATTAATTTAATTGGGCCCGAAGGTCCAATCGATTGATTAATTGGATATGATTAAATTAATTGATGAGCTCTTTCACTTAATTGAATAAAGTTAGAGTGCTAACGCAATTAGATCCAAACCCATTAAATGATTTGGTGGATTAATTTAATTTAGTGAAATTGATAGAGAAATTAATTAATTAAGAATTAATTGATTAAATCAATTAAATAGAGATTTAGTTGATTTATGATTAATATAAGAATAGATGTTCTTATCATTAATAAATTAGAAATCAAGGGAATTTTATTTTCAAAGAGTTTGAAATAGATTAGAAAAATTCTTAATATATAAATATATTTATATATATGGATATATATCATATATATCACAAATACCTATACGTATGTATGAGATATATATATATATATATATGGACATATATCATATCTACGAAAATACATCGAGAGATGATATATCATATAATATATATGGATATATATCATATCTATGAAAATATATAGAGAGATGATATATCGTATATATATATATATATATATATGTACACATAGGTACATATAGACATGTATGGGCTGCAATGATTAATGAGAAAAATTAGTTTCCTCAATTCATACCATAACATGTGAGAATGATTGGGTGACAACCATGATATATTTGACCAAAACCTTCTGTTAAAAAAAAATTAGGGAAATTTTGAAGCATTAAAATATACTAATCCACTACTTTAATTTTTCATTTTTTCCCCTCTTTGATGGTCAAAAAGTAACTAGTGCGTAACAACCTATGGTTTTGCAGAATGCAGATAAAAAAGTAAAAGTAAAAAATATCACTTTCTTCATTGGTGATGCATTCAGATTTAAGGTCATAATTATGAATATACCGACCTTTTTATCAACTCTACTTGTTAGTTGTTAGCCAATGTCATTGGTTAATATATATGTATGACCAAAAACAATAAAATAAAATATAGTATCCATTTGATTCGATTATTGTATCCAATTAATTGATCAAATAATTATTGAATGACGATTGATACTTTGTTTTAAATACATTTTAAATAATTATATCAATGATTGAATCCCAATGTAATTATTATACATCATAATTAACTATCCAATTCAAAAAATAAATAAATAATATATATAAACAAGCTACTATTCAATAAAAAAAAAGTGCACATACAAGGCAGTCAAGTCATAAATTCTTTGATTATGGAGTCTTATCATTGCCACTGGATCAAGAAATCTTTGAGTGAATGATTACGAATACTTGAGTTAGTTCCTCAAAATTTAAAAGAAATAATTACATTGAATTACCTTAAGGTTTATCTAAATAATAAATTAACAACTTGATTTCTAAATATTACTCAAATAATCCTGAGGTGTGCAAACATGTTACACATGTTAACCTCCCTTCACTATCGTAAGAGTTTTTTAAGGAAAGCTTTAAATTCTTACATGTTCTCCCTATTTTATTACTTTGTTATAATTTTAACAAAATTTGATTAATTTTGTAAGACCAAAAATATCAACAAAAACATATTATAATGCATCAGCCTAGTGGGCACAACTTGAGTATTTTAGTACTGCAAAATTACTCAAATTTGATTAAAATTTTCACCAAATGAGCAAACTAGGAAGAACATATAAAAATTTAGCAGTTTTCATTAAAATTTCCAACGGTAGGAAACGAAAAGTTAATATGTGTAATGTATTTGCATACTTCAGAATTATTTGGGTAATTTTTAAAAATTAAGAATTTAATTTATAATTTAGACAAATTTGAGAATAGTTCAGTGTAATTATTTCTATTTAAAATGACAATTTAGTTTGTATATCATAAACTTAAGTTTTAATCATAAACTATTGACCAAAAAAAGATTGGAAATTAAAAGGTTGAGAAATACTTTTCGAACGATAACATGTACTACTCCTCGAATATAAATTAAAGAACAAAAAAAAAAGAACATAACTTTATTGTTACCATAATATGGTCTGCAATTATTTCATTGCTGACCTTTCCTTGCGGGGTCCAGTTTTGTTCTGCAAGTTGACGTTTCTAGATTTTCATCGTCAACCCACAAGTCTAGAAGGGTTAGGTGAAAATCATAAAGGGCTAAGGATAAATGGCACTAATAATTTTTAAAGCTTGAGTTCGAAATCATTTTAATCTTTAATTTTTGAAAAGCATCATTTTGGTTTCTTAACTTTTAATTTGAATTCAATTTAGTCCCTAAATTCATTTTTCAATTTTTTTTTCGCAGAAAAAGTTTGTGTGTGATTCAAACACGGCTAAATTCGAGGATATTTATGTCAGTATATACTTTTTGTTTGTTTCAAGATAATCCCTTATTGTTTGGTTATTACATGTTTCAATTCGAAATTTAATTAAATTGAACTTATTTAATTTATAGTGCAACTTAAGTATACTAGTAATATTGACAAGCTCAATGCGTAGTGTATAATAAAAAAATAATAATATAATTTAATAGCATACTATAATTTTGATAGTATCTATACCATCAAAACAATTTTAATTATTTTATTGAACTCATAAAATTAGTGTTAAGTAAAAATAAAAAATCTAAAATAAAAATTAAGAAAATAATTATTAAGAAAGTAAAAGAAAGTTATATTGAAGAATAGTAGGAGATGAAAGAGAACAAAGAGAGGGAGGGAGCATAAATCAATTGACTTTATTTGTACATTGAAACATTACATGTTCTAAATGAAACAAGGGCCCATTTTGAAACAAGTATAAATTGACGTAAATATCCCAAATATAGACACACTTGGATCAGATGCACACTTTTTTGGTAAAAAATAACCCGAAAAGTAGGTTCAAGGATTAAATTGAAACCAAATCAGAAATTAAGGGATGAAAACATTATTTTTTTTAAAAAAATTAGAGATTAAAACTATTGTAAACTCAAACTTTGGGCACTATTCATGTTATTTGCCCCAGCGATAATGTGGTAATTTCACGGAATTGCCTGAATTAGATAGGAACTTTTTTTAGCCATTCGATTCTGATTGTTGATCCGATTAATCTAAATCAAATAATGGTGCTTTTATGATCTTGCGCCTCATCCGACCAAACTAATTGATGGTATCACATTGGGAAATTAAAACAGTAATTGATGATTGTTGTCTGTTTTTTTTAGATGTGTATAATATATTTCAAATGATTACATCAATTATTCAAATCGAGCACAACTGTTGCATTTCATAATCAAACTCAAAGGACTATCAAATAATACAAATGAACAAACTAATGTACACTAAAATAAGACTCACTCATACGTGAAAATCAAACTTTTGACCTCTTTCATCAAAGAGCCTCTTCCTTATCATCAGATCAAGGGATCTTTAGCGATGGTTGTTGCCTGTTGGGTGTAGTGGACTTCTAGGTTTTTTCTGTTTGATAGTGATAATAATAATCACAAATTGTCAGTCACACTTTTAATGAGTTAATTAAAAGCACTCAGACATCATGCAGGGAATAAATTAAAATTGTTAGAGATTGCAAGAAATCTTTCTTAATAAGTTAATTTATATTTGCCATAAAAAAAAATTCCATGGGTTTACCAATAATATAGATTATCATTAAAATATTACTAATAAGAATTAGTGACTTGCAAATGCGGCCTAATTTAATCGACAAAATTGAAGTTTTAAGAATAATATCCCATCAAAATGTGTGGACATTTATTTTATTTTAATAATAATTTCATTATTTTTATCATGTAATACAGTAATAGTTTGATTTATATTTTAAAATAATTTAATTAGTAATACATGAATTATTAATATTATTCAATGACACGAATTCTCTCGGAAAAATAAAAAAAAAGTGACATTTTAATTTTTATTTAACTAAAATGCACTATACATGTTTAACGAATAATCAATCGCGATTGAGATCCTCCAAACTGGTCATAGAGTCTCGTGTAGCAGTTGCAGAATTTGAACATATTAGAAAGCAAAAATTATTATTACAAGAATATTTATCGCCATCAATTACATATTTGATATCGATTAAGATAAATAATTAGTTTCTTTATTCCACAATAAATGTTGTTTTAGAAATATTTTTTTGTCCTATAATATATATCTTTCTCATATTTAAAGAAGGAATCTATTACATTTTTGTGCCAATATGCTCTTAGACTCTAGCTAATATTGTTTGTAAATTCTTTAAAAATCTTCCAACAACTCATTAATTATGAGTATTTTAGTCAAATTAATCTATATTAATGTTGTTAATCCATTTTCTTAATCATTGTACAATAACTTTAAAAGGTATTTATTATGAGATGAATGAAGTATTACAATTATCAATAAATAACTACCAAATTGTTATAAAGTAGGACAAATTATTGTAAAAGTAGAATAACAATTCACAAGTTTTGGTAGGGAGTCTTACCCAGGACTACGTGTGCAAACGAGCTGAGTTGAGTTGAGCCGAGACTTGATTTTTATTTTTAAAGCTCGAGCTTGTGCACGATGAGCCAAGAAAAAATAGGCTCGAGATTGGGCTCAAGTCATGTTCGAGTTAGGCTCAACTCGTTTGGCTCGAATTTTTGAATAAATTATAGGTTCGGAGCCGAGCTCGAATTCAAATATTTTTAATTATTTTATTATGTTCAAACTGTTGGCTTGAGTTCAAATTCAAAAATCAATATATTATTTATAATTATATAAAAACAAAAACAAATATCGCGAGCTTACGAATAAGAATTACTTGACTCGAGTTCGGCTCGAAACTTATACGGGCTCAATTCGAATCATTCGAATTCAATCTCAAACCTTTATCGAGCCAGTTCATCATGCTTGCAAATAAGCTCAATTCATTTATATCTCTATCAAAATTTTATTAATTTTGAAACCTCAATTTTACTAATTAAACTAGACCTTATCCGCACCATTTAAGTAAAATTAATGGTAACAACATACAAATTAGTGTAGCTTACTTGCCGTACATGGTATTTGTAATAAAATTTGCATCGTCACATAATTCTTTTTATTTTGTGGTCACTTTTTGAATTTAACCCAGGCAAATATCCTGATATTGGGTCCACGTCATTAACAAATACGGTTTGAGAGTGGCGCTCCGGCTACGTATTTAATGCTCACGATTGTAAAGCAAAAGAAATGTACCAAGGTGGGCAAAAAAAAAAAAAACGAAAAAGAAAACAACGTGTAGCTGTGTGAGTGTGACTCGACTCCACCTCATCTTGTCCCACTCTCAAGTCATTGTCAAACACCAAACATAATAAATTTTCAAGGAATACGTGTCAGGAAATATACAAGTACTATAACACAGTTTTTTTAATTTGTTATATCACGATTAAAAATTTAAAATACTTCAAATTAGGGTAACGTACAATTCCCCCAACCCCCTTGATCTTTCGTATGGAACTTATGTTACTATTCTCATATTTAAAGATCTTCCTTCACTCGATTGGAATTGATCGGTCAAAATAGTAAATATGTACTTTGATAAAAAAAAAATACAATTATGATAATATGTAAATACTTTATCTTATTATCATCGTATATTTGTTTTAAACGATTATATTATCATTACATTCTTTATCAAATGCATCATCAAATATCAATCACTATCGATAATTATTATAATTATTAATCAATAATCAAATTACTATGCAGTAGATAAGAACTACTATGAAAGTATAAATACAAACTCACACGAGTTGGTGGGAATCAAACCTAAAACCTCATAATTTTGGAATTTCAATTTCGCCAATTAAATTAGATATCATCAATATGTGTACATTAACATTGTATTTGGTTTGCTATTGATATGGGAGAATATGCCACATGGCGTTGGATGGTTTTGACAGTTGGAGTGCCTATGCGTCTCCTCGGCTGCCTCAAGGAGATCCCTATGGCCACATTCATCTCTGCCACCTCCTAGGCTTTATAGGTTCAGGTGAGAAGTTCATTTGATTAGGGCTAAGGTGACATTCCCTATTGATATCATTATCTAAATATGTCTTTCTGTCAATGATAGTGTCGTCTTTCATACGAAAATAGTTAGAGTTTAGGCCCATCCAGCACTTCAACCAGTCTAGCTCACTTTTTATTCGAAAATGTGAATCTGATGAAGAAATAATCTTATCAGCTATAATATATATGACAATACCCATTTTGTTTATAGTTGTATCCACGTTCGATTTAAAAAGAATGCAGAGCATCAGCCTTCTTTAATATGTCATGGCCCTCCTCTAATTTTTATAATATGGTGGTTGGAATTCTCTAGGGTTGATATTATGGAAGTGACAACATGAAGTGCATTGAATTATAAGCGAAAAATACAAAATCACCCTCGCTATTAAACTTAAAAATAGGGATGGCAACAGGTCGGGTTTGATATAGGTTTGGCCAAACTCAAGACCCGATCCGTGAGGTATTTTTTGAACTCAGGATCCGTCTCAGACCCGACGAGCAATGGACCCGAACTCGTTGAGTTAGACCCGCCAAACCTGATTTGTTCATTTTCTCTTCCTATTTGATTTTTACTTTGTTCTGCAAAATCATTAAGAGTGGATTCTGGTTCTATTAATTATTCTATTCATTGACTACTACTTAATTGTAAATCCAAAACAATCCTAAGCAACATCCAAAACATAGCTATTATTGCATGTGTTGTGAGCGGTTTCTACAAATTTTTTCCAAGCAAATTTTAGAAAAAACCAACAACAAAGACTCAAATAGTAGATGAAGAAATAAATCAATCCCAAGGCAAATTTTGCAGCAGGAATAGAGATGAGATCTCAATTCTCAACTCAGTCAAAGTGCAGGAAAATCACAATATTACTTCATCCTTATCACCAACGATACAAACTAAAATCAAATATTAAAACTTACAAAAATCATTTTACAAATTAGATTAAAAATAGGTGGCCGGCATCAATAGTTGAAGTAGTGGCTGGCGGCGGCTGTGGGAGTGGCGACGGCAAGCCAATCGTTGGTGGTAGGCGGCGACTGGTGTCGATGGTGGCTACTGACTCAAGAGTGAAGAGTGAGGAAGAGGAAGAATAATGTTGTTAAGTTGAACATAAAACCCTAAGTGAGTGAAAATATTATAGTATTATATGTATATTATAAATAAATTATATTATATTATATATATATATAATAAATATATATTGTTTACATAAAATTTCAAGTTTGTAAATTACAAATTACAAGACAAGAAAAAAAAAATTATATGATAAATATTTGACAAGAATATGATTTAGTAGAAAATAATTTTCGAAAAGACTAATCCCCTGATTCTTTTTTCTGAATTTGACTTGACCCTCTAAAAATGCAATTTGTAGGCTTTGTAGCTTTATTACTAATTAAACTCCAGAAATTTCGATCAACACCGTGAAGAACGTTGTGAACACCGTCGATTTGACTTGAAAAAAATGCCGATTTGTTGGTTCGACACCTTGATTGCAGATCAAACGTTTTATTTGGATGATTTTCATGAAGACCTCCTTGAACGTCATCTTAATCACCGCGGATTTGATTTGGAAGAAGCTCCAAAATGCGGGGTTTACACCTTGATCGCGGATTGAACGTCTTGATTTGATGACTTTCACGAAGAACACCGGAATTTCGCCTTTAATCTTCACGAATCTGCTTGAGCTTATCTTGAGAGAACTTCAGAAACTTCTTGGCTTTTCTTGCTTTTGAAAACTTCTTGATATCCCCTTGAGGGCTAAATGACCCCCCCTATAGGCATTTATTCAGGGTCTTCGGATTGATACCAACTTTTTGGGTATTTATCTTTTTAATATAAATTATTTTTAAAGAGAAAAATATGATTTGCGTGTCATGATTTGATAGATCCACTTGACCAAATACACCACTTGTCATCATTTGATTGGTTTTGGACATTCAGGCTGCACGACTTGATTTAATTGGCTAGTACACATCATATTGACACGTGACGATACTTCATTCGCCTGTAAAGTAAATATTAAAATATCAATTAAAATTAACTATTAAATATTGAGATCAAATTTAGGAAATTCCAAAATGTAAATAGAAAGTTTAATTAATATTTAATATTTTAATTTATACCTGCCAATTTTTAAGTGGATGAAATTTAATCGCCAATAAATGTCCCTGCTTCAGGGTTGGGCCAAGAACATGCTAAATATTTTCGACGAGAAAGGCGAGACTTGAAGTATATGTTTTATGAAAGCCCATTTGTTTTATCGCACGGGACCGACTCAAATCACCATTTAAGGCCCGAAAGAGACAAATATGGGGAATTGTTGCCCATGAAATTCAGACTCGTGATCAAATTGAAAGAAACCAATTGCTCCCGGATGAAAACAACTTTTAATTTGCAGCCTTGTCAAAGTTCCTCAAATAAAATATCTTAGACCCTTTATTTGATATTTATGTACAAAGCCTAGTAGCCCATGCCAAGGTGGGATTGCAATCCATTAATACTTCTTAAATTAATGATTCTAGGCACGAGATCACGAGTCCAGGTAGATCATGGGTCAGAATTTTTTATTGTCAAACTTCAAGGTCGGTGAAGAAGTCCATTTGGATTTGGACTTTCAACTTCAAAATCTAATTGAACTCACATGGCTCCGGCATATTTTAAATCAACTCTTTAACATGTAAATGTCTGGCTTGAATCAATTAACTTGAGTTCCAGTATATCTCAAATAGCCAGACTACAATCGAAAATTAAACTCAAAGGAATCGTTATAAAAGGGCCCCAAACCTCTTCTGTCATCACATTGAAACCGAGAACAGTTTCTTATTATTATTATTTTTTCTGTCCTCCTTGTTTCTTTTGTTTTTTGGGTTCGGTCACTGCCTTCCAGGCATGTTTTCCTTTTACTTTTCTTGTTTATGCATATCATGTGTGTGACAAATTGACTGAAAGAATGTTCATCACGGGTTCTTCCTTTTTTCGTTTCAGATATCACCGAACTAAGATTAGTCAACTTGCCTGCTTTACCGAACAAGTGCAAAAGATTTTTAATCTCAGTTGTCATACTAAAGGCATTGCTAATAGGTCTTTGATTAATCGATCAATGAAATATAGTGGGGATAAGCTAAGTATTAGACTCGAATAATGATATTAGATAAACAATTGTGAATGGGATCATATTAAATTTTTTTACATGGAATATTTCTAAAGTTGAATTTAGACGATAGTTATGACATGAGTATATATTGCATATAAAGTCAACTAGTACAAGAGATTATCGTAACTAGAAGCATTAGGATTGATCTAAGTAAATTATGACTATATAGGTAACGAGTTTCAAAGGACCTTGTGTGTCAGATTAGTGAAGTGCGCTTGGATAATAGGTGAGTATCGAAACTCAATTATATATTATTTTTAAGAAACTCAATTATATATTATTTTTAAAAAATAGAGAAAGTACATGTTATACATAATATTGCACTTTAATAGTTTTAAATAAAATAATTATTTTACAAGTGAACTCTATTATAAGTTTGTGGTGAAGTCATATTTATCCTTTTGATCGCGTGATGCATCGTTTATATATGTCATTATTATAAACACGATCGAAGTGTTATTGTTATTAGTCTAGTGTGGTATTTAATCTCACTTGTGCATAGATTGATTCAGTAAATAATTGAATTGTTGAACATGCTTGTGATTGATTGTTTGGCCCTCGAGACTTAAGTGGCATAAATTATTTGGGCAATATTGGCCCTTGAATCACCTGCCTCAGCCTTTTGCCAACATAAATTAAGATGTCGATATGATTGAATTTTGGCATGAGACATGGCCTGATAGGAAGGCTGCAACAGTCGCAAATGCACTGGCAGAACAAGTGAACTTGTTTTCCTGAAAGAATAGTAAGGCTGGATGGAATGAAGGGGAAAGGTTTACAAATAAATTAATCAATAATCCCAACTACATATATATAAGAGCCAAAACTGCTAAGGGCATTCCATCTAGTGTAAGTATCTGGATAATCTGGAATGTGACGTGGTATACTCGAAAAAATTGTCGTAGTTAACTCTCGAAATCGCTGATGTCTAATTCAATCATAATAGCTTACGGATTTGGAACCTTTGGCTGAAAAGGAGCAAGAGAGGGAGCTTGAGAGCGAGTGATAGCTCCTGCCTATCTATAGATCTCGCCTAGGGTACTATAATGGTCGGGCACCAGAGAGTGAAGCAAGTGATGAGGACCGGCCTAGAGATACTCTTTATATATTGTAACTACTGAGCTTCATCATATCACAAGAATCTTGACTTGACAGGGGCTATTCATCAACCAAAGAGAATGAAGATGCCTATTTATCCTATTTTATACTAGCGCAAGTGGCTGCGGATAAATCTGTGGCTATAATATTTTTATTTAAAAAAATTATAAATTAGTCACGGATTTATCTGTGGCTAACTTTTTTTTTAAGTTAATAAAGTAGCCACAGAGAAATTGGTGGCTATAACATTTTTTCATTTAAAAAAATTATTTGTTAGCCACAGATAAATCCATATTTTTTCTTAGCCACGCTTTTAGAGGCATGAATAGTGTAATGACATAGTTCAAATCCAAGTAGTATGTGTGTGTGTGCAGTGAGTGTACATTATAAAAAGAAAAAAGAAACAACAAGTAATACGTAGTTTTCTAAGGGAAAATTGCAAAAAACCTACCTGTGATTTTGCGAAGTTGCAAAAACCCTACCTGTGGTTTATAAATATGGAAAAAAACACCTTGTGTTTTTTAAAGCATGGGCGCTATACCTTGCCGTCAATAGATGACGGAGATTGTGTAACACGCGCAGTTGCTGCGGTTTGGGGTTGTATTTTGTGCAGTTTGACTTTGAATAAGTGTGTATAATGACCGAAATGACCCTATTGTTTCATTTGTTGTAGTATATATATTTGTTAGGACCAGATTTATTACAACATACTTTGGTCTTTACTCTTATGCCATTGTTAAGGTAAGTGGGGCTTCTTACTTGAAACCTTTTTTTTTTTTTTTTTTTTTCTGTTCTTGTTGTTAGTTATATAATGGAAGAAGAATCTCCTTCCTCTTTTATTCTTCTTCCATTATAACTACCGGCTAAATTGCTTTTTTTTTTTTTTGGTTGAAAAGTAAGATTATGTCTCCTTTTTCTAGCTCCATCAAGGAAGAATTCTCAGATGTAGATTTGAGGTATACAAACCCTAACTGCTATTACCAAAAATATGCTGCAATTAGGGTGGTAGGGCCAAAGAAAGAGAGTTTTGGGAAATTATACATACATGTATACAAACAGATTGTTGTGTTCACATCACAAAAGTAGGCAAAACTATACGTTCATGTATACAAACAAATTCAATGTTTTCAGTTATCATAGTACCCAAAACAAGTATACAATGGACAAATTAAGTACAACTTCATCAATTTGGGGCATTTTTAGTGCTGCCAACTTGGGATGATGGGGTTTGCCTTGGCCTGTAGGAAGATGAAACTTCCTTTAGTTTTGATAAAATGGTTGATTTCATAAAGGCATTCCTTCTTTGTTGTTGTGGCTGGACATCATTCCTCCCTGCCCCTTTGTCTTTGTACACGCACTTTGGACCTTGTTGTTTTCTTTTTCTTGACACTTTATCTTTTGATGCTTGGGGTGGATTGTTTGAAGTTGTGCTTGCATCCATATTTGCATTCTAAAATAACATTACCAATAACAATAACATTGTTAAAGTACACAAAGTATGTGAAGCTAAAAATTTAATGATACATGTGTGTGAAGTACTACCTCAGAAGATGATTCTTGAGTTTGAGGCACATGTGGTTCTGTTGAAGGCTTTGAGGCTTGCCTTGGCACCTTCATGCAATGGAAAGCATCAATTAATGAGTCAATATGTTAAAAATACAATATAACAATGAATGACTTACACATACTTGGAATTGTTGTCTGGAGGTGTGAGGTCCTGGATGAGGAGGCCTAGCTGTCCTTGAAGATAAAGCAGTATGTGATGATGATGGCATCTGCACAAGAAGGTGTTTTATCTCTTGATCATTTTTGGTACTAATCTTAAAATTATAGACAAAGATACCTGATGGGCTGGTGTCCAAGTTTCTTGAAAGTCATCTGTATCAATTCCATCAAAATTGAACCTTCCACTATTTGCAGAGGCAGGTGGTTCCTACAAAAGTTCAATAATATTATGTTAACAATATTTTAAATAAAGGAATTACAAAATAAAGTACATTTTACTCACCTTTCTTAACCTTGACTTTGGATGGTAATCATTTTTGCAAGATCGTTTGTTGTGGCCAAATTGTAAACACTTGGAGCAAGTTGTGGTTAATCCTCTCCTTGAAACAATAGTTTCCTGTCTGACATCATTTGCATCTCTTCTTCTTTTTTTTTAGGCCTGCCTGCCCTCACTTTGATATGTGGAGGGTCAACTACACCCAAAGGAGACTCCTCAAATGCATGTATACCAGGAACCGGTTGAATCATGTGGCTATACACTCTGAGATATGTCTCATTCTTAAACTAATTATGCACATAATTATCTACATCCAATCTATGGTATTGAATGGAAGCAATTGCATGACAACAAGGATAGCCAAGCAATTGGAACATTCCACAACTACATTATCTATCATTCAAATAAACAATGTGATTCTCCATGTAATGCTGCACTTCAAATTTGTCAACCCCTGCCCAAGTGGGAAATCAGTGTCTACTCTCCAACCTTTGCTTCTCAATTTTTTTGAGTACATTTGGACAGATTGTGCAAGTGTACTTCTCTATTCCAGATTTTTTTGTTTGAATTTTGGACATGCATTTCCTCCTTATCCACTCAAACATTTCAATTATGGGCAAGTCTCTAGCTTCCAAGATCATATTATTGAAGGACTATGACAAATTATGTATGTTTGCATCACATTTGGTACTTAAGGGGAAAAAGCATCTTGCCCAATGATGGGCTCTATCTCCATCAACCATTCATAGGCAGTTTGCTCCCTGCCTATTTTGGGCATCACATTCTTTATCTCTTTCATATATTTGTTGTGTGTTTTGACATTGTAGGTTGAGGCCGCTTTCCAAAATAGTGTCTTCAATTGTTGGCCCTTGAACTTCATCTTAAAGTTGTTGTAAAGGTGCCTCATGCAGAATCTGTGTTTTGCACGAGATGCATGATGAGCCACTGCCTCTGCCAAGCCCTTTTGCCTATCACTAATGAAACACCACCCTCTCTCCTCATGTGATTCTATATCTGTAAAAAGCAAATTTAAAAATCATTCCCAACTGTCATATTTTTCACTTTCAACAAAGGCCATGGTAATTGGATAAATGTTGTCATTGCCATCCCTTTCCACAGCATTTAGAAGTTGTCCCCTGTAATAACCCTTAAGAAAACACCCATCCAAACCTATAATGGGCCTGCACCTATCAAGAAACCCATCCCTCAAACCACTAAAGCAAACATACATTCTCTGCAAAATAGGGGGTTAAATTCCCTGTTTACCTTCAAAATCATGCTACTCTCTGGGTTGTATTTCACTACTGTTTCACAGTAGTCATACAACCTACGATATTGCTCAGTAATGTCCCCCTTAATAATTTCTCTAGCATATCTCTTAGCCCTATAAACCTTATCTAGACTTACATCAACCTACACCTCCATCATTATCTTGTTTTTCAAAGATTTTAATCCCTCATCTGGATTATCCCTGACCATGTTTTCTATCATTTTTCCAAGATACTTATAATTAGCTTGCCTGTTGGCGGTCATATGTGTACAGTCATGCCTACCCTTAAGTGTTTTAATTTGAAAGGTTGTGCCTTTCATGATGCAAGAGGTATGAATCCTCCAATCATACCCCTATTTACACACAGCAGTAATTTGTTTCTTCTCATTCTTCAAGAATTTTAAATCCCACTCCCTTCTCACTGCCCAGTTCCTAAGCACTTCCCTATACTCAACCCTTGTTGTGAACCTAAGACCTACAAACAAATCTATATCATTCTTCTCCATTTCATCATTCTAAAGTGGGTTTCTACCCTTATCCCCCTCACTCCCTGAATCTTACCCCAAATTATCATCATCATCAGCCTCACTAAACCATTCATCATTACTAATATTCACCCCATTATCATCACTCTGACCATTCCCACCCTCTCTTTTTTTCTGTCTTTTTTCCTTCACATATTTTTTAAGTGTTTTATATAGTGTTTTAACATACTCATGTGGCTTGGACTCAAAAATATCATCATCCATAGGACCCTCTAGGTCTTCTAACAACTATGATGGGCAACTGGATTCACTAGATGAATCAGACCCCTCTTCAATACCCCTAAAATCCCTACCAGTCTCTTCTATCACTACACCCTGACCAGCCCCACCACTATCCTCTTCCCCCTAACCAGCCCCACTACTCTCCTCTCCCTCCTTACCAGCCCCACCACTATCCTCTCTCCCCTCACCAGCCCCATCAACATCTTCATCAAAATTAACACCCTCAACTAAACTATCTACATCAAAATTCACATTATTATCACATGCATCAGATTCATTCACAACATCTTCAGAAGCACTATAGTTATTTACATTATCATCAAAATAATTACAACCATCATTATTCATCAAAACATCATCATTTTCAATCATTTTTTCATTCAATCCAATTTCAACAGTACCATTCATGTCCCCCAAATTATCATGATAAGTTAGGGCAGGATACTTTTCTACTCTTTGGTTAATCACATTCCCATCTTTATCAATTGCACATAATGGGCCCTCTATGTCTTCAACATACAAAAGAATATCATTTATGCCTTTAAATGCCGTAATGAACTCTATAATTCCTTGGTCCCCCCTTAGGATTCAAATGCCATCATCAAGCTCATGACCAGGAAGACAGTAATATATGTCAATGTTAGAAGACTTCCCACCAGCTTTCACATACATATCAACTAGGTCATTATAGAAAAGCCTCTTCTTATCTACATTAGGAAACCATACTTTATGACCCCCAAAGTATTTAACCTTAGGGGCCTACACTACATAACCCCCAACCCACAAATATAAATCTGCATATTCCCCCAACACCATTATCTGCATAGACAACAATAAATGAAGATAAAATTTTACTTAATGGCACAAAACAATAATAAAGAAACAACACACAATATAAAAAAAAGTCTGACCAAGATTCCCAAAACCCATTTGACTGTTTCAGTCAAATGCATATTCAAGGGTTTTGGGCATCCACATGTTTACACAAAAACTACAACAAAAAAACACACATGCAACATTATTAAGAGCGGGGACCAAAAAAAACACTCATCAAACCAACATAAAAGGCAACATTCTTAAAAAAGCAAATTTAACCCACAAAAAATGACATAAACAAGTATTTAACCCGCAAAAATGACGATTAAACAAACAACATTTAACCCACAATGAAGCATGACAATGTTCCCCAAACCACAAAATAAAGTTTTAGAAGAATCTCAAGTATAAATAAATATTCAAAAAGACCCAAAATCAAACCTGGGTTTTAGCAAATTCTTATCAGATTCTTCAAATCTTGGTATCAGATTCTTCAAATCTTCCTAAGTACTTGTTGTTGGTCTCTAATCGAACGATTTTAGTTGTTTTTCCCAATTTTTTTTTCTCCCAGAAAACCCTAGTTTCGCCCCCCCCCCCCCCCTCTCTCTCTCACTCACTTTCTTCAGAGTACAAGTGACCAAGGTCAAAATTACTGTGACCCAGTGTAAAAGTAAAAAAGGGTATAAAGGGAAAGTCAGTCAAATATTAACACCGTTAGCACCTGGCTATTAGAAAGAGCACGTGAGCATGTTTTTAAAAAACACAGGGTATTTTTTTTCATATTTATAAACCACAGGTAGGTTTTTTGCATCTTTACGAAACCACAAGTAGGTTTTTTGCAATATATAAATAAGGAAAACAAAAGGGGGAAAAGCACATCAGCAAAAGCAAGTTTATAAAGTGTAACAATGAGCTTCACCCAAGTCTACTGCCCAACATTTTTTTTCTTCTTTGAACTGCATTTTCTGTACATTATGGTAAACTTTGCCACGGTGAATGTTGAGGGCAAAGACTTTACAACATTCAACAATCAGTTAGCTAAAAATAAAAAGGGCATAAAAATATACATAATATACACAATTGTACAACAATAACTGGATTCATCACGCACGTCAACCACCTTTCATTTCCATTTGGTTTAGAGGGTGTTTGACTAAATCTATTTGAAATATCTCATAAGCTTCTACATTTTATAAGATGTTTTAGGGACTTATAAGATATTGGATCTTATTTTAAAAATAAGTTATTAAAGTATTCGAATGAAGAAAACTTATAAGATATTATTAATAACAATATTGTAATTAATTTGGTTAAAAACAAAAGAGTTTGGTAGGATTTTAAAAAATAAGATATCACCTCGTTACTTTTATAAAAATATCTTATAAGCTCCTAAATGCATTCCTCTAAAATTTTGTCAAACACTCCACCACATCTTATAAAGTGTTTTAAGGGACTTATAAGCTTAGCCAGACACCCTCTTAGTGTATTTAGAATGTAATTTACTTTTTGATCTCTAAATAGTGAATGGTTTTTTAGAATGTAATTTTACATTTTTGTTCAATTTCCATTGTGCACAAGATTCATACCACAAATCAAATATGGATAAAGAGATAAGAAGTCATAATTATACAACATTATATTTCAATCAAAAATTAACATTTAAATACCACCCATACCAAATCACTATATATGAAATAGTATCGTATCATGAATCAAAAATGCTCTCTAAAGAATACTAGATCTCTAAGTGCTCCTTAAATCCTTGTGACTTTGAGTTATATATACGAAATACTAGTATATACCATACAATAGAGTTCATTAATATTCGACGTTCGATTCTTATTGTGTTACTGAGCTAGAAGGAGAGTTTATTGTCTTTTTTTGAAAGGTGTTTCGTTGTCCTGGTACCTAGGTAAATAATTTTTTAAAGAAAACTTTGCGTTGCCCAATGATTTACAATGTTGAAACCAATTGCCTAGATTAGGAATACAAACAAATTGAGTTGTGTCGAGCTTTGGTATTTTTCTTTTTATTTTTGTTTTTTTTTTCAAGGCTCGAGCTTAAGCTCTAGCCCGAGGAGTCAAAAAGAAAGGGTTCGAGCTCGGGCTCGAGCCTTTTTCAAGCTCGGCTAATTTGGCTTGAGTTTGCGAATGAATTATAGGCTTGAACCTTAGCTCAAGCATATATTCAAAATATTTGAATTATATTGTCATATTTAAACTGCAGGCTCGAGCTCAAGTTTGAAAATCAATATATGATTCACAATTATATATTTAAATAAAAATAACATGAAAAAAGAAAGTTTCGTGAGCCGGCTCGCAAGCCGACAATCAAAATTACTTGACTGAAATTTGACTTGAAAACTAGATGAGCTCAGCAAATTCAAATTTTGAGCTCAAATATTTGTCGAGCCATCTCGTCAAATTTGCGTATAGTCTCGATTTGTACGTTTGCATCCCTAATTTAGATGACAAGTATTCTAATTGGTTCTCGCTTTATTTGAATTTAGGCATTTAATTCTATTTGCCTTTAGCTAGCTCGTATGAGGTATCACATCAAAAATTACATATTTTTGTATATTTGTATGCTATGTATATATTTTTCCTCTTCATTTATCTGTCAAAATTGATATAGCTACTTTTCCAACAAATAAAGACTAGCATTACCATTTGTGTTACTATTTGACCAGTCCCCTATTATTTAGTGCGTTGACAATAAAAATAGAGATTAATCTTCTGACTGTCGGGAGGAATACCTAGGAATCCAAAAAACAAAAATTACCATCCGTGTTAATTAACGTTAACTTTGATGGTGTGTTATTTGCCTGGATAAAGTATTACTTGTGGGAAACTCAGGCCCATGTTTTTTGATTTAAAAGCCGACAAAAAATTCATACTCTTGTCTGATGTGACTAATTAGTCACACTTTTAAGTCTTATCAATCAGTTTGGCGCGACAAACTATTCGTATCTCCTCGAATTTGCAAATGCGAATTATGAAATAACCCTTGACATTTTATTGCATCTAACCTACTATTAATTATGGGCATGGCATTATACATCCCGATAGTTGGATTATGAGATGCTAATCAATACCTAACTGATTTTTTTAATTATAGAATTAAATATAATAATATTATAATTTCACTTTTAATATTTTTTGATCTATTATATACGAATCTAACGATAAAAGATTACTATTTGAATAGTACCAAAGTGGTTAGTATGAAGTTTTTCCTATAGCCTATAATAGATCTAACGATGAAAAGATTACTATTTGAATAGTACCAAAGTGGTTAGTATGAAGTTTTTCCTATAGCCTATAATAGGTGCTATATTATGTATACATTGATATTAGATTTTTCTATATCGATCGTACATGATGTATTACACTAGTTTTATACAATAAAATCTCTTATTAATTTTTTTTTGCGTGCATTTTTTCTATTTAATCGTTACAACACGTAGCAAGTTATGAAAATAAGAATGTTTTAAATTGAATATGAAATATCTAGCATTCAACATTAAATATGACTAATCTTAGCTGTGTGATTGGTGATGAATGATAGAATTGCCCTATGAAGACTAAACCATTTAGAGTGAAAAATTTTGGGGAAGAAATATGGTGTGTGCCCTATAGTTTCTAATTGAAGAATTCATGATGGTATATTTAGCATAAAGTAAACTCAGTTCTCATCCTCTATTACATAATTGTGTTACATTTTCTATTATAATTATCAATACAAATGCGAGCAATTGAGATAAGAAAATAAAATTTTTATATTTTATTTTTTATATCATCGATTTTTCTTTTAACTTATTTTAATTATTTATTAATACATGTAGCATGTATTAATAAATATTATAAAAAGTATAATATAAATATATAATAGAGAATCCGAATTGGGAGTAGCCTGTATATCTTGAGCTTTTATTCCGCATATACTTGAATTGGAGGCGATGGAAATTAGAATCGAAATCCCAAAAATGATAATTTTCCTGCGAAGTTTTATTACAAGTCATCTGACATGTCCGCCACATGGCACAAACAAAACCTGCTATTGGTCGGAACACACCACATTAACAAGTAACAACTGGTCTCTTGTTTGAAAACCAACGAACAGTCCCAAGTCAAAAAACCAACAGACGCACGCACGCACGCGCACACACACACACTCACAGAGATAAATACCAATTCATTTCTTCTTCTTCTTCTCCCTCCATAATTGTTTCACACACACACACACACACCCAAGAGACACACAATTGAAGAAATCGCACGAGACAATAAGGAATTATGTGCGGGATTTTCGCATATTTGAATTTCAGCATCAGCAGAGAGAGACGCTACATCTTGGAAGTCCTCTTCAATGGCCTCCGCCGCTTGGAGTACAGAGGCTACGATTCCGCCGGAATATCCATCGATTCCTCTTGTAAATCCTCGAATGCCGATGTCGCGCCGCCGCCGCTCGTGTTCCGACAGGAAGGCAACATCGAGTCCCTCGTCAAATCTGTCTACAAAGGTGATTTTCGAATGATTTTGGATACGGGTTTGTTACGGCTTTTTTTTGTTGAATTCTTTTGGTGTTTTGATCTTTTGGTGAATACTTCATACGCATGATCTGAGTGGGATTATTTTCTTGAGTGAAGTTTTGGGATATTCATGTGCGGCGAATGGTTGTGTGTATAGGTTTAGTAGTTCTACGAATTTCATATGGCCGAAGTGAAACCTGCAGAATTTGATTTTTGCTCTTGTAATTGGACTTAAAGATTTGATGGGGATCATTAGAGGCGTGGGTGGAACCATATTTCAACTGTTTCATATTCCTTTAGTGCCTTTCATTTAGTTAGTTTAGTAAGTAGGATTCATAAGATAAGATTACAGGATGGGAAAGAGATATTATACATGCAACTCATTTCAAAATCAAGTTACAGATTATACAGAATGGGATTTTGAGAGAGATTATATGAGGAATTATGTTAGAATCAAGTGCTTGTAGTAGTGGTGTTGATATTTTTGTTTTGTTGTTTGAGTAGGTTTTCTTCATTTTGCTCCGTGTATTACATTGGTTATTTTAGCATAGGAATTTTGGAAATGAGCCCAAACGCATTTTGGTTCCTTTATTCCATTCATATCGTGTTTCATTTCATGGATGCATGTCAAATGTAAAAGATCTACACCTACATGTGTATTTAGGGGATACTTTTATACACTTGATATGCACGTGTAATTTAGATTAATGGGATGAAACAGACAAAGAAGTAGACAATCCACACTATTCTGCAGCCACTCCGTGGTCTAAATATCAAGTCAAACTTTGTGAAAAGTGGTGTTTTATGACCAATAGTCCTCGTCTATTTATGCTTTTTCTTTATCATAAAATTCTCTTCAAATTAGAAATGACTTCTAAAATGTAGAATCATCCAAAGATATGTTTGCTTGGAAATAAAGTATGCTGAAGGAATCAAAAATGAGGCATATGTTTAAAGTTAATATTTAATTTCTCAAGGCAATGCACCCACTATGCATTCATGTTGTCGTGCTTGTCAGCATAAGGTGGAATATCTCTTCTCCTCTGTAGTCCGTAGAGGATCTACATATCGATTTCAGTTGTAAGGATGGTGCATGAAACTAAATGCTTTATAGTGGATCTTACAATGTAGGGCAGGTGTGAGGTCTCAGACGTATTGTGGAAATTGGCCCGTTTAGGATAAAATTGTAATTTTGCTAACTATTATTCTTTTAAAGACTCAAGTACACAAGGAAGTATTTACTGGTTTACTTACCAGATGTTTTAACTATCTGGTGCCAATCTTGCTTTCTATCTTGTACTTTCTTTATGATATTTTGTTTACAATTTGAGTTCATATTCATGTTTACTTTTACCTTCCATGGTGATAATTGTTCTTAGTTCATACTTTCAGATGTTGCTGCCACTGATTTAAATTTGGAGGAGTCATTCTCGGTTCACACTGGAATAGCCCACACTCGCTGGGCTACACATGGAGAGCCAGCTCCAAGAAATAGTCATCCTCAATCCTCTGATGCAGGAAACGAGTTTTTGGTTGTTCATAATGGAGTTATAACCAATTATGAGGTTGAATTGCTCTTTCTGATTGCTGCTGTTTTTCTTCTTTTATCAGATTCACGACATGGTTATGTTAATATGTTTGTTCTTTTGACTGATTCGTTAGTTACATGAATGTAGTTCTTGCTACCTTCAATATCCTGAACATACTAATCATCGGTTCGTATAAAATGTGTTCTCATATTTTGGCAATATGGTCTTGGCTCCCAATGTTTTTTCTTTTGTAAGATAGCAATGTTCATTAAAAGGTTCATGCTCCTGGTAACATATAAAGGAAATAAATGGCCACAGCTTTGATGTCTATAACTAATTGTAGCCATACGATTTAAAATATTATTTCTCCGAAAAAGTTATGAACTGTCTGTTATGGAGGAAGTGCTATGGATATTTGAGAATTGAAATATTATATGTTATTCAAAAGATATATCCTTCCTATTATGGAGGTATAGCTATGGGAATAATAAGAAGAAGATAATCTAACATGATGACTTTAATTCAATGTAATGATAAAAGGAAAAGTCATCTTCGATGACGACACCTTAATTTGCTATTATATTTAAGAAATGCATTACTCTTTTAATCTTTGTTTAACAATAGAACAACTGAAAAACCTGGCTTTCTACAGCTGTATTTGCCCGTTTTATGAATGGAAGATCTGATGGGATCATAGCATTTGTCAATTGAATGGGTTGCTGGAGGTGACATGACATTTACGGGTGCAAGTAGGGTTATGACCATGGGAAAGTTAAGAGGATGTAGTTAATTGGATGGTAATACAGGGGCTACGAACTTGATAATGCTAGTTTGATGTCTTAAACTGAGGTGCAACACATTTATGAGAAGGATGGTTAAATGGGATGATCACAAGAAAGGATGCCATTCCATGAAATCTGTTAAATTCTTGATGTGCAGGAAGAAGTGCCAAAAGAATGAGAATTATGGGGAAATCCATCCCAATTGCTCGTATTAGGGCTAATCCGAGAGAGATTTGCTACAGAAGCTGTTGTCCTTAATCCTTATAAATAATGTAAAATATAGAGGACATTTTTATAATTATCTTTTATAAAGTAATATGCATAAGTACATCTAGTTTTAATGAAGGCAAGCTCTATTAAGCGAACTAAATACACTCGTAATACTATAACTCGAAAACCTAGACAGTGAAATAAGTTAATAACAAAGAGAGACACTGATGATAGGCTTGCTGTCAAAGCTATGAGGTTTGTGTCATTAATATTATTTCCTATATCTAAATTGAATTTATATGTAGCACACGAAATCTTTAACATTACAAACTCTACAGGGTGTGCCACTATTGATGCTCCCACACCCCTAGAAATCTGAGTCACAGTTATGTATGTTCAAGAGTTCAATATTTGGCGGATACAACCTCCTTCACCTTCACTTCGTGCTTTGACAAATATCTTTTTGGTACCATGATGTCCATTATCTTCAATATAGTTTCTATCTTACTAATTTAGCCGATTTTCTTAGTGGTTTTATGGCCAAAAGTAAGGATTGGCTTTGACGTATATTGAAATGCATATTTTTCCGGATTGCAAATGGTTGCTATCTAATGTTTATGACATTGTTCTAATGCTTATGACATTGTTCTAATGCTTAGATTCCTATCTATATTTAATGCTCTTACATTCTTTTCTTCTCTCTTGTTTCCTCATCATATAAAATTTCGTTGACTGGTATCTCTTTGGAACTTTACGAGGTCATTTGAACTCTAGACAACAGTTCTGTTCACACTGTAAAAGAAGATTTTCATGTCTTCAAGATTGTCTTTTTTTAATCATGATACTGATGCAGTATATATGCTTTTTAGGTGTTAAAAGAGACATTAGTTCGGCATGGTTTCACCTTTGAATCCGACACTGATACAGAAGTCATTCCAAAGCTTGCAAAGTTTATCTTTGATAAAGCTAATGAAGAAGGTATCTTCCTCCTGTGACTGTAAAAGTACTAGTTATTGCTTTAACCCTAGTACTTTCTATTTAATCTTTTCCTCTTCCGTCCTAGCACAATTTCTAATTTTAATACTAACAAAGAGCCAAGGCACACACTCCATTGAATTGAAATTGACAATGGTGTCTATTGGTGCATTTTTCATCACTTCAAGACATTAAAAACAACTTGAGCACATTTAACATTAATAAAGTATGATATTGTCATTTATGATGAATTAACTTTGTTAAAAGAGTTCAACACTTTATAACAAAGAACAATTTTTTATTTACCACAAAAAACAAATAAAGAAGTCGATCTCGGCATGGCAATGGGTCTGTATTGAACCTGGACCTATGTTGCTTGGGTGGTTTGTGAGACCATAAATGACTATCGGTGGGTTTTCGTGTTCTTTGACTCATACAAAATCCATATAAAATAACATATGTATAATTTAAAGCTCATTGAAATTATTAGATATTTTTGTTTGATAATCATCTTCTTATATTTAGAAAGTTATGAAGCTAGTTTTTATAAAAAAAAAAATTATTTTTTTCAATATTACTAAAATTTAAAATAGTCTAGTGAGTCCAACCCGTAGGCTCTCAGATTGGGTTTAGGTTGGGATGGGTCTTCGTTTTGACTGGCGCGCCCCAAACCCAACAGGCTGCCATCCTTAGAACCCACATGTTACAGAAACTGGTAATTGATTAATAGTAATAGATCCATTATTTATTCTTATTTGCTTTCTGAATCTACGGCCATCTTATAATTGACTGGTTACTTGTTCCTTACATCTTCTGTTATCTTATCATTTTAGACACAAACCTTTTGTTACTAATCACAGAGAGCCAAACTGTTTGGTTTAGGTGACAAGAGTGTGACATTTAGTCAAGTTGTGCTCGAAGTAATGAGGCATCTGGAAGGAGCATATGCTCTGATTTTCAAAAGTCGGCATTATCCCAATGAATTGATTGCATGCAAACGTGGAAGTCCATTGCTACTGGGCGTAAAAGTAAGTTGTTTGTGGCTCTTTCAAAGCATTTTCCTTCAATTTTTTCAGTTCATCCAGTTAAACTTTCTCCTAAAATCTCTTTGTTGCCTTTTTAGCTTTTTGTGTTAATCATACTTTCTATTCTGACATTCTGATATCCCCCCAGGCAAGTAGCTTTTTATTACTCCCTTTTGGATGTCAGTGACCTCCAAGCATTTCTTTGACTCACCTTACCACTTGCCATCTCCTCAACCCTTGTGGAAAGAGAGCCATATGAAACCTAAAACATTGTCATTGCACAGTGAGCTAGAAGTTTTTCTTTGCAGAGTGGTTGAAAAGGTGTGGTTTTTTGAGAGAGAGGGGCTCATGTGTAAATGGAGACTGGGCTTAACTAAACTTGTCTTCTACATTGGGTGTTCAGTGTCATGGCACACTTCATTAAATTAGAGTGAAGATCCTCATCATTTTTCTTATTACAATATATTAAGGCTGCCGATCCTTTTTCTTGTTACAATATATCTTCTTTCAGTTAGACTTAATTAGGGTATATTCCCATTTTGTACCTTACTCTTTATTCTCTTGATAGGTTTTCTTTTTTGCATTCAGAATCTTCTATTTCTCATAATGGTTCTTTGTGCATAGAATATTTGTGTTAATCGTGTAAGAATGGAAGGGGAAGCTAAGTCCATGTAGCATATTTGGCACTCTTTAGCTGAGATTTATTGGATAATGTTCCATAGTGAGATATTGAGTCTACTCAAACACACGTTATTTTATTTTTTTAAGTTGAGCATCTTTTTCTAGGATTTTTGGTGCTTGTATACTGCTGAACTGCACACTTGTTGGAGGCTAAAGCTTTCTGTTTCTGCTTTAAGGAAAAAAAAAATTTGAGGATTGCTATCTTAGTTAATTTTGTTTGAATAATGCTACTACTATGACTGTAGGAGTTAACCGAAGAGGGCAGCAGAGCACCTTTTAACGACACAAAATTTCTTTCAAATAATGGGGAACCAAAGGAACTCTTTTTGTCAAGTGATGCGAGTGCTCTGGTGGAGCACACAAAAAAGGTCTTGGTTATTGAGGATGGTGAAGTTGTTCATATCAAGGTACTTGGGTATATTTCTTGTTTATTATATCCAATATAGTTGATTTTAATGTTTTCCTAGTCAATTAAACTGACTTCAAGCCTGTGAAGAGCATCACATATTGGTTATTTATAAATTGTTGCAAGGACCTGAGAAACACATCTTCTTCTTATCTTCTGATTTAGTTTTGTCTCTTTTCTTTTTCTTTCTAATTTCTCTTTTTCCTTTAGAGAAGACATGAAAGGAAAATTTTCTTTCTTTCTTTTTTTTATGGAAAATATGAGCCAGAATGTGGGTTTATATGTTTTCTAGAACCTTCAAAACTGTAAAAATTGCTTTGGTTTTCCGGTGTATTTTATGCAAGCCTAATTAATATCATCCCAGCGCTTTATTTATTATTAATGTTGATATCCTAATCTCAAGAACGTTATTTGTAGAGTTCAATTATCTTTCTTATATTATCACTAAATTTTATGACTTATCTAGAAATGTATAAATGGAGCCTCCTTAGATTAATTTACAGTGTTCCTGTCTTATCAAGTCTTCCAAATTTTAAATATACGCTAATGAGGGGCGTTATGTATTCCACATCAATCAAAATACAAGGATCTAGTGTCATTTATGATGGCTTGGGCAATCCTCCCTTCGGGAGCTAATTTTTGGGGCGAGTTAGGCAAAAGACTGTTGTCTTCCACGAGGGGCCTGTTGTGTTCCAAATTCTGTTGCTTGTAATTTATTTGCTTTTTTCAGTCTCCATATATTTAATTACCTGGCAATTATTTCTCTCCCTATTCTTTTTCAATATTTCTAAGTGAAAATCAGTAGTTTGATGGAATGCATGCAGTGGTAATGCAACGAAGCTTTGTCCCTGCTGTTGCCACTTCCTTAGCAACTGTCATGTTATCTGCAAACCAGCCATCCTGTGATCTTTCTATTGATTTACCCTTTCCCTAATGTCCATTACAACAGTAGTCCCTCACACAATATCACTGCAAAAATTGGATGACTTCCGTTATTTGATGTCTTTCAGTGTTCTTAGAAAACATTCGGACCTAGGAATTTATTGATGCTTTCCTCTTCTGATTAGTTCCAATTTATCCCCAGTGAAATACAAAGAGTTTAAAAGACTTGCTTGTTGAAAAAAAAGATGCCAGTTGCATGCATTGTGATTTTATAAAGGTGAATACTAACTGTTCCCATCAATTATCAGCAATGTTTTCAAAACCGGACCGGAGATAGAACCAATGGCCTTACTAGTTATTGGTTTGATCGGTTCAACTAGTTCGACCACCGGTCTGACCGGTATGACGTAATATGATGTAGTAATCATATTTAATTTTATATATAATATTATAAATATCAACTCAAAATATTAATATAGGAAAATCATGAAAATGAAATTTCTAACTTTTTGTATTTTTAAAGTGTTCTTTAAAATAATACCATTTCACAATCATTAACTGAAAAAAACAAAGGTTTTTAAATTTTAACCACCTGCTATACCAAAATCCCTTATACTTATCACTGACTTTTCATATTTCAGATTCCTTTTTGTAAAATTATATTTATATAATTATAAAAATTCTTTTGCTAGCGTTAAAAACTGCTTTATTTTTTGTATACAAATACAGTATATATGCATATACTTATATATATATATATATATACTAATTCGTTTTATATAAATACACCAAAAAAATCAATTAATATATATAGAGGAAGGGAACAGAACGTGAGGGGGTTCAGTGGGTTCGTTGAATGGGTCTTCCTCTCAATTATTCTCAGATTTGTAGGTGTTTGAGACTTTGAGTATTGGATGGAGAAATTATAATCTGATTTGAATTCTTTTCTTTTTGCTGATCCATAGAGC
>CM047875.1:21632260-21757260 GCA_026212405.1 Petrea volubilis
ATCAAATTAATTTATAATTAAATATCAATAGAAGATAATGTAAGAAACTTAACTGCTCTTTTATCTAGAAATGAGGTACAAGCTAATAATTGATCTTTTAATTTTTTTTTTGCAATGAAAGCTGGTGAAATAAATTTTTTATATGAGAAAGGGGTATATATATATATATATATATATATATCAGAAACTAATTTACGAAGACTCAAATCTTCTGATTTAATTTATTCAGCTTTAAAATTAAAATAGTCTAACTATGCTTTATACATCTTTAATACTTCTTGAAATAATTTATAAAGATAATCGTTGATATTCAATGTAAAGAACTAAAAGAAAAATAGTTGTTTGAAAGAATAAAAAGTTCATTATATTTTCCAATTTATTGTATTTTTTATATTTTAACAGAAAACAAATACTTAATAATTTTCATTAATTGGGTATCAATTTGACATCGAAGGATTTATTTTTGTTAATTTTTACTAGGCGATTCATTTTTTTTTCAAACAATTTGATACAAAATTTGATAAAAATGTCCTTAAATTAAGTGTATTTCGGTGAAATTTGGTAAAAAAATGTTTATAAAAAGGACCAGAGTGTTATTTATTTATGACATAAAGGACTGAAACATAATAATTTAAACTTCAGGGACTGAAGTGATACAAATATTAAACTTAGGCACGATTAGTAACATTATCACAATAAACCTATTTTATATTATATTATGTAAAATTTTTAATTTTAACATTCATTTGTGAGCAACAATTTAGAGGTCCAATATCTATATAAATTATTATCTTATTAGTTTGTGTATCCTCTTAAAAAAAAAAAATGTACCGCATTCCCAATGTTTTCAAAAAATGTGTGTTTCGTCGAATTCACGGTTAAAACTAGTAATCTCAAAATCATGTGTGTTATGGATATCGGCGTTTGTGTTGTGGGATTTTGACCTAATGGATATGTACTCCACTTCTTAAGATTTAAATAATATCGCTAGGATTTTGAATCATGATAATGTGCATGCGTGGATAATGTGGAACGTATTAGCAGAAAGAAAAAAGATATTGACATTTTCTTATTAAACTACTAGTTTGGTATCAAATCTTATCTTTGTGATGATTTTTTTTCAGTTTCTTCTTCTTCTTCTTTCCCCTTCTCTCTCGGGTTATGAGATATCATATACAATGGTATTATCATTTCACTTTATTAAGTTTCCATATTCTCATTCAATAATTCACAATCCTCACTCTCTTTTATTAGCTGAAATGGGTGTATTAATCGATATTAGCATTTGAAACTTGAAATTCATTTGCCTAGTTTTGTTCATTTTCAGTTTCCATTTTATTGTTTGTAAGTATATTGCTATTTCTATTCAAATGGAAAAATAACAAATGTGTCGGGGCGTAGTATAGAAATGTGAATTGTTGATGGAATATATTATTTTTATTACAATAGTAAATTTGCTTTCTCAAGACAAAGTGGGCAACCTTGGAACGTATAGTCACTAAAATTCACATATTTTTCTGTCATGAAATTTGGGAAAGTACAGCGACGCCCACTTAAATGAAGGATAAATGTACAAAATTTTGATATATTCCGCCCTTAAAAATATATAATATAAAATTATAATACATTTTTCAACAATTAAAGATGATGCATACAGAGATTGATAAGAGTTCTTAGCACTCGGTAAAAATGACAGATTTGAGTATCAGGTGTGTGTAAACAACTTAAAATTCATAGAAAGCTCAAGCTCTTAAAAATGGAGAATCCTACCTGGTTGAGACGTTGGCTTCCTTATCTACATGAACATCAAACTCAACATATGAAATTCAATTATGCAGTGTTCACATAAATAGACAAAATATACATATGGCTCTCTCTCTCTCTCTCTCTCTCTATATATATATATATATATATTACGCATACAGTATTTGGATTGTATCAAGAATAATTTGCCAGCCGTGATGTGCAAACAAGAAAACTAGGTAAAGCACTGTTCTCTTTCTTTCTCATTCTTCTGATTGTATGAAGAATAATTACAGCATAAGAATGCAAAAGAAAAGGAGTGGCCGGACAATGAAGTAGCTTAATCATTACTCTAAACTTCATGTATCTTCTTCTCCCAATAAAAGATGCAAACTTTAGACTACAAACTCTTGAACTCACAGGATAAACTTTATTTGGCACCGGTCCTCTTGAGACGAGATTTGAGTGATCGACATTCTTCAATATGCAGTATGGAGAGACATAAGCTTCTGGCAAAACAACAGAGTGAGCTTTGCTAGACTGGGAGTAGGCAGTCCACCTCCCGGGAACGAAACCAGGTTATGGCAATCACATGTTTCCAAGGAAGACATCGATGGTGTCACACCCATCAATGCACAAAGACTGCATGCTTGGGAAGATGCTGCCCATAGACATAGTTTTCACTTGGATGATTACAATAGCGGACACTTAATGGTCCATATCAACGAGAGAGACCCCCCAGCCACCCTTCAGAGCATAATGGAGAGTAGATGTTAATCTTTTCGCTATCACTGTCTAAAGAAGAGCATATGAAAGCATATATCTGACCAAGACGATATCAGATACAAGGGATAGATAAAGACTAAATGGAGAAAAATATCATATTTGACAAAGCATGTTGTTTCACGGATGATGAGTTCATCAAATATATGTGGAGCTTCTACTCAAGAGTAAAGAGGACCAATGGTCATTGCGATGTGCAAGAAATGAATCTTTGTTGATTGAACCACTACTTGAGTCTGAATATGGTGAAAATGTAAAGAGGGTTCCATGAAGAAGCGCAACATTCTGATATTGGAAAGTTTGTTCATGACTAAGAGATAATCCAGATTCAATCTTCTCTGTCAGCTTGTTAGAGATCAATAATTAGCTTAAGATGCAGCTAGGAAAATACAAATAGGACAAGTACGAAAAAATAGTAATATTAACAGTCTCAATTAACTTCAAAAACATTTCTACATATGAATCAGATAAGAGCCAGATATCTCTATTTTAGTTCCCCTGAGAGCATCTGGATATTAAATGTTGGCCTAATTTGGAAACAAATCCACGCGTGTTCTGAGACTCTAAAGAAAATTAATCTGCAAACTCGTGTGCATGAAGATAAATTTGTAATATTTTCGTTCAACACAAAACAATGTGTAACAACTCAAGATGAATTCTGAAAGTTTGACAGAAAATTGGGTTATCCAAAAAACGAACCTTTGTTTAAGAAAGTGAATGAGACACTTTGGCCGCCTTACATCACTATGCATGGGATGTGATCTACAGATGACCAGTTATTCTCACAAGCTTGTTGAAGCGTTGGACAGCCACTTATCTCGAGAAAAGAAACCATTGATGGCAATCCCTCATTTGGCAATGAAAGTATATTATGGCATTCTTTGATCTTCAACTCTCCAAGACAAGTTAGATTCTTGAGCCATGGGGATAGGGACTTCAAATTCGGTTGCTTTACAATGTGAAGAGACTCAAGACTAGAAGGAAGTAGCCATTCTGGAAATGTATCGCTTCTTAAACAACAGCCTTGAATTCTGAGTTTTCTAAGCAAGGTAAGTCTGTGTAAGCCCCATTCTGAACATGGCTTGATATTCTCACAATCTTTGATGTCCAGTGAAACAAGATTAACCGGAAGGCCATCCTCTGGGAAGGATGCAATCTTTGGGCAACTGGATAATCTTAGTTCTTCTAGAGACGTGAGGTATTGCATGCGCTTTGCTAGGAACGTGAGTTTTTCACAGTTGAGGATATGCAACTTTTTCAATCTTGTACAAGGAAGGCCTTCTTCAGGAAAGGACTCAATGCTTGGGCACCCTTCAAGCTCCAGATAATCAAGATAGATTAGCAAATGCAAGCCAGACGGTAAGTGTTTAAGCTTTGTACAATTCCCAATACGAAGGGATGATAGAGACATTGTTTCTTTTATAATATCTGCAAGGGACTCAAGATTGGAACAGTTCCAAATTGTGAGTGTTTTTAATGTTTTTGGTAACTGCCCTCCGGGAAATGATGTGATAGAAGAACAATCAAATATCTCCAGCAGTTCAAGAGAAATGTTGCTGCTGTGCATTATCCCCTCAGGAAGAAACTCTAGATTGGGACAATGGTCGACAGTGAGTTGCTTAAAGGTTGTTGGAATTGCCGTGCTGTCTCCAGGAAAGGAAGTGAGAACCAAACACCCAGTGATATACAAAAATTCAAGTGATCTAATGTGGTTGATCATGTACTCAGGCAATGACTCCATACCGCATCCTCTGATAACAAGACCTTTGAGATTTGATGGAAAGACGATCCCTGAAAAGGATTCTAGTTTTGGGCAGTCTGTGATTACCAACTCTTGCAGAGATCTAAGATTGTGAAACTCAAGTGGCAGCCTTTCCAAACTGTGACAACAGTCTAGTTCCAAATACTCGACATGTTGAGGCAACTGATGAAGTTCCTGATCAGTCATTGAAATCATTGAGGAACAACTTCTGATTATAAGATGCCGAAGAGATGTGAGATGCTGCAATCCGTTGTTGCTTCTTGCCAGATACTTGAGCTCAAAGCAACCACTGATTACCAACCGCTCAAGACTTTTAAGATTTAGTAGCAACCCTTCAGGTAGATAAATCAGATTTCTAATGTTATGTATTTCAAGAGACTTAAGCACGTTTGTCTCAAACGTACTAGAAATCAGCATATGATGACACCCTTTTAGTTCCATTTCATGAAGCCGAGGAATCCTTGGAAGTAAAGTAGATAGCTGCTCACATTCGTGTATCACAAGCTTTGCCAGAGAAGAAAGGTGGGAAGGCAGATCTCCCTGCAGTTTGGGGCAATGTTCTAGATGAAGCTCCAGCAGATTAGGGAAAACTTCAACATCTGTATCACCAGGGCAGAAGGACCACTGCTCCCACTCTAGCATTTCTTTGAAAGTCAACTTCTCAAGTGATAGAAAAGATCTGAAGGAAGAATAACCAGACCCATAAAACTCAGCACCGATGCATTTTACTCCAAGCATGCCCTTAATAAGAAGCTTTTTGAGTGAAGGCAGTTGACCTGCTGGCGGTAAAAATAAACATCTTTTGCAGTCGCTAAGAGTAAGAGAAACTAGCTTAGAGAATCTAGGATCTCCAATCCAAGTTGGAAGTATTTTACCAGGGAAGTTCATTATTTTGACCTTCTCGAGCTTTACATTAGGTTGCAACATCTCAAGGACTTCGTTTACGACCTTCTCATCTAGAAACTCTTCTGAATTGGAGCTCCACTCAATCACTAATTCCTTTAACCCTTTTTTCCCCTGTAAGTTAGCTCTCCTTGCATCCCAAGAACTGGCCACATTTTCTAATCTGGATATCCAAAGTGATTCCTTTAGATAAGATAAGTTTCTCAAATCTCCAACACTAGAACCAGAGTTACCCACAATAAATTGTGGTTAACAGTCTAAGGTTCACCAAATTACCCAGTTCTAGTGGCATCTCTTGTATTCCACTTCCACCAATATCCAAATACCGCAAGTTTATTAATTTCCCCATCTCAGCTGGCAACTCAGTAAGATAATCACAATTGCTTAATAGTAGTGTTTGTAGATTGAAGAGGGTAGTTAGGGATTGAGGAAGGACTTTAATTTCAGTGTTGGAGAGATTAACATATCGAAGATGTTTTAGGTTTCCAATGGAGTCTGGAAGCTCAGTAATGGAATAACCATTGAAAGAGATCACTCTAAGGCACCTCAATTTTGGCAACAGATCACAAGGAACTTTCTTAGTTAGGTAGCAAAATTCATCTCCTTGTGGTGATGGTAATGGTAAAAAGGTGCGAAGCCACTTGGCCTCAATGAGCGACTCAAATTTTCTGTAGACATCATATTTGCGGCGGAAGCATGAGAAATGACGAACCTTCTCAAAATTTTTGTTCAGCCCTTTTTCCCAATTCTCCTCCAAATGAAAACACATTTTCCTTGAAACACTCTGTGCCAAGTCATGAAGCAGATCGTGCATTACATATCGCGTTTTATCTTGTACTGATTCTTGGAAAAATGACCTCGACTGTAACTCACAAAAATACTCGTCACCCACTTCTTCCAATGTAATGTCTCCCAGGGGCTGTACAAAACCTTCCGCCATCCATAGCAAGACCAAGCTTTTCTTATCAAATTCATAGCCCTTTGGGAAGATCGAACAATATGCAAAGCATCGTTTTAGATTTGAAGGAAGATGATGGTAACTCAATCTTAGAGATGGTAGGACAGCATTTTTTCTTGGGGGTATATCCCACAAATTGCTGTTCAAGACCTCACTCCAATGATCATTATCAAGCTTAGAAACTAGAACACTTCCCAGAGTCTTCACCGCCAAAGGCAAGCCTTTGCACTTTTTCAAGATCTTTCTTCCAGTGTCTCTCAAAGAGGAGTGCATTTCTGAGTCCTTACCTCCAAATGCATGATGCTCAAACAAAGACCAACATGCTTCATCAGACATTTCCTTGACATGAAAAGGGGGAAATGCATCCATGACTGAGAGAACCTCTTTATTACGTGTTGTTACAATGATTTTACTGCCTGGACTACCAACCATGAATGGGATTGACAGATTATTCCAGTCATCGAGGTTCTCATTCCATACGTCATCCAACACCACTAAAAACTTCTTTTTGTTAAATATCTCTTCCAAGCCGCGCTGCAGAAGCTCAAGGTTCATGGTATCACATGATTTACCAGTGGCAGATTCAAACAGGGCTTTAGCTATGCGAATCAAGCTAAAATCATCAGAAACATGAGCCCAGGCTTTGATACTGAAAACCTCATCCACTCTCTTGTCGTTGTAGATAACCTGAGCAAGAGTGGTCTTTCCTATCCCACCCATACCTAAAATAGCAAGTACAGATGGCATTTTACGATATGTTTCATCATCCCTAACCAGTAACTTTATTATTTCTTCTTTCTCAACAGTCCTACCGTAAACTTGAGACTCAATTAATAGAGGAGTAGTGGGGCATCTTCGCACCGTCCCGTTTACCCCTTTACCACCAGTTGTTAAACCAAGAAAGTTTTTATGCTTTGCAATGTATTCCAGCTTCTCAATAAGGTTTGCTATTCTTGAGTTTACGCCCTCACAAAAAGGACTTAAATTCGTAACATAGTTGCGCACCTGATTTGAGAGGCACTGAGAAGAAGTGATCATATTGCATCGCAAGGCTTCGGTGGCCAACTCATCCAATATATCTTCTGCTTCATAAACAGCATTCTTAAGCATGTCCAACCATGTTTCGATTGCTGGATTGTCATATTGCTTCTTTTCTGCATCATCAAGCATGGCAGCATTGGTGAAGTAAGCAATCTTGAGCTTCTCCAGGAGCAAGTCATCAAGGTTATTTCTCCTAAGAAATTCTAGTATCTCTCCGGATGCTAATTTGTCAAAAAGAACTTGAAGGGCTGGTGATAAAACTGCTTCCCAAAGAACCATGGTTTTTTTTTTTTTTTTTAATTTCTTTAAGAATTTACTGAAGAAGTATGTATACTCACAAAATTTAAGGCTTTAAGAAGAAAAAGCAAAGAAAAAAAAAAAGTAGAAACACTCACAGAACATACAATGTTTATAGTGATGATTGTATCAGTTGAGAGTCAAAACCCATAACCCACAATGCCAATTTTTGTCTGGAATATTTGCATATTAGTGTAGTACTCTACAACATGGCGTCAATTATGGCTGCTCTTAGACCAAGTCTTCTATCCCATGTGCACCTACTTTACAGGTTGCATCTCATCTAAACAATTCACACTAATGGGCCACATTTTGTCACAATATGCAGCTGCAGGTCTCTGTCTGCAACATAAATACAAGCCAGAATTACTTTTATGTCTTAGTCTACAAGAGTATTCAAATACTATGAATTGTCGGTCATATTCATACTGTAAATTCCAGTATACACCGCCATACTCTTACTCAATTGCATCACTTCACCTATTGGAATCTCAGTTATGTCTTGATCATTACATTTGGTTAAATCTACATCCCTTTTTGTTAGTAAACTTTGGCAAAACCGTTGAGTGTCCCCATCTAACTCCTTATACCCATTATGTTCCAACCCTAGCACATATATAAATACCAATGTATATATCCTGTTGGTTGCTTATTCTCTTTCCCAGTTGCTCTATTGCCAACTTGGCAAACGACCGCTCTTTTAGAGATAACTAATTAACAATAATTAATGCTGTTATATATTATTAGGATTTGCAGGTTTGTTTTCCTTCTCTTCTCTTTTATCTATCACTTTTTCATATTTCCTTTTACTTTATATATACATATTTTCTTAATTTATTTTATTTTTATTTTTTTGACTTTTCACTTATTATTAATTTAATAAATTTATTAGAAATAGTTAAAAATTTATATTTATACAAAAATAAATAAATATCTATAAAATAAGTATATTTTATAATAAAATATCTATAACAAAAACCAAAAATAGAAAGAAAAAAAAAAGAAGTGCCGAGTGCCATTGTTGAGGTTAAAATTCGAAAAAAAAAAGAAAAATATATAGATATTTATTAACAAACAGTAATTACAAAATATAAATTTTTATAGATATTTATTAATTTTTGTATAAATACAAATTATAACTATTTCTAATATATTTATTAAACTAATGATAAGTGAAAAGTCAAAAATATTAAAATAAAATAAATTAAGAAAAAAATATAAAGAAAGTAAAAAAAGATATGAAAAAGTAGGAGACAAAAGAGAAAAAGGAAAAAAAAAGTAAAATAATATATAATAAGAGATAGCAGAACACTTGTCATAAAAGTGAGATGCTTCCCCAGTGGGCATATACTAAACCCGATTTGTATTCCTCATATAACAATACATTACATCATTACAATAAACAGGAAACGTTTGCATATATAGTTTTCATTATGGACATAAGTATCAACAAGTCTCCTCTATGTATCAGATACTGTAAACATATAACATAATTAAGCCAAAACATTACTTCAGTACAAGAAAAAGAATGATTTAGTCAACTATGCAACAGATGAGCAGTGTGATTGAAATTGTTCCAGTTTATAAATTGGCGGTGTTCTTCATTTTTTGCTTGGGATTGGTGCAGAATAGCTTGATGTACCCAGTTCTTTTACACCTTATCTTCTCACTACAGAATAACTTCAGTTCATTCGAGCTTTTTTCCTTGCCCTACATGTATATCTATACAATATATACATATATATATGTATACATAATGCAATACACTATATATATATGCCCTCTGGTCGGGTTGGAATGGGGCAAGGCACCGATGAGCCGGAGGAGGTGGTCGGGATAGGGTGAGGATTCGGGCATATGAACGGAGTGGCGGGAGAGGAAGAAGGAACAGTTTTTTCTTTCCCTTCTTTCTTTTTCCTTTTAATTTCGTACTTGGTTTATTATTATTTTGTTTGTTTCGAAATTAAACTATACTAATATAGTGTCAATCATTTATTTGTTTCCTAACTATGAATTTTATTAATATTTAAATGCCTGTCAATAAGGCACTGCCATTTTACTAATAATATTTTAATACTTGTGTCAGTAAGGCATTGCCTCAATAGTAAAAAAGAGGGTCGTTGATTGAAGGTGACACTACAAAAAATACTATTTTTTGTGACTGAATATGTGATCGAATAAATCAGTTACGAAAACCTTGGTCACAGTTTTTTTGTGACTAAAGTTGTGACCAACTATTTTGTGACCAAAATTTTAGCTACAGAAAAAATAATAGTGACCGAAAGTTCGGTCACAAAAATTTAGTAAATCAATTTAAATTACATTTGTACAGTCAAATTAAATTATGTTAATTACTCAAATTCAAAATTCAATTGGATTTTAATTACCCAATTTTAAGCACTTTCAGAAACTCAAGTGAACTAATTTTTTGTGACTAAAAATTCAGTCACGAAATTCTTTCAAACGGAAAAGATATTAGTAACCCAGTTTTCGGTAACAAAATCCCTTTAAAGGCATGGATTTTTTGTGATTGAAAAATCAGTTACAAGATTCTTTCACAATGGAAGAGGTACTAGTGACCAATTTTTCGATTACAAAATTCTTTGAAAGTCATGGCTTTTTGTGACCAAAAATTCGATTACAAATTACTTCACAATGAAGAGATTTTAGTAATCGATTTTTCAGTCACAAAATTCCTTGAAAGGCATGGTTTTTTTGTAATCGAAAATCCAATCATAAATTACTTCACAAGGAATATATATTAGTGATCAATTGTTCGGTCACAAAATTCCTTGAAAGGCATGGCTTTTCATGACTGCAAATTCGTCACAAATTGGTGACAAATTACTTCACAAGGAAGAGATGTTAGTGATCGATTTTTCAGTCACAAAATTCCTTGAAAGGCATGGTTTCTTGTGATTGAAAATTCGGTCACAAATTACTTCGTAAGGAAAAGATATTAGTAACCGATTTTTCAATCGCAAAATTCCTTCAAAGACATAGATTTTTGTGAACAAAATTTTGATCAAAAAATCATTGACAAGGAAAAAGATATTAGTGATCGATTTTTCAATCACAAAATCCCTTCAAAGACGTGAATTTTATTTGTGATTGAAAATTCTGTCACAAAGTTGCGGTGACATTAATAAATTTTCTTTTTGACAAATTTTTTTAAAATATGACAATAATATAAATATAAACAAATAAAAAAATATTTTTGATTTTTTTTGTGACCGAAGTTTTTGTTTTGTGACCGATTTGATGGTAACAAAAATATTTGCATTCTCCTCTAAAATCGGTCACAAAATCAATCACAATTCCCCATTTTTTGTGATCGAAGGATTTCGGTCACAAAATTCGGTCACAATAAACATTTCTTCTAGTAGTGTGATGAATGTTTGAATTATTTGAATTACACAAATATGAGTACTTATCCGTCGAATGATTGCTTATATTTTATTGCATAATAGTTCATTTGAACTTAATTTGCGATATAATTAAAACTATTAAGTTAATTAATTTTATTTGTAATTTACAAAATAATTTAAATAAATTTAGTTGAATCATTTTCAATATTACAGTTGTTAGACTTTTTCTTATTTTGATTTGATTATTACAAATTATCAATAATTTTCTAAGCTAAAATATCATTCTTGATCAAATTCTTCTTACATCCTGACAATTGACTTTATTTTAAATTGATTAATTAACTTTTAAAGTTTGTTTTAAATGTTCAATATTTTGTTATTTTAAAAAATCTATCTTAGAAGGTATTTCACAAAGTTTATTTGAAATATTTTATAAGCTCTTATATCTTATAAAATGATGATTTTTTTTAAAAAAAAAATAAGTTTTTAAAATATTTGAATAATTAAGTTTGGTGCTAGTAACATCCTAATTATATTAATTAGTAAATTATTATATTAAGTATTTACTTTATGGTAAATGGTTAATCATATTATTAGTAAAAGAAGAAAAGAGAGACAAGATTAGATGAAAGCAGTAACAATCCCTAACATGCATGTTAAATGTTGACCCTTTGTTGTTGCTAGATCTGAACAACTTAAATAGCTACCAAAGACAATCATCTCATTCCTTTCCCAATTCACTTGTGCTTCCGATTAAGGAGGGATTCTTGCGCACTCATTTCCTTGATTTCTTTTTCATTCAACCAACACATCTTTTAGCCTTGCAATCTTCCAACCCCAGTATATTCAAGCAAAGTTTCACTCTTCGAAATCTGCAAAAAACTTGCTGCAGAAAGAAGGGGAAGAATTAACTACTCCGCCATACAAATTCGTGATCAACTAGATAACTTTGAGTTTCAATGACTCTCTCAATTCCTATTAGAATTCCTCCAAATTAATTCCTATTTATTCCCATTGTTTCATATTGTTTCTAAAATCATTTAGGTGCCTAAAAATCTCTACGATTTGATCCAAAGACAGAGCCCAAAATTAGATGCATATTAGATATTGAAAACCATAGCTATAATCTGGTAAGCAACTGCCTATTTTTTGAGCTATTTATCTCACTCGTTATTTATCCAAATTTAGCATTCTTTATACAATTGGAAAGCCTATAATGTCAACTTTTGTCATGTGTTTAGTTTCGACCAAAATTTGTTTTCCTAAGGTCTATAGAGGGTCTAAAACATGATTGCTCTGTTTCGGGTTACTGAAAATTTGATGTGAGTAGCTTACTTTGAATTCTCATAATTCTTTCACTTCTTACTCAAATTTGACAAACTTTATGTCCATAGAAAGCTTGAAAAATATACTTTTAGATGATACTAAAGTAAATTTAGAAACATTTTGTACATATCTACATGAACTCTGAAAGTTAGCTATTCGAGACAATTTTCTGGAAATTCCAAAAAAATATGCAAATTTTGAGTTTTCTTGAGCTATATGCGAACGCCCATAACTCTCTCATCTTTTATCCAAATTTGATGAAACTTGCGTTGTGCGAAAGCCTGTAGAATTAAGTTTGAGGTGGTACTAAGTTTTGATCTAAAGCTAATTTGTATAGAGTTGAGGAACCTCTTAAATTTGGCTGCTCGAAGTTCATTTTTGAAACTTCAGAAAATTTTCAGATTTCAGCTTCTAAGTATCAATCGTTGAGCCTTCGTATCTCCTTAAATACTTGGCTAAATTGAGTGATTCTTGAATCTATGAACTCCACATACTTCACACTAAGTCTAGCAACCTTAATATAGGTCCTTCACATTCGAAATTTGTGAGAAAAACGGGTTTGAAACTACTACGTTGAGCAACTTTCGTTCTTGAAACTAAAATTTCTACAAATTTGTTCTAGACCTCGAACCTTTCAAAACTCATCACAAATGGTTTGAACATGTCTTGAGGTGCATGAACACTCCTGAAAACATTGTGTTTCATCCTCCAATTTAACCGTGTACGTTAATAAAATCTTGCTTAAATCAAGTTTGTTGATAGCTACGATTTCAATAATTTTGATTTAAATTGACCATCCAAATTAGTTCTCCAGTCCTCTAATTTTGTTTTGAAACGGTCAATTTCAAGAAATTCCATCAAAATTGAAGGAACCCATTTTGACTCTATACTCGAAGTTTAAAACTTTAATTATTCATAATCCATTTTAAATTTTCCAAAATTGACTTGGGGGGTTTGATTCTTGATAAGTTAAAATCTTGCATAATTTACATATATTTTTTATATGCACTTTTACCTAAAAGTTTATTGAATTATAAAAATATGCGTATAATTTTTGTAGAAATTTTAACTCAAAGATCAATTTACAAAAAAGGTTGAACTTGAAATAAAACTTTGATGAAAGCACCATGAGTGTGGATACATCACTATTACATGAAAGAAGTGTTGAAGTGTTTTATGTTAATTGACATTTTTTTTAAAAAAAAAGAAAAAGAAAGATAAGGACAAATATTTGAAAAGGAAACCGACAAGAGTGATATGGCATGTACTGCCATGGGAGGTTGCATTAATTTCATTTCATATATAATTTAAAAAAAAGTAAAAAATTGAATGCAATTTGGTGATTTCTCGGCCTAAACATGTATTGCCATTAAAGCCAAATTGACAATTAAAGAAAACAAAAATACAATAGGTGAACTCGGCCAAAATGGCCGACAAGTTAGCTACGACGATTAATGACCAATGAGTCTTCAACCCGTGGAGCCGTGATCGAGAAGCATGACCGACAGGGGAAATTCTAGCTCAGACCCGGCTCAATCGAATCAATGTTAATTACGTAGCAAGTGTTTTACACTTGTCCTATGAATGATCGGTAATTTAAGGAGAGTGACCAATCAATTGGCAAGTGTAATATACTTGTAATATGATTTATTGGGTTTGATCAAACTAAGTTCGGGTTAGAATTTTCTGACCGACAGACATATCGTAGCGCTCCTGATGGCTCGGGGATCTCAATTTTCGCCCGTGGTGTTTGGGCCCAAGCTCAAAAGCTCATGTGTGGTGGGGAAATACTAAAATCACGCGCAGTGCACGGCGTGCGGTGTGGTAGCGTGCTGGGGGATGGACACGTGTTAGTGAGTCAGCCAGGCTCATGGTTGAACAAGAAAATGCAGTCAGGCTCGTTGGCGAGCAAATCTTGGATTTCCGGCGACGTGATTTTCTTGGCTTCTTCAATTTGTTGAGTTCTCAATTCTTTCCTATAAATAGTGGGCGCAATCAAACATCAGGCATCCATCCGAGAAGAGAAAAATAGCAGAGTTTGGATCTGCACTTCATCTTCAATTTTTATTTATTTTCTTGTTATTAGTTTGATAGTTTAAAAAATAAAAATAGAGTTTAAGCCTATTATTAGTTCGGGTTTTGAAGTTCCAATAAAGAAGAATTTTCTTCTTTGCACTTTGTATTTCAACTACGACATGGTAATGGTAAACTCCTTTATATTTACTTGTCTTTATTTTTTAATTATGAAGTTGTTTTATTATTGTTACGGATCAATGTAACCAAATCATATATATGACTTAAGGTTTTGAATTATATAAATTGTTATTTTATTTATAAAATTATGTTTTACAATCTTTAAGGCTTTTATATTTAAAATTATTTATTAATTGTGGCAAGGTATCGAAGAGAGAAGTTGTATTTATAAATATTTTTAATATAAATTGATGCTAGTTGGAGTTATTTATGCCCGAGACTACCTGAAGAGAGACCTTAAAATTTTATGATTGTGTCAACTAGTAGTTTGTAAAACATATTACTAATTGAAAAATTAGTGTTGCCCGTGTAGATTGTTTCCTAAAAAGTCAATATATCTGTAATGAATCCAAAGTAATCAATGCATTTTAAAATAAACTAACCAAGATTAGTGCACCGAAAGGAGTAATTGAACTTATGGAGTTTTAAAATAGTCAATCATTATCGAAAAAGGGTCAATTGAATAAAAGAGAATTCCACCACTTTATAAACAAATTTTTATTCAAACATATATTTTTCAATTTCTTAAAATAGTATAGGTGAAGGTGAAATTGATTCCTAGTGCTCTTTCATTATTAAAAGTTTCTCCTAAAAATTTTATTATATTAAATTATCTTTAAAATTATTTCCTAATATTATTTAGCCAAAAACAAAACGCACTTCTCAATCTCTCAAATAACATAAGGATTTGATAAGGTTAATTATTTAATTTTTATTAGTCCTCTTGGGAACAATACTTTTCTCAACACTCTATTACTTGAACGACTAGTGCACTTGCTAAAACGGATCTCAGTTGCATCAATTTCTTGTATCTAGAGCATCATTTTTATATATTGGTCACCAGTCAACTCTGGTCAACAATGGTCAATGACGGTCAACAGTCGTCGGTCAACCCTTCTGATTAATTTAGCCATTTTCAAAGTTTTCGACATATTGATCTCAAATTCAAAAATTCATTTTTCAATCCGACATCATCTTGATGGCCTAATATGACTTTAAAGTCGACAATTGAATAATCTTATTTAACTAATAATTCTAAAACTCAATCTTCTAAGCCTAAAATACTTTAATGATCATTATTTGGGATAAATATAGTAATTTTAGTTATAATTGCATAATTTAGGGGGATGACCAAGTTAAGACGTTTGACCCAACTTGGTTCACCGGCCAAACTTAATCGAATTAGGTAAGAGCCCTAACATTTTCTTGACGAGGCACTGAACTATATGTAGTAAATATTTTTGTATGACCAACCTAAATAATTTTCATGAGATTTATGCATTTTTTGCCCGTTAAATATATTTGTATCTTAGGATATTATTATGATATTATATTTTATTTTCAATTGTTATAATTTTAATAAATATTACTTCTCTGTATCGTGTAAATATTTATGTGAATATATATTGTATCTTTTCAAATTGTAAGTTGTATCCATTTCGTTTTCTATTGTGACTATCACCCTTGGAGACGCCCTTGGGGAGTTTGGACCCAGGGACGTGTGGGAGGGAACCGTCGAGCGGAACAGACCGACGATAGGATCTTTTTTGCACTATCCCATCCGTTGGATCTGATTTTATTTGCAGTCGGAGCTTAGCTGTAGATAAGATTGGATCGGTGTATTGCACGGGTGCGTGGTACACCTTCCATTAGTTTAGGTCGAGGTATATAATGACCCGGTATTCCTAGGTATTTTTAAAAGCTAATTATATGATTAAAGTATTTAGTGTTTTGTGTATATATGTGAACTATGTGATTAAATTGTTTAGTATTTTATGATTTTATATGTGAATGTGTAATAACTACTATGTTTTCATACCAACCATTTGATTTTACATATGTGCATATAATTCAATATATAGATATATATATATATATAATTCTATACATGCATTTTTCAAAATTATAATGATAGGAATTATCTGTAATAAAGTCATATATATAGTATTTTTATATTTTGAAATATATATATATGTATATTTTCAAAATAAATATAAAGTGTGCTTTCAAAAATATGGATCAATAGAATCATCTTTGCCATATAAGATATTCAAGATAGAAAAGATATTATTTCATTCATTAAATCCTTGTTTTAGATAAAATCTTAGATAAGATGTGATCATTGATTGTAGATTTTATGAATTGTATGATACTTTACACATAAAATAAAAATAATACATTACAATACACATATATTAGAAATTATTTTATTTGAAAATATTATGTATAACTAGAAATTGTTCTAAATAACACATATTAGTCATAAACACACTTTATATGTTTAACAATATTTAATTATATATAAGTATACACTCTACAACAGTTATATCTATATATATATGTACATATTTCAAATCAAGTCAAAGCCAATTCTTGTATCTATATCAAGAATTCTACTTATATATACATATATATAATCGTACATATATAGTCACATAGATATACACAGGTGTTAAAAAAACCAAGAAATATATATAAATAGCCGTGTATGTACATATAGATACGCAAGTAATAGGATAATTTAATACACTTATCCTTTTCAAGAGGTCATTTTCATTTATTTAAGAAAATATACACATTAGCTACTAGATGGATCAAGAATAAACCCACTTGTATTAATCTTACAAAATTTAGTTAACATTTGTAAGACTAATATTAAAAGGAAAATACTTGTTAACATCTTAATAAATTAGATTAACACATAAGGGAGTCTAGATTACAACTCATGACATTAGGATTTGTGCTGGAAATTATGCTGAAATGGTGCTAGAAATTATGTGTAGCTATATTTTATACTATGCGAGGGTTTTATCTATGTGTTTGAAGTTGGAAATTCCAGTTTTCTAAGCTGAAAATCCCGTTTTACAAGCTGAAAATCCTATGTTTCGTAAGCTGGAAATCCTATTTTTACAAGCTGGAAAACCTATTTTACAAGCTGGAAATTTCAGTATTTTACAAGCTGAAAATATCAGTTTTTCATGATGGAAATTCTGTTTTCGCAGACTGAAAATTTCAGTTTATATAAGCTGGATATTGTGGTGATTTATGCTGAAACTATGTTAAGCATGTTGAAATTATGCTGAAATTTGTTTGTATATGCTCCCAAAACGTGATAGGGGTGGATGAGGCTGAGTTCGGCCGGGCGGCAACGGGCTTGCTGGTCTTAAAGGTTCTCACCATCCATCATTGCCTAATTCCACCTTGCATGGACGTAGTGTTTCATGTACTGAAGTGGGTCGTAGGAAAAATTGGTATATGCTCGGGATATGACCACTGGAGTGTTTTGGTTGGGATTGGTGGATTGGAGTGTTGGTTGGAACTTGAGATTTACGGCACGACGAGATAAGGTATCCACCCGTCGAGGTGGAAAACGTAGAAATGATGTGAAAAGTTATGTTATTTGTGTTTGGAAAATTATGTGATTTTATGTTTGGCAAAAGTACGTGAAAGTATGCACATTCATATCACACGCGTGCGCACCTTATGTATTAAGCAAAATTTCTACTCAACATGATTGTTGACATTGTTGTTATATCATGTTTTAGCTGGGTATGAGGAGGGGGTTACAAATGAGAAGGATGGAGAGAGACGATTCGAAGCGTTTGGTTAGATGAAGTTATAGTCGAGTCCTTGTAGTTTCTATCATATATTTTGCACTTGTTATGTAATACGAAACTTTTATGAGAAATTTCAATGTTCATAATAAAATTATTAGTAGTATATTTCCATATTAGCCAGAAGTTTCGGGTTGTCACAAGGTAGCTCTTTGACAAGGGAGACATAAGAATTTCTCTTATGTTTTGTTCATTTTGGGTAGTCATAAAATTGGAGACTTGTCAGTTAGCTCAGCTCACCATTGCATGCTTTTGAGAATTATTTATGACATGATTATTTCAGTACTTTTTCCACAATTTTTGAATAATCATTCATGAGAAGACTTTTTCAATACTAGAGCATAACGATTTTTTGTTGCATACAATAAAAATCATGTTATTTATTTTCATGTGTTTTTGTTGTTGACTTATCATATATATGTGTAAATTGGCCTTACTAGGTTATTTGGACTTACAACACTATTCTTTTTGTTTTTTGTCTCAGACTAGGACTTGCAAGATGAATGAATAAATTATATATTCGTAGCTGCGCACTTATTTCTTTCCACTTGTTGTTATTTATTGTGGAGTTTATAACTCCAAGACATTATTAAGAATGATCTAATTTCCTATTTTATGTTCGGATTAAAACTTTGTATTTCATCATGACAAGTTTACTACGAATTAGTTTTAATAATGGTTTTTCACGTAGCAATGCTTCCGCTGAAGACGGTGAGAGTAAACGTTTATTTTAGAATGGGCGATCGTAATAAGTATCATCGAGGTGCGGGTACTTTGTACGGTTACCTAGTGACACCCTAATTGTATTAGTTCGTTTTAACGAGAGGGGTGTTACAGTTAACTTATAAGATGTTAGTAATTCAATATTGTAATTATGTTGGTTGAAAACAAAGGGGTTAGCAATGATCTTAAAAAATAAATAAACACCACCTTAGTTTTTTTTAAAAAGAGCTTATAAACTCCTAAATATAAGATGTTTAGGAGTTTATAAGCTCCTTTTCCTAAATTTTTTTCAAATACTCTACCACATTTTATAAATTCTAAAACATCTTATAAAATATTTTTAAAAACTTATAAATCTAGCCAAACACACTCTTAGTGTGATTATGTGCTCAGATGTGTTTGTCTATTTATGTAGCACAATTCAATCTCGCAAGCAGTTGATTTAGATGATTGCTGATGTAAGGATTTTTAAATGTTGACTCTTACTATTCCTTGTAGCGAAGCATTATTTGGGTGAGATACATCCATTCTTACAAAACAAAGTGAAAAAAGAGTGGTGGAATGTGTGTACCAACTTCTTGTGGAAGAGCATTGTTCCTTCTTTGTATCAATCATTGTATTGTTGTTTTGTGTAACTTCTAATGTTAATATAATTTTGCATGATCAAAATCCTAAATTTAAATACACTTGGATAATGGAGTAAGTTTCGAATCAATCGTATTAAATTATTGTATATTTTTATTTTATTATTAGCCTCTTCAGTGTTTCTCAAATATAATTTAAAATTGTTAGATTGTATTAATTCTTCATAATAAATGTGTATCTTCAGTGCACTAAATTTTAGAAATGCTTGCTCAAAAAATCGCAGCCACCAAGCCCAATAAGTTGGAAATAACGGTCGTAGGATGAGAGTTTGCACGCATGTGTGCGTAGTTTGGGCATGCTAGCGTGCAAGGGTGTGCACACAATGTAAAAGTGTAATGAAAAGTGTGTGGAATGTGCTCAAACGACTTCTATTCGAACAACTGAATCGAAGTGAACAAACACCACATTTAAAGTTCTGACTACATGCAACTTAATTTAGAACTCTACAATTTGGTGTTAAAATGGTTAAAGGCTAATAATAAGGAAAAATGCCTTGAAATTGTATCAATAACCTATTCTATTCAAAGTGAACAAAGAAGTTATAGCTACAATTCGTCCAGGGCATTTGGTTTAATTGACATATACCCTGCCTTAAAAGCATGGCAAGTGTAGTGTTAGGTTTAAATTCTAATAGGTGTGCGTGAGTGGATTGATGTATGTATTATCAAAAAAAAAAAAAGAAAGAAAGAAAGCTACAGCTACAATTCCTTAACGCATGATACTCGACATGAATGTGGAATAGTATTAACCCACATTAATAGCCCACTTCGAGAAAGTGTAACATATATGATTCTACCAACATTTTAAAGAAAATCACATTGATAACAATTGTCTCATGTGGGGTAGTTATGGCTATGATCACCTTTAAATGGTTTTTTTACAGCTAACAACTAAGCTAATCTTGATTTATTCAAACTAAAGTATTCAACCAAGTCCAGACTTCTTGAAATTGAAATTTGATTTGAGTGGACGCAAAGACAGGGCTAGAGGGGGCAATCGCCTCCCCCCAGTTTGTATCGAACTAAATTTTACATGATTTTTCTTTTTTGAAAATTTAAAATTTAGCCCCCATGAATTTTAGAAATATTTTTAATATTTTATAAAAATTTGATCTCACCATCCCAAATAAAATTTTCCGACTCCACCCCTAAATGGTTGGGTGGACTGTCTTCCTCATGAATCGTCTTGCTCCTTTTATAGCTCAGCTTTTTCAACAAACTTTCCATTCTGGAAAGCCGCTTGCAAGCACCAACCTCCCAAAAATTCGCAAGACCTTATCTATTTCGACTCCGGCCACCCAACATTGAAATTCTCACATACACGGACTTTCTCTGCGGGACCATTTAAATTGGGCATTTTAATTATGATTCTGAAATTAAGCCACTAATTTCAGACTTTTCCTGGCCATTCTATGGGCCGGTCCAAGTCCAGGCCCCAAATATGAAATACGTATTTTTTAAATTCCATTTTCAAGTTTTGCTAAAAAAAAACACACACACACAGAAAAAGAATTAAGGAAGACTATAGTTATTATTGATAAAATAATAAACTTCAATCGGGTTTCAAATTATGCAACCTGCAAGACAAAGCAAACATCAAGGATATTATCATTATAAGAACTATCACAATACTACGTGATTCCAATCCAATTTATCACAAGTCTTTGCAAAATTTATTTTGACATTCATCGTGATATATATATATATATATATATATATATATATATATATTAAACCATCAGATGAATTAGCAGGTCATCGATCAAAATAATAGGTGACTATACTATTTTTGAATGCTTCCAATTTGGCCAAAACTAGTCCATATTTGCTATGATATATAATTATATATATAGCAATCTGAAATTTTGAAAATGGTAAGTTGTTTATCCTAATTATTATTATTATTATTATTCATTTAAGAAAAATTGTTGCATGGTTGGCTTTGATTTTTGAAATCCCAGGCAGCGTTTGGTGTTGATCTTGAATATTTTTTGCATTCTCTTAGAATGAGAACGCGTTTGGTAACAAATTTTTAGGAGAGTACCAAAAATAATTTTACTTTAATTTTTTAAAAAACATATGGCCCATCACGGTCACTTAGATATATAAAATATTATAATTATATATATTTTTAAATTATTACAGTACTGTAATTATAACACACACATATATATAATAATAATAATATAAAAATTTTATATGACATTTCTAACCAGATAAAAACTTTCATGAAAAGACATTTGCATTAAAGTTTGTCTCCCTACTATAACACCAAAAATACTTTCATTCTTTGCGCATTCTCTCAACACAATACCAAAGTATATTTCCAAAAATATTCCTCTCCAACTAGGGGTATAAGAAGAGGAGTCGGTTCAAAAGTTCAATGAGCTGACTCGAATTAAGTTCGACTCAAGCTCGATTTTTTTGGGCTCGAGCTCATTGATCTTGAGCTTCTTTGCAAATCGAGATTAAGCCTAAAAATAAGTATTCAAAAGCTTATATGCCGGCTCATGAGATTTAATTTTTATTTTTTATTTTAAAATATATCAAAAATAATATAAGTTATACTAGTATAAGTATCAAAACTATCTGTAGTATTAGCATAGATATTCATAATATTTGTTATAATAATTCATTTTTTTAATATATGCATATCAAATATTAAAATTCATCTTATTCCAAGATTTATGACAAGTTCTATTAGAAATGAGTTCGAATGGGCCGGCTTGGCTGTAAATGAGTCAAACTTGAGATTAAACAAAAAATTATAAACTCAACGAGCTTGAGCCTAAACTTTTTTGATGAACTTGAGCTTGAGACCACAAATTTTCAAAAACTCGACTCAAGTTCGACTTGTTTACACCCCTATCTCCAACACTCGAAAACAACACCAACCATAGCCCAAATACATTAAATAATTGAAAAAATGAGTTATTTCCAAGAGTTACAATGAATTTTGTATTTTGAAATTGAAATTTATTGGAACAAAACTTTGGCGACCAAACTCAAAAATAGATGATCATCAATATGATGGTTTCGTAGTTATATTGTGCTACTTTCACCCTAAATATTCAAGTTTGAACTTCAATAAAAACGTAGAATTTATGAGTTATTTAAAATATTGTGAATTTCATTGGTTCATAATGCGTGGTTAGATGAGAAATATTGTTTAATTCAATGATTTGTTAGTGAATCGTTGACTACAATGACCCAATTGAGTTTAGTAGTAGTTGGATATCCCGATCAAACATTTTAACTTAAAAATTAACCAAAAAAAAAAAGGTTATAGATGAACTAAAGCAATTCTATCAATCTTAACCATCGACAAAATTAGAAATTTTTTATATACATCTAATGTGGATTCTACATATATATATATGTATATTTGTATATGAAACTATTGAAATTATACAGCATTATTAATTTATTTTTAAATAATATTAATATATAAAATATCATACAATCTGTATTATTTGGTTCATATTACAATTTTCTGACAAGAGCAATTACCCCATATTTTTCCGCCAACACGTTGCGTCCTTGGCCAAACCATGTTCACATATGCACAACACATTGCGTGCACTCCACCTTTTCCACGCCTAAAAAACACACAAAATCACAAAGACGAAACAAAAGTACAAAACAGAGAAAATAAGCACAACGACAACACTTCTACTTTGACTACTCATGTCATTTTTCTTGGCTTTTTAAGAAAGCCAAATGCTTAAGCAACCCAATTCTGTGGATCAATTTTTCATTCTCTCTTTGTGGAGTCTTGTGGAAAACCAGCAGTGTTGATTTTATATTAAGTTATTGGATCAATAGTTGCAATAATAACAGAATCAACAAGTATCCCACTTCATTTAATATTGATTATTGCCAGTTACTCTCTCCCGGAAGCTGGGAAGTTCACTTACTCACATCTGGGCTCTCTTTGTAGAGGTAAAAGAATATGAAAAATATGGGGTTTTGACTTCGATGATTGTTTCTTTTTTAATTGTTTCATACTTCACATGTGGTTTAACTTGTGTTTATAGATTATTCAGTGATAAAGTTGCTTACCCAAAAAAAATACAGTGATAATAAAGTTCGAATCTTTCGATTTTGTTCTTGCTCTTCCCATGTTAATTCATGGGGAAAATTTGTGGGCCGATGAAAATATCCAAGAATCTGAGTTGTATATGCTGTTGGGATTAATTGTTTTTCAATAGTCTTTTCAGTTATCGAGATCCTTTATTGTGTATGTGATTAACAACAATCTTGATTGAATTGACTGTGTAGTACTGTTAAGCAAGAATCTTCTTCAGTATTATCAGCAAGGGGGTTTTGTAGAAATGGATTAAGAGTGAAAAAATTAACCTTATTACAATCTCTAAGAGGTGATTGGATATATCTTAGTTTCTTGATAACTCTAGATTTCATAATAGAGATCATTTTCTTGGCTTAAATGACAAGAACATATTCATAGTTCAGGACAGAGGGACGGATATGAGAAATAACAATTTAGTATTGTTCGTCCGGGGCTTTTGGCTTAATGGGACATGTACCATTGTACCCCGCCTTCAAAGGCATGGGAAGTGTAACGTGAATTCTGGCAATGTGTGTGAAGGTGGTGTGTATGTATTATTAAAAAAATAAAAACAAATTAGTGTCGTGTCTGGCGTAGCTTAGGAAGCTTGGCTAACGCAGGGCTGCTTTTTCAAGTGCCTGAAGCCATCTTATGGAACATAAAGTGTGGTTTAACTATTGAAGTCTTAGCGATAGTGCCAACTTAGTTGGCCTTCGCCAAAGAAATTCATAAATTAAAAGAAGGATAAGAACTGAACAATAAACACCAGAGGTATAATTCCATGCAATAATAGACTGGCTCCATCCTTACTCTCTCTGTAGTGATTTTCGACGTTTAACTTCTCATTTCTTAATCCTTTCCAGAGAGGCATCCCCGGGGATGGAAATTATTTCATGCCACGCTGCACACCGCTTTTATGTTGTAAATTTTAGAGGTGCAACTGAATCAAGTTTCGTATCTTCAAGATATCCTCATCTGTACAGATCAAGGTTAAAGAGACTTAGCCATCGTGGAGGTTCCACTACGATTTGCTCTCTCAACAGATACAAACATGTTAATTCAACTATCATAAGTGATTACGTGCTTGATGGTGGTGAAGTGGGTGTAGGCAGTGTGGTCGGTGGTACTAAGTCAATGCCTAAGGTGTCGATTCCCAGTTTGCCAGATGAAAATAATGGTGATGATGTAGCTCCCATAAGCAGTTGTTTCTGGGAATGGAGGCCTAACTTAAATGTCCATTATGAAACCTCAGGGTTGGAAAATGTAGATTCTCCACCAGTTCTTTTTCTACCTGGTTTTGGTGTAGGCTCGTTTCATTATGAAAAACAGCTAAAAGATCTTGGTCGTGATTATAGAGCATATGCGCTAGATTTTCTTGGTCAAGGCAAGTCATTGCCACTTGAAGATCCAACTTTGAGGTCTGAAGATGGAAATGAGTACGTTTTAGCTGGACAAAACGGCATTTGGGGTTTTGGAGATGAAAGTGAGACATGGGCTAAAGAACTAGTTTATTCAGTTGACTTGTGGAAGGACCAAGTAAATTATTTTATAGAAGAGGTACCCTGAAACTTTATGTTCTTCACTCTCTTGTTTTAGCACTTCTAGATTGGACGATTGTCGTTACATTTTCTTGTTTTGGAAAGATAAACTGATTGAATCGATTTGGTTAAGAAGTAGTTTATATTGCACTGTTCCAGGTGATTAAAGAACCTGTTTATCTTGTGGGAAATTCACTCGGAGGCTTTGTGGCGCTCTATTTTGCAGCGAGCAACCCGCATTTGGTCAAGGGCATAACTTTGCTCAATGCAACTCCTTTTTGGGGATTTCTCCCTAATCCCGAAAGATCTCCGAGGTTATCGAGACTTTTTCCATGGGCTGGGACATTTCCTCTCCCTTCTGGTGTTAGAAGGCTTATAGAAATTTTGTAAGTTGTATGAAACCCAGTCTTTCAAAGTCCTTTTTAATATCCAATTCCATAAATATATAAGAAAAAAAGTGTATGATTTAATTTTTGAATTATCCTGTACTTTTATTATGTGAAAAAAAGAAAGAACCTATATACCTTTGGGGGGAGATTTCATGCTAGCCTGATGGGTATACACCCAACTGAAGTGCGAAGCGTTGGATGAGAATATGATGATGAAACAAAGTGAAATACTAACATATTTATGTCTGATCTAATGAGAATATGATGATGAAATAAAGTGAAATGCCAACATTTATGTTTGATCCAACTGTTCGCACTCAGTTGGATATATATATACTCAGGTACCATGAGACGAGCTATTTGTCAGATACTTTTATTCTATTATTTCCTACAGCTTCTCTCCAATTTTTTGAGTTATCTGACTTGTTTGAAATCTTGCTAACTTTCGGCTCTGTAGCTGGCAAAAGATTAGTGATCCAACAAGTATCGCAGAAATACTGAAGCAAGTCTATGCGGATCACTCAACAAATGTCGATGAAGTGTTTGCTCGTATTATCAAGACAACGCAACATCCAGCAGCCGCTGCATCTTTTGCTTCTATCATGTTTGCTCCTCGGGCACAATTATCTTTTGAGGAAGCTTTATCTAGGTAGCCACAAATGCAATGTTTATTTTATTTTTTCAGATTAAGAGTATCTATCCATATGTCTTACGGTCACAGGTGTCAAATGAACAACATACCGATCTGTCTAACATATGGGAAGGAAGATCCTTGGGTGTTGCCCATCTTCGGTTTGCAGGCGAAACGCCAAGTGCCTGATGCTCCATATTATGAGATAAGCCCTGCCGGTCACTGCCCTCATGATGAGGTGCCTGAGGTAAATTTCTTGTAGATTCTTTATGAACCTCCCGTTGAAACCATGTTCGATTTGAAGCTTCTCCATGTTCCTCAGATTTGGGCTAGTTAGCAAAACTAACCCTTTTTAAGGTTCAAAAATATTATCAAATTTATCAAAAGAAGTCATTATGTTGTAGTTAGGTCAGATTTATTAGTTTACGTTTCCTCATTGTTTCCTGTTTATATCTCCAGGTTGTGAACTATATTCTGCGCGGTTGGATTAAGAATCTGGAGTCAGACGCTTCTGTTGCGCTGCCTTTGCTCGATGACCCTGAAAATGCCAGTTATGAAATCACCAAAGAATTGGAATTTTCCAGATACGGTTCTAAGAAATCGGTTAGGGTTCAGTTCCACAGCTCCAAAATATCCACTTGGAATTGGCTAAGCTCTCTTTTCGAGCCTCTTTCCAGAAGAAATGTACGGATGAGATACAGCGTTAGCCATCACTTGGAAGAGTTGAAGTAGATGATGTTATCTGCTGTACAATCATGCATTTTATAATTAGTCTGTATAGAAATTCTTTTCCCAATCACAGCAGAAAATTGTTGTACACTATCGAACTTCGATTCTACATATAATCTTAGTTTCGTTGTGGGTATACTTTTAGGCCCCATTCAGATTGTTATGCCCCATTCAGATTCTACAAAATATATGAGCTAAAAGGTTAAATTAATGCACTGCAGCTGATTTTATCCATGGTCTGATAGCAAAGTGCAGAGTACACGTGTATCTTTCAATCTACACACAGTTCAAACACTGAACATTGAACTACATTTCACGACTTTTATCAGCGCGAACGTGAAGCTAAAGTCAACAAGAGGCAACTAAGTTGTACATGCAAAACTAACAGCAGCTTGCATGGCTATTCCGCCGATGAATTGGTATGCTTTCTCACGAAGAGCTTGCTTATGTCTTCTGTCACAACATTGCTCCTGCAAAATAATTTAGGCGCTCATTTGAGGATGTCCAAGAGTCGAAAAATGCAAGAACATGATAAGTATTTACCAGACAAATGGTCAAGTGGCTAAAAATACTACCAACAGCACAGAAAAACGGTACTCATAGGGTAACAAATTATTAACAGCAACAAGGAGAAAAAGAAATAATTTCAGAAATCCGAAACTGAAGATAATAAAAACGAAAATCATTAAGCTGCACAAGTACGGTAGTGATATACACATTCTGCAAAGATAATAATTGAGAAGATGATTGCTCCACTATTACAACTTGGGTGAAGCCATTATGTGAATGAAACGCTTTTGGCAATGGTAAATAGAATGATGAACACACCTTCCCGTCAGCTGCGGTGGAAGCAAATGACCATCAACAGTATCCGGAACACTCTTTGAGTGAGGCAAGGTTCCTTTTGGAATTTTACTACGAGGGTAACTAGAATGAGATCCATTTAATTCCCTCTTTCGTGCTGCGCTTTCTGCCATAGCAGCTGCAACCCGAGATGAGTGGTCTGAAGCGTTAGATAGATTAGATGGCACGAGAGGTGAATTCAAGAGGAGTGAAGCATCAGGAAGTTTCAGCTCAGAAGACTGATTAGAAACTACTTCTGTTTGTTTACTTGATGGTGGCACCATATTTGTAGAATTCCTAAAAAGAAATACAATAAACAAAGAAACAAGAGAGTTTCAGTAAGAGCCAAAAAAGAATTGATAACGCCGGATATTCTATACACCCACAAAATTTGCGAGGACCATAATCACATAATATAAAAAGGGAAAGCAGAATCAGTTAACAGTTAAACCTCATCTATCAACAATATCTAAAAGATGGTATTGACAAACTCAAGAGACATCTATAAACAGTCCTTCCAGTTCTTCACTAAGAATTTCAATTGTGATCCTACCAACTAGAAAATACAGGATTCAAAAAAAAAAAAATGGTTCATCACAATGGCTTAGCATCACGTTTTTTACATTTGCAGGAAACTAGCAATTCTTGTTCCAATTTAAAGACCACAACCCATATCACACATCGAGGAAGAAAAAAGAATTGAAGAGAAAGCAGGTTAAAAGATCCATGAGTAAGGAAACAGAAAAAGGATCTAAGGTAGAACCCTCGTATTAACCTGATACAGCATGCCGATTGAGTTTCTTTTTCTACAGTGGTCAGTGACAAACAGTAACCTAACTTCACCAGAAAGTGCTTAAAACAGATGCCATTCATTAGTATAAAATTATAGCACGAAGATATGCCATAACTAGAACCTGATTCGAAGTTCTAATCTTAAAGGTGGACCATGTGACTCCTATACTAGACATTACGGACCACTGCATGCCCACAAATGATGAGTACAAAAACCAGATATCGAGACTTCAATCCAGGACAACATAAAATGTAATTGAACTTCAATTGTTTGTTTATATTTGATCTTACATCATCAATCAAAAACTAAAAAAGGTTCCAGTACAATAAAAGTGCTTTCAACGAGCCCTTCAACTCAGCTCAAAGTAGCTAGAGAACAGGATAATATTAGATTGTTAGATATATTCGATGCATTCAAGACCTTGTTCAACAGATTGGAAATATATTGCTGACATTATTTGACCTCAGAGCTAATTGACAAACCACATTACAGGCAAAGAGGGTAAAAATTTACACATAAAGTATATGGAAAATTACTGGATAGGAACTATAAGGTCACGTTTTCCCAAAACTTAAGAAGAATTGAACTTTGATGCATTTTAATCACTGACATCAAATGCAATAAGAGGAGCCAACTCAAATACAATCTGGAGCCATTCAAGCCTATTTGCAACCTCAAGACGATTTCAAGAAGTTGTTTTACCAACCCTTTTTGACTATAAACACTAACTTCTGTGATTGAATATTGTTTACATTTTCTAATATTTTCCTTTTCTTTCTGTTTTTGTTTCAACCAATATGTCTAAGATCCCAAGTGAACTACATATACACATAGATATGTCGGTGAATTGTGATTCAACTCAGTACCAACAATTGTTTTTCAAAATGTCATCAAATCATCCAATTTTCTAGCAAAAAATACCAGTAAAAACAGTAGAACAATAACTACAGAATCAACCAACAGAGACAAACTTCACTTTTGCTATTAATTTATGAATAATTCCCAATAATTCATCTCCAAACTAAAAAACAAAAAACCCAAATCCTCCTCACACATATTGACAGGAGCCCATGTAAATTTAACTTAAAAATACCCACACAAAATAAGCAAATTCCCAAAACGAAGAATTACCTGCTGCGGGCATGAAGTGGGTCATTTCTTGGTGGCGCCGCCGTTGACGGGCCTGCTCCAGAAACCCCCAAAACAGGTGGGTTTTGTGGGTTTTCTTTTACTTGTTCATTATCTTGTCGGTGAGACGGGGATTGTGGCTCGTCTTCATCTGAAGAAGCTGCGTAATCTACCAGCGACATCACCAAAATCGATAACTTCTCGTTTCTTCTTCTGATTCTGTATTTCTTTTCTTCCTCAAAACAATTTCTGCTTACGTCCAGTTAAGTACTTTTTTATTAGATTATCATTTTTGAACATTTCCTTTTGTTTTTATTTATTTATTTTTTTCCTTTTATTGGCTATTGCTATTGGCTTATTTCACCTAATTTTCCCTTGTCTTCTTATTGAATTGAAGGAAATATATATATATATATATATATATATATATTACTAATACATCCCCACCCCACCCACACACGGGCTCTTAGGATTTGAACCCTTATAATTATTTTTTGGAAGAATTACATTTATCATTTTAAAAATATAATAAAATTACAAAAAACACCACAAAATATGAAAAATTATTATTACTCCTAATCCAAGGGATTAATGTTAAGTCTAACAGAATCGAAAAGGAATTATTTTTTCCCTTATTCAAATTAATACAAATTACAGTCATCACTCTAGTATAATGAAATTATAATAAACACCTTCACCATTACCCCTGAGTAGTTTGATTATTATTTTAAAAATTGTATATTGTATGTTATTAAGTAAATGCTAAGCTTTGTGGTATAAATCACAATGATATTTGTAGTGTATATTTATTGTGTTTTTTAAAGTGTTCATATGATTTTCTATTTTATTACTGAAAATTAAGTCTTGTATGGTTGGTGAATAAGGTTTTATCAGCAGATTGCACACTATATAAACACAACCTTACATCGCTTGAACACACCAATTAAAAACCAATAATTTGGTAACTATACACACCATCCACCGACTACATTAATCGACAAATTTGAAAAATAACATGAATATTGCATCAACCCTCTACAATTTCAATAAATTGCAATATAGTACCCCAAATTATGACACATAATTACAAAAACACCCCTACCATAAGGGAAGTTCTTATAATTTTGGAAGCAAGAATAGTACAATCCATGATTTCATTGATTTATATGATCCTTTCATCAATGAGAATTTGTTGGGACACATAATCAATAGGTTCCACTTTTCTTATTCAATTTTATATTTCACTACTTAAATTCGAGTTCCTATGGGAAATTCTTATCCGCACTGAGTTGGCCACATCCAAAACTAATTACATGACGAGTGTTTTACACTGATCATGTGATTAATTGGGTGCGACCAAGTTGGATCTGGACAAGAATTTCCGTGTTCCTATACTTATTATAAATCTAAATTTAGGGGAATACATAATACAATGGAAACAAAACATCTCTAGATCTTATTACCCTGCATCTTTCTTCTTCTTGAGCACAGACATAATATCGCATGAGAGAGAGAGAGAGAGAGAGCCAGAGAGAGAGAGAGAGAGATGAAATGAAATGAATTAAAGAACACTCTCCAAAATAACCCCATACAAACCTTGCACTTAAGTCTCTTCACAAACCACCACTATGTCCCTAAAGCATTCAACTTACTAAAACTAGCAGCCACCTAAATCTATCAGCTATTTCAAACAACAGAAGCATGGGCAATTCTCCCTTATCGATGCTATTTTATAAGTAGAGAAGGCCTGTAGATGGCGTAGCTTTGTGCAATCTCAATCCGTTCTCGAGGATCATTCATGGTTTCATCTCTCAACGCTTGAAGAATCCCCTCGCACGACAGCTCCCTGAGAAATTAAAGCAAGAATCAGATCAAACTTTGAATGATTCACTTGGCCAATCTTCCATAGGGATCCGGACCGTGATTATGATACAATGCAATACTGTACCATTTTTCTACATACCTCACTATAAGTATTTTGTACAATTTCTGCAGGATTGGGCACAGCTCGACCGGTGCAACGTGCTTGTTTTCATTTGGGTGTCGGATACTCAACCGAGACTGACTAAGCAGCTCATAGAAAGCTTTCACAGCAGAAACACCCTGCCATTGGACGAGTGGTATCAACAAGCGAATGTTAGTGAGATAAACGGATATGCGAACTTGATAATTTCACTATTTTTTTTAAAAGGAAAAAATGTCGAGGGCAAAATGATGAAAGTTAGTGGGTAATTATGAAAGTTCAAGCGGAGGAAACTGATCACTACAACAGCAAAACAAATAGAAAAGAAAACAAAGTTCAGGTTTAGGAATAGTCTCTGAGACCATGGAATTCGACAAGTATAACAAGTCGATTTGTTTAACAAAGAAACTATTTTTTCAAATTATCTCACATAATTTTTTCATGCTTACTTCGTCTGACAAAGTTGCAACAGGGCATGAGAACATATCATCGACACTAGTTCAAGAACTTGAAACGCATACCTGAATCATTCCCTTGCCTTTGATGCTGTCACCCATATCAAGGTTTATTTCTCCTTTGGCCAACTTCTGACCATACCATGCATTACGACCTTTTAACAAGGTTACATAAGTGTCAGCCAAAAGAGGACCGGCAAGCTTCTCGGGTTCCTCGGCCAAAAGATGGGTAATAAAGATCATCTCTGATGTACAGTGAGCAAAGTATACAGACTTGCTCGTTGCACTCTCATTAGTTAGAGCTGCCACCATCCCTGCCCATGTTAAATAAAAATTTTTCAAAATGCTCATGCCACAAAAAAAATTCACAACATAAGAATATGTATTCATATTTTGTATTTTTGCAAAACAAGCACAAAATTTAATTGGCCATCAAGTTTCCACTTTATTTGGCGAATAATGGTGAAACGGGATCTTACCGGCCCCAATTGCATATACATTTTTGAGTCCCCCCATAACTTCATGCGTAACAAGGTCGCCATTATCCCAAACAATAAAATGTGGCTGTCTGAGAAACCTTGCGAGTGGTTTCCTCCATTTTTCAGCTCCACAAATCCGAGCATTAGCATATTCTTTGTTGTAAATTTCTGATGCAATATTAGGTCCTCCAAGATAGAGAATGTTTTCCATGGGAACCCCAGCTGAGAAAACGTGAAGGTATACATGAGTAGAAGGGAAAGATACACTTAAAGCAAAACGCATAACTAAGACATGACATAAAAAAATATCTGCAATATAGATTATATGCAGCCAATCCTCTACGAATTCCACTTTAAATAGAAACAAGAAATGAACCAATACATAAGGTAATAGTCACCTCAACTGATTTAAGAGATTTCATATATAAATTTCACAAAAAATATTCGAAATAATGTCACTTGAAACAAGATTGCTCCAAGTTTGGGACCTTCTACATGATTTTCGAACACTACCGGGTCTGAGAGCCTAAAAACATAGCAGGAGGAGTTTGCTGCAGCTTCTCTTATTTTTAAAATATAATACATGCAATTGTTCCAGGCCATAAATTACTGCTAAATGTCCACAAAATACAGCCATAATTTGTCGGCATAGAATAGACAGCAAAAGTCCATTTGTTTGTATTTGGAATTGATTAAATCATATCTGACTCCATGATAGCATACACTTTGCTGGTTAGAAACAGAAGAAACCAAATGTAAGAAGGCATGCTCAGTAAGTATATGATGTGGTGAGCTAAACAGGAGCATTCAAGAATGAGTGAAAATTGAAGAGGGCAGAGTTATATACTTTTCCCTGTAATTCCGTTTACTATTTGTATGAGATTGTTCTAAATATGGATGGAAAAGTAGAGAGAGGAAAGTATTATCAGCAACTATGCATAGGTTGCACCATCACTTAGTTGCTCAAATCAGTAAAACAGAATGGTATTGAGAATTATTGTTGCCATGAAGCATAGGCTTCTTGTCTTTAGATAATAAGAGAAGGAAGGATACAGAATCTTCTAGCTAAAACAAAAAAGAATATCAAATACTGCATCTATAACATGAAAAAGGCACAGGCGAAAGGGGATCTAGATGAATATACAAGACAAAATCAGGCCCTATTGATATCTCAATTGAAAAACAAATCAAAGAAACCAACTCCTAGTAGCAATTACCAGAGGCCCAGAGTACTATTAAGTATTTAAAATTTCAAAATTTTCGACTTCAGTATGGCACCAATCCATTTCAGATGATAGTGAAAACAAGTGTTCTTTCAGAACAGAAAAAATGTAAGCAGGGAACGGAAGGGGGAAAAGAAAAGGCACACATCAAGTAACTCAGGCAACAGACATTTTAAATAATGTATCCTAGTTTTAACTTGAAACAGAAGCCAAATATATGATGGAATACATTCATCAAATATATCCTTTTTCCATAATATTCAGTTGCATAGAAAATAACCGTCTTGTAAATAACAAAACAATGAAAGTATAGTTTTTACTGACTTGGTTTTCCCTTCTACTTCATCCTTTAAATCCTAGATTCAAACTATGATAATCTCATAATTCCATCACTTTCTAAGAAAGTTATTTAACATTTGTATCATAGCACATATCAGCAGTAAAATGTATCTCAGAAACCAACCATAGATAGTCTATTTCATCAAGGGGGAATAAGAGATGTAATCTTACTTGCTCGGTTGATCATCTGAGTAGGAGTAACAATACGGGGCTCAGGCTCTAACTCAGCCTCTATTCCTTTTGCTAAAGAAACAATAACCGGAACTGTAATTCTCTCTTTCCAATACCTACTAATCTCCTCAAACACTTCCTGAGTTTCAGTCGAAGGCAATCCATTGATAACTATATCAGCATCCCACACGGCCTCTTGCAAGTTAGTCACAACTTTTAAAGGACAAAGTGGGGTGTCAATCATATTCAAGCAAAACCCATCTTTCAAAATCTCATCTGCATACAGAACACGGTCGCCTAATCTTCCCTCGACATACTTCAAATACGCACATCGCCTTATCAATCTCCTTAACACATCTTCTCGCGAATTGATCACTTCAAATAAGTGCTCTGCTGTGGCTCTATCGACCGACCTCCCGGTTCTCCTCCATATTCTAATCTGAACCTTATCACGAAAAGCACCGTATGCATCTTGCAGCATTGCTAAAAAAACACTACCCCATGCTCCTGCACCTACACCCACAATCCTCAATGGATCTCCATCTGCTTTCGAGAATAATCTACGAAGTTCATCAACCTTCTCTTCTAAAGAACCATTTGTGCTTTGAATCGACCCGTTCACATACACATTACCATCACTAACCCCATCAGCAGTTCCCCCCATTTCTTACCAATCAATCCCCAACTTCAACTATGAACTATAGCAAGCAATACAATGAAATCAAACACAACAAACAATGGCCTATAACAAGCTTAGAGTATGTATTTTCACAAGATGCAAAATCAAATTGGCTACAACTCAAAGATACGTCTCCAAATCAAAGTAAGCGTAACCCCAATTGATTTCTTCACATGGGTGTTGCTATCTGCACCCTTTTTATAGACTAAATAAAAAAATTGAACCGTATCAACAGTCAAAACATCAAGAACACGCGGCTTTGAAGGTGGGTTTCACACCAAAAGAATAAAGGCTAGCTTCAATCAGACAATTCAACACCACATTGACCTCAAAAACCGACCTTCCCTGCGAGCAAATTCTCGAAGGATAAAACCCAGAAAAACCCAGTGAAATTTTATCTCACATCACTTCAGATTACATCAAGAACATTCGAGGAACATCCAAAACTGTAAACTTTGATAAATCCGTCAAAGGAAAAAGAAAACTTTGGCAAACTAACCCTACCTAGAAAAAGTCGGCTTGCAACAAAAAACGTGAAAAAAAAAAAGAGAAATAAAAGCCAAAGCAATCAGTGTCATCTTGTAGTTTACAAAGAGGCAGCGGTGTACTGTTCGTTTTCGTTTTCGGCTTTCTCGTACGGGTCAATTTGCGCATTTTATATAATGGCAAGAAATTGGGAGTTCTTCAAATGTGTGAGGTGGATAGCAATGGGCCAATGGCGATGGTAAGAAATTAGTCAATTTTACTCGGAGGACTCTTGTTGCGAGTCTCATTTTCGTAAAGATTTTTCTCATTTTAGACCTCTGAAATGAATAATTTTAAAATTAACGATTTTGACCGACTTCAAATCTTCATTTTTGCAGACGAGGTATGTTTCCGAATGGTAAGTTAGAAGGTTGAGATTGTTGAATTCGAACTTCTGTAAATGTGGATATATGTTGACTATTGTAATTTGATATTAATTTTTTATTTTATTCTTGAAATATCCATATAATTAATTGACTGTAATAAATTATTTTATATAGAAACAAAATTCAATTTTGAGTAAATTTGAAGTTCATTATAATACTCAAACACTAAGGCTTCGTTTGGTGGGGTGAAAAATGGGAGGAAGGGAGAGGGAATAGAAGGAAATTGGAAGGAAATTGTGTATTTTTCCTTGTTTGGTTGTGGGAGAAAAAAAGAAGGAAAGAAATTGAGGATGGAAAAATAAGTAAGAGGCCCATTAATTTTTTTTTCCATCCAAAATCGGATGGAAAAGGAGAAGAAAATAATGCAAGGAAATCTGTAAAACAAGATTTCCAAAATTGCCCATATGTATAACTAAACGTTTAAATAATATTGCTTATTCTACCAATATGAATCTTTGCATTTTTTAAATAGCAAATACGACGTGTTCATTTGTATAATACATTAAAAATATATTTCACATATTTATTTATTTTATTTTCATTAAATTATCTACGACATAATTATATTTATAACTTAATTATATTTATAATTATATAAAATTTTAGTTGTCATTTGACACAATGTAAATAAATATTTTATTATATTAATTTATATATTTTATTTACATTATACTTATTTAGTTTAATTTTATTAATCTATTTTTTTGAGACAAATTTATTAGTCTATTTTAACACATGAATTCATAACATAATTATAATTTATAATGATATAAGGGTATAATTGTCATTTAATACAGAAATCGTTTTCTTTCCTTCCACTTTTCCATTCAAACAAACAAGGAAAAATAAATAGATTTCTATTTTCCTTCCATCTATTTTTCTTTCAACCAAACATATATGTGGAAAATTAAAATCCACTCATTTTCTTTCTTTTCATTTTCTTTTCTCCCTATTTTCTTTCCTTTGCCAAACGCAGTGTAAAAGAGCAAAAAATCAACATTAACAAAAATTTGAATTTATGTAAATAAGCATATATATATATATATATATTGATTATTGTCATTCAATATTGGTTTTGTATTATATTCTTGGAGTATTGATGCAATTGATTGACTATAATAATTTATCTTTTATAAAAGAAAAAATTTCAATTTTGAGTAAATTTGAAGTTCATTATAATACTTAAACACTAAAAGAAAAAGAAATTTAAATCAACATTAACAAAAGAATATTCAAAGAAAAATGACACATTATTTTTCCTCAAATTTTATGTCACAATATAGATATATAATCTCATAATGCATGTGTAGTACTATTGATAATATAATTATCTTTGAAAAGAAAATAATAAAAGCTTGCACGCTGGCTTATAGGCTTTCGAACACCTAAATTTGAATTGAACATTTTACACCCTTAGTCTTTTGCTAGTTCAAATTAATGAGAACATATAGATAATACTCCTTCTATCCTATAATATTAATCGTTTTAAAGATTTTGTTTTATTCTACAATGTTTGTGGCTTTGAAGATTTTAAGAGAGCATTAATTACCCCCCCCCCCCACCCCCATCCCCGCACCCTCCAAATTTACCCTCATTTATTATTTTTAATAGAATTTAATGAGGTATGAGGAGGATAATTTTGTCAAATCATTTTAAATTTAATTAAACAGAAAGCTATTTATTAAAATAATTGATTTATGCGAAAAAACCTAGACAGACTAATATTATGAGATAGAGGTAATAGATCAGAACATAGGTGTTGAATAGAAGTAGTTAATAGCGTACATTTATGCAATGCCTATTTATAACGTAGATCCCAAATTCGATAGATAGGTAAGAGATTGAAATAATTATAATACTCTTTTAATTGTTTATTGCTAAACCTAGACTAGACTATATTTATCCCTAGACCAAGCAAAAAACGTAACAATATAAAAATTATCATCAATAATTGTATTAAGTGTTAATATCTTATATTTTGTTACTAATTAAGTTTTTTGGGCGACAACAACTTTTATGTTATTACAATATCACTCAATGATAATAAAAATTAATGTTTTAGTTACCATTATTAACAATTAGTAGCACACCTATATTGACAACTTGGTGATAAAAAAAATTATTGTTAGAATTTTGTGACAAGAATCTAGTGTCATTAATTAGGTTGTTACTATAAGTGTGTCACTAATTATCAATGACGCATTATGTTCTAACATTTTTACAATATGTTGTCTCCATTGATATTGCACAAATTATATTTTGTGACAATACAATTTTATTGTTACTAAATGTATATAATTAATAACAACTTTTATTATCATTTATTAAATTATCACTATTTTGCTCATTTTTTTACAATGAATGTAGAGGCATCATCCTCACAATTGGATCAATTTAAGTAAGCCTGTCAATAGGTAGGATTTTACCCTACTCGTATCTATTCATTTTCTACACATATACTACTCGTATCCCAAAATTTTAAAATATACCAAAATCCTACCTTAACGCATACTATTACAAATGAATAGGTTAGGGTAGGGTCTTACCCGTTCCTATCTATGGGGTATTATTACCCAATGAGTATTCACACAACACACACACACGCACATACATTTTTCATACACACATATACTGCAAACATATTTTTCTCACACACACACACACACACACACACACACACACTGCACACACATTTTTCACCCACACATTGCACCCACACACTGCAAAATGTGAATATGTCTGCAACACACACACACACACACACACACACACACACACTACAATATGTGAATGTGTCTGCACACACACTGCAATATGTGAATGTGTGTGTGTGCAGTGTGTGTATGTGTTGTGCGTGAATACACACAGTGTGTGTGTGTGTGCAGCAGTGACGGAGCCAGGGGGGTTGGTGGTGGCAGTTGCCCCCCTCCCCCCCCCTCCCCCAATTTTTCAGAAATTTATTTTTTAGTATATATATTTATTAGAATTTTAAAATTTCGCCCCCCGTAAAATAAAATTTTTATTTTTATATGAGTTATAAAATAAAAATTTTAATTTTCTCTAATACTTTATTTTATTTTTGGTGATTTATTTTTACCTAATCTCATTTTCCATAATAATTAAATTCTCTCTCTTTCTCTTTCCTTTCTTTTTCCTTATTCTCTTCAAATTAAAATATTAAAAACTCTATTAGATTTTACTTCTTTCTTCTATCCCAATTAAAACACCAAAAATTCTATTAGGATTTTTCTTATCTCACAAACCCTACAGTATTCAACTTTTTCTCCGAAAGCAATATACAAAAAGGTATTGTGTACTAATTTTGAAATTTATATATTTATTTATTTCCTTTCTTGTAATTGACTTTTGTATAGATATTTGAATCTAATTAGGATTGTTAATATGAATTTTGATAGTTGTTCTATATTAAACTTAATGAGTCTTGATATTTATTTGTTGGGCTATTGAACTTGAATGAATCTTACAAATTTGACACTTCATATATAATTGGGAGTGATTTGGAAAATGCAGTGGCGAAGGAAAAAAAAAAAAGAAGATATTTTTTTATTGCGAGAGCAAAGAGAGAGAACAAAAAATCTATTTTTAATACTTTTTGAGTTTTGATTATATATCATTATGTGGGTTTATGTCAATTTTATTGAGTATTGTTAAAAAATTATTTGTTAAGTATTTTTTAAAAACAATTCATTATCCACTATATTTGCTTATTTTGAAACAGAGAGTAGCTTGTTATTTTTTTCAGTATCATTTTTTATGTATTGTTTTTGATTGAAGCATTTTTTTTTATTTTAGCACTTCTAATTGGTTGTATACGCATAAATATGATGATTTTTGTTATTTTATATATTAATATTATATATAACCCTTATATTTATACATTTTAATAATTAATGATCTCAAAAAATTTTTACCCCCTTTAAATCAAATTTCTGGCTCCGTCCTTGGTGTGCAGTATGTGCTGTGTGTGACTTTGTGTGTGTGCAGTGTGTGAATACACACACAATGTGTTTTTGCAGTGTGTGTGTGTAGTGTGTGAATGTCTGCGTATATGTGTTGTGTGTGAATACACACTGTCCCCAACGGGCTAGGGAACTCGACTTTCCGCGGAGCACTCTGGAAGGAAAGATCAGACAGATGAATTCTTAATGAAAGTTGGTGCAGTGCATGAATATCTGTGTGCATGTGCAGTGTTTTTGTTTGTGTGTGTGTGTGAGTGTGTGTGATTGTGTATGTGCCGTGTGTGTGTGTGTGTGTGAATACACACTTTGTGTGTGTGTAGTGCATGAATGTCTGTGTGTATGTGCAGTGTGTGTGTAGTGTGTGAAAATTGTGTGTGTATGTGCGTGCGCGCGCAAATGTGTGTCTGTATGTGTTAATTGTGTGTGTTAACTAAAAAAAAGAACACAATATCACAAAATGATATATAAAAAAAAATAATTAGGTAGGGTCCAAACCCTACCCTACAAATAGGGTATACCCAATATACATACCCAACAGGTAGATATTTAAATATGGTAGGGTAGTGTATAGGGTATACTTTATTAGGTATTTTTAGGGTTAGGGTCCGGTTAGAGTAAAACCTTACCCATTGACAGGCCTAAATTTAAGGGTAGAGAATAATATCAATTGAAAATGTAAATACAATATTTCTAAATGTAACCGAAATAGTTCATCAATAGTATATTGGCACGCTGATTAGTATATTTATCATACGTCATATTTTACATATAGTTGCACTATAAAAAAGAAAATATTTTTTCATCTCTTTATTCAATAAAATTATGGAAAAATTATAATTTTAGGACTGTATGTTATATCATCTAACAATTTTAGGACATTAATTTTTTCATTTGCAATTTCAGGACATGGATTTAAGATTTTGTGGCACATTTAGGACTTCTCATCTCGATATTTGCAAATTTGTCGGAAAATTGAAACAATTGGTCGGAATTTTGTCCTAAATGTGCCACAAAATCTTAAATTCATGTCCTAAAATTGCAAATGAAAAAGTTAATGACCTGAAATTGCAAATGAAAAAGTTATTGTCCTAAAATTGTTAGAGGGTACAACATACAGTTCCAAAATTGTAATTTTTCCTAAAATTATATGAAGTAAATGTATTGTAATTAATTCATCCTAGAACTTCATCCTTGCGTGCCTCCTTTAGGGTAAACATGATCCTAAACTCAATGCAATACTGAACCATCACTAATAGTAAAACAATTTAAAAGTTTTAGTAATAAATTTCTCATTTATGTACTGAAAAATAGTAAACAAACCCCTTTAAACCCCTTTAGACCCCTTACGAGCTGATCTGCATGACTTGTTAGTTTGTTTATACATGCCATATCTTAAATTCTCGTATTCAGAATTAAATGAGTGATTTCTTAGCAGTTTTGAGAGTGTGGTAGATGGTCGTTTTCTTGTGATTGTTGAATATATTAATTTTTGAGAACTGATTGTCGTCAGCCCAAATTAGACGAAATATATAACTATTTTGTACTTATTTTCATTTCAATTTTCATCATGATAGTGCTGTACTCTTAACATGCTACATAGCACTTTTCATAAGCATAAATTCCAAGTTAAATGATGTAGCATTTTAATTATATTAATTTGTAAATTCTTATGTTAAATATTTATTTTATGATAAATGGTTAATCATGTTATTAATAAAAAAAAGACAAAATTAGATGAAAGTAATAATAACTCCATTAACATGTGCATGTCGGCAAAGACATGCACATTAATAGGCTGGCCTTTTATTGTTGCTAGATTTGCAACAAGGACTTGATTACCACCAAAGGCAATCAAATCTCCATCATCATTTGTGCTTCCGCTTCAAGTGAGATTATTGCTTACTCTTCCTTGATTTCTTCTTCGTTCAACCAACTCATCTTTAACCCTTGCAATCTCCCAACTCAAGTGTATTCAAACAAAATTTCACTCTCCAAAATCTGCAAGAAACTTGCTGGAAAAAGAAGGCAAAAATTTAGTTACTATGCCGTACGAATCTGTGGTTAAGTAGATAACTTTGAGTATCAATAACTCTCTCAATTCTTGTTAGAATTGCTCCAAATTAATTCCCATCTATTCTCTTGGTTTCATATTGTTTCCAGCTTCATTTAGGTGCCTAAAACTCTCTACGGTTTGATTTGGAGACGAGCCCAAAGTTGGTTGCATACTAGACATTGAAAACCGTAATGGCGATCTCGTAAGTAACCAACCATTGTTCGAGATTTTTATCTCACTCGTTACTAATTCAAATTTAGCGTACTTTATACCGTTAGAAAGATTGTATTGTGAACTTTTGATATGTGTTTATTTTCAACCAAAATTAGATTTGCTAAGATTGTTAGAGAGTCTCAAACATGATTGCTCTATTTCTGGTTATTGAAATTTTGATGCAAGTAGCTTATTTTGAGCCCTCATAGTTCTTTAACTTCTTACTCAAATTTGACAAACTTTATGTCCTTGGAAAGCTTGAAGACTATAATTTTAGATGGTACTAAAAGTACATCTAGAAAATTTTTGTACAGATCTATATAAACTCTCAAAGTCAGCTGTTCAAAACAGTTTTCTGAAAATCTGGAAAAATTTTCAAATTTCAAGTTTCCTTTAGCAATATTTGAACATCCATAACTCTTTCATGTTTCATCCAAATTTGATGAAACTTGCATTGTTAGAAAGCTTGTAGAATGAAATTTTAGACGATACTATGTTTAGATCTAAAGCTAACTTGAACAGATCTGAGGAACCTTTAAAGTTGGCTGCCCAAAACTCATTTTTGAGACTAGAAAAATTTCAGATTTCGGCTTCTGAGTATCAATAATTGAGCCATCATATCGCCTTCAATACTTTGCCAAATTGAGAGATTCTTGAACCTATGAACTCCTCATACTTCATACTAGGTCCAGAAACCTTAACTTAGGTACTTTACATTCAAAATATGTGAGAAAAATGGGTTTGAAACTACCGTATTGAACAACTTTCATTTTTGAAACCAAAATTTCTATAACCTTGTTCTAAACATTGAAACCTCCAAAACTCATCACAAATGGTTTAAACATGTCTTGAAGAGCATGAACACTCCAGAAAATATTTTGCTTCATCCTCCAATTTGACCTTGTACATCAATAAATCTTGTTTAAATCAAGTTGGTTGATAACTAAGATTTCAATAATTTTGATTTAAATTGGCCACCCAAATCAGTTCTCCAGTCTTCTAATTTCATTTTGAAATGTTCAACTTTAAAACATTTCGTCAAAATCGAATAAACCCATTCTAACCTTAAACCCGAAGTTTTAAATTTAAACTACTCCTAATCCAATTTGAATTTTCTGAAATTGACTTGGGGGTTTAATTTCTTGTATCAAGAGCTTCTTTTTCATAAATTGGTCGCTGGTCAACTTCTGGTCAACGAAGTTCATAGTCCAATAACCATAGAAATTAGAATTCATATCAACTAAGTATCGTACTTGCTTGATATTAGCATTTTGGCATTTTCAAAAGAGCCAAATCATTATTGTGGGATTTAATTTCAAGAGAAGAACTATGTATCCCACTCATTACAAAATTGATTTTTCTGAACGTTGCTTGATAATCTTTAGTGTTTTAGCACAAATTATAAAGAGCTAGCTACTAGATAATCCATTTAACAATCCAAATTAAAGCAACTTTATTTACTCAATTGTTATTTTTAAAGGATTTATAAGCTCAAAAAGGCAACAGAATGGCCAATTAACTTCCTCTTGAATGTGAAGGAAAAAAAGGCAGGTCTTATATTCTACATCTAAAAAAAAACTTATGAAATGATTTTTTTAGCGGGATGAAATCTTAGCATAATTGCCGAACTCGGTAACATAGGGTTGTAACCCAAGTGGGGGCTTTAAAGTTGTTGGACATTGGGTTGACTTTGCTAATTGGGCCACAGGTAGCCATCTGTTGGCCTGCTCGATCCAAGAGGGAAGTTAAGCTATGTGGCCCAAGCGAAGGCATGGGCTTATTTGCTCCTAGAGAGGAGGGCAATGCGTCAGGCTGGTTTCACAGAGCAATGAAAAACTCCCATTCTCTTTAGTGGAAGGATAACGAGTTGATGCTTCTGTAGCCCATCAAAACTAGACGAGGTGGCCTTAATTGAACAATCACTTTTCCTTTTGTCCTGCAATGTCTGTGTACAACTTCTTTTACCATCTTTCCAAACAACTCAATTTTCATTTTCTTTTTGTACAAAATTTCGTGTTCATTTTGCCAAAAAATATAGTCGATGAAACCATTCCAACCTGTCATATTTTTGATACTTTAGACACTTAGGAACTCAAATACATGGTTTATGTGTGGCATGTCGTGTTGAAATCGAATGGAGTTGTAATATTTCTCATTTAGTATTGAAAAACAACCAAGAGAACCTTTTCCCCTAGTAATATTTCGGCACATTTCGACACTTAAGGACAAACATGCATTGTTACGCTATGTGTGCGTTATGACAGCTATGAGCACGAGCCTTATTAGAATATCCCTAAATCAATTGTGAGATTTTGCGTCTCCTTTTGTTCATTGAAAATTGACAAAAATGCTAACTAATTCTATTTGAGTGCGAGATCCAAATGAATGAAAAACGATGATGGTCAGATTGAAAAGATATTATAGAAGTTTCAAAGTAAACCAAAAAATATTTTAGTTTCATTAAGTGAGCAAGGAAACACTTACCTTCCTCCTAGCATGATATATTGAGTTTATAGTTCAACAACCACAGAAATACGAGTTCTCTCCCGCTAAGCATTGTACTTGCCAAATTGTTTCATTTTCAGAAGAGCCAAATCGTTATTAATGCGGGATTTAATTTCATCAGAAGTACCATGCATCCACCCCTTGCAACATTGATCCCTATAAACGCTGCTCGATAATTGTTTCGTGTTTCAACATAAATTATCAAGAGCTAGCCACCAGATAATCCATTTTATAATCGAAATTGCAGTAGCCTTATTTGCTCAACTATTATTTTTAAGGGATTCGTTTGCTCGAAAAGGCAACAAGATGACCAATTAACTTCCTCTTGAATGTGAAGGAAAAAAAGGAGGTGTTGTATCCCACATCCAAACAAGACAACTTATGAAACGATTTTATAAGCGGGCTAAAACCTTAGCATTATTGCCAAGCTCGGAAACATGGGCTTGTAACCCGAGTGGGGGCTTTAAAATGGTTGGACATTAGGCTGACTTTGATAGTTGGACCACATGTAGCTATCTGCTGGTTTGCCCGTTCCAAGAGGGGAATTGGGCTATGTGGCCCAAGCGAAGGCATGGGCTTCTTGGCTCCTACAGAGAAGGGCAACACGTCAGGCTGGTTTCACAGAGCAACGAGAACAGCCCATTCTCCTCAGTGGAAGGATAACGGGTCAGTGCTTATGCGGCCTATCAAAACTAGACGAGTCGGCCTTAATTGAACAATCACTTTTTCATTTTTCCTTTTAAAAATTTCCAGCAATTTGTGTGTACGACTTCTTTCGCCAACTTCTCTTTCCAAACATCTCAATTGTCATTTTCATTTCCCAATAAATTTCTTGCTCATTTTGCCGAGCAAAAGAGTCGATGAAACCATTCCAACTCGTTATACCTTCCAGACTTTCGACGCTCAGGAACTTAAATGCATTGTTATGCGTGGCATGTCGCGTTGAAATCGAATGGAGTTATAACATTTCTAATTAAGTACAAAAAAATAATCAAGAAAACCTTTTCTGCTAGTAATATTTCGGCACGTTTCGATACTTAAGGACTAACATGCATTGTTATGCTACGCGTGCGTGATGGCAGCTATGAGCTCGAGCCTAATTAGATTATCCCTAAAACAAACGCGAGTTTTCCGTCTGTTCAATAAAAATTGATAAAAACACTAACTAATTGTGTTTTCGTGTGAGAGCCAAATGAATGAAAAAATTCATTTTTGGTTTGAAAAGATGTCATATAAGTTTTAAAGTAAAAAATGAAATATTTTTGTTCGAATACTGGCCTTTCTCCTAGCATGATGTATTGAGTTCATAGTTGAGCAACAACAGAAATTTGAGTTCTCGCCCGCTAGGTATCGTACTTGCCTAGTTGTTCCATTTTCAGAAGCGCCAAATCGTTATTTATGTTGGATTTAATTTCATGAGAAGTACCATGCATCTCGCCCTTGCGACATGGATCCCCCTAAATGCTGCTCGATAATGTTGTCGTTTTTCAACATAAATTATCAAGAGCTAGCCTTCTAGATAATCCATTTTATAATCGAAATTGCAGTAGTCTTATTTGCTCAACTGTTGTTTTTTAAGGATTCGTTTGCTCGAAAAGGCAACAAGATGACCAATTAACTTCCTGTTGAATGTGAAGGAAAAAAAGGGAGGTGTTGTATCCCACATTCAAACAAGATAGCTTATGAAACAATTTTATAAGCGGGCTGAAACCTTAGCATAATTGCTGAGCTCGGTAATATGGGCTTGTAATCGGAGTGGGGGCTCTAAAGTGGTTGCGCATTGGGCTGACTTTGATAGTTCTACCACAGGTAGCTATCTGCTGGCCTGCCTGTTCCAAGAGGGGAGTTGGGCTATGTGGCCCAAGTGAAGGCATGGGCTTCTTGGCTCCTAGAGAGGAGGGCAACACGTTAGGCTAGTTTCACAGAGCAACGAGAAGCCCCCGTTCTCCTAAATGGAAGGATAATGAGTCGGTGCTTCTGCGGCCCATCAAAACTAGACGAGTCGGCCTTAATTGAACAATCACTTTATCGTTTTTTCTTTTAAAAATTTCCAGCTATTTGTGTGTGCGGCTTCTTTCGCCAACTTCTCTTTCCGAACATCTTAATCGTCATTTTCTTTTCGTACTAAATTTATCACTCTGTTTTGCCAAGAAAAAGAGTCGACGAAACAATTCCAACTCGTCATACCTTCAAGACTTTCGATGCTCAAGAACTCAAATGCATGTTTATGCATGGCATGTCGCGTTGAAATTGAATGGAGTTATAACATTTATCATTAAGTACTGTAAAATAATCAAGAAAACCTTTTTCGCTAGTAATATTTCGGCACGTTTCGACACTTAAGGACTAACATGCATTGTTACGCTAAGCGTGCGTAATGGCAGCTATGAGGTCGAGCCTAATTAGATTATCCCTAAAACAAACTCGAGTTTTCCGTCTGTTCAATAAAAATTAGTAAAAACCCTAACTAATTGTATTTTAGTGTGAGAGCCAAATGAATGCAAAAATTTATTTTTGGTTTGAAAATATGTCATAGAAGTTTTAAAGTAAAAATATTTTTGCTCGAATACTTGCCTTTCTCTTAGCATGATGTATTGAGCTCATAGTTGAGCAGCCGTAGAAATTTGAGTTCTCGCCCGCTAGGTATTGTACTTGCCTAGTTGTTCAATTTTCAAAAGAGCCAAATCACTATTAATGCAGGATTTAATTTCATTTGAAATACCATGCGTCCTGCCCTTGCAACTTTGATCCCCCTAAACGCTGCTCGATAATCTTTTCGTGTTTTATCACAAATTATCAAGAGCTAGCCACTAGATAATCCATTTTATAATCGAAATTGCAGCAGCCTTATTTGCTCAATAGTTATTTTTAAGGGATACATTAGGTCAAAAAGGTAACACGATGACCAATTAACTTCCTCTTGAACGTGAAGGGAAAAAAAAAGGAGGTGTTGTACCCCACATCCAAACAAGATAGCTTATGAAACAATTTTATAAGCGGCCTGAAACATTAGCATAATTGCCGAGCTCGGTAAAATGGGCTTGTAAGCTGAGTGGGGGCTTTAAAGTGGTCGGACATTGGGCTGACTTTGATAGTTGGACCACAGGTAGCTGTCTGCTGGCCAGCCCATTCCACGTGGGGAGTTGGGCTATGTGGCCCAAGCGAAGGCATGGGCTTCTTGGCTCCTAGAGAGGAGGGCAACGTGTCAGGCTGGTTTCACGGAGCAACGAGAACCCCCCGTTCTCCACAGTGGAAAGACAACGGGCTGGGGCTTCTGCAGCACAACAAAACTAGACGAGTTGGCCGTAATTAAACTATCACTGTTTCATACATTCCAGACTTTCGGTGCTCAGAAACTCAAATGCATGGATATGCGTAGCATGTCGCGTTGAAATCGAATGGAGTTATAACATTTCTCATTAAGTACTAAAAAATAATCAATAAAACCTTTTTCGGTAGCAGTAGTTCGGCACGTTTCGAAACTTAAGGACTGACATGCATTGTTACGCTACGCGTGCGTGATGGAAGCCATGAGCTCGAGCCTAATTAGATTATCCCTAGAACAACCGCGAGTTTTCCATTTGTTCAATAAAAATTGATAAAAACTCTAACTAATTGTGTTTCGGTGTGAGCGCCAAATGAATGCAAAAATTCATTTTTGGCTTGGAAAAATGTCATAGAAGTTTTAAAGTAAAAAATGAAAATTTTTTGCTCGAATACTTGCCTTTCTCCTAGCATGATGTATTGAGTTCATAGTTGAGCAGCCGCAGAAATTTGAGTTCTCGCCCGTTACGTATCGTGCTTGCCTAGTTGTACCATTTTCAAAAGAGCCAAATCGTTATTAATGTGGGATTTAATTTCAGGAGAAGTGCCATGCGTCCCGGCCTTGCGACATTGATCCCCCTAAACGCTGCTCGATAATCTTTTCATGTTTCAACGTAAATTATCAAGAGCTAGCCGCTAGATAATCCATTTTATAATCAAAACTGCAGCAACCTTATTTGCTCAACTATTATTTTTGAGGGATTAGTTAGCTCGAAAAGGCAACAGGACGACCAATTAACTACCTCCTGAATGTGAAGGGAAAAAAAGGGAGGTATTGTATCCCACATCCAAACCATACAGCTAAAGAAATGATTTTATAAGCGGGCTGAAACCTTAGTATTATTGCCGAGCTCGGTAACATGGGCTTGTAACCCGAGTGGGGGCTTTAAAGTGGTTGGACATTGGGCTGACTTTGATAGTTGGGCCACAGGTAGCTATCTCCTGGCCTGCCCGTTCCAAGAGGGGAGTTGGGCTATGTGGCCCAAGGGAAGGCATGGGCTTCTTGGCTCCTAGAGAGGAGGGCAGCGCGTCAGGCTGGTTTCACAGAGCAACGAGAACCCCCCGCTCTCCTCAGTGGAAGGATAACGGGCCAGTGCTTCCTGCGGCCCATCAAAACTAGACGAGTCGGCCTCAATTGGACTATAATCACTTTTTTGTTCTTCCATTTAAAAATTGCCAGCGATTCGCGCGTACGGATTCTTTCGCCAACTTCTCTTTCCAAACATCTCAATCGCCATTTTCTTTATGTAATAAATTTCTCGCGCGTTTTGCCGAGAAAAAGAGTCGGCGAAACAATTCCAACTCGTCATACCTTCCGGACGTTGGATGCTCAGGAACTCAAATGCATGGTTATGCGCGGCATGTCGCGTTGAAATGGAATGGAGTTATAACATTTCTCATTAAGTACTGAAAAATAATCAATAAAACCTTTTTCGGTAGCAGTAGTTCGGCACGTTTCGACACTTAAGGACTGACATGCATTGTTACGCTACGCGTGCGTGATGGAAGCCATGAGCTCGAGCCTAATTAGATTATTCCTAGAACGAACGCTTGTTTTCCATTTGTCCAATAAAAATTGATAAAAACTCTAACTAATTGTGCTTTGGCGTGAGCGCCAAATGAATGCAAAAATTCATTTTTGGCTTGGAAAAATGTCATAGAAGCTTTAAAGTGAAAAATGAAAAATTTTTGCTCGAATACTTGCCTTTCTCCTAGCATGATGTATTGAGTTCATAGTTGAGCAGCCGCAGAAATTTGAGTTCTCGCCCGCAAGGTATCGTGCTTCCCTAGTTGTACCATTTTCAGACGAGCCAAATCATTATTAATGCGGGATTTAATTTCAGGAGAAGTGCCATGCGTCCCGCCCTTGCGACATTGATCCCCCTAAACGCTGCTCGATAGTCTTTTCGTGTTTCAACGTAAATTATCAAGAGCTAGCCGCTAGATAATCCATTTTATAATCAAAATTGCAGCAGCCTTATTTGCTCAACTATTATTTTTGAGGGATTCGATAGCTCGAAAAGGCAACAGGACGACCAATTAACTACATCCTGAATGTGAAGGGAAAAAAAAGGGAGGTGTTGTATCCCACATCCAAACCAGACATCTTAAGAAATGATTTTATAAGCGGGATGAAACCTTAGTATTATTTCCGAGCTCGGTAACATGGGCTTGTAACCGGAGTGGGGGCTTTAAAGTGGTTGGACATTGGGCGGACTTTGATAGTTGGGCCACAGGTAGCTATCTGATGGCCTGCCCGTTCCAAGAGGGGAGTTGGGCTATGTGGCCCAAGCGAAGGCATGGGCTTCTTGGCTCCTAGAGAGGAGGGCAGCACTTCAGGCTGGTTTCACAGAGCAACGAGAACTCCCTGCTCTCCTCAGTGGAAGGATAACGGGCCGGTGCTTCTGCGGCCCATCAAAACTAGATGAGTCGGCCTTAATTGAACAATCACTTTTTTGTTTTTCCTTTTAAAAATTTCCGGCGATTTGTGCGTACGGATTCTTTCGCCAACTTCTCTTTCCAAACATCTCAATCGACATTTTCTTTATGTAATAAATTTCTCGCGCGTTTTGCCGGGAAAAAGAGTCGGCGAAACCATTCCAACTCGTCATACCTTCCGGACGTTCGATGGTCAGAAACTCAAGTGCATGGTTATGCGCGGCATGTCGCGTTGAAATGGAATGGAGTTATAACATTTCTCATTAAGTACTGAAAAATAATCAATAAAACCTTTTTCGGTAGCAGTAGTTCGGCACGTTTCAACACTTAAGGATTGACATGCATTGTTACGCTACGCGTGCGTGATGGAAGCCATGAGCTTGAGCCTAAGTAGATTATCCCTAAAACGAACGCGAGTTTTCCATTTGTTCAACAAAAATTGATAAAAACTCTAAATAAATTTTTTTTGGTGTGAGCGCTAAATGAATGCAAAAATTCATTTTTGGCTTGGAAAAATGTCATAGAAGCATTAAAGTAAAAAATGAAATTTTTTTGCTTGAATAGTTGCCTTTCTCCTAGCATGATGTATTGAGTTCATAGTTGAGCAGCCGCAGAAATTTGAGTTCTCGCTCGCTAGGTATCGGGCTTGCCTAGTTGTACCATTTTCAGAAGAGCCAAATCGTTATTAAGGCGGGATTTAATTTCAGGAGAAGTGCCATGCGTCCCGGCCTTGCGACATTGATCCCCCTAAACGCTGCTCGATAATCTTTTCGTGTTTCAACGTAAATTAACAAGAGCTAGCCGCTAGATAATCCATTTTACAATCAAAATTGCAGCAGCCTTATTTGCTCAACTATTATTTTTGAGGGATTCGTTAGCTCTAAAAGGCAACAGGATGACCAATTAACCACCTCCTGAATGTGAAGGGAAAAAAAAGGGAGGTGTTGTATCCCACATCCAAACCAGACAGCTTAAGAAATGATTTTATAAGCGGGCTGAAACCTTAGTATTATTGCCGAACACGGTAACATGGGCTTGTAACCCGAGTGGGGGCTTTAAAGTGGTTGGACATTGGGCTGACTTTGATAGTTGGGCCACTGGTAGCTATCTGCTGGCCTGCCCGTTCCAAGAGGGGAGTTGGGCTATGTGGCCCAAGCGAAGGCATGGGCTTCTTGGCTCCTAGAGAGGAGGGCAGCAATTCAGGCTGGTTTCACAGAGCAACGAGAACCCTCCGCTCTCCTCAGTGGATGGATAACGGGCCGGTGCTTCTGCGGCCCTTCAAAACTAGACGAGTCGGCCTTAATTGAACAATCACTTTTTCGTTTTTCCTTTTAAAAATTTCCGGCGATTTGTGCGTACGGATTCTTTCGCCAACTTCTCTTTCCAAACATCTCAATCGACATTTTCTCTATGTAATAAATTTCTCGCGCGTTTTGCCGAGAAAAAGAGTCGGCGAAACCATTCCAACTCGTCATACCTTCCGGACGTTCGATGGTCAGTAACTCAAATGCATGGTTATGCGCGGCATGTCGCGTTGAAATGGAAAGGAGTTATAACATTTCTCATTAAGTACTGAAAAATAATCAATAAAATGTTTTTCGGTAGCAGTAGTTCGGCACGTTTCGACATTTAAGGACTGACATGCATTGTTACGCTACGCGTGCGTGATGGAAGCCATGAGCTCGAGCCTAATTAGATTATCCCTAGAATGAACGCTTGTTTTCCATTTGTTCAATAAAAATTGATAAAAACTCTAACTAATTGTGTTTTGGTGTGAGCGCCAAATGAATACAAAAATTCATTTTTGGCTTGGAAAAATGTCATAGAAGCTTGAAAGTAAAAATTGAAAATTTTTTGCTCGAATACTTTCCTTTCTCCTAGCATGATTTATTGAGTTCATAGTTGAGCAGCCGCAGAAATTTGAGTTCTAGCCCGCTAGGTATCGTGCTTCCCTAGTTGTACCATTTTCAGAAGAGCCAAATCGTTATTAATGCGGGATTTAATTTCAGGAGAAGGGCCATGCGTCCCGGCCTTGCGACATTGATCCCCCTAAACGCTGCTCGATAATCTTTTCGTGTTTCAACGTAAATTATCAAGAGCTAGCCGCTAGATAATCCATTTTATAATCAAAATTGCAGCAGCCTTATTTGCTCAACTATTATTTTTGAGGGATTCGTTAGCTCGAAAAGGCAACAGGACGAGCAATTAACCACCTCCTGAATGTGAAGGGAAAAAAAAGGGAGGTGTTGTATCCCACATCCAAACCAGACAGCTTAAGAAATAATTTTATAAGCGGGCTGAAACCTTAGTATTATTGCCGAGCACGGAAACATGGGCTTGTAACCCGAGTGGGGGCTTTAAAGTGGTTGGACATTGGGCTGACTTTGATAGTTGGGCCACAGGTAGCTATCTGCTGGCCTGCCCGTTCCAAGTGGGGAGTTGGGCTATGTGGCCCAAGCGAAGGCGTGGGCTTCTTGGCTCCTAGAGAGGAGGGCAGCGCGTCAGGCTGGTTTCACAGAGCAACGAGAACCCCCCGCTCGCGTCAGTGGAACGATAACGGGCCTGTGCTTCTGCGGGCCATCAAAACTAGACGAGTCGGCCTTAATTGAACAATCACTTTTTCGTTTTTCCTTTTAAAAATTTCCAGCGATTTGTGCGTACGGATTCTTTCGCCAACTTCTCTTTCCAAACATCTCAATCGACATTTTCTTTATGTAATAAATTTCTCGCGCGTTTTGCCGAGAAAAAGAGTCGGCGAAACCATTCCAACTCGTCATACCTTCCGGACGTTCGATGATCAGGAACTCAAATGCATGGTTATGCGCGGCATGTCGCGTTGAAATGGAATGGAGTTATAACATTTCTCATTAAGTACTGAAAAATAATCAATAAAGCCTTTTTCGGTAGCAGTAGTTCGGCACGTTTCGACACTTAAGGACTGACATGCATTGTTACGGTACGCGTGCGTGATGGTAGCCATGAGCTCGAGCCTAATTAGATTATCCCTAGAACGAACGCTTGTTTTCCATTTGTTCAATAAAAATTGATAAAAACTCTAACTAATTGTGTTTTGTTGTGAGCGCCAAATGAATGCAAAAATTCATTTTTGGCTTGGAAAAATGTCATTGAAACTTTAAAGTAAAAAATGAAAATTTTTTCGCCCGAATACTTGCCTTTCTCCTAGCATGATGTATTGAGTTCATAGTTGAGCAGCCGCAGAAACTTGAGTTCTCGCTCGCTAGGTATCGGGCTTGCCTACTTGTACCATTTTCAGAAGAGCCAAATCGTTATTAAGGCGGGATTTAATTTCAGGAGAAGTGCCATGCGTCCCGGCCTTGCGACATTGATCCCCCTAAACGCTGCTCGATAATCTTTTCGTGTTTCAACGTAAATTATCAAGAGCTAGCCGCTAGATAATCCATTTTATAATCAAAATTGCAGCAGCCTTATTTGCTCAACTATTATTTTTGAGGGATTCGTTAGCTCGAAAAGGCAACAGGACGACCAATTAATTACCTCCTGAATGTGAAGGGAAAAAAAAGGGAGGTGTTGTATCCCACATCCGAACCAGACAGCTTAAGAAATGATTTTATAAGCGGGCTGAAACCTTAGTATTATTGCCGAGCTCGGTAACATGGGCTTGTAACCCGAGTGGGGGCTTTAAAGTGGTTGGACATTGGGCTGACTTTGATAGTTGGGCCACTGGTAGCTATCTGCTGGCCTGCCCGTTCCAAGAGGGGAGTTGGGCTATGTGGCCCAAGCGAAGGCATGGGCTTCTTGGCTCCTAGAGAGGAGGGCAGCGCGTCAGGCTGGTTTCACAGAGCAACGAGAACCCCCCGCTCTCCTCAGTGGAAGGATAACGGGCCGGTGCTTCTGCGGCCCTTCAAAACTAGACGAGTCGGCCTTAATTGAACAATCACTTTTTCGTTTTTCCTTTTAAAACTTTCCGACGATTTGTGCGTACGGATTCTTTCGCCAACTTCTCTTTCCAAACATCTCAATCGACATTTTCTTTATGTAATAAATTTCTCGCGCGTTTTGCCGAGAAAAAGAGTCGGCGAAACCATTCCAACTCGTCATACCTTCCGGACGTTCGATGGTCAGTAACTCAAATGCATGGTTATGCGCGGCATGTCGCGTTGAAATGGAAAGGAGTTATAACATTTCTCATTAAGTACTGAAAAATAATCAATAAAATGTTTTTCGGTAGCAGTAGTTCGGCACGTTTCGACATTTAAGGACTGACATGCATTGTTACGCTACGCGTGCGTGATGGAAGCCATGAGCTCGAGCCTAATTAGATTATCCCTAGAACGAACGCTTGTTTTCCATTTGTTCAATAAAAATTGATAAAAACTCTAACTAATTGTGTTTTGGTGTGAGCGCCAAATGAATACAAAAATTCATTTTTGGCTTGGAAAAATGTCATAGAAGCTTGAAAGTAAAAATTGAAAATTTTTTGCTCGAATACTTTCCTTTCTCCTAGCATGATGTATTGAGTTCATAGTTGAGCAGCCGCAGAAATTTGAGTTCTAGCCCGCTAGGTATCGTGCTTCCCTAGTTGTACCATTTTCAGAAGAGCCAAATCGTTATTAATGCGGGATTTAATTTCAGGAGAAGGGCCATGCGTCCCGGCCTTGCGACATTGATCCCCCTAAACGCTGCTCGATAATCTTTTCGTGTTTCAACGTAAATTATCAAGAGCTAGCCGCTAGATAATCCATTTTATAATCAAAATTGCAGCAGCCTTATTTGCTCAACTATTATTTTTGAGGGATTCGTTAGCTCGAAAAGGCAACAGGACGACCAATTAACTACCTCCTGAATGTGAAGGGAAAAAAAAGGGAGGTGTTGTATCCCACATCCGAACCAGACAGCTTAAGAAATGATTTTATAAGCGGGCTGAAACCTTAGTATTATTGCCGAGCTCGGTAACATGGGCTTGTAACCCGAGTGGGGGCTTTAAAGTGGTTGGACATTGGGCTGACTTTGATAGTTGGGCCACTGGTAGCTATCTGCTGCCCCGCCCGTTCCAAGAGGGGAGTTGGGCTATGTGGCCCAAGCGAAGGCATGGGCTTCTTGGCTCCTAGAGAGGAGGGCAGCGCGTCAGGCTGGTTTCACAGAGCAATGAGAACCCCCCGCTCTCCTCAGTGGAAGGATAACGGGCCGGTGCTTCTGCGGCCCTTCAAAACTGGATGAGTCGGCCTTAATTGAACAATCACTTTTTCGTTTTTCCTTTTAAAAATTTCCGACGATTTGTGCGTACGGATTCTTTCGCCAACTTCTCTTTCCAAACATCTCAATCGACATTTTCTTCATGTAATAAATTTTTCGCGCGTTTTGCCGAGAAAAAGAGTCGGCGAAACCATTCCAACTCGTCATACCTTCCGGACGTTCGATGCCTAGGAACTCAAATGCATGGTTATGCGCGGCATGTCGCGTTGAAATGGAATGGAGTTATAACATTTCTCATTAAGTACTGAAAAATAATCAATAAAACCTTTTTCGGTAGCAGTAGTTCGGCACGTTTCGACACTTAAGGACTGACATGCATGGTTACGCTACGCGTGCGTGATGGAAGCCATGAGCTCGAGCCTAATTAGATTATCCCTAGAACGAACGCTTGTTTTCCATTTGTTCAATAAAAATTGATAAAAACTCTAACTAATTGTGTTTTGGTGTGAGCGCCAAATGAATACAAAAATTCATTTTTGGCTTGGAAAAATGTCATAGAAGCTTGAAAGTAAAAATTGAAAATTTTTTGCTCGAATACTTGCCTTTCTCCTAGCATGATGTATTGAGTTCATAGTTGAGCAGCCGCAGAAATTTGAGTTCTAGCCCGCTAGGTATCGTGCTTCCCTAGTTGTACCATTTTCAGAAGAGCCAAATCGTTATTAATGCGGGATTTAATTTCAGGAGAAGGGCCATGCGTCCCGGCCTTGCGACATTGATCCCCCTAAACGCTGCTCGATAATCTTTTCGTGTTTCAACGTAAATTATCAAGAGCTAGCCGCTAGATAATCCATTTTATAATCAAAATTGCAGCAGCCTTATTTGCTCAACTATTATTTTTGAGGGATTCGTTAGCTCGAAAAGGCAACAGGACGACCAATTAACTACCTCCTGAATGTGAAGGGAAAAAAAAGGGAGGTGTTGTATCCCACATCCGAACCAGACAGCTTAAGAAATGATTTTATAAGCGGGCTGAAACCTTAGTATTATTGCCGAGCTCGGTAACATGGGCTTGTAACCCGAGTGGGGGCTTTAAAGTGGTTGGACATTGGGCTGACTTTGATAGTTGGGCCACTGGTAGCTATCTGCTGGCCCTGCCCGTTCCAAGAGGGGAGTTGGGCTATGTGGCCCAAGCGAAGGCATGGGCTTCTTGGCTCCTAGAAAGGAGGGCAGCGCGTCAGGCTGGTTTCACAGAGCAACGAGAACCCCCCGCTCTCCTCAGTGGAAGGATAACGGGCCGGTGCTTCTGCGGCCCTTCAAAACTAGACGAGTCGGCCTTAATTGAACAATCACTTTTTCGTTTTTCCTTTTAAAACTTTCCGACGATTTGTGCGTACGGATTCTTTCGCCAACTTCTCTTTCCAAACATCTCAATCGACATTTTCTTTATGTAATAAATTTCTCGCGCGTTTTGCCGAGAAGAAAAGTCGGCGAAACCATTCCAACTCGTTATACCTTCCGGACGTTCGATGCTCAGTAACTCAAATGCATGGTTATGCGCGGCATGTCGCGTTGAAATGGTATGGAGTTATAACATTTCTCATTAAGTACTGAAAAATAATCAATAAAACCTTTTTCGGTAGCAGTAGTTCGGCACGTTTCGACACTTAAGGACTGACATGCATTGTTACGCTACGCGTGCGTGATGGAAGCCATGAGCTCGAGCCTAATTAGATTATCCCTAGAACGAACGCTTGTTTTCCATTTGTTCAATAAAAATTGATAAAAACTCTAACTAATTGTGTTTTGGTGTGAGCGCCAAATGAATACAAAAATTCATTTTTGGCTTGGAAAAATGTCATAGAAGCTTGAAAGTAAAAATTGAAAATTTTTTGCTCGAATACTTGCCTTTCTCCTAGCATGATGTATTGAGTTCATAGTTGAGCAGCCGCAGAAATTTAAGTTCTAGCCCGCTAGGTATCGTGCTTCCCTCAGAAGAGCCAAATCGTTATTAATGCGGGATTTAATTTCAGGAGAAGGGCCATGCGTCCCGGCCTTGCGACATTGATCCCCCTAAACGCTGCTCGATAATCTTTTCGTGTTTCAACGTAAATTATCAAGAGCTAGCCGCCAGATAATCCATTTTATAATCAAAATTGCAGCAGCCTTATTTGCTCAACTATTATTTTTGAGGGATTCGTTAGCTCGAAAAGGCAACAGGACGACCAATTAACTACCTCCTGAATGCGAAGGGAAAAAAAAGGGAGGTGTTGTATCCCACATCCGAACCAGACAGCTTAAGAAATGATTTTATAAGCGGGCTGAAACCTTAGTATTATTGCCGAGCTCGGTAACATGGGCTTGTAACCCGAGTGGGGGCTTTAAAGTGGTTGGACATTGGGCTGACTTTGATAGTTGGGCCACTGGTAGCTATCTGCTGGCCCGCCCGTTCCAAGAGGGGAGTTGGGCTATGTGGCCCAAGCGAAGGCATGGGCTTCTTGGCTCCTAGAGAGAAGGGCAGCGCGTCAGGCTGGTTTCACAGAGCAACGAGAACCCCCCGCTCTCCTCAGTGGAAGGATAACGGGCCGGTGCTTCTGCGGCCCTTCAAAACTAGACGAGTCGGCCTTAATTGAACAATCACTTTTTCGTTTTTCCTTTTAAAACTTTCCGACGATTTGTGCGTACGGATTCTTTCGCCAACTTCTCTTTCCAAACATCACAATCAACATTTTCTTTATGTAATAAATTTCTCACGTGTTTTGCCGAGAAAAAGAGTCGGCGAAACCATTCCAACTCGTCATACCTTCCGGACGTTCGATGGTCAGTAACTCAAATGCATGGTTATGCGCGGCATGTCGCGTTGAAATGGAATGGAGTTATAACATTTCTCATTAAGTACTGAAAAATAATCATTAAAACGTTTTTCGGTAGCAGTAGTTCGGCACGTTTCGACATTTAAGGACTGACATGCATTGTTACGCTACGCGTGCGTGATGGAAGCCATGAGCTCGAGCCTAATTAGATTATCCCTAGAACGAACGCTTGTTTTCCATTTGTTCAATAAAAATTGATAAAAACTCTAACTAATTGTGTTTTGGTGTGAGCGCCAAATGAATACAAAAATTCATTTTTGGCTTGGAAAAATGTCATAGAAGCTTGAAAGTAAAAATTGAAAATTTTTTGCTCGAATACTTGCCTTTCTCCTAGCATGATGTATTGAGTTAATAGTTGAGCAGCCGCAGAAATTTGAGTTCTAGCCCGCTAGGTATCGTGCTTCCCTAGTTGTACCATTTTCAGAAGAGCCAAATTGTTATTAATGCGGGATTTAATTTCAGGAGAAGGGCCATGCGTCCCGGCCTTGCGACATTGATCCCCCTAAACGCTGCTCGATAATCTTTTCGTGTTTCAACGTAAATTATCAAGAGCTAGCCGCTAGATAATCCATTTTATAATCAAAATTGCAGCAGCCTTATTTGCTCAACTATTATTTTTGAGGGATTCGTTAGCTCGAAAAGGCAACAGGACGACCAATTAACTACCTCCTGAATGTGAAGGGAAAAAAAAGGGAGGTGTTGTATCCCACATCCGAACCAGACAGCTTAAGAAATGATTTTATAAGCGGGCTGAAACCTTAGTATTATTGCCGAGCTCGGTAACATGGGCTTGTAACCCGAGTGGGGGCTTTAAAGTGGTTGGACATTGGGCTGACTTTGATAGTTGGGCCACTGGTAGCTATCTGCTGGCCCGCCCGTTCCAAGAGGGGAGTTGGGCTATATGGCCCAAGCGAAGGCATGGGCTTCTTGGCTCCTAGAGAGAAGGGCAGCGCGTCAGGCTGGTTTCACAGAGCAACGAGAACCCCCCGCTCTCCTCAGTGGAAGGATAACGGGCCGGTGCTTCTGCGGCCCTTCAAAACTAGACGAGTCGGCCTTAATTGAACAATCACTTTTTCGTTTTTCCTTTTAAAACTTTCCGACGATTTGTGCGTACGGATTCTCTCGCCAACTTCTCTTTCCAAACATCTCAATCAACATTTTCTTTATGTAATAAATTTCTCGCGTGTTTTGCCGAGAAAAAGAGTCGGCGAAACCATTCCAACTCGTCATACCTTCCGGACGTTCGATGGTCAGTAACTCAAATGCATGGTTATGCGCGGCATGTCGCGTTGAAATGGAATGGAGTTATAACATTTCTCATTAAGTACTGAAAAATAATCATTAAAACGTTTTTCGGTAGCAGTAGTTCGGCACGTTTCGACATTTAAGGACTGACATGCATTGTTACGCTACGCGTGCGTGATGGAAGCCATGAGCTCGAGCCTAATTAGATTATCCCTAGAACGAACGCTTGTTTTCCATTTGTTCAATAAAAATTGATAAAAACTCTAACTAATTGTGTTTTGGTGTGAGCGCCAAAAGAATACAAAAATTCATTTTTGGCTTGGAAAAATGTCATAGAAGCTTGAAAGTAAAAATTGAAAATTTTTTGCTCGAATACTTGCCTTTCTCCTAGCATGATGTATTGAGTTCATAGTTGAGCAGCCGCAGAAATTTAAGTTCTAGCCCGCTAGGTATCGTGCTTGCCTAGTTGTACCATTTTCAGAAGAGCCATATCGTTATTAAGGCGGGATTTAATTTCAGGAGAAGTGCCATGCGTCCCGCCCTTGCGACATTGATCCCCCTAAACGCTGCTCGATAATCTTTTCGTGTTTCAACGTAAATTATCAAGAGCTAGCCGCTAGATAATCCATTTTATAATCAAAATTGCAGCAGCCTTATTTGCTCAACTATTATTTTTGAGGGATTCGTTAGCTCGGAAGGGCAACAGGACAACCAATTAACTACCTCCTGATTGTGAAGGGAAAAAAAAGGGAGGTGTTGTATCCCACATCCGAACCAGACAGCTTAAGAAATGATTTTATAAGCGGGCTGAAACCTTAGTATTATTGCCGAGCTCGGTAACATGGGCTTGTAAGCCGAGTGGGGGCTTTAAAGTGGTTGGACATTGTGCTGACTTTGATAGTTGGGCCACTGGTAGCTATCTGCTCGCCTGCCCGTTCCAAGAGGGGAGTTGGGCTATGTGGCCCAAGCGAAGGCATGGGGTTCTTGGCTCCTAGAGAAGAGGGCAGCGCGTCAGGCTGGTTTCACAGAGCAACGAGAACCCCCCGCTCTCGTCAGTGGAACGATAACGGGCCGGTGCTTCTGCGGCCCATCAAAACTAGACGAGTCGACCTTAATTGAACAATCACTTTTTCGTTTTTCCTTTTAAAAATGTCCAGCGATTTGTGCGTACGGATTCTTTCGCCAACTTCTCTTTCCAAACATCTCAATCGACATTTTCTTTATGTAATAAATTTCTCGCGCGTTTTGCAGAGAAGAAAAGTCGGCGAAACCATTCCAACTCGTCATACCTTCCGGACTTTCGATGCTCAGTAACTCAAATGCATGGTTATGCGCGGCATGTCGCGTTGAAATGGAATGGAGTTATAATATTTCTCATTAAGTACTGAAAAATAATCAATAAAACCTTTTTCGGTAGCAGTAGTTCGGCACATTTCGACACTTAAGGACTGACATGCATTGTTACGCTACGCGTGCGTGATGGATGCTATGAGCTCGAGCCTAATTAGATTATCCCTAGAACGAACGCGAGTTTTCCATTTTTTCAATAAAAATTGATAAAAACTCTAACTAATTGTGTTTTGGTGTGAGCGCCAAATGAATGCAAAAATTCATTTTTGGCTTGGAAAAATGTCATAGAAGCTTTAAAGTAAAAAATGAAAAAATTTTGCACGAATACATGCCTTTCTCCTAGCATGATGTATTGAGTTCATAGTTGAGCAGCCGCAGAAATTTGAGTTCTCGGCCGCTAGGTATCGTGCTTGGCTAGTTGTACCATTTTCAGAAGAGCCATATCGTTATTAAGGCGGGATTTAATTTCAGGAGAAGTGATATGCGTCCCGCCCTTGCGACATTGATCCCCCTAAACGCTGCTCGATAATCTTTTCGTGTTTCAATGTAAATTATCAAGAGCTAGTTGCTAGATAATCCATTTTACAATCAAAGTTACAGCAGCCTTATTTGCTCAACTATTATTTTTGAGGGATTCGTTAGCTCGAAAAGGCAACAGGACGACCAATTAACTACCTACTGAATGTGAAGGGAAAAAAAAGGGAGGTGTTGTATCCCACATCCAAACCAGACAGCTTAAGAAATGATTTTATAAGCGGGCTGAAACCTTAGTATTATTGCCAAGCTCGGTAACATGGGCATGTAACCCGAGTGGGGGCTTTAAAGTGGTTGGACATTGGGCTGACTTTGATAGTTGGGCCACAGGAAGCTATCTGCTCGCCTGCCCGTTCCAAGAGGGGAGTTGGGCTATGTGGCCCAAGCGAAGGCATGGGCTTCTTGGCTCCTAGAGAGGAGGGCAGCGCGTCAGGCTGGTTTCACAGAGCAACGAGAACCCCCCGCTCTCCTCAGTGGAAGGATAACGGGCCCGTGCTTCTGCGGCCCATCAAAACTAGACGAGTCGGCCTTAATTGAACAATCACTTTTTCGTTTTTCCTTTTAAAAATTTCCAGCGATTTGTGCGTACGGATTCTTTCGCCAACTTCTCTTTCCAAACATCTCAATCGACATTTTCTTCATGTAATAAATTTCTCGCGCGTTTTGCCGAGAAAAAGAGTCGGCGAAACCATTCCAACTCGTCATACCTTCCGAACGTTCGATGCCCAGGAACTCAAATGCATGGTTATGCGCGGCATGTCGTGTTGAAATGGAATGGAGTTATAACATTTCTCATTAAGTACTGAAAAATAATCAATAAAACCTTTTTCGGTAGCAGTAGTTCGGCACGTTTCGACACTTAAGGACTGACATGCATTGTTACGCTACGCGTGCGTGATGGAAGCCATGAGCTCGAGCCTAATTAGATTATCCCTAGAACGAACGCGAGTTTTCCATTTGTTCAATAAAAATTGATAAAAACTCTAACTAATTGTGTTTTGGTGTGAGCGCCAAATGAATGCAAAAATTTATTTTTGGCTTGGAAAAATGTCATAGAAGCTTTAAAGTAAAAATTGAAAAATTTTTGCACGAATACTTGCCTTTCTCCTAGCATGATGTATTGAGTTCATAGTTGAGCAGCCGCAGAAATTTGAGTTCTCGCCCGCTAGGTATCGTGCTTGCCTAGTTGTACCATTTTCAAAAGAGCCATATCGTTATTAAGGCGGGATTTAATTTAAGGAGAAGTGCCATGCGTCCCGCCCTTGCGACATTGATCCCCCTAAACGCTGCTCGATAATCTTTTCGTGTTTCAACGTAAATTATCAAGAGCTAGTTGCTAGATAATCCATTTTACAATCAAAGTTACAGCAGCCTTATTTGCTCAACTATTATTTTTGAGGGATTCGTTAGCTCGAAAAGGCAACAGGACGACCAATTAACTACCTCCTGAATGTGAAGGGAAAAAAAAGGGAGGTGTTGTATCCCACATCCAAACCAGACAGCTTAAGAAATGATTTTATAAGCGGGCTGAAACCTTAGTATTATTGCCAAGCTCGGTAACATGGGCATGTAACCCGAGTGGGGGCTTTAAAGTGGTTGGACATTGGGCTGACTTTGATAGTTGGGCCACAGGAAGCTATCTGCTCGCCTGCCCGTTCCAAGAGGGGAGTTGGGCTATGTGGCCCAAGCGAAGGCATGGGCTTCTTGGCTCCTAGAGAGGAGGGCAGCGCGTCAGGCTGGTTTCACAGAGCAACGAGAACCCCCCGCTCTCCTCAGTGGAAGGATAATGGGCCGGTGCTTCTGCGGCCCATCAAAACTAGACGAGTCGGCCTTAATTGAACAATCACTTTTTCGTTTTTCCTTTTAAAAATTTCCAGCGATTTGTGCGTACGGATTCTTTCGCCAACTTCTCTTTCCAAACATCTCAATCGACATTTTCTTCATGTAATAAATTTCTCGCGCGTTTTGCCGAGAAAAAGAGTCGGCGAAACCATTCCAACTCGTCATACCTTCCGAACGTTCGATGCCCAGGAACTCAAATGCATGGTTATGCGCGGCATGTCGTCTTGAAATGGAATGGAGTTATAACATTTCTCATTAAGTACTGAAAAATAATCAATAAAACCTTTTTCGGTAGCAGTAGTTCGGCACGTTTCGACACTTAAGGACTGACATGCATTGTTACGCTACGCGTGCGTGATGGAAGCCATGAGCTCGAGCCTAATTAGATTATCCCTAGAACGAACGCGAGTTTTCCATTTGTTCAATAAAAATTGATAAAAACTCTAACTAATTGTGTTTTGGTGTGAGCGCCAAATGAATGCAAAAATTTATTTTTGGCTTGGAAAAATGTCATAGAAGCTTTAAAGTAAAAATTGAAAATTTTTTGCACGAATACTTGCCTTTCTCCTAGCATGATGTATTGAGTTCATAGTTGAGCAGCCGCAGAAATTTGAGTTCTCGCCCGCTAGGTATCGTGCTTGCCTAGTTGTACTATTTTCAGAAGAGCCATATCGTTATTAAGGCGGGATTTAATTTTAGGAGAAGTGCCATGCGTCCCGCCCTTGCGACATTGATCCCCCTAAACGCTACTCGATAATCTTTTCGTGTTTCAACGTAAATTATCAAGAGCTAGTTGCTAGATAATCCATTTTACAATCAAAGTTACAGCAGCCTTATTTGCTCAACTATTATTTTTGAGGGATTCGTTAGCTCGAAAAGGCAACAGGACGACCAATTAACTACCTCCTGAATGTGAAGGGAAAAAAAAGGGAGGTGTTGTATCCCACATCCAAACCAGACAGCTTAAGAAATGATTTTATAAGCGGGCTGAAACCTTAGTATTATTGCCGAGCTCGGTAACATGGGCATGTAACCCGAGTGGGGGCTTTAAAGTGGTTGGACATTGGGCTGACTTTGATAGTTGGGCCACAGGTAGCTATCTGCTGGCCTGCCCGTTCCAAGAGGGGAGTTGGGCTATGTGGCCCAAGCGAAGGCATGGGCTTCTTGGCTCCTAGAGAGGAGGGCAGCGCGTCAGGCTGGTTTCACAGAGCAACGAGAACCCCCCGCTCTCCTCAGTGGAAGGATAACGGGCCGGTGCTTCTGCGGCCCATCAAAACTAGACGAGTCGGCCTTAATTGAACAATCACTTTTTCGTTTTTCCGTTTAAAAATTTCCAGCGATTTGTGCGTACGGATTCTTTCCCCAACTTCTCTTTCCAAACATCTCAATCGACATTTTCTTCATGTAATAAATTTCTCGCGCGTTTTGCCGAGAAAAAGAGTCGGCGAAACCATTCCAACTCGTCATACCTTCCGGACGTTCCATGCCTAGGAACTCAAATGCATGGTTATGCGCGGCATGTCGCGTTGAAATGGAATGGAGTTATGACATTTCTCATTAAGTACTGATGACCTTTTTCGGTAGCAGTAGTTCGGCACGTTTTGACACTTAAGGACTGACATGCATTGTTACGCTACGCGTGCGTTATGGAAGCCATGAGCTCGAGCCTAATTAGATTATCCCAAGAACGAACGCGAGTTTTCCATTTGTTCAATAAAAATTGATAAAAACTCTAACTAATTGTGTTTTGGTGTGAGCGCCAAATGAATGCAAAAATTCATTTTTGGCTTGGAAAAATGTCATAGAAGCTTTAAAGTAAAAAATGAAAAATTTTTGCACGAATACTTGCCTTTCTCCTAGCATGATGTATTGAGTTCATAGTTGAGCAACTGCAGAAATTTGAGTTCTCGCCCGCTAGGTATCGTGCTTGCCTAGTTGTACCATTTTCAGAAGAGCCATATTGTTATTAAGGCGGGATTTAATTTCAGGAGAAGTGCCATGCGTCCCGCCCTTGCGACATTGATCCCCCTAAACGCTGCTCGATAATCTTTTCGTGTTTCAACGTAAATTATCAAGAGCTAGCCGCTAGATAATCCATTTTACAATCAAAATTACAGCAGCCTTATTTGCTCAACTATTATTTTTGAGGGATTCGTTAGCTCGAAAAGGCAACAGGACGACCAATTAACTACCTCCTGAATGTGAAGGGAAAAAAAAGGGAGGTGTTGTATCCCACATCCAAACCAGACAGCTTAATAAATGATTTTATAAGCGGGCTGAAACCTTAGTATTATTGCCGAGCTCGGTAACATGGGCATGTAACCCGAGTGGGGGCTTTAAAGTGGTTGGACATTGGGCTGACTTTGATAGTTGGGCCACAGGAAGCTATCTGCTCGCCTGCCCGTTCCAAGAGGGGAGTTGGGCTATGTTGCCCAAGCGAAGGCATGGGCTTCTTGGCTCCTAGAGAGGAGGGCAGCGCGTCAGGCTGGTTTCACAGAGCAACGAGAACCCCCCGCTCTCCTCAGTGGAAGGATAATGGGCCGGTGCTTCTGCGGCCCATCAAAACTAGACGAGTCGGCCTTAATTGAACAATCACTTTTTCGTTTTTCCTTTTAAAAATTTCCAGCGATTTGTGCGTACGGATTCTTTCGCCAACTTCTCTTTCCAAACATCTCAATCGACATTTTCTTCATGTAATAAATTTCTCGCGCGTTTTGCCGAGAAAAAGAGTCGGCGAAACCATTCCAACTCGTCATACCTTCCGAACGTTCGATGCCCAGGAACTCAAATGCATGGTTATGCGCGGCATGTCGTGTTGAAATGGAATGGAGTTATAACATTTCTCATTAAGTACTGAAAAATAATCAATAAAACCTTTTTCGGTAGCAGTAGTTCGGCACGTTTCGACACTTAAGGACTGACATGCATTGTTACGCTACGCGTGCGTGATGGAAGCCATGAGCTCGAGCCTAATTAGATTATCCCTAGAACGAACGCGAGTTTTCCATTTGTTCAATAAAAATTGATAAAAACTCTAACTAATTGTGTTTTGGTGTGAGCGCCAAATGAATGCAAAAATTTATTTTTGGCTTGGAAAAATGTCATAGAAGCTTTAAAGTAAAAATTGAAAATTTTTTGCACGAATACTTGCCTTTCTCCTAGCATGATGTATTGAGTTCATAGTTGAGCAGCCGCAGAAATTTGAGTTCTCGCCCGCTAGGTATCGTGCTTGCCTAGTTGTACTATTTTCAGAAGAGCCATATCATTATTAAGGCGGGATTTAATTTTAGGAGAAGTGCCATGCGTCCCGCCCTTGCGACATTGATCCCCCTAAACGCTGCTCGATAATCTTTTCGTGTTTCAACGTAAATTATCAAGAGCTAGTTGCTAGATAATCCATTTTACAATCAAAGTTACAGCAGCCTTATTTGCTCAACTATTATTTTTGAGGGATTCGTTAGCTCGAAAAGGCAACAGGACGACCAATTAACTACCTCCTGAATGTGAAGGGAAAAAAAAGGGAGGTGTTGTATCCCACATCCAAACCAGACAGCTTAAGAAATGATTTTATAAGCGGGCTGAAACCTTAGTATTATTGCCGAGCTCGGTAACATGGGCATGTAACCCGAGTGGGGGCTTTAAAGTGGTTGGACATTGGGCTGACTTTGATAGTTGGGCCACAGGTAGCTATCTGCTGGCCTGCCCGTTCCAAGAGGGGAGTTGGGCTATGTGGCCCAAGCGAAGGCATGGGCTTCTTGGCTCCTAGAGAGGAGGGCAGCGCGTCAGGCTGGTTTCACAGAGCAACGAGAACCCCCCGCTCTCCTCAGTGGAAGGATAACGGGCCGGTGCTTCTGCGGCCCATCAAAACTAGACGAGTCGGCCTTAATTGAACAATCACTTTTTCATTTTTCCGTTTAAAAATTTCCAGCGATTTGTGCGTACGGATTCTTTCCCCAACTTCTCTTTCCAAACATCTCAATCGACATTTTCTTCATGTAATAAATTTCTCGCGCGTTTTGCCGAGAAAAAGAGTCGGCGAAACCATTCCAACTCGTCATACCTTCCGGACGTTCCATGCCTAGGAACTCAAATGCATGGTTATGCGCGGCATGTCGCGTTGAAATGGAATGGAGTTATGACATTTCTCATTAAGTACTGATGACCTTTTTCGGTAGCAGTAGTTCGGCACGTTTTGACACTTAAGGACTGACATGCATTGTTACGCTACGCGTGCGTTATGGAAGCCATGAGCTCGAGCCTAATTAGATTATCCCAAGAACGAACGCGAGTTTTCCATTTGTTCAATAAAAATTGATAAAAACTCTAACTAATTGTGTTTTGGTGTGAGCGCCAAATGAATGCAAAAATTCATTTTTGGCTTGGAAAAATGTCATAGAAGCTTTAAAGTAAAAAATGAAAAATTTTTGCACGAATACTTGCCTTTCTCCTAGCATGATGTATTGAGTTCATAGTTGAGCAACTGCAGAAATTTGAGTTCTCGCCCGCTAGGTATCGTGCTTGCCTAGTTGTACCATTTTCAGAAGAGCCATATTGTTATTAAGGCGGGATTTATTTTCAGGAGAAGTGCCATGCGTCCCGCCCTTGCGACATTGATCCCCCTAAACGCTGCTCGATAATCTTTTCGTGTTTCAACGTAAATTATCAAGAGCTAGCCGCTAGATAATCCATTTTACAATCAAAATTACAGCAGCCTTATTTGCTCAACTATTATTTTTGAGGGATTCGTTAGCTCGAAAAGGCAACAAGACGACCAATTAACTACCTCCTGAATGTGAAGGGAAAAAAAAGGGAGGTGTTGTATCCCACATCCAAACCAGACAGCTTAAGAAATGATTTTATAAGCGGGGTGAAACCTTAGTATTATTGCCGAGCTCGGTAACATGGGCATGTAACCCGAGTGGGGGCTTTAAAGTGGTTGGACATTGGGCTGACTTTGATAGTCGGGCCACAGGAAGCTATCTGCTCGCCTGCCCGTTCCAAGAGGGGAGTTGGGCTATGTGGCCCAAGCGAAGGCATGGGCTTCTTGGCTCCTAGAGAGGAGGGCAGCGCGTCAGGCTGGTTTCACAGAGCAACGAGAACCCCCCGCTCTCCTCAGTGGAAGGATAATGGGCCGGTGCTTCTGCGGCCCATCAAAACTAGACGAATCGGCCTTAATTGAACAATCACTTTTTCGTTTTTCCTTTTAAAAATTTCCAGCGATTTGTGCGTACGGATTCTTTCGCCAACTTCTCTTTCCAAACATCTCAATCGACATTTTCTTCATGTAATAAATTTCTCACGCGTTTTGCCGAGAAAAAGAGTCGGCGAAACCATTCCAACTCGTCATACCTTCCGAACGTTCGATGCCCAGGAACTCAAATGCATGGTTATGCGCGGCATGTCGTGTTGAAATGGAATGGAGTTATAACATTTCTCATTAAGTACTGAAAAATAATCAATAAAACCTTTTTCGGTAGCAGTAGTTCGGCACGTTTCGACACTTAAGGACTGACATGCATTGTTACGCTACGCGTGCGTGATGGAAGCCATGAGCTCGAGCCTAATTAGATTATCCCAAGAACGAACGCGAGTTTTCCATTTGTTCAATAAAAATTGATAAAAACTCTAACTAATTGTGTTTTGGTGTGAGCGCAAAATGAATGCAAAAATTTATTTTTGGCTTGGAAAAATGTCATAGAAGCTTTAAAGTAAAAATTGAAAATTTTTTGCACGAATACTTGCCTTTCTCCTAGCATGATGTATTGAGTTCATTGTTGAGCAGCCGCAGAAATTTGAGTTCTCGCCCGCTAGGTATCGTGCTTGCCTAGTTGTACCATTTTCAGAAGAGCCATATCGTTATTAAGGTGGGATTTAATTTCAGGAGAAGTGCCATGCGTCCCGCCCTTGCGACATTGATCCCCCTAAACGCTGCTCGATAATCTTTTCGTGTTTCAACGTAAATTATCAAGAGCTAGTTGCTAGATAATCCATTTTACAATCAAAGTTACAGCAGCCTTATTTGCTCAACTATTATTTTTGAGGAATTCGTTAGCTCGAAAAGGCAACAGGACGACCAATTAACTACCTCCTGAATGTGAAGGGAAAAAAAAGGGAGGTGTTGTATCCCACATCCAAACCAGACAGCTTAAGAAATGATTTTATAAGCGGGCTGAAACCTTAGTATTATTGCCGAGCTCGGTAACATGGGCATGTAACCCGAGTGGGGGCTTTAAAGTGGTTGGACATTGGGCTGACTTTGATAGTTGGGCCACAGGTAGCTATCTGCTCGCCTGCCCGTTCCAAGAGGGGAGTTGGGCTATGTGGCCCAAGCGAAGGCATGGGCTTCTTGGCTCCTAGAGAGGAGGGCAGCGCGTCAGGCTGGTTTCACAGAGCAACGAGAACCCCCCGCTCTCCTCAGTGGAAGGATAACGGGCCGGTGCTTCTGCGGCCCATCAAAACTAGACGTGTCGGCCTTAATTGAACAATCACTTTTTCGTTTTTCCTTTTAAAAATTTCCAGCGATTTGTGCGTACGGATTCTTTCGCCAACTTCTCTTTCCAAACATCTCAATCGACATTTTCTTCATGTAATAAATTTCTCGCGCGTTTTGCCGAGAAAAAGAGTCGGCGAAACCATTCCAACTCGTCATACCTTCCGAACGTTCGATGCCCAGGAACTCAAATGCATGGTTATGCGCGGCATGTCGCGTTGAAATGGAATGGAGTTATAACATTTCTCATTAAGTACTGAAAAATAATCAATAAAACCTTTTTCGGTAGAAGTAGTTCGGCACGTTTCGACACTTAAGGACTGACATGCATTGTTACGCTACGCGTGCGTGATGGAAGCCATGAGCTCGAGCCTAATTAGATTATCCGTAAAACGAACGCGAGTTTTCCATTTGTTCAATAAAAATTGATAAAAACTCTAACTAATTGTGTTTTGGTGTGAGCGCCAAATGAATGCAAAAATTCATTTTTGGCTTGGAAAAATGTCATAGAAGCTTTAAAGTAAAAAATGAAAATTTTTGCACGAATACTTGCCTTTCTCCTAGCATGATGTATTGAGTTCATAGTTGAGCAGCCGCAGAAATTTGAGTTCTCGCCCGCGAGGTATCGTGCTTGCCTAGTTGTACCATTTTCAGAAGAGCCATATCGTTATTAAGGCGGGATTTAATTTAAGGAGAAGTGCCATGCGTCCCGCCCTTGCGACATTGATCCCCCTAAACGCTGCTCGATAATCTTTTCGTGTTTCAACGTAAATTATCAAGAGCTAGCCGCTAGATAATCCATTTTACAATCAAAATTACATCAGCCTTATTTGCTCAGCTATTATTTTTGAGGGATTCGTTAGCTCGAAAAGGCAACAGGACGACCAATTAACTACCTCCTGAATGTGAAGGGAAAAAAAGGGAGGTGTTGTATCCCACATCCAAACCAGACAGCTTAAGAAATGATTTTATAAGCGGGCTGAAACCTTAGTATTATTGCCGAGCTCGGTAACATGGGCATGTAACCCGAGTGGGGGCTTTAAAGTGGTTGGACATTGGGCTGACTTTGATAGTTGGGCCACAGGTAGCTATCTGCTGGCCTGCCCGTTCCAAGAGGGGAGTTGGGCTATGTGGCCCAAGCGAAGGCATGGGCTTCTTAGCTCCTAGAGAGGAGGGCAGCGCGTCAGGCTGGTTTCACAGAGCAACGAGAACCCACCGCTCTCCTCAGTGGAAGGATAACGGGCCGGTGCTTCTGCGGCCCATCAAAACTAGACGAGTCGGCCTTAATTGAACAATCACTTTTTCGTTTTTCCTTTTAAAAATTTCCAGCGATTTGTGCGTACGGATTCTTTCGCCAACTTCTCTTTCCAAACATCTCAATCGACATTTTCTTCATGTAATAAATTTCTCGCTCGTTTTTCCGAGAAAAAGAGTCAGCGAAACCATTCCAACTCGTCATACCTTCCGAACGTTCGATGCCCAGGAACTCAAATGCATGGTTATGCGCGGCATGTCGCGTTGAAATGGAATGGAGTTATAACATTTCTCATTAAGTACTGAAAAATAATCAATAAAACCTTTTTCGGTAGTAGTAGTTCGGCACGTTTCGACACTTGAGGACTGACATGTATTGTAACGCTGCGCGTGCGTGATGGAAGCCATGAGCTCGAGCCTAATTAGATTATCCCTAGAACAAACGCGAGTTTTCCATTTGTTCAATAAAAATTGATAAACACTCTAACTAATTGTGTTTTGGTGTGAGCGCCAAATGAATGCAAAAATTCATTTTTGGCTTGGAAAAATGTCATAGAAGTTTTAAAGTAAAAAATGAAAATTTTTTGCTCGAATACTTGCCTTTCTCCTAGCATGATGTATTGAGTTCATAGTTGAGCAGCCGCAGAAATTTGAGTTCTCGCCCGCCAGGTATCGTGCTTGCCTAGTTGTACCATTTTCAGAAGAGCCATATCGTTATTAATGCGGGATTTAATTTAAGGAGAAGTGCCATGCGTCCCGCCCTTGCGACATTGATCCCCCTAAACGCTGCTCGATAATCTTTTCGTGTTTCAACGTAAATTATCAAGAGCTTGCCGCTAGATAATCCATTTTATAATCAAAATTACAGCAGCCTTATTTGCTCAACTATTATTTTTGAGGGTTTCGTTAGCTCGAAAAGGCAACAGGACGACCAATTAACTACCTCCTGAATGTGAAGGGGAAAAAAAGGGAGGTGTTGTATCCCACATCCAAACCAGACAGCTTAAGAAATGATTTTATAAGCGGGCCGAAACCTTAGTATTATTGCCGAGCTCGGTAACATGGGCTTGTAACCCGAGTGGGGGCTGTAAAGTGGTTGGACACTGGGCTGACTTTGATAGTTGGGCCACAGGTAGCTATCTGCTGGCGCTGTTCCAAGAGGGGAGTTGGGTTATGTGGCCCAATCGAAGGCATGGGCTTCTTGGCTCCTAGAGAGGAGGGCAGCGTGTCAGGCTGGTTTCACAGAGCAACGAGAACCCCCCGCTCTCCTTAGTGGAAGGATGACGGGCCGGTGCTTCTGCGGCCCATCAAAACTAGACGAGTCGGCCTCAATTGAACTATAATCACTTTTTCGTTCTTCCATTTAAAAATTTCCAGCGATTTGCCTGTACGGCTTCTTTCGACAACTTCTCTTTCCAAACATCTTAATCGCCATTTTCTTTTCGTGCTAAATTTCTCGCTCGTTTTGCCGAGAAGGAGAGTAGATAAAACTATTCCAACTCGTCATACCCTCCAGACTTTCGACGTTCTGGAACTCAAATGCATGGTTATGCGTTGCATGTTGCGTTATAACATTTCTCATTAAGTACTGAAAAATAATCTAGAAAACCTTTTCCGCTAGTAATATTTCGGCACGTTTCGACACCTGAGGACTAACATGCTTTGTTACGCTCAATGTTCTGAAAATCGGACCGGACATAGAACCGGCCGTCTTACTGGTTACTGGTTTGATCGGTTCGACCGGTTCAACCACTGGTTCGACCGGTGTGACGTCATAATTAATTATAAAATATATTTAATTATATATAAATATGATGTTGTAAATATTAATGAAAAATATAAAAAGAGTGCAATTAACTTATAAAAAATATTAAAAAAAATTCTAACTTTTTGTAACCCTTTTAAATTCATACTAAAAAGCTTCATTTCATACCAAATATCCAACAAAATTCAAAAAATATTAATCATACCGAACAACAAACTCCACTACCATGTTTACAAGTATCTTTAAATCACAAATTGCTAATAAACGAAATTATCCTTCAAAACCCATTCAAGATCACAAGAATATTCAATCATCATCTTCATCAATAAGTTGATTCCTTTGTTATCTTAAAAGACGATCGACTTCGTTGGAGCCCGAAGTTGTAGCAGCAAACTTCGCAAGATCCACATTATCATTAGTTATATCAATGTCTTCTTCATCACCTAGAAAAAAAATTCAAAAGAATAAATAAATGAAATATTACATATATATACATATAGAATTTAAGACTAAGTAATTCAAGATACAACCTTGAGATGGCACTGAAATTTCATTAGACATCTCTTCCTCAAGCATTTCGTCCAACTCATCATAATCAAGTTCTCCACTGGGATCTTCTTCAATGACCCAAAAGTCCACTTTGTCAATGCATTCATAATCAACGGGATCATAAGACCTTTTCTTCTACACACCACTATAAAAAAGATAAATTTAGAACATAATATTGGTATCAAGTACTAAAACTATTAAAAAGGTGAATGTTCAATATAAAATTCTTACCGATGTTTTAAGCGCAAGTTATAATGAACAAAGACAAGATCATTCAATCTTTGATGCTCCAATCTATTCCTCTTCTTAGTATGAATACGTTCAAATACGGTCCAATTTCGCTCACACCCCGAAGAAGAAGAAGTTTGACTGAATAACTTTACAGCAATCATTTGCAAGTTTGGTGAATCACCACCAAAAACCCTCCACCATTCATCTAAACAACAAATTAGCATCATTTAATATAAACATATAAGATCAATGGCATTTCATATTGAGAAAAAAATAATGATGAAGTAAAAAATAATAAACACATACCAGGACGAGCAGTTTTTGCATTGCTAATAGCTAATGCCCTTCCAAAACTATCCTTTCGCTCTCGAAATCTATTAATTTCATCCAATATATTTTCAGCCTCTGGACACCACTTCTCAATAACATCAAGTAATCCATTCATTGCCTCATTACTTCGGGAAGGACTCTCTTTATCATAGTGCAAAGCAGGATTCAAAAAACATGCAGCTGCATGAAGGCGCTTCCTCAACATACTATCCCACCTATCGTTGATAATATCAACATAGGTGTTGTATAGGGTCTCCTTGTTTCTAAACAACTCCTTAATGCCCTTTGTGGCCCTCCACATCCCCTCATACACATAACCTAATGAAGGCTTCTCGTCAGAGTCACACACACGCAACAATCTCATAAGTGGGCCCATAATTTTTACAATAATTAAGCAATTGTTCCAAAAGCCACTATTCAGAACAATTTGCTTAACTTCTCTACCCTTTTCAGTTTTTAGAAACTTTTTGAATCCTTGACATACAACCATTGCTTTCATATGTTCTTTATGATCATAAAGACTCTTCAATGCAATAAATGTTGTGCCAAACCGAGTGTTACCTGGACGAATAATTTCAGTCCATCCAGGTTGTTTTCTCAACCATGCATGAGGCCATTTGTGGTTATACACAAAAATAGTAATCCTTGATGCAAGAGACACCAAATTTTTCACTAATGTCAACTCCCCAATATCCTTCACAATCAAATTAATACAATGCGCAGAGCACGGAGACCAATAAATTGAAGGATATTTTTCAGAGAGTAACTCTCCAGCTTTCTTGTAGTTCTTTGCATTATCAGTCACCAAATGCACAACATTTTTAGGACCCACCATTTCAACTATTTCAGAAAAAAGCTTGCACAAAGTTTTTGCATCAGTTTCCATACTAGAAGCATCAACATATTTAATAAAAGATATTCCAGATGGACAATACACCAAGAAATCAATCAATGACCTATGACTTTGGTCAGTCCAACCATCACCCATGATCGTACAACCAGTCTCAACCCATTTACTACGAAGAGCATCAATAGATAGCTGACATTGGGTCTTAGCTTCTTTAAGTAAAGGGACTCTTAAAGCATGATAAGAAGGACCGGTATATCCATGACCCATTGTTGCTATCCTATTTATCATAGGTTGGAAATATGGTGAACTCACAGCATTAATGGGAATGCAACAATCATAGAACCATAAAGCAATAGACATGTCAGTGTCATGCCATCTTTCTTTGCTTTGAAGTTTTGCTTGTATGCTAGGTTGAGACGAATCAATTCCAGCACCAGCTTTCATGTAACTTTCAATATGACCCGTCTTCTTTCTTTTATTACTACCCCCAACATTTTGTTTACTAGTTACATTTTGAATTTCTGCAACATCATCTCCATCAAAATCACATGTATCAACATCATATAAATCCAACCTCGATGCAACTTTATCTTTTTTATTTTGGGCATTGTCAATAATTGTTCCTTTAATCTCAAAACGTACATCAGCAGGAACTTTAGGACAAGCTTTTACATTACCCGGTATACCAGCAAGATGCTGTTTCATGCGATTTATTCCTCCACCACAAATTGCTTGGTTGCAATAGTTGCACTTTAAAGTCCGACTCTTCCCACTTGACGGTGCCTCATAGCAGTGCTTCCATGCTATGTCGTTCCTCTGACGAGGATTTTGACTAGATTGCGCCATTGATGGCGATGAGCCTGATCCTGCAGCTGGTGTTGAAGAAGCGGCATTTTCCATACCCTACAAATTTCAAAAACAAGAAAGTATTCTCAAAATTATTAGTAAATGACTATCCATTGAAATAATTCCTCTCATTGATATGTATTTATAAAAAACAATATTGGATAATATAAAATTTTAACTTCTTTATGCTAGTCATTTGGAATCTATGTTCTCTAATATATTGCTATTCATATAACTAGAATTGAATTAAATTAATTAATCTACATGCAAGTTTAATTTTTCATTCATGAACAATTAATTACGTGAGTGCAATAGACAAATAATACTTAATTTGGTAAAAATCTAGTACATACAATTAATTAATCTAGTACATACAATAGACAAATAATACTTGGTAAATTTTTCTTCATAATTGCCTTTGACTGTTGGCACTTTATCTTCATTTGTCATCCTGTAGATTTTGGGCAGATTTAAATCAGCTAATCTCTCCTTTTGTATTCTTGATTTATGCACAAAGCCAACCATTCGAATGTGGATCATTGGATCTTATTTGGTAGCAGTTGGAAGTATTCCATAAAACAATGCCTTAAATTTGCAAATTATGTCATAGTTAATTTATTTGCGAACTCTGGTATTAGGAGTAATTTGTGTAACATTATTAATGTTTTTTCCAGGTTCGAATCCTCGTACAGAGCTGGGGAACTATTTGTAAAGACTATGGTGAAAGAGAGGGCAAAGAGTACATCTGCGAACAGTCATTGAGGCCTGTTTGGTCACTTACCAGCTCCTATTACCATAATCATAGTCTGTAATCAAACCCAAAATTTGGCACATACTCTTATTTATTTGATATAATTCCTATTTGCTTTGTGTTTATTCATTAGATTCTTATATGGTGTGACGATAGAGGCGATACTTATACCATACAAAGGATGAAACAAAAAAAAATAGAAAGATTTCGAAAAACAGCAGAACTCCCAACTCCCAAAAATTTACAGCAGAAATTTAAAGCAGAAAACAGGGGATGAAACAAAAAAAAAAACAGCAAAGATTTCGAAAACTTACCCAAGGCTACACTTTCAATCTTCTCTTCTTTGATGGTTGTTAACTTGCTATTGTCGAAAATAGAAAGGAAAAAAAAAAGGGGGAAAATTTTGTCGTTTGGTTTTTTGGAGGAGAAAAGGAGATGAAACGGAGAAGACAAGGATGAAAGAAAAGTAAGGGCTGTTGCTGTGTTTGGTAGACAAAAATCCTAACTAAAACAGGTAATTTTTTTTTTTTCCAAATATACGACCCGCCGGTTGAACCGATCGAACCGGCACCGGTTCAATCGGTAATTAGCCGGTTCACGCCGGTCCTTACTGGGTCAATTGAGGACTGGTTTTTTGGGGTCAACCGGACCGGCCATGCTACCGGTTCCCGGTCGAACCGGCCGGTCCGGTCCGGGTTTAAAAACATTGGTTACGCTATGAGTGCATGATGGCAGCTTTGAGCTCGAGCCTAATTAGATTATCCCTTACACAAACACGAGTTTTTCGTCTGTTCAATAAAAATTGATAAAAAACTAACTAATTTTGTTTTAGTATCAGAGCCAAATGAATGCAAAAATTCAGTTTTGGTTTGAAAAGTTGCCATAGAAGTCTTAAAGTAAAAAATGAAATATTTTTTCTCGAATACTTGCCTTTCTCCGAGCATGATGTATTGGGTTCATAGTTGAGCAGCCGCAAAAATTTGAGTTCTCGCCCGATAGGTAACGTACTTGCCTAGCTGTTCCATTTTCAGAAGAGCCAAATCGTTATTAATGCGGGATTTAAATTCATGAGAAGTACCATGCATCCTGCTCTTACGACTTTGATCCCCTTAAATGCTACTCGATAATCTTTTCATGTTTCAACATAAATTATCAAGGGCTAGCCACTAGATAATCCATTTGATAATCGAAATTGTAGTAGCCTTATTTTCTCAACAGTTATTTTTAAGGGATTCGTTTGCTCGAAAAGGCAATAGGATGACCAATTAACTTCCTACTGAATTCGCAGGAAAAAAAAGGGAGGTGTTCTATCCCACATCCAAACAAGATAGCTTATGAAACGGTTTTATAAGCGAGCTAAAATCTTAGAATTATTGCCGAGCACGGTAACATGGGCTTGTAACTCGAGTAGGGGCTTTAAAGTGGTTGGACATTGGGCTGACTTTGATAGTTGGACCACAAGTAGCTATCTGCTAGCCTACCTGTTCCAAGAGGGGAGTTGGGCTATGTGGCCCAAGTGAAGGCATGGGCTACTTGGCTCCTAGAGAGGAGGGCAACGCGTCAGCTAGTTTCACAAAGCAACGAGAACCCCCGTTCTCCTCAGTGGAAGGATAACGGGCCGGTGGTTCTGCGGCCTATCAAAACTAGACGAGTCGACCTTAATTGAACAATCATTTTTTCGTTATTCCTTTTAAAAATTTTCCATCGATTTGTGTGTACGGCTTCTTTCGCCAACTTCTCTTTCCAAATATCTCAATCATCATTTTATTTTTGTGCTAAATTTCTTGCTCATTTTGCTGAGAAAAAGAATCGACGAAACCATTCCAACTCGTCATACCTTCCGGACTTTCGACGCTCGGGAACTCAAATGCATTGTTATACGTGGCATGTCGCGTTGAATCGAATGGAGTTATAATAGTTCTCAGTAAGTACCGAAAAATAATAAAGAAAACCTTTTCCGCTAGTAATATTTCGGCACGTTTCGACACTTAGGGACCAACATACACTTAGAACAGCCAAATCGTTATTAATGCGGGATTTAATTTCATGAGAAGTACCATGCGTCCCGCCCTTGCGATATTGATCCCCCAAAACGCTGCTAGATAATCTTTTCGGGTTTCTATATAAATTATCAAGAGCTAGCCAGTAGATAATCCATTTTATAATCGAAATTGCAGCAGCCCTACTTGCTCAACTGTTATTTTTAGGGGATTCGTTTCCTCAAAAAGGCAGCAGGATGACCAATTAACTTCCTCTTGAATGCGAAGGAAAAAAAAAAGGGAGGTGTTGTATCCCACATCCAAATTAGACAGCTTATGAAATGATTTTATATGCGAGTTGAAACCTTAGCATTGTTGCCAAGCTCGGTAACATGGGCTTGTAACCCGAGTGGGGGCTTTAAAGTGGATGGACATTGGGCTGACTTTGATAGTTGGACCACATGTAGCTATCTGCTGACCTGCCCGTTCCAAGAGCGGAGTTGGGCTATGTGGCCCAAGCGAAGGCATGGGCTTCTTAGCTTCTAGAGAGGAGGGCAACGCATTAGGCTGGTTTTACAGAGCAATGAGAACCCCCCATTCTCCTCAGTGGAAGGACAACGGGTCGGTCCTTCTGCGGCGCATCAAAACTAGACGAGTTGGCCTTAGTTAAACATTCACTTTTTCGTTTTTCCTTTTAAAAATTACCACGATTTGTATGTACATCTTCTTTCGCCAACTTCTCTTTCCAAACATCTCGATCGTAATTTTCATCTTGTACTAAATTTCTCGCTCGTTTTGCTGTGAAAAAGAGTCGACGAAACCATTCCAACTCGTCATACCTTCCCGAATTTTGACACTCAGGAACTCAAACGCATGGTTATGTATAAAATGTCGTGGTGAAATCGAATGGAGTTATAATATTTCACATTAATAACAGCAAAATAATAAACAAAACCTTTTCCGCTAGTAATATTTTGGAACATTTCGACATTTAAGGACTAACATGCATTGTTACGCTATGAGTGCGTGATGGCAGCTATGAGCTCGAGCCTAATTAGACTATGTCTAAAACAAACGTGAGTTTTCCCTCTGTTCAATAAAAATGGATAAAAACACTAACTAATTATGTTTTAGTGTGAGAGCCAAAAGAATGCAAAAATTCATTAATTGTTTGAAAAGATGTCATAGAAGTTTTAAAGTCAAAAATGAAATATTTTTGTTTGAATACTTGCCTATCTCCTAGCATGATGTATTTAGTTCATAGTTGTGCAGCAGTAGAAATTTGAGTTCTTGGCCGCTAGGTATCGTACTTGCCTAGTTGTTCCATTTTCAGAAGAGCCAAATCATTAGTAATGCAGGATTTAATTTCATAAGAAGTACCATGCCTCCCGCCCTTGCGACATTGATCCCCCTAAACGCTGCTTGATAATCTTTTTGTGTTTCAACATAAATTATCTCGAGGTAGCCACTAAGCAATCCATTTTATAATCGAACTTGTGGTAGCCCTATTTGCTCAATTATTATTTTTAGGGGATTTGTTTCCTCAAAAAGGCAACAGGATGGCCAATTAACTTCCTCTTGAATGTGAAGGAAAAAAAAAGGAGGTGTTGTATCCCACATCGAAATAAGACAGCTTATGAAATGATTTTATATGCGAGCTGAAACCTTAGCATTATTACCGAACTTGATAACTTTCTCTTGTAACCCGAGTGGGGGCTTTAAAGTGGTTGGACATTGGGCTGACATAGATAGTGGGACCACAGGCAAGTATTTGATGGCCTGCCCGTTCCAAGAGGGGAGTTGGGCTATATAGCCCAAGCGAAGGCATGGGCTTCTTGGCTCCTAGAGAGGAGGGCAACACATCAGGCTGCTTTAACAGAGCAATAAAAACCCTTCAAAACTAGACGAGTTTGCGTTAATTGAACAATCACGTTTTCATTTTTCCTTTCAAAAATTTCTAGCGATTTGTGTGTACAGCTTCTTTCGCCAACTTCTCTTTCCAAACATCTCAATCGTCATTTTCTTTTTGTACTAAATTTCTCATTTATTTTGCTGAGAAAAAGAGCCGACGAAACCATTCCAACTCGTCAAATCTTTCAGACTTTTGACGCTCGGGAACTCAGACGCATGGTTATGCATGGCGTGTCGAGTTGAAATCGAATGCAGTTATCATATTTCTCATTAAGTACTGAAAAATAATCAAGAAAACCTTTTCTGCTAGTAACATTTCGGCACATTTCGACACTTAAGGACTAACATGCATTGTTACGCTATGCGTGTGTGATGGAAACTATGAGCTGGAGCCTAATTAGATTATCCCTAAAACAAACGTGAGCTTTCCCACTATTCAATAAAAAATGATAAAAGCATAAACCAATTGTGTTTTAGTGTGAGGGCCAAATGAATGCAAAAATTCATTTTTGGTTTGAAAAGATGTCGTAGAAGTTTTAAAGTAGAAAATGAAATATTTTTGTTTGAATAATTGTCTTCCTCCTAGCATGATGTATTGAGTTCATAGTTGAGCAGACGCAAATATTTGAGTTCTCGCCCACTAAGTATCGTACTTGCCTAGTTGGTTCATTTTCAAAAGAGCCAAATCATTATTAATGTGGGATTTAATTTCATGAGAAGTACCATGCATCCTGCCCTAGCGACATTGATCCCTATAAACACTGCTCGATAATCTTTTCAGGGTTTCAACATAAATTATCAAGAGCTACCCACTAGATAATCCATTTTATAATCGAAATTGCAGCAGCCCTACTTGCTCAACTGTTATTTTTAGGGGATTCGTTTCCTCAAAAAGGCAGCAGGATGGCCAATTAACTTCCTCTTGAATGCGAAGGAAAAAAAAAAAAGGGAGGTGTTGTATCCCACATCCAAATTAGACAGCTTATGAAATGATTTTATATGCGAGTTGAAACCTTAGCATTGTTGCCAAGCTCGGTAACATGGGCTTGTAACCCGAGTGGGGGCTTTAAAGTGGATGGACATTGGGCTGATTTTGATAGTGGGACCACAAGCCGGTATCTGCTGGTCTGCCCGTTCCAAGAGGGGAGTTAGGCTATGTGGCCCAAGCGAAGGCACGGAATTCTTGGCACCTAGAAAGGAGGGCAACACGTCAGGCTGGTTTCACAAAGCAACGAAAGCCCCACATTCTCCTCGGTGGAAGGATAACGAGTCGGTGCTTCTGCGGCCCATCAAAAGTAGAGGAATTGGCCTTAATAGAACAATCACTTTTTCGTTTTTCCTTTTAAGAATTTCTAGCTATTTGTGTGTACAACTTCTTTCGCCAACTTCTCTTTCCAAACATTTCACTCGTCATTTTCTTTTTGTACTAAATTTCTCGCATGTTTTGTCAGAGAAAACGAGTCAACGAAACCATTCCAACTCGTTATATCTTTCAGACTTTTGATGCTCGGGAACTCAGATGCATGGTTATGCATGGCGTGTCGCGTTGAAATCAAATGGAGTTATCATATTTCTCATTAAGTACTGAAAAATAATCAAGAAAACCTTTTCCGCTAGTAATATTTCGGCACATTTCGACACTTAAGGACTAACATGCATTGTTGCCCTATGCGTGCGTGATGGCAGCTATGAGCTCGAGCCTAATTAGATTATCCCTAAAACAAACGTGAGCTTTCCCACTGTTCAATAAAAATTGATAAAAGCACTAACTAATTGTGTTTAAGTGTGAGAGCCAAATGAATACAAAAATTCATTTTTGGTTTGAAAAGGTGTCGTAGAAGTTTTAAAGTAAAAAATGAAATATTTTTGTTTGAATACTTTCCTTTCTCCTAGAATGATGTATTGAGTTCATAGTTGAGCAGCCGTAGAAATTTGAGTTCTCGCCCGCGAAGTATCGTACTTGCCCAGCTATTTTATTTTTCGAAGAACCAAATCATTATTAATGCGGGATTTAATTTCATGAGAAGTACCATGCGTCCCGCCCTTGCAACATTGATCCCCCTAAACGCTGCTCGATAATCTTTTCATGTTTCAACATAAATTATCAAGAGCTAGCCACTAGATAAACCATTTTATAATCGAAATTGTGGCAGCCTTATTTGCTCAACTATTTTTTTTAGGGGGTTCGTTTGCTCAAAAAGGCAGCTGGATGACCAATTAACTTCCTCTCGAATGTTAAGGAAAAATAAGGGAGGTGTTGTATCCCATATCCAAATAAGACAGCTTATGAAACGATTTTATAAGCGGGCTGAAACCTTGGTATTATTGAGGAACTCGATAACATGGGCTTGTAACCCGAGTGGGGGCTTTAAAGTGGATGGACATTGGGCTGATTTTGATAGTGGGACCACAGGCCGGTATCTGCTGGTCTGCCCGTTCCAAGAGGGGAGTTGGGCTATGTGGCCCAAGCGAAGGCACGGAATTCTTGGCACCTAGAAAGGAGGGCAACACATTAGGCTGGTTTCACAAAGCAACGAAAGCCCCATATTCTCCTCGGTGGAAGGATAATGGGTCGGTGCTTCTGTAGCCTATCAAAACTAGACGAGTTAGCCTTAATTTACCAATCACTTTTTCGTTTTTCCTTTTAAAAATTTTCAGTGATTTGTGTGTACAGTTTCTTTCGGCAACTTCTCTTTTCAAACATCTCAATCGTCATTTTCTTTTGTTACTAAATTTCTCGTTCGTTTTCCCGATAAAAAGAGTCAACGAAACCATTCCAACTCGTCATATCTTTTAGACTTTTGATGCCCAGGAACTCAAATGCATGGTTAAGTATGGCATGTCGCGTTGAAATCGAATGGAGTTATAATATTTTTCATTAAGTACAGAAAAATAATCGAGAAAACCTTTTCCACTAGTAATATTTCAGCACATTTCGACACTTTAGGACTAACATGCATTGTTACACTATGCGTGCGTGATGACAGCTATGAGCTCCAGCCTAATTAGATTATCCCTAAAACAAACGTGAGTTTTCCCTTTGTTCAATTAAAATTGATAAAAACACTAACTAATTGTGTTTTCGTGTGAGAGCCAAATGAGTGCAAAAATTCATTTTTGGTTTGAAAAGATGTTATAGAAGTTTTAAAGTAAAAGATGAAATATTTTTGTTTGAATACTTGTCTTTCTCCTAGCATGATGTATTGAGTTCATAGTTCAGCAGCCGCAGAAATTTGAGTTCTCGCCCACTAAGTATCGTACTTGCCTAGGTGTTTAATTTTCAGAATAGCCAAATCATTATTAATGTCGGATTTAATTTCATGAAGAGTACCATACATCGCACTCTTGGGACATTATCCTCCTAAACGCTGCTTGATAATCTTTTGGTGTTTCAGCATAAATTATCAAGAGCTACCCACTGGATAATCTATTTTATAATCGAAAATACAGCACCCTTATTTCCTCAACTGTTATTTTTAAGGGATTCATATGCTAAAAAAGGTAACGGGTTGACCAATTAACTTCCTCTTGAATGTGAAGGAAAAAAAGGAAGGTGTTGTAATCCACATCAAAATGAGACAACTTATGAAATAATTTTATAAGCAGGCTGAAACCTTAGCATAATTGCCGAGCTCGGTAACATGGGCTTGTAACCCGAGTGGGGGCTTTAAAGTGGTTGGACATTGGGCTGACTTTGATAGTTGGACCACAGGTAGTTATCTGTTGGTCTGCTCGTTCCAAGTGGGGAGTTGGGCCATGTGGCCCAAACGAAGGAATGGGCTTCTTGGCTCCTAGAGACGAGGTCAATGCGTCAAGCTGTTTTCACAGAGCAATGAAAACCCCCCATTCTCCTCAGTGGAAGGATAATAGGTTGGTGCTTCTGCGGCCCATCAAAACTAGATGAGTTGGCATTAATTGAACAATCACTTTTTCGTTTTTCCTTTTAAAAATTTCAAGCGATTTGTGTGTATAGCTTCTTTCGCTAACTTCTCTTTCCAAACATCTCAGTCGTTATTTTCTTTTGGTAATAAATTTCTCGTTCATTTTGCCGAGAAAAAGAGTCGACGAAACCATTCCAATTCGTCGTATCTTTCAAACTTTTGATGCTCAAGAACACAAAGGCATGGTTATGCATAGCGTATCACGTGAAATTGAATGGAGTTATAATATTTCTCATTAAGTACTGAAAAATAATCAAGAAAACCTTTTTCGCTAGTAATATTTTGGCACATTTCGACACTTAAGGACTACCATTCATTGTTAGGCTATGCGTGCATTATGGCAGCTATGACCTCGAGCCTAATTAGATTATCCCTAAATCAAACATGAGTTTTTCCTCTGTTCAATAAAATTGACAAAAACACTAAATAATTGTGTTTTAGTGTGAGAGCCAAATGAATGCAAAAATTCGTTTTTGGTTTGAAAAGATGTTATAGAAGTTTTTAAGTAAAAATTGAAATATTTTTGTATGAATACTTGTCTTTCACCTAGTATGATGTATTGAGTTCATAGTTCAGCATCCGCAAAAATTTGAGTTCTCGCCCGCTAAGTATCGTACTTGCATAGTTGTTTCATTTTCAGTAGAGCCAAATCATTATTAATGAGGCATTTAATTTCATGAGACGTACCATGTATCCTGCTCTTACGACATTGATCCTCCTAAAAGCTGCTGGATAATCTTTACGTGTTTCAGCATAAATTATCAAGAGCTTCCCGCTAGATAATCAATTTTATAATCGAAATTGCAGCAGCCTTATTTGCTCAACTGTTATTTTTAAGGGATTCGTTTGCTCAAAAAGGCAACAAGATGACCAATTGACTTTGTCTTGAATTTGAAGGGAAAAAAAAGGGAGGTGTTGTATCCCACATCCAAATAACACAGCTTATGAAACGATATTATAAGCAGGCCGAAACCTTAGCATACTTGCTGAGCTCGCTAACATGGGCTTGTAGCCCGAGTGGGAGCCTTAAAGTGGTTGGACATTGGGCTGACTTTGCTAGTTGGACCACAGGTAGCTATCTGCTGGCCTGCTCATTCCAAGAGGGGAGTTGGGCTATGAAGCCCAAGCGAAGGCATGGGCTTCTAGGCTCCTAGAGAGGAGGGCAATGCATCAAGCTGGTTTTATAGAGCAACGAAAACCCCCCATTCTCCTCAGTGGAAGGATAACGGATCGGTGCTTCTGCAGCCCAACAAAACTAGATGAGTTAGCCTTAGTTGAACAATCACATTTTCATTTTTCCTTTTAAAAATTTCCAGCAATTTGTGTGTACAACTTCTTTCGTCAACTTCTCTTTCCGAACATCTCAATCATCTTTTTCTTTTTGCATTGAATTTCTCAGTTCGTTCTGCCGAGAAAAAGAGTCGACGATACCATTCCAACTCGTCATATTTTTCATACTTATCTTACTCCTAGCATGATGTATTGAGTTCATAGTTAAGCAACAATAGAAATTTGAGTTCTCGTCAGCTTAGTATCATACTTGCCTAGTTGTCTCATTTTCAGAATAGGCAAATCATTATTAATGTAGGATTTAATTTCATGAGAAGTACCATGCATCCCACTCTTGCGACATTGGTCCTCCTAAACGCTGCTTCATAATTTTTTCGTGTTTTAGCATAAATTATCAAGAGCTAGCCACTAGATAATCCATTTTACTATCGAAATTGCAGTAGCCTTATTTGCTCAATTGTTATTTTTAAGGGATTTGTAAGCTCAAAAAGGCAACAGGATGACCAATTAACTTCCCCTTGAATGTGAAGGAAAAAAAAGGAGGTGTTGCATCCCTCATCCAAATAAGACAACTTATGAAATGATTTTATAAGCGGGCTGAAACCTTCGTATAATTGCTGAGCTCGGTAACATGGGCTTGTAACCCGAGTGGGGGCTTTAAAGTGGTTGTACATTGGGTTGACTTTGCTAGTTGGACCACAAGTAGCTATCTGCAGGCTTACCTGTTCCAAGAGGGGAGTTGGGCTATGTGGCCCAAGTGAAGGCATGGGCTTCTTAGCTACTAGAGAGGAGGGCAACACGTCAGGCTGGTTTCACAGAGCAACGAAAACCCCCCCATTCTCCTAAGTGGAAGGATAACGGGTCGGTGCTTCTAGGCCCATTAAAACTAGACAAGTTAGCCTTAAATGAACAATCACTTTTTCGTTTTTCCTTTTAAGAATTTCCAACGATGTGTGTGTACAACTTCTTTTGCCATCTTCTCCTTCCAAACATCTCAATCATCTTTTTCTTTTTGTGCTAAATTTCTCGTTCGTTTTGCTGAGAAATAGAGTCGATGAAACCATTCCAACTCGTCATATTTTTGATACTTTAGACGCTTGAGAACTCAAATGTATGGTTATGTGTGGCATGTCACGTTGAAATCGAATGGAGTTATAATATTTGTCATTTAGTACTTAAAAATAATCAAGAAAACCTTTTCTGCCAGTAATATTTCGGCACATTTCGACACTTAAGGACTAACATGCATTGTTACGCTATGCGTGTGTTATGGCAGCTATGAGCTCGAGCCTCATTAGACTCCCCCGAAATCAAACATGAGTTTTTCCGTGTCCCTTTCTTCAATGAAAATTGATAAGAGCACTAACTAATTGTGTTTTAGTGTGAGAGCCAAATGAATGCGGAAATTCATTTTTGGTTTGAAAAGATATTATCGAAGTTTTAAAGTAAAAAATGAAATATATTTTGTTTCCTTAAGTGAGCGCGGAATACTTGTCTTTCTCCTAGCATGATGTATTGAGTTCATAGTTCAATAACCACAAAAATTAAAATTCTAATCAACTAAGTATCATACTTACTTAATAGTAACATGGTTTGTTTTTATATTCATTGCTTAAAATTTATCATCTCCAACAACATGTTTTTCTTATTTTTCATTTGTTGTTCTCATCTTTTTCCTTAGTCACATTTATTTTCTCAAAATTTTCTTCTACTTTTTATTCTATCTATTCTTTTAATTGTAAAGAGAAAATACTCTTATTGTGTGTTTTATTTAGAAAAGCATTACACCTATATATACAAATACAACGAGTCTAAATAAGGAAATAGTCCTATTGATTTGCTACTAACTAAGCCTATAATTATGCTATTTACACAAGGAAACTCGTAACACTCCCCCTCAAGCTGGAGCATAGATGTTAATCATGCCCAGCTTGTTACAAAGGTATTCAACTCGAATTCCATTTAAGGCTTTTGTGAATATATCCCCTAGTTGCTCTCCTGTCTTTATATAGCCCGTGGAGATGAAGTTCTCTTGGATCTTCTCACGGATAAAGTGGCAGTCAACCTCGATATGTTTGGTCCTTTCATGATACATCGGAATTTGAAGCAATGTGAAGAGCAGCTTGATTGTCACACCAAAGTTTCGCTGGTAATACTGGCTTTAAGCCAACTTCAGCTAGAAGGTGATGTATCCACAAAACTTCACATGTAGATTGTGCCATAGCCCTATACTCGGATTCTGCACTTGATCTGGACACAACGTTCTGTTTTTTACTTTTCCATGACACCAAATTCCCACCAACAAAGACACAATAACTTGTGGTGGATCTTCTATCAACTTTCGAGCTAGCCCAATCAGCATCCGCAAAACACTCAATATGAGTGTGTTCATGATTGGTATATAGTATGCCAAGTCCAGGAGCTCCCTTCAAGTAACATAAAATATGTTCTAGTGCTGCCTAATGTTTAACTGTAGGAGTGGACATAAATTGGCTGACTACACTGACGGCATATGCAATATCCGGACGAGTTATAGTAAGGTAGTTCAATTTCCCAACTAGTCTCCTGTATCTCTCTGGATCATCGAAGGGATCGCCATCTTCTTTCATAAGATGTTCATTAGGATTCATTGGAGTGCTACTTGGCTTAGCTCCCAACTTTCCTGTTTCTGCAAGTAAGTTTAGTACGTACTTCCTCTGGGACAAGAAAATCCCTTTCTTACTTCTCATCACTTCAACTCCCAAGAAGTATTTTAGCTGGCCCAAGTCTTTTGTATGAAACCGAGTGTGCAAGAAAGTTTTGAGGGACGAAATTCCAGTATCATCATCTCCTGTGATGACAATATCATCAACATACACAACAAGAAGAATAATGCCAGCTGCAGAGTTTCTGTAAAACACCGAGTGATCACTCTTACTTTTCTTTAACCTGAACTCCTGGACAACTTCGCTAAACTTTCCAAACCAAGCCCTAGGACTTTGTTTCAAGCCATACAAAGATTTCTTCAAACGACATACTTTCCCATACTCCCCCTGAGCAACGAACCCAGGTGGTTGCTCCATATAAACTTCTTCATGTAAATCCCCATGAAGAAATGCATTCTTGATGTCTAACTGATATAAGGGCCAATTGTGAGAGGCTGCCAAGGAAGATGAAGAGTCGAACAGAGGTGAGTTTGGCCATTGGGGAAAATGTATCGGAGTAGTCTACCCCATAAGTTTGAGCATATCCTTTTGCTACAAGCCTAGCTTTCAGTCTCGCCAAAGATCCATTTGGATTAACTTTAATTGCAAACACCCATTTGCACCCCACAGCCTTCTTTCCTTCAGGTAAATTCACCAAATCCCAAGTGTTATTCTCATCCAACACTAGGATCTCCTCGAGCATTGCTTTAGACCACCCAGGGTGGCTCAAAGCCTCATTAACAGTCTTAGGCACAGAGATAGAATCTATAGAAGCAATTAAAGAGCTGGACAAGGGTGACAGGTGATTATATGAAATGAAATTGGCAATAGGATAAGTAGATTTAGGAAGGGTACACTGACGTTTACCTTTACGAAGACTAATGGGGAGATCAAGATCATTTTGAGGAGGATCCGATGACGAAGGAGCTGGTGCAGGACATGTATCTTTGGTTTCTTGTCGCCTGGTGTAAACCTGAACAATCGGTGGTTTCTCTGGAACGGAAGGACCATTATCTGATAATTGGTTACTTGAAACCATAGGAGTAATACCATCCTCAAAGTGTTCACCAGAAGTACTCGGATGCGCAAAAGTATAGATGAGCCAATCATCATCCTCCCCCTGGCTTGGAGGCTTAGGGGGAGAGTAAAAGAAAGGTGTGTTTTCTGAAAATACCACATCAGTTGAAACCAAGTATCTCTTCAGATCCGGGGAATAACATCGGTACCCCTTTTGAAGGCGAGAGTATCCAAGAAACACACACTTTAAGGCTTTTGTATCTAGCTTAGTAACTTGGGGTCGTACATCGCGCACATAACACGTGCTTCCAAATAGTCGAGGCTCCACTGGAAACAATGACTTATTCAAAAATAGTACATTGTACGGAACCTCTCCACTGAGTACCGTAGATGGCATACGATTGATCAAAAAACATGCCGTGGATACAGCGTCAACCCAAAACTGCTTAGGAACCTTCGTCTGAAACATAAGAGCACGAGCTGTTTCAAGTAAATGTCTATTCTTCCTTTCGGCAACTCCATTCTAAGAGGGTGTATCAACACAAGAAGACTGGTGAAGAATTCCATGTTGAGTCATGTATTGCTGGAATGAGTCTGACATGTACTCTTTAGTATTGTCACTTCTTAGGATTCACACAGATATATTAAATTGAGTCTTAATTTCAGCACAAAACGCACAAAAATGAGAGAAAACTTCAGATCGATTTTCATAAAATATATCCAAGTCATTGGCGAAAAATCATACACAAAAGTAACAAAGTACTTAAATCCAAATTTTGACTCAACGGGACAAGGACCCCACACATCAAAATGTACTAACTCAAAAGCAGAACTAACTCTTTTATTTGGTCTAACACCTAACGACTTACGATGGTATTTCGCAAACTGACACGATTCACAATCCAATGAAGAAACGTCACAAAATTGAGGACACAACTTCTTTAACACTGGTAGAGAAGGATGTCCCAGCCGACAATGTACTTCAAATGGAGAGACAATACCAGGGCACGCAACAGACCGTGGTACCCATGCATCAAGAACATAAAGACCATCAGATACATGTCCTTTACCAATAATTTGCTTCGTCATAAGATCCTGAAAAAGGCAATGGTCAGGAAAAAATGAGACACAACAGTTAAGATCTTTGGTAAGCCGACTCACAGAAATCAAATTAAAGGCAAGATTTGGTAAACTGAGCACAGAAGGCAAGGTAATAGAGGAGGTAGGCTTAACAGTGCCAGATCCCACAATACTATAGGTGGACCCATCAACTATAGTTACGGGGGAAGGTGATTTGTGAGATTGAAAGCTACAGAAAATGTTGGGATTACTTGTCATGTGGTCTGTAGCACCCGAATCAATGATCCATTTGTTTGAAGATGAGACAAGGCAAGTTTTACCTGACTCGGCAAAAGCGGTAACTGGGGTGGCCTCTTTCACAAATTCTTGATATTGACAGAATCTAGCATATTCTTCAGCTGAAATAACAACATTAGCAGTGGATGGACTAGGAGTAGAAACAACATTAGCAGTTAGGGATCTTTGGTTGCGATTCGGCGGTCATTTGCAAAACCTCTTGGTATGGCCTGGTTCATGACAATTATAACAAATGATGGTGTGGGCAGCATTGTTGCGATTGTTGTCAACATTCTTATTTTCTCCTCCCCTGTTATATGGCTTTCTTCCATTATCATTGGCCCCTCCTTTGGCAACAAGGATATTGGCCTGCTGATGAGATGACGTGCCTTCTGTACGTAGTACCCTACTGAAAACATCCTAAAGAGTAGTGATATCAGAACTGGAGAGGATTTGAGATTTGGCAGTCTCAAACTCCAAAGGGAGGCCAGCCAAAAAACTCATTATCGCCATTTGTTCCCTCTGTGCTTGTTGTACCTTCACGTCGGTACTAAAAGGCAGAAGCATGTTTAATTCTTCATAAGTCTTCTTAAAATCCATAAAGTAGGTTGTGAGTGACCTGGCATCCTTCTCAGCACGATAAAACGCCCTACAAACCTCGTAAATACGAGACACATTCCCTTTGCCAGAATACAAGAACTCCAAATAATCCATCAATTCCTTAACGTACTCACAATGATTAATTAAACTCATTACTTCACTATCAATAGAGTTCCGAATTTGCAAGAATAAACGTGCGTCATCCCTTAACCAAACTTGTTTAGTTTCGTCTTTGGGGGGTTCTTCAGTCAAATGGTCATCTTTGTCAACACTACGTAAATAAACCCTTATCGTCTTACTCCATGCTAAATAATTAGAGCCATTTAATTTTTGCTCAGTAATTTTTGACTATTGTCGGAACAATCTCATTAATAAATCCCTTATTTTCACTCATGTTGACCGACTAATTAGACTTTATTACCAACACGGCACAGTAATAACCCAAATAATATCTAGAAAACATAGATTTGCAAGTTTGACTGTAAATACCTCAGTACAATCAAACAGCTGATCTGATTCGGTCACTGTACAGCTGTCGAACAACTGCACCCACACCAGAAACGTGCCGGAAATGTCGAGTCGAAGCCGAAAAGCCACAGGACGGCCGCCTGCCGCCTTCGCACGCGCCCTCATGCGCCGGCGCGTGAGATTCGCCCAAAAACCCTAGCCCGCGCGTGAGCCTCACGCGCTGCTCGCCCGGTCGCTGGAAAACCACCGGCCGGCCGGAAATCACCCTCCGCCGCTGTCTGTGGTAGAGGTGAGAAACAACAGGCACCCTAAGGGTAACCCACGCCCACTATTGTTTCTAGGCTTAAAACCCTAGAATTTTTTTTTTCTTGCGGGCTCTGATACCATGTAAAGAGAAAATACTCTTATTGTGTGTTTTATTCAGAAAAGCATTACACCTATATATACAAATACAACGAGTCTAAATAAGGAAATAGTCATATTGATTTGCTACTAATTAAGTCTATAATTATGCTATTTACACAAGGAAACTCGTAATATTAATCAAACGAATTTTTCTTCTTTTTTGACTTATCATAAACTTAAGAAATATATTATAAAACTATCGTTTGAATAATAAAAATAGTTAAGAAGACATGTAGTGATATGGAGAATTTAATAATATACTTGATTTTACACTATTAAAATTTAATCATTTAATTAGATTATATTCTTTTTTTTAAACACACATTGAATGTCTTCATTTAGGGGTGGCAATTTCTGACCCAACACGACAACCCAGCACGAACCCAATACGAAAATATCAGGTTAGGATTGAGAGTTCATGGGTTGGGTTGAAAATGGGTCGAACCCAAAAGCAACTTGAAAAATATGGGTTGGGTTGGGTTGACTCGTGGGTTGCCCATACAAACCGAATGCTTTTATGGGTTAACCGACAATCCGACCCAATACGACCCAACCCAACCCAACCCAAATCAATTTTCTAATCTTTTTTTCTCCTTTCCCTTTCGTTTAGAGAAAAATATATTATGTATAAATTATAAATCATAACATTTTGATGGTTATAATTAATCATTAATAATACAATATAGGAAAAATTATGAAAAAGAGAATAGGGAATTTTTTTAGTTGTTAAACACACAAAAACTTTTAGATATTAAAGATAAGAGATCGTTAAATCTTTTAAATAAGTAAAAAATCAATTTAAATGAAAAACTATAATTATGTTAGTTATCACTTATCATCTTCTTCTTACCTCCAAAAATGTATATATTCTTCCTTTAATTGTTTATTTCTATTCCTTGAAGTTTTATATTGATTTATTTTAATATTGAATGAAATTTTTTTATCTAACATTTTTACAGTATATCATAAATAAAATTGAAATAAACTAGAGTAGGAAATGAACTCATTAATCTCTAATGTAAATTCCAAATATGTATTTTGTATGTAGCCGATCATGACTACAAGAATATATACCTTTTAGTGACAAACCAATTACAAATTTAGTTTTCTATGCTAGATTTCATTTAAAACAAATTTGTTAGTGAATATCTTGTTACTAAATTTTTATTTAGTTCTATTTACATTGAATTTTGTTATTGATCATCACGTGATGTGATAATACTCTAAAATTGTGACAAAATATAAAAATCTCTTTGTCATAAATTTTCGGTAGACTTAGTGAAGGGATGCATTTTTATAGTGCATACAAAATAAATGTATATACAATATAGTTAGCCAAATGAAAAATTAAGGGAAAAAAATCAACTTTTATCTAATAAATTATAATTGCTTTAATTTTTCCATTATAAAAGTTTGAATTTTTATTTAAAACAGGTCAACCTGGGTTGACACGAACCAAGCCAAATTAAGTTAGGGTTGAGGTCCCATAGATTTGACAGGTCATGAGTTGGGTTGGAGTTACGAGATTTTGTATTATACTCCTCCCTCAACCTAACCCGAACCCACCTAACTCCACCCGAATTGCCACCCCTATGTTCATTATGCTGGTTCTTTGTTAGGGGTTTTAACAACATTTATATATAGCGTTATCATTTTACTTTCACGAATCCATCTCTTAAGGAAATAAATCTTCTACAATATACATTAATTCCTTATGGCCCCTTTTGATTGGGTGGATTGGATAAATGTATATTTAGTATTAAGTTAGTTGATGGGTTGGATAATTGTAGTTGAAATGCCATATTTGATTTGTGGGATTCAGTCCATGGCTCAAATTTCAATGATATATAAACCTCGTTTAATTTTATGGATTACATTGGATTAATAGCAAAAGTTCCATTTTGCCCTCAAAATTATTTTTCATTGGTTTTTGACTTTTTTATAACAAGGACAATTTAGTAAATTCAATTTTGGGATATTAGCAATACATTCTAACTTCCTCTAGTCGCACCCCCCCCCTAAGACTGAATCCAGCTTAAATGATGGCTTCAATCCATGGTATCATGGATTGAGACATTTCAATACATGAGAAAATTACGAATCAAATATGAAATTTTAGATGGATTATTCTTGGTATTATAATATAATATCACGAATCAAAAGGGGCCTATAAGAAAAACTCTCATAATTCAACTAAGATTGAGATTTGCACATGTTTCAACTCCAGAGTCTGGTGACATCAAGCAGGATCTCAAGGTCTTGTGAGCTTATGAGATTGACTATTTATCAACTCCCATTAGTAGCTCAGCTTACTCTCCTCAATAGCCTGATTCAGGCACGAGCCGGAGGGGAGCTTGATGGCGATTACTCCTTTCTAAATTTGTATTGATTTAAAATTTATATATAATTTTTTAAAACTTAAAAATTTACTATTTTAAATTATATTTTTAATGTTTTATAAAAATATGACCTCGCCCTTTCAAATAAAACTTTTTTGGTCGGTTCGTTGGATTGAATCCATGTCTACATTGAATAATAATTTTTTGAAGTAATATAATCGTGGTTGTTCAAATTTATTATTTAGGAAACCTAATCTCTTATGCTTAAGTATATAGTGTGATCTAATTACTCATTTTATCTACTTTATAAACTAATATACATATATGTATATGCATGCATCTAATCTTTGGTTCAAAGTAATTGCTCAATTTTCTGCAGAATAAATACAAAATATTGAAGTAGTCAACTAACATATCATATTAATTCTTTGACACCTTTGAGGATGATAAATTTATGAAGTTTAATTCTAAAATTATTCAAACACTTGCTATTTAATTTTTGTCTTTATATTGGATTGATGCAATGATTTAAAAATATATGTATGATATTTTGAGAAAAAAAAAAAAGATGTACTTTTTAAAAGTAGTCTTTTATATCTATTTTTTGAAAAATATATATGATTTTGTTATGAGGGATTTTTTTTTTAGAGCATATATTTCTATATATTATTGGTATATATGCGGCATAACATGGGTGTGAGTCGCAAAACCCTAATCCTCATACCCCACCATCAATGGCGGACGTAAAGGCAGTTGATGAAGGAACTGAGTTTCCCGATAAACGCAAGCTCGATCTCCCCAATTTAATCAACAAGACCCTTGAAGAAGAGGCCAATAATAAAGCCGATTCCAATAAGAGGCAGAAAATCGAAATCTCCTCCGAGAAAAACGGCTCCGTTTCGCTCTCCGCCGGCGATAATGTGGTGGTGGATTCGGAAGAGCATGTAAATAATAGCGCTGTGGTGGATTCGAAAGAGCACATAAACAGTAGCGCAGCCGCGGAAGAGGAGAATGAGGAAGACGAAGAGGATGAAGAAGATTATAATGCTGAACAGGACGAAGATGGGGATGAGGATGTGAACGAGGAAGTCGAAAAAGTGGACAGAAAAGGGAAAGGGATTATGGTGGATGACAAAGGAAAGGGCAAAATGCTTGCGGACTCTGAAGATGATGATTCAGATGTCCAAGACGACGATGACGACGACTCAAGCGATGATTCAAACAGTGATTTCTCCGACGGACTTGATGAGAGTGAATTGGAGGATGATCCGCTTGCCGAGGTTGATTTGGGCAACATTTTGCCATCCAGGACTAGGCGGGGTCAAGCACATCCTGGGGTCCGATTTTTCAACGACCCTGGCAAGGGTAAAGATGCTTAATTTGCAAATTATTTGAGGTTTAGGTGAGAAATTAGGGTAAAATGTGTAGCTTTAATTCAATGCAGTAATTCTACTACTTGAAATCTCATTAAGTTTGGAGGAGGAAACCCATTGTTGTAGTTTGTAACCCAGTTTGAGATGTTACTTTGATCAGTTAATGGGGTTCTTCCTTTTTTTCCTGGCTAAATGGACCACTAGTCATGGGATGAGATTATTTCCTAGGCAATATTTCTTGGCAAATCACGTTTCATGTATTTGATGTGGACAATTGCTCCTTGTTTTAACGTCATGGTGATTGCTATAAATGAAATTGGAGTTGAGAAATTTTCTGTTTTGTGCGGTTCATTGATTAATCAAAGAGTAGGATTTGAGTTATAGATGCTCGTAATTTGATTGCAGTAAGCAGCTGGAGGAAAATATTTACGGGCTCCGACAAAGATGTGAATTTGGTAACTTATCAACTTTAGATTTCAATAGAAGTCCACCGTAATCATATTTATTTTCAAAATGACGAAGGCCAAAATGAGGAGCTAAATTTTATTGTTAGAAACACTGTTATAGGAACCATCTGGGACACTGCCAAAGAAAATAACGTGTCAAGGCCTTTTGTAGTGATGCATCTGGTTAGGGTCACTAACATCAGTAATTTCATGAATAAGCAATTCATGAATAAGCATGTTAGGATAGTTCTTTTTTCGCGGGAAAAGAAGGCACCTCATTGCCGTTCATGTGGATCAAGTAAGTTTGCTAATAATATAGAATAAGTCTTCCATTTTGTTTGTTGAAATTTCTGGTCTTAGGTTTGAGACATCATGGTTTTCTGTGCTGGGATGTGAAGCAACTCTCATATTTATGTTATCATGTCAAAGATTCCTACTATTTCCGTTGTTGCAGCAGAACACCTTGCTATTATGTTTCTGAACTTAAGCATGTCATATACTTAATAAATGTACAGAGCCGTGTTTATCAACAGCTAAAGCAAGTTGGACACTTTGATTCTCAAACATCTAGGACAAATTGGAGACATGAATGCTTACTTCTGTCTCATTGTTACTATCAAACAAAAACAGAGACTCCTTTTTCAAATTCTACAATAGACATTTGAACTCAGAGCTGGCCTACATTTAAGTTTGTTGATTGTTGATTTACTGAATGTAGCTATGAGTCCTCTCTGATGATAACTCTCGTGTAGTTTGTTGGCAATAGAGTTCATAATTTTTCAACACAACTGACTCGTATTAGAAACAGTTCTACTTAAAATTGTATTACCAGTAAGCATATAAGGAAATTAGGATTTGTCTGGCATGTGTAGGATGGCGTGAGGAAAAAGTGGTCAACGAGAGTAAACCAGAAGGTGTATACTTGAACTCAGTGCTGCTTATCTGTGTGTGTTTTGTTGAACCATGATCGCATTTCTCGCTTCTTGAGTTTGTTCAGGTCTGTTTTCTTGATCTAGTTTCGTGTCGTTAGCATACAAAAAAATTTAGGAAATTTACACGAATGCAAGTGCCATCTCTTTCAAATTTGAGCATATGCATTGCACAAGATGTAATAAATATGTTATTACGGTGGCTGATATATTTGTGTGTGTATATATATATTTCCAGAGAAAAATTGTTTGTTAGGAGGTTCCACTGAGGGTTACTTTCTCTAGGAAATAAAAATAAATAAAACTGAACTTTGTGTTACTTTATTCCTAAGTTGCCCCTGATTTATGATAAAAATATGGAAATCAAATTATTAATCTGTAATTTATACACCAAAATATTAAATTGTATTTGGGCAACAATGATTTAATTTACATCTTGGGAGCGTCAAATTAAATTTTTGGACATAATAGGACTCAAAAAAGCCTTCTCTTTGAAGAATTTCTAGGAGAAACAAGAATAGATTCCTGGACATCCTTTATGGAGTGAAGGGAGTATTCCGCACAATGCAAGGGGCAATTTCTATGAAAAGCAACTACCAGGTACTTTTGTGGAAAAAAATGATAACGTTTTCCTTTTCATGTCTGTAAGAATCTAGAAACCGTCTTTCCTACGCAACGAGCTTGGGTTTATTTGCCTTCTTGTATGAAGTACTATAAATGCAAACGGAATTAGTTTTGTCAGAATGTGAATTTCTGTCATTACTCATGCAAGAGGCAGTTGCTAGATGAACGACATAGGAGATTGTTAGACTGATGAGGAGGATGTGGGTAGTGAGATGGAGAATAGAAATGAGGAGCGTGGTGGTCAGAGTTACATTCTCTGAAGATGCTGAGATTCCTTTCTCCTTCTTTTGTCCTCTACTGGGTGGTGGCGGTCATATTATGCATTTTTAGACATTACTGAACATACGATATGAGCTCATATGTTTGGGTGGTTTTTAACTTTTTATTTTTAAAGCTCATATATCAGGGTTGATGTTGACAACATCCTATTCATTTCTATTTTAAGCTTGATTTGGAGCAAATTATGCCAGTGCAGCCTTTTGCAGTTCCTGTGTCTTTTCCTTATTTGGCTCTTGTTTTCTCTTATATGTTTTGTGTGCCTCTCTTTTCTGATGAACTCGGTGGAACTATGGATGCAATAATTTGGGATACTGTGTATTTTTGAGCAATTGATAGTTGTTGCAGCTTGGGAGACCATGGATCCTGCTTGGCATTTCTGAACGCAGTGCAGTGCTGTCGAGGTTGTTGCTTGGTGGAGATTATGAGGTATGGTTTTTATTTTGGATCCTCTCAGTTAATGTAATTTAGCTACGAAGAAGTTACTGCATGGGGAGTCGGGGATTGCGAGGTGTGGTTTTATTGTTGAGACTCTCATGTTCTCATAATTATGTGCCCGTGCCCAGATTTGGAAAAATTGGAATTGAGTTATGGGGAGCTATGAGTACTTGAGAAACCAAAAGTTAACGCCAAAAATAGCTGCCTCAAAACTTCAGTTGCGAGACACACAAAGCCAATAAATAATTTACTAAACATAGATGTTTTATTCCCTGAATATTATTCATCAATATGACTATATGAGCATACTTGTTTATGATAGACACCAAAGGCATATGCAGCTACATGAAAAATATTTCAGTTCATTATACGGTTACACTTGTGGTAATGCGATGACAATATCAACTCATTCCTATGGTAAGGACAAATTAATTTATGAGGCCATTATTAGTGTTACCTTGTTAAACTCAAAAATATTCAAGAACCTGGCCTTGCTACTTTATTTAATTCCTGCAAAGTTCCTGTAATTTCATGATGAAAATGTGATATACATGCAACTAACATATAATGATAAAGCATGTTTCATTTTGTTTGATATGAACTTTGTGTTGCACTTTTGTATGAAATGTTTATGGATGCTATAACTACATGTAGATTCTTTATTTAGTAATAAAAACGATTTTATGAGTGGTTCAAGTTATATGCTTCATAAATTGCTATGCAGAATATTATCTCATGATATCCGCTGCTACTGCTATGTTGGGTTCTTGGATTTAAGTGAGGAAATTAACAAGGAAAACATTTTGTTCTCTTTAAACAGATAACACTTATCTTTTACCTTTTTTAGGGTCTCCTCAAACCCGACTTGCCTGCACCAAACCAATAACATCACAAGTGTAATAATACTTGCCATGTGATTTGTCGTTTTTCTCTATATTTATACCAACCACATGATAAGTGTAATACACTCACTACATAATTAATTTTTAGTATGACCGAACATTATCAGGACTAGAATTTATTCCCCAAATTATCACATCTCACTCTGCGTGACCATAGCGATGTGTTTCAACTTTCATGCTGAGTTTGAAACTCTATTAAATAAAAGAAATTGAAAAGTACTTGCAAGTCTTAGATTAAATCAAGAGATTGAAATTCAAACATCAAGACCTATGTCCTATGATCCGAAATAATCTGACAATGCTACATAGGTCTTGAAGTAACGAATGGTTTAAATGAAATTCAAAAACTTGACTTTCATTTAAATTGTACATGCTTGGTTGATTGTAAAGCATATAAATATATATACATTCTTTTATAAAGTACGAGCACCCCTTAACAGATTAATAATTGATTCATGTTTTTGGTGTGGTTTGGTTTTTTTTTTCTCTCAACTTATATCTTGTCTGATTTTCTCCCTTCTATTCTTGCTTAATACTATTATTTTTCTTTCTATTCTTCTTTCTCTCCTCTCTCATATTCCTATATTTTATTTTTTATTTTTTTATTTATTTTGTTTCAATCGTATAACTTAATCAGTTTTTATATTTCATAAAATATGTTAAAAATAATTAAAAATATACATTCAAATAAAAATTAAGTTTCTAATTTTATGTTATTCAAAATTTAAACATAGGGTAAAATGTACAGTACTCCTTTGTGGTTTGTCAAACTAGCACGCTCAACCCTGTGGTTTTCTAATTGTCAAAACAGACCCTGTAGTTATAAAAATTTGCCCACCACCAAATCATATTTTGTCAATTTTAAAATTGAAATGACCAAATTGCCCACCACCCACTGCCACAGTACCGTCGGACCGCCATCTCCGGGATGGTCATACTATACATCAAATCGTTCATCTCACCAAGCCCGTCGAAAGCCCTCAATTGGGATCGACAAAATCCAATTCGATTGGATTTAATTAGACAGAAACATATAGAAATCCTAACTCACTCGTTTCACGTTTATTGAGCAATTACTCCACCAACCACCGAATCCCAAAATTGAGGCTATCATTGTGTTCCCCACGTCGAACTGCTCCAAACCCAGTTGAACATCGCCGGAAAAGTTGCCGGATTCCGGCAACCCATCGCCGTCGCATGCTTGCCGCCGCTGCTGCCATTTCTCCGATGGTTGAAACACCATAAAACCACCACCGTTGCGTTCCCCTCGTCGAGCTGATCAATTTACACTACTCAGACGCTCGATTTGGCCAAGAAACGAGAGAGATATGAGTAAAATAAGTTTATGTATAAATATGTATATATGTATATATTGTATATATTGTATATGTATATATTGTAATAATGTAGAAATCTAAGGGTAAAAATGTTATTTTACACCTGAAAAATGAACAATTTTCGCATTAAACGCGCGTGTATAACACCGCACGCCAAGAAGGTCTGTTAAACTTGATTTTTATAACTACAGGGTCTGTTTTGACAATTAAAAAACCACAGGGTTGAGCGTGCTAGTTTGGCAAACCACAGGGGAGTACTGTGCATTTTACCCTTAAACATATGGTTAGATTATATATATTTTTTTAACATTTGCACACGTATCGAGTATATCTCGCCCACTAGTACTAATTATTAAATTGCAATGGCTAACAGAGTGATATCTCTATAAAGAAAAAGAGCGTAATGGCTGATTTTAATCAAGAAGCAAAATATTACCATTGGTTACTTTATTCTCTGTACCCTAAGGTTACGTTTGATAAGGGTTTATGGGTGGAATTATATAGATATCTTATCTATACTTATGCTTGGTGGAAATTTTTTAGCCTTTGATATAATCTGGGCCCGCTCTTTTATCCTACATTTTTTGTGAGAGCCCATTCCACAAGAGTGTGGGATAAGCAATTCAATGATTTTGGGCTTGGCTGATATAGGTTTCAAAGTATCCATTTAACCTTAAATCCTTTTAATGTCGCTGAGAAAAAAAAAAAAATCAATCACAAAAATTGTGCAATTATTTAAGATTAACTTGGGATATACTTTTATACGCGAGAATAATGGTTTATTAAGAAAATATATTGTAATATATTTATAAATTCTATATATATTTATATATCAAGTGTATTTTATTTTCGAGAAAACTTCATTTTTCGCCCATTACGTTTACACCTATTTCGATTTTGGTCACTCGTGTTTGCGCTCTATCACATTTGGTCCCCCCACGTTATTTTTTTTATCCAATATCATCATTCCGTTAAATTTTTTGTTAAAAGTTAACAAATTAGCTGCATTTTTACCCCAAATTTGTTACATTTTGTCCCCTAATTCGTTAGCTTTTAACATAAAATTTAATGGAATGATGACATTGGATAAAAAAACGTAACGTGGGGGACCAAATATGATAGTGTGTAAATACGAGAGACTAAAATCAAAATAGGTGTAAACGTGGGACAAAAAGAGAAGTTTTCTCTTTTATTTTCTATGCTAGGTTCAATCAAATCTCATTAATTGATAGTGAATTATAGTATCCATGTATTACGTGATGTAGAAAATAAAATACGAGAGATGGGGCATCTCAGTTTTCCAACAATTAGGGAGATAATTGGGGGTGTTCAAAGATTGTGTCTTAGAAATAATTTCAAAGAATGATTGAATAAATCAAAAGCTTATAAAAAGTATTTTGGTCTGTATTGAAAAATATGAAAGATTTTATATAATTTACATCTAATCTATCCATAAAAGATAGTACAATCAAACACTCTTTTTGGGATATCTGTTGAAACGAAACTAACTACCAAACATTTTTATGCAAAGGGTTGATACCATATTTTTGGTCACTATATCCTATGATTTTATATCACACTTAATCCTATACTACTACTAAACCCAATCTAAGGTTGCGTGTTGTTGCTCAATGAGATTGGGCCTGATATCAAATTCATTGGATTTGAATGAAAAAAATTACATATCAATATCTACTTTTTTATATTGGATTAGTTATATTTGGACCTTTTTTCTTTTTTTTTTTTTGGTGTTTGAGAAACATAAATGAGAAAACAAGACTGAAAAAAGATGTAGAGTTTCAGCCACATGGGCCTATCCCATACTTTTGGAGAAAAGCAAGTGAAGCTTTCGGTGGATCAAGCCTCTCTCAGACTCTTGCATCGTATAGCACAATTTTGCCAAGTAGTCCGCATAGTTGTTTCCATCCTGCTTAATGGGATCGATCTTCACCTCCCATGGCTTCTTTAGGAGGATCCTACCGTCTTTAGTAATTGGCCCCAGGGGGTGTTCCTCCTATCTTGGCTTTTTGGATGAGCATGAAAACCACTTGACAATCAATTTTCACCTCCAGTTTGTGTATTCTTCTTTCCCAAGCAAGTTGTAGCCCCGTTCGAAGGCCCAACAGCTCTGCATTGACAATTGAACCACTACCAAACCTATGTGTGTACCTTCTTTCCCAAGCAATTTGTAGCCCTGTGCGAAGGCCTAACAGCTCTGTATTGACAATTGAACTGCTACCAAACCTGTGTGTGAATCCTACAACCCAGTACCCTACATCATCTCTAATTCAACCACCGGTTGATGCTGATTCACCCTCTTGATGCACACTGCCATCTGATCAAGTTTATGCATCCCCTTAGCAGGCTTAGTCCAAAATTTCTGACAACTATCCCCATGATCATGCATTCTCCTATCCGAAAAGGCTTGCTCAAGGTCCAAAGCAAGTCTCTTAATGGAGAAGACTGTTTCCTTCGGATTATAACAAATGCTTTGAAAGATTAATGTGTTTTTCGCTAACCAAATGGACCATACTAAGGCAAGAAAAATAGGTTTTCAAGAGAATGAGGGAATTACAGAATTTTGGAATGAGGATTTGAGGTTGGTTTCAAACCAACTCTTTTGATTCACAAACAAAAAGGCTCAAAAGTCAGTGGGTACAACCACCAAATCTCAAATCTGCCTTGCCCTCGGACATCTAACATAATATGCATGATCTTCTCTCTTCCTTGATTGCATCTTATACACGTGTCACTATCCACCAAACCTATATCTCTCCTCAAAGAATTCGTGAGTGAACTATTATGGTTACATAAACATAGGAAAATTTTGAATTTTTGTGGACAGTTTAGCTCCCAAATCCACCTCCACTTCTTGGAGGGTTCATTGTTTTTATCCGGGTTATCACACAACGCCTTAAAGGTTGATTTACACGTGAATTGACCATTAGTAGCCGCACACCAAACTCTAGTGTCATGTACCTCTTGAAAGAGCAGGAGTGGAACACTAATGATTTTGTTCTTAACCCCATTGGGATTACTAGTGAGGATCATAGAGAAGTCCCACCCCCTATCTCACCCTATAATGCTATTAACTCTAAGCTCTCTTTCCTCCAACTTGATCTCGTTATGCATCCTATCCGTGAGGGTAGAATTTCCTAGCCATTTATCATGCCAAAGTTTGATCAATTTCCCATCCCCAATTCTCAAACGAATTTGTCCCTCCATTTCTTTGATACTTTAGACAATGCGTTTCCACAACTTAGAGTCTTGTGGTTTAAGTGTGCTCTAGGATATCATCCCCCTTTAGGTACTTCTCCCTAAATATCCCTTCCCATTTCATAGGTTCACTCCTTAAGACTATTGGATGAGCATGAGGCTCCTGGCCATGTTAAGATTCTTGGCTTTCCATATAAAATGCTTGTTTTTAACTTTTTCTAGGAGCATAGCATGATGGGCAATCCTAGACCTTCCCATGTGAACTTGGATACCAAGGTATTTGCCTAATTCATTAGTACTCTCGATCTCAAGAATCTCCGTCTCTCTTTTTTTGATGTAAGGGTTTGTTTTGGGAGAAAAGATAACCCTAGACTTAGATAGACTAACCCGAAAGCCGGAGGCTTTACAAAACCTATCAAGCACACCTCTAATGATGGACACATTTCCAGGGGAGACAATGGCTATAAAGAGTATGTCACCAGTGAAAAGTAAGTGTGAGATTTTGGGATCACCTTGACACATGAACAAAGGTATCCAAGCCCCGTTATCAATCTCTTCTTCAATCAAGTATGTAAGCCTTTCCATACACAAACAAAGAGATATAGGGAAAAAGGGCCGCCTTGTCTAAGGTCACACGTAGTTTGAGTCAGGCTTAAGGGCTGCCCATTCCACAAGATCTAAGGTTGATTAGTGACAACATACTTCATGATAAGGTTGATGTTGGAAGTTGGAAACTTAAAGAAAACAAGTGTTTGTCTAGGGAACGTCCAACGCACCTGGTCATATGCCTTACCAAGATCAAGCTTAAGAATCATTCCCCCTTTTTGACTTTTGGATTTGTGGAGTGTATGCGTGACCCCATGCAACACAAAGATATCCTAGAAACTGCAACCCAAGATGAAACTACTTTGACACGGGCTGACAATTTTGGCAATGAAAGACTTTAAATGTAGCACAAAAGTTTTGGAGATGACCTTGAAAAGTACATTAGAAAGAGTAATTGGTCGGAATTGGACAATGGTAGTAGGGTTATCAACTTTCAGGTTAAGGGATATCTACGAGTGTCCGATACACTAAGGCACGATTCTCCCTTTAAAACACCCCTCAACAAAATTAAACACAGAAACGCCCACAATCCCCCAAAATTTTTAGTAGAAGAAAGCCTAACAATCATCCGGACCTGGTGCTTTATAAGGACTCATGCTACAAACCACTCTATAAGTTTCGTCAACTGTAGGACTCTCGAGCAATGTATCAATCATCTCACGAGTGAGATGGTTTTGGAAAGGACTACACCCTAGGACTATATTATTCAAATAATCCCCCGTAAACAACTTAGAAAAGTATTCATTAACATGCCCTTTAAGAGCAATCTCATCAGTGATCCAACTCCCGTTAATCTTTAAGGCACAGACCGTATTCTTCCTTCTTCTACACATTATAGTAAGATGGAAGAACTTCGTATTTTCATCACCATATGAGAGCTAGTTGACTTTAGATTTTTTGAACCAGAGCAACTTCTCTTGGTGAAGGACCTTATTGTACTCTTTAATGAGCTCATTCTCCAAATTAATAAGGAATTGACAATCAATTTGGGATAATCGATTTTGTATACCTCTAATTTTGGCCTTAAGCACTCTTTCCCTATAGAAAATGTTACCAAAAGCATCTTTATTCCACTCTTTCATAGACTTTGGCAAGGCAGAGATTGCATCAAGTATATGCACTTTCTTATCCCAAACCTTTTGAACAACATTTTGACAAGTTGGGTTTGTGGTCCATGGAAGTTCAAAATGAAAAGGCTTAGCAGAACAAGGCAAATTAATACATGACAAAAAGTAAGAATGGGATGGTGGTCGGAATGAGTTCTAGGGAGATTAAGGACAGTACCTTCAGGAACAAGCAATCTCCACACTGGATTTGCAGAAGACCTATCAAGCCGCTCCTGGATGAGAGAACCACGTTCCTTTTTGTTTAATGACGTAAACTTTGGGCCTTGCCATCCCAAATCCATCAGCCCCAACTCTCATATGCTTCTCTAAACTTTAGACATCTATTGATCGATGCTATATTATCACCACTTTTCTCGATTAGGCTAGCAATTTCATTAAAATCCCGATTATGAGCCCAGGTTTGGAAATATTTGTGCTTAACTCCTCTAAGTGTTTCCATAGGTCCTCTCGCTTCCATGCATTAGGACTCATATAAACACCACTACAAACCCATCCATCATCCAAACAAGGTCCAATGACTGCATGAATTGCGTCCGAGAAAACGACAAGGATTTGAACTTGGATATGATTTTCATCCCAAAGCATCCAAATCCCCCCCCCCCTCCCCCATCGCCTCTTCCCATCGTAAGTATTCCACATACATTAGGAAATCCCAAATTTCTTGACACTACTTCAGCCCGCTCTTCCAAAATCTTAGTTTCTAACAAAAAGACGACATTCGGTCTATAGTCTCTAACCAAATTGCGAAAATTTCGACAAAAAATCTTACCCCCAACCCATTGGCAATTCCAAGAGAGAACTTTCATAAGGAAATTTTCTAGGAGGTGTCCGTGGACTGGATACTCAACAAGATGCCCACCAGTCCTCTCCACATCTGATCTAAAATAATCTCCATCATGCAATCTAACCAATTTTTGGCCTCCAACCGAGAGTATTCTGCTGTCATTGCCATCTGCCACTACACTTGGTAGATCCATATTATCGAGACAAAATGGAGGTGCATATCATACTCTATCATCCGGAATGATATTGTTATGTTTTTGTGGAGGTGAAGGTACCCCATTCGAATGTTGGGGTGAACACTGTAAATCTCCTCCAACACTTCCATCACCCAACATATGAGCAGTATGTCCACTGTGCTCAGGGTAATGTTGAAGCCATGAGAGGTTTTTGAGCTTAACAGTTGATTAGGTTTTACATTAGTGATGTGATTAAAACTGAGGTGTATTTGTTGTCCCCTAGATTTTTTAGAAATAGAAGAGGTAAGTGTAACCATGCTTTTGGTGAGCGGTTCTTCTCTCTCGACACGTGTAAGGCCAAATCTCTTGTAACCCTCTTCTCTTTTTTGTCTATTGGACCTTGAGGTGTCCCATCTTATATGTTGCTTTCCCCTAATCTCAGAAAATGTCTTGCTTTCCATGTAGTGTGTGAATGCCTCATTAGGCGAGTCTGTAGTCTCTGCCCTATCAAAGACCTTAGTATTCAGGATCTAAATTTGGTTTCCCCTTTCGTGCATCGCCTCTGCCCCTAAGGTTACCACTGAAGCCTTTAGCTTTTTCTTTTTTGATAAGCATACACTCCCCATGTTTATTTTCTTTCAACTTTTTAAGAAATTTGTTATCCTCAACCTAGGGAGGCCGTTGCAAATTTTGGTTATTATTTTCACCAAGCTTGCGATTCATCGCCGATGGACATTCCAAGCTTCGATGCTCGACAATAGCACAAGTAAAGCAAATCGTGGGTAGTTTCTCGTATACCACCAAAAAAACTATTCTACAAACCTCAACGACGCTTTCTAATGGCTTGTCGAGATCCACTTGGATGCAAAAATGAGCGAACTTCCCTCTAAATGCCCAATGGGTATTATGATCAAATTTCATTGGCACCCCAAGACTCCTAGCTATAAAAATCAATTTTTCCTCATGATAGAACTCCACTGGCAGCTCCACAATTCAGACCCGAGTTATCACCGGGGGGATACAATCCTTGGAAGGCAGGAAATTTGGGAACTAACATCGAACAACTAAGTAATGAGTCGTGATTGTCCATGGCCCTTCAGTAAGAATGTATTCAGCCTTGGATTGATCGTTAATCTTAAGGATAAACACCCCAAACCTAGGTCAATTCAATCATAGTCACCTTGAAGCCCCCACTATGGCATTAATCCTTGCAGAAAGTAGGGTGTAGTTTACATTTTTGCCTAGTAGCCTCAAGGTCAAAGCGTTTTGCCATAGTGCCTTTATCTCCTCATAATCCTTGGCTAGCACGATTCGAGGGTATGGGTGTGTCTCAGGAGGCTCAAGTATTTTGATCTTATCGAGATTCGCCATCTCCTTGTGGGTAAACTTCAAAGCGTTCCTAGTGGTACCTTCACCGTATGAGTATCCCTATAAGAGTTTCTCCAAACAGGATTGTTGGTGGACTATTCCTCCCCATGTCCTCTTCCACCATGCTAACATCTTCATACTATGTGCGTGGCTTACCCTTCTTTGCGCTCCTTTGGAAAAGATCTTGCTCTTCTTCAGAGAGAGCAAGAGGTTTCGAAAATTTTCTCACTGCCGACATTATTTTCGTGTATCCATTTTGACACCATTTAAATATGCAATACAACAACTCGAACTAACCGAATTGGGTATATATGAACTTTTGTAATGTTTAAATTTGATAGGGTGTGTTTTGTAATTAAAAAATTACTCCCCCTTCCTCATTTCTAAAAATCACGAACATAGACAAAAGAAATTACCCTTTAAACCTTATTTCAATCCTCAAATTGAATATATAGCTAGCTTACCCACAATGTGAGGAAGAATTCTTTCTTTTTTTCTTTTGGAATAATACAAATAATTATTACACACGCACACACACCTATTAGGATTTGAAACCTATGTGTAAAAGAATTTTGTGAAAAAGAAAATTGAGAAAAAGAAAAAAATGCCTGGAGTCGGTGGAATAGCCATGTGGAGGAGCAACGGAGTTGTGCGACTCCACCAACCATTTCTCTCAGATTTTTTCGTATAATGTTTCCTCACACAATGGGCAAATTTATCCATACATTCAATTTGATGATTGAGATAAGCTGTAGAAGATAATTTCTTTTGTGTGTGTGTGTGTGTTTTTTGGGAGTGTGTGGGGGGAGGGGGGAGCTTATTTTTTTATTACAAAAACGTAACATACTAAATTTAAATATAACAAAATGCACCCTCTTAAATTTTAATATTACAAAAGACACCCTGTTAAATTTAATTGGTATACATCGGAATAAAAAAAGTGCCACGTGGGGAAGGACAAAAATAGTATTTCATTAGATTTTTTTATGATGTTGTCAAGAAGTTAACCAAACCCTAACGGCGTAGGGTGTTTACATAATATAAATTCTTAAATAGGGTATGGGTATTAGGTATTGATCTAAGTGAGTACGAGTTATTGTATGGTGTATTTAAGTTGGGTACAAATGTAATTAGACCAAATATTAAAGGAGGATATTTCGAGGAAACAACATGATTTTTTGAATGGAACCCTAACAGAAAGAATTTTTTGTTAATTTTGCAAAACTGGGAGGTGGTTTTAGTAATTTTTCATACTTGGTTTTTTTGTAATTTAAACAAACCTTAGGGGTAATGCCCAAAAAAAGATAATTATTCAAAGTATTGTATATATGCAATAAAAAAACCATCTCTCTCTCTCTCTCTCTATATATATATATATGTATATATATATATATGTAACAAAAGAATTATGTGTAATTACAAATTTGACGCACTTTATGCATGAGCAAATGAGAAACAAAGGCTATGCTTGATGGTGTTTTGGGGTATTTTAGGAAAATATATTTTGGTAGTGGGTGGAAAGAAAATGTAGAGAATAAAGTTATTTGGTTTTACTTTTGGAGAAATAAATTTATTGTAAATGTCTTTTTGTGTAATTTTTTATTTGGTTAGTGATGTCATACCAAAATTTTATATTATTATACTTTATAATTTGATGTGCCAAGTGCTACCGCTTCTCGCCACATCAGCCGGGATGGGCAAGTTCGGATCCCAAGAGTGGGGCAACAGAGCCCTCGACCTGATAGGCTGCCCTCAAAGGATGTTTTAAGCCCGACTGTCCTCAACCATGAGGTTGTAAGCCATAAAGCTCACCAAGGGTAAGAATCGATGCCCTCGAAGCGACTCAAGGCCCTCGAGAGTGCGTCCGCGTAAAGAGAGGACCCTGAAGTGCGAGGCATGAGGAGGGAGGTACCTCCCCCTGGCTTATCCCAGGTTTGGGACTAAAAAGCCATGAGGGACACTTGGAATCCTCGAGGCCTCATAAGTTTGGCCCGTGACGCTAAGGCACGGGTGGTTTAAAGGCTTGAGGGGTCCTTGAACGCAATTGTGTCGAGGGCGCAAACCCCATACTTAGCCTCCGCCAAGCTCATCGGCCAATGGGAAAAACCCAGCTAACAACTGGTGACAAGCCTTGTACCTACTGCCACCTAATGCGCCCCTGTGGTATATGGGTCTATCCCATCAGTCTCCAGCGCATTAAATGTCTAGTCATAAATATAATCCTTAGTCATAAATACCAAAAATACATATTAAATGCTAATTGGACCCTTTATTAATGAGAAGGTAAGGTCAGTCGATATGTGGGAGTTCAAAAAGGGACAAAAAACACGTCCACCTGTATCTCATGCAACAGGAGGGCTGGCCAACCCCCATCATCCACGTCACATCAGGGGTCCTCTCATATAAATAACAAAAGGCTCTCCCATGTAGAGGGTAATGGATCATTCATCTTTTGAATCATCCTATTTGTAAAACAAGAACACCACATTCGTTGTTCATCATTTTCTTCACTCTATCCCCAACTGACTTGAGCATCAGAAAGCCTATACCGGAGCAAAATCGTCTAGTCACACGTGAGTTCCTCCCTATTTGACAGGTGGGCCACCAACATAATCACTCAGAGCGAGTCAAACTCCGACATGTGGTCGGACCAAAAAGTGACCGCATCATAATTATAGTGGTATAATTAAATATATATGTATACTTATATCTTTCATAACTATATTAAAATAATGTTTGAAACATATAAATATATATTCTTGATTAATACGATGATTCGCAACGATTGAATAAATTTTGGATGAATGTTTGGCATTTATTTTGGAAAATCAAACACTACCAAAAATATTATTTATTATGTAATCAAATATAAATATTCAAGTTTCTTATATATGAATATATACTTAACCTAGTTAGTTTTAATGTATTTGTTACATAATAAGTGAAAAATAATTTGAAGTGAGATAAGTTATATGATAAAAGTCATAAATAAGAAAGAGAAAATTAAAAAATGTTGAGCGAGAGGATGGAACAAAGAGAAGGGAAAAAAAAAAACTATTTGAGCGAAAGAAAAAAGAGTCAAATTCCAAAAAACACTGTTGTGGTTTAGTGAACTTGCTAAAAATCCCTCTAAAAATATGCGAAAAATCCCTTATGAAAACACTACACACGTGCCCTCCCCGTTAACTCACCGATAACTCAAGTTTAACGAAGTTATATTTATATTAAAGAGACCGTTATACCCCTATTATTTTGAGCCATTGAATCTTGTTAAAAGATAAACAATTGAGATTAATTGTTGATTTTCAATCTATAATATTTAAATAAAAATCCTAAAAAAATATTATATATATAATATAAATATATAAATAAACTAATATATAATATAAAAAACACAAACAAATACAAAAAAATAAAAACACACACTAAAATCAAAGCACACACATAGTCACACACACACACACACACACACACACACAACACAACACAGTGTGACAGCAAAACGCACACAACACACATATAAATTCATCTACACACACACACACACATACACACAAACATGCGCTACTATATATATATATATAACTTTTTCATTCCTTCATCAAATCATGTAAATTTATACATTATTTCGACCAACTCGATAAGAGGAACTCATTGGTGGTGATATTGTCGGGTTTTATAGCCGGTTGAGGAGTTATTGTGGTGGTGGTTTGAAGCGGTGGTGGCTATGGTAGTTCGAGGCTTACCGACAATTTTTTTTCCAACAAAACTTACATCGATCCTAAGTATCTTGGCCTGGTTAGTGTATTGGTAAGGTCAATTTCGGATTAGGACCGATGGTGGGGAGGAAGATGTAGCAAGCATCATGGCAGGTTTAGGATTTTTGAGGGATTTTTCTCAAATTAAATGCAAATGGTTAAAGATTTGATGAAAATAATTTAGGAATTTTATTTACTTGAGAAGATGCATAGACCTACATTTGCGGTCATTACTCTGGTGACGACTCTAGTGGTGGAAGAAAAAGGTTGAAAAATATGTCAAAAATTAAACAAAAAAATGGAACAAGAAAAAAAAAAAGAAAAATGGGTTTATTAAATTAAAATAAAAATAACATAGGCTATCTAAAATATTAACAAATAAAGGGGGATTAATTTGCAATATTTGGTAAGTTAATTCAAATTTATAAGAAACTGAGTATAATAGGAAATATGTTTGCATTTAGGGGCATTTCGATCATTTTAATCACTTTTAAAAGTCAAACTGAGGCTAAGTCACACGCATACACGCACCCCACGCGCGTGCACTTCACCCTTCATTATGGTAAAAAAATACGTAGTATTTTTATAACCACAAGGGATTTTTCGCCTATTTTAAAATTATAAGGGGTTTTTAGCAATTTTTTCAAACCATAGGGATATTTTTTGGAATTTGACCTTTTTTTTTTCCTGATTGATGAACATCTTAGAAGGCCAAGCTCCCGATAATTAAAGACCCACTTTAACAATTATTTTCTAACTATAAAATATAACCTATTTAGAATTTATTTTTAATCTAAACCTGGTATTTGGGCTCTAATTAACCAAACAGGCTAGATTGTATTATATATTGGATATTGATATTTTTTTAAAGTCAATTAATGAATTGACACAATTTGAATTATTTGGTTTTTGTGTGGAGTTCAAATTGTATGCTTACCAAAAATCCCAAATGGATAGATAAATGTTCAATCCTATCTCATGCTCCAATCCCAAGCAAGTTGTTTAATTATATACTAGTGATATGATACAGTTAATGTGTGTGCAAAATATGAAGAGATTATTTTCGATATTTATATACATAAGATAGTTGTTTAAGTAACAGTAACGAGAACTATGATATTTCTTGACTTGGGGTAAATAAGCTTATGAAATAAAAATTTAAATAGACATACTAAAATTTAAGTGTACACTTCAGAAATGTATATATATATAATATACATACATATTTCTAAAATGGAAAGGTCATTAAAATATAACATATGCAAAAGAATTGGTTGTATAACCATTTGGCTGTGCATGAGGGATGGCAACGGGTCGGATCTAGTACGGGTTTGGCTGAATCCGAGACCCGACCAGTGAGATTTTTCTGGACCCAGACCCGACCCAAACCCGGGTTGGACCCGTTGAACCCGCCCAGAAAATTTGTGGTTAGGTTTCCTTGTCATCACTAGATCTTGAAAATTATGAATCTTGATTGTAGTTTCGTTTTCAAAATTGTTACTTTAGAAGGGAAGAAAATGGATAACTGCCCCTTTTACTTTCCTGGCCAACAGCAACAAAAAAAAAAAATTACAAAGCCCCCCGCTGTAAAAATGGAAAAGAAAGGTTCAAGTTTTTGTTGTAAAAAGGCTTCAATGATATGGAACGTTGAATCCCCTGAGTGGCACACATCAGCTAACTTGTTGCCTTCAACTTGCATAAATCATAATAGGAACAGATGGTAGATACAATTTTACAATTCTACAGTCATAATAAATAAAAAGCATGCCTGCCCCTTTTTACTCTCACATTCCAAACAATCAAAATGAAGTAAACCCAAAATCACTCTCACACACACAAACATAGACTTGGTGCGGCTGCGGCTAGAAGCATGGCAGCAGTTGGGGGCTGGGCGAGTACTGCTGCTACTGTCGAGTGCTGCCGCGGTGGTTGGTGGAGGCTGGATGAGTGCACGGCGGCGATTGGAGGTTGGGCAAGTGGTGCCGTGGTGGTGGGTGGATGGTGGTGAAGAGAGGTTGAGACTTGAACCGGGGTGAAATTGTGAAAACCCTAAGGCAATATTTTTTGTAGCAAAGGAACAAGAGAAAAACTTAAGTTGTATTTTGTAATAGGAAAAAAATTTATTTTTTAAATTATATTTATTTATATTATATACATATATAAATTATATAAGTATATATCTATGGGTCGGGCCCGGGTCGGGTTTAAGCGAACCGGAGACCCGACCAGAACCCAAATGGGTCCAGAATTTTGGACCCGAGACTCGCCCCACGACCCGATCAACGGGTCTAAACCCGTCCCAAATGGGTCGGGTCCGAGTCAAGGACTCGCGAAACCCGACCCATTGTCATCCCTATGCATGATGTGGGTTTATGTTCTTATTTTTATTTTTATTTTATTTTTAGATGGTTGGCTGAAAACCTGGGTCTCTTGCCCTCTTCTTCTTTTACCATTATCATTATTATTATTATTTTTATATATCATTATATTAAATGTGGGGCTATTTTGGAAAAATCACAATTAAAACGCATTGGGGGGAAAGTATTTTTGGTTTCATAATTTAAGATTGTTTGCACTTTTAGTCCCATAATTTAAGATTTTTTACACTTTTAGTCCAATTATTATTATGATAACATTTTCGGTCCCGTTGGATACTATTTTGTGGCAAAAATAGTATCACCGTTAATTTTTGGACGGAAGACGCACATGAAAAGCATATGCGCTATCAAAAGAATATAGTCTAACTACGCACTACAACATATGCTATGAGATAAAGGTTGTTATTGGGATCAATTGAAACTGTTGGAGTTTTGATGGGATTCGGTGCATTAGTGCTAATATGATGCAACTGCTAGTTATTGCATGATTATTCCTTTTATATGGGACGCAGAAGGCAACGACGTAACTTCGAACGGTCATATCTTTCAACCCTGACGTCATCTCGCGGTCCATAGAACTATTGGGCCTTATTTTTCTGTGGACCTGGTGATTCGAAGTTGCGTCGCCACCTTCCACATCTCGTATAAAAGGAATATCCATGCAATAACTAGTGGTTGCGATCATACCAGCATTAATTCACTAGATCCTATTAGAGCTCCGAAGTTAAGCATGCTTGGGTGAAAGTAGGACTCGGATGGGTAACCCCTAGGAGTTTCTCGTGTTGCAACCCTCCCCCCACCTCTTTTTTTTTCCCCTTTTCTGATGCCTAACTTCTCGATTCTCTTTGTATCAACTTTTTATTTGTTCATCCTACCTTCCTATTTTTAGTCAAGATCGGGAAAGACAAATATAGAATGTTATTATTATTATAATCGTCAAAACAACAATAAAAGTGATGAGAAAATAAAATAAAAGAGGAAAAAGTAAAACGAAGGCGGGCCACGAGGGGCAACAGAGCCTACACACATAGATCGCCCGTCTGGGGTCGAGTAGCCTTCTCGGCCGAGGCTGGAACTCGATGGAAGCAATGGTAGGGCCCGATGCGAAACTACAAAAAAAAGTTGCCATAACGAGACGACGTCCGGGTCAAAAGATATGGTCGTTCGAAGTTTTGCCGCCACTTTCTACATCCCACATAAAAGGAATAACCGTGTAATAACTAGCAGTTGCAATCATATCAGCACTAATGCACCGAATCCCATCAAAAACTCCAACAATTTCAATTGATCCCAATAACAACCTTTACCCTATAGCGTATGTTATAGTGCGTAATGAGACTATGTTCTTTTGACGGCGCATATGTCTTTCACGTGCGTCTTTCGTCCAAAAACCAACAGTGGTACTATTTTTGCCACAACATGGTATCTAACGAAATCGAAAATGCTATTATAATAATAATAGAACTAAAAGTGCATAAAATCTTACATTATAGGACCAAAAATGCTTTCCCCCCAAAAATTTAACTCCCTCAAACTTACCATATTAGTATAGATACTTCTATTATTTAACACGTGTACTACATCCGTATAGTACTCATGCTATGAATCATTAAAAAATAGTTCTATTTTCTATATGCATTCTAAACTTAATGAATAATACCCGTACTTTTTGATATAATACATTTAAATATTATACACCTCATGTATAATATTCGACGATTTTTTTTTTGTCTTAGCCACTCGATTTCGACCTATTAGCCGACTAATCTGTATCGGGTACTATAGAAGACCGTTATGGGGGTGACTCTCCCAACCCAGTTGCTCCATCCACAACATCAGAATTCGAACTTTGGACGTTGTTTAAAGGATCTAGCGCCTCATCCCGCTAATCCAACTAGGAAACATTTATTTTAAATTTATAACATATATAAACAAATTTTAGAGGTATAATATATAAAATTAATTATAATTATTAATTGAATATCATATAAATACCAAATTTGTAATACTTTATAAAAATATTAATTATTATACATAATTTATTTTATGATTATAAATTAAATTATATAATGATACATTTTAAATATTTTTTCATAGTTTAAATTACATAAAAAAAAACATCATTTATGTAAACATAATATCAACGCAAGCCATATATTTACTCTCGAATATCTTTTTCACATTTGTATTATATTCGTACTTTTACTAGTCCGTATAGTAGCCGTTTGCATACTATTGAGCAGAATTTTTCATTGTAGTGTTGGAAAAATATTTATAATAGATACATACATGTTAAATGTTGAATATTATCCGTCATGCATTTAATTAACTTGGATAGATACTGCGAATTAGGTACCAAAGTACTTCAATTTTTGAAAATAGATATCTTTTTATTTTTTTGATTTTAGCCACTTAATCACTAGCCGGCTAATTCGAATTTGGGTACTATAAAGGCCCAATATGAGAGCAATCCTTCCAATCCAATTGCTTTATTCACAACTCTAAGATCCAAACCCTAGATGTTGTTTAAGGAATTTAGATGCTATTAGTCACAGATTAGACACGGCGTGTCTCAACAACACGGGAAAAATTAGCCACAGATTGGCTATGGATTTTTTTCGTAGCTAAAATCTGTGGCTAAACGCTCATTTTCTAGTTGTGTTAATTACTTAATTGATGGGTTCAGCAAATCAAGGTGTTGATTTGATTAAATGAAATTAGCCGAACCCATTAATTCATCGGATATCATTTAATCCATAGAATATATTAAATTAATTAATGGAGCTCAATTAAATTAAATTAAATAATTAATTTAATTGAATAAGAATAAATGGTTAATTTAATTGGACCTCAATGTCCAAGCCCTTTAATTGATTTGGTGGATCAAATCAATTTATTAAAATTAATGAAAAATCAATTAATTTATAATTAATTGACTAAATCAATTAAATAGAGATTTAATCGATTTAAAGTTAGTATGAGAATATAAATCTTATTCTAATCAAAGCAAAAGATCAAATAAGGATTAATCTTTAAAGAGTTAGAGATGGACTACAATATAAAAAATAAAAAAAATCATGATGATCCTTTACCTAGGTGGCCGGCCGAGAAGAATTAAGGTGTAGGAAGCAGATTATTTTTGGTCAATATATATATTTATATAGTTGACAAAACAAAAAATAAATTTTGTGCCGTCTCTTTTTCTTTTGAAATCGTGAATAGTACCAAGAAAAGAAACTCTAGATTTCTTAATTCTTCTTGCCGTGTCCACCCCACAGAAAAATAAGGGATCATTTTGTGTTTTAATTGAACACAAGAAAAGTGTTACTTTGAGCCTTGATATAGGATATTGATCTCATCCTCTCTTGTTCCATGACGTGTTATTGGCTCTTGGTCAAGTAGACTTAAGATACATTTAGAAATAAATCCACCATTTTCAATATATCCCTAAAGAAGTTTAGGAATAATTCTAAAAGTTAGAATAGAATTAGTTTCATATACATTAAAAGGTTCTTGTTTCGATTCCAACATAAAATCAAGAACATAAGGAGATCTGTTCATGTGGACTAATTTTAAGGAAAAACTATTGGGCTCCTATTTGTGTAGATTCGCTCAGATCAATGGGGATTCGAGTTTGGATGTGATTTGGTAGATCGATATCAAGTCAGGAACTCAAGGATGATTTGTATGAGAATATGACAATTCTCAATATCAAACAGGAGGCTTAAAGGTATAATTTCATTTGATTTTAATAAACGTGTTTGTAATATTCATAAGATTTGTGTCACAATTACAACGAGATGCGTTTTTACATAATAATTATGTGTTAAATTTTATTATATTTTCATTACATTAGCATTTCGAGGTCTATGCAAAACTAACAGTTTATCATGACATTCATTGTATGAATTCGTTGGTTAGTTTATCATGACATTCATTGTATGAATTCACCAACGACAATACGTGGGATGATTTTGAAAGGTTTTCCAAAGTAAAGTAATTAGATTAATTCATCACCCTTGTATATGTTAATGGGACCAAAAATGGTATCAGCGCAAAATTATGGGTTGAAATAGATAATTTTGGCCTTTATATTTCATTAAAAAAGAAATGAAAAGGAAAAAAGAAAAAATACTGAGAAATTATGTTCTATTTTGTGAGGCAATTCTACTGTTATAGCCTTTTAAAATTACAAAAAAAAAAAATTAGGAAAAAAATGTATACATTTAATCTAAGCCACAGTTGAAAACTGCTTTGGTGAAGGAAAGTGAAAACTTGTCAAGGGATATCTTATTGTTGCTAAGAGTAAAAGGGAAAACTCGCTTTACCTAATACAAGCAAAGCTGTCTAATGGAGAGATAAATGTTGTCGCAAAAAATTTCTTCATTGAGTTGTAACACAAGAGACTAGGACATTTGAGTCAAAAAGACTTGCCACTTTTGGCAAAGAAAAAGTTGCTCCCTGAGGTAACTGGTGTGCCATGAGGGCCAGTAGAAGATAGAATAAATTGTGTAACTAGCTCTGAAGAGGGCAAATGTAATTAAGCCACCCTTGTCTAAAATACTAAAGTTGGGCGTGAATTCAAGTTCCTGTAAGTATTTACATGTAACATTGACTTAGTCAAAATTTATTCTTCGGGCTATTGAGCTCATTCTGAGGTAGCCGTACCTCTTGTGTCACAACTTAAAACCCATATTGGCGTTCTCTTTCCACCAATTAATTTTTGGCCTAACTTCCATAAAATGATGAGTATAGGTATTGAAATTTTATGTCAAATATAAATTGACATATTTAATATTTTTCTTAAAAAATGATCAATTATATTATGGAATCTTTCAAATTGAATTCTAAAATTAAATAAATATTTAATTGGTGATTAAATCAAATATTTTATGTTCAACAATTTGACAATAAAAGTAATATCTTGCAAATATGGAAGCTAGATAGTGATATTTTGGCAAGTCAAATAACATATTGTGATCAAGACAGTAAATTGCTAGCAAATATTAAGGGTCAATCAAATTATGTCATCAGGTAAATATGGCAAGAATTCATATCCCACACTTATAGTTCTCTCTACGAGCTAAATACACACAACAAGAGAGACATAAAAAGTAGTATTCATTCAAGTAAATCTCAAAATTCTCTCGAGAAGATTCAAGGTGACAAAGTTCCTGCATTCTTCAACAAGATCATCTTGAAATTCTCTCGAGAATATTTAAGGTAATCAAGACGAAGTTCTCTGCGTTCTTTAACAAGATTATCCAAATAAGGTGTTCAATCCGCAATAAGGTGTTAAGCCCGTGAATTGACGTTTGTACCAAGTCAAAGCCAAATCAACATCAACGATGTTCACGGTGAGACACAAGATGTTTTTCGCAGTGTTTATCGAAATCCCAATGTTTAATTCGTAATAAGGTACTACACTTAGTGACTTTATTGAAAATCAAATCAATTTTGGATGAAGAATTAGGGGATTAAATTAGAGATTGTATTTGCATTTTTTTTATTTAATTTTTGAAATTTAATTTGTACTATTTTTCTTATATTTAAATTTAATAAACAAGAAAATTTATATTATATTAACATCAATATATATATATATATATGTCAGAGTTTAAAAGCACCAAGCAGGAATACAAATTCTACCCTTACCTAGTTATCAAATAACTTGAAGAGAATTTCAATAATGAGATTTTTAGAATTGTGGTAATTAAAGCCGAATTTTTTTTTAGTTTACCCTTTTTTGAACTCAAAATTTTCAAAATACCTAGTTTGAAATTTTTTTTGAAAATACCCTAAAACGGGATCGCCAAGCTCGTCCTTAATGTTCATCTGCCACTTCAGTTCGCGCAAAAAATTATTTTATATATTATATGTTATATATTTTTTTTAATTGTTGACCAGGTTCCTCAACCCCGGTCAACATTTTCGGATTTTTTTTTATTAATTTAATGGTTGGTCGGGCTTGCCAATCCCGACCAACCTTTTTTCAATTTTTTTTATTATTTTAATGGTTGGCCGGGACTGGCGAGCCCGACCAACCCTTTTCTATTTTTTTTTTCTTTTAAATTGCATTGCTTGGCCGGGAATGGCCAAGCATATTTCTGTTTTTTTTTAAAAAAAAATTGTTTAAAATTTAATAATTGGATAACTTATATTTATTATATAAAAAATAAAAATAAAATTTATTTTGTAGAAAATATAATAATTGAAAAAAAAAAAGAAAATACTTGACATAAATTAGAAAAACCTATGGTACTAATCAACAGATATATTGAAAATTGAATTTTTATTGCTGTGTACCGACTTATTGGCGTTGTTGGGCACGATGCCTTGCTCTTTCCCAAACTTGTGATTGATCCATCACATTATAAATGTGAGTGGTAACGTCACTATCGCGTTGTTGATCCTTTAACCGCTTGGGATTGTGTACTAATTTGAAATCAGCTTCTGGCCAATATGCCTCATCCCAAATAGGCTCGAATCTACCCGTGTATGTTTGTTGGTAGGAATCTACACTATAGTACTACGCAAACAATTGACTGATGTCCATCGAAAATTATGTTGTCGTTGCTAAGGCATGTGAGCAGGATATGCCAAATTGTTGCCGAATCCCACAAGAGTAGGTACCTGTTGTTAGCTTCACGACAAAGTGACGACCAACCCCGTGGCCTGTGTCTCTTGCAAGAATTGATACCGTGCATTCATGGTACATAAAGTTCTCAATAACATGCAATAGTGAGGCATCTTTGTTAGCATTGTAATAGGCATATGCGTGATCAGTCCATAGTCGGTTATTTACTCGTACGCCGTTTCCCATAGATGAATGCTGACGGAACCAATTTATTGTGCGGTTGAACGTGAGATGGACAAACGCGAGTATGGGAAGACGGTGACCACTCTTGAAAGCGCCATTAATGCATTCGGACATGTTCATGGTCATTATGCCTGTCCTTTTTCCACCATCATATGCGGCTGTCCATTTCTGCAAGTCGATGCGATCTAGGTATCTTCCCGCCTCGAATTTGGTTGCTCGTGTTTGCTCCATGATGTTGTTGAAGTCAAACTCAGTTGGAGCATTCCCAACACTTCAGCATAGGTCTTTGGCGATGATATTTTTTACCTTTGCATTTAAATTCGAGCAAAGGTGCCTAAGACAAAATCAGTAGCATCCAAAAGGGTCCTTAAATGCAGCGAGTTGTTCGACAGCTGAAGTTATGCCGATATGTCTGTCTGAAATGAGACATACACCTTGGTTTTGCCCGATAACATGGTAGCTCAACACTGACAAGAACCATAACCAAGATGAGCGTGTTTCTTCGTAAACCAATGCGTATGCGAGTGGCAATATATTTTGATTACGATCCATTGTGCATGCAATGAGCAACTTGTGCTTGTACTTTGTATATAGATGTGTTCCATAAATGTTGATGACCTTGCGGCAGTGTTGGAAAGCATCTATACAAGGCTTGAATGCCCAGAATACGTAACCTATCATTTTTGTTTCCTGATCGTTAGTGTTGATGTGAAGCCATTCTACAACCGTCCCAGGATTCCACCTCTGCAGTGCAAGCATATAACAGGGTAGTTTTTTAATGGATGATTTCCAATCACCATACAATAAGAAACGTGCACGCATCAACCCTTGCCATGCATCAAACTATTCATCACCAGCTTTTTCATATATACACCCGTATATAGGCGCCGTTGCAAATTAAGGCACTCCACTCCACTCCACTCTTTAATACTTATAAACTTTGTTATGTTAGTTTCGTATCTCTCACGATAGGCAGCGAGTGCCTAACCGTCTCTCTCTGTGTGTAGTAATTAATCCACCTACAATGTCATTAGTACAACAGTCACAGAATTAACATGTAGAGACCAAAAATAATATACAATATAATCATTTAGAAAAACGTTTGTATGAATAAAAAACATGACTGACCTAGCACCAAACGGAATTGCGGTTCGATTTTCCTCATCGTCATCCAAATCTTGTCCACTTAGTAAACGTCTAAATACAGATATTGGTGTTATAATTGTGATACGAGACCACACCCAAACCTATAATACAAAAAATAAACCAATAAAATTTAGTTTATTGTCATTGTAAGGGATTAATATAATACAAAAATATGTGAAAGTAATACCTAAAGTAATTGAATCGGCCCAGATATACTATTTGTCTCCCTCCTCGATGTGGTAGCCAACTCCCTATAAAGGTATGCTAAGATAGCCGAACCCCAACTAAAAGACCGAATATGTCCCACATCATTCATGTGCAGTAGATAATGCAACCCAATAAATTTTTGGCTTTGTCTGGCATTAACTGGCTAGAGATCAAGCCAAGTGCCACACATCGGGCGTATTGCATGATATCTTCTGTTATGGAACTGTTAGTGATTCGGTTATGTCGGATGCGATTCAGAATGGCTTTAACCAGAATACGGGATGACGAAATGCCCGAGTCATTTGGAACAAATCCCAACAGCTCACCACATATTTCAAACCAATTAATTTTCTCTTGAACATGACCCAGTAAAGCACTACCCTTCAACGGCAACGCCCACAAAATGGCAATGTCTTCCAACGTCACCGTTGCTTCGCCTATCAAAAAGTGAAACATATTTGTTTCTGGTTGCACCTCTCGACCAATGCAGTAATAAGAGCACGGTCAATCTCAATATAACCACGCCTAAAGACTCCATAAAATCCCATCGCGTACAGTAATTGTAGCACACTACCTTGAATTGGGTGTTGTTTAATAATATTTCAAAAAGTTACGTGCATCGCCCTAACATCCAATGGCGCAATCGCCGTGTCTGTTGTTATTAATTCGGACCCATGCCCATCCTGGTCGTACAATACATCCAAACTCTCGGGCCCACATAACTGGCGACAAATCGACATAGCTCTCGAAATAAAGTTAACAAAAATCGACAACGACAATACACATATGGTTTGTCACGGTTATACGAGCTTAGTTATAATTAGATTACAACAACAACAAATGAAAATATTTTATTAATTATTAGATTAGTCCAATTATTGCAATTTATATTAATAAATTACTAAATAACAAGAACAATTGGTTGTCAAATTACAGCGATCCCGGCTCTAAAATTTAGCAAATCCGAAATATAAATTTATTGTAATATAAAAAAATTCTCGTTAAGTATTTATCATCAAATCCGAAATATAAATTTATTGTAACATGAAAAATTCCCAATTTCATCACTATCCTAGTGAAATATCAATTTGTTTGAAGATATTATTGTGAAAAAATCGTACTTTAATTTGGTAATTTGAAGACATTGGTATTTAAGATATATATATGGAAAATGTAGAAAACGTACAAAAAAATAAATAAATGGTACAAATGGATTAATGAAGAATGACATATATAAATGGAATAATGCTAAAAAAACTACATGTTACGTAATGCCAATAAAAGTACTTTTATTTTTTATATTGGTATTTCTACAAAGTAATCTATCTAATTAATTATTTCAATTACAAATTTTTTTTATGGTCGTCTATATATAAATATAAATATCATTAGCATTCAAATTGACTTTTTCTAACAATAATTGTCAAGTTCAATTATCCATCAAATAATTACAAATCAACTATAATAATGAAAATTATCACTAAGTAACTATAAATGATAAATAGTCAAAGTTACAGAAACATACCTCCAAATAAACAATAAGATCAAACACGATGCAATAATCACACCTACATAAATTAAGAATGAAATAATTATAAAATAATAATAAAGAAAATCATTCATTACATATACACTATTGATTCAAAAAAACTTACACACTTCAAAAACTTGCTTCACGATTTATCAACTGCAAAATCAAAAAATACAAAAAAAAAAAATTAGAACACTTCACTATTAAATTCGAGCAAATTAACTACTGCATTTAAAAAATATTATCACTTATAATACTTTATGAAGTGAGGGGAGGTGAGGAAATGAATGGAGTGTTGATGGTATATATAAGGTGTTGAGGTTGCAGAAACGCCAATTTCAAATTTCGAGTGTTGTGAAAAGTCTGTGCAAATTAACACTTACAAGGACAATTTTGCATGCATGTGTCTGACAGGGTATGGGAACCGATGCAAGGCCGAGCTTCCCAAGCTCAGCCATTGATTTAAAAAAAAAATTGACAGGCATGCTTGGTTTTTGGCTTTGTCAGACTTTAAAAAATAAAGTTCTTGACTTTGTTGGGCATGCTTGGTAAAAGGCTTGGCCATTCCCGGCCAAACAATAAAATTTTTTTAAAAAAAATAATAGAAAAGGGTTGGTCGGGCTCGCCAATCCTGGCCAACCATTAACTTAATAAAAAAAATTCGAAAATGTTGACCGGGGTTGAGGAACCCGGTTAACAATTAAAAAAATATATATAATACATATAATGTATAAAATAATATGTCGCACGAACCGAGGTGGCAGATGAACAATAAGGACGAGCTTAGCAATCCCATTTTAGGGTATTTTCAAAAAGAAATTTTCAAATTAGGGTATTTTAAAAAATTTGAGTCCAAAAAAAGATAAATTAAATTTTTTTTCATTAAAGCCACCCTTGACTTTCATTTCAATTGTCTATGCATGGTTGGTTGTAGAACACATAAACCACTGTTGTGTTATGGGATAATGAATAAAAACTGGATATAGAAACTAAGGTTGAGAACACAAAAATGGAGATGGGAAATGCAGAGAGAAAATGAGGGGGAGAAAACTAGAACTGAAACATTTGATACATTTCATCAAAAACGTCCGATTAAATACAAGAGAAAGCTGAAAATAAAGATAACAAATCCAAAATGAAATCTGAAATGGAAATGTCCCACTGCTGATGAAAATGGTGCACTACCACTTTTATGACTTAGCCGTTGAATCCGTTGGA
>CM047875.1:21757760-21805703 GCA_026212405.1 Petrea volubilis
GTTCAAGCAGCACAATTCCTCCATGTATAATGCTGCTGCAAATGGCTTGGCTGAAGCGTTCAACAAAACTCTGTGCAATCTTTTGAAGAAAGTCGTGTCGAAATCGAAGAAAGATTGGCATGAGAAAGTTGGGGAAGCTTTATGGGCATACCGGACAACACATCGAACTGCCACCCAGGCCACTCCCTATTCTCTGGTATATGGCACTGAAGTTGTGCTCCCTCTTGAAAGTCAAATACCTTCACTCCGCATAGCCATTCAAGAAGGACTCACTGCTGAGGACAATGCTCGTCTCAGACTTGAGGAGTTAGAGGCATTAGATGAGAAAAGGCTTGAGGCACAACAACACCTTGAATGCTACCAAGCTCGCATGACAAGGGCGTTCAACAAAAAAGTCCGTCCAAGAACATTTCAAGTAGGCGACTTGGTCCTGGTAGTAAGACGACCCATCACCATCACACAGAGAATGGGAAATAAATTTATGTCAAAGTGGGATGGTCCTCACGTAGTCAAAGAGGTGTATACAAGTGGTGCTTACAAGCTAGTTGATAAAGACGGGTTGCGTATTGGCCCCATCAACGGCAAATTTTTGAAAAGATATTATCCCTAAAGCGGCGTATTGCTCCTGACGCACGAGCCTAAACTGCATCAACTCCTGACCCGCATGAGTATAAACTATGCACGGTACCCACCAATGGTAATGCATGTGGTTAAACTGCTAACATACTCTACTGACGGTATTCCATGTGGTTAAATATAAAATACTCCACATTGTCCAAGGTGGCTAAGCAATGGATACTCCTGGCCCGCATGAGTATAAACTGTGTACGCCCCCCCCCCCCCCCCAAACCAAAAAAAAAAATAGAAATAAACAATTGAACTACGTAATGACTTGATCCCTTGATAGGGTACGTAGGCAGCTTGGTAATTATTCCAAGTTCAGTCATATGTTTTCAATAAATATTGTTGTTCTTAATGATGTCCTAGTCAATCCAAGGTGATAAGTTTATAAGTGATTTAATGATTTATTTCATCAGTTTGATAATATCTCATTAAATGCTTATGATGGGCTAAAAAAAAAACAAAAAAAAAAGAGGAAAAAGAGGCGTATAGATTGCAGTGATGAGAATAAAAGAGAACCCGACTTTTATTGCATTTTGAATATTTCATTTACAGGATGAAAGAAAACAATTAAAAAAAAATGCATAGCTAAGTCTAAGTGCTCACGAAAACAAGTCAAGAGATGGCAAGTCCTTGCGAGACTCTTCAAGTAGAGCCTCCATCCTCTTCAAAGCCTCGACTTCTTTGGTGGACATGCAAGGGGTGTTCTCGAGCTCCAAGATAGTCTCTCGCCGCGTAGCTACATCTTTTTCAATCCCGGATAAGTCCTCTTCAGCTTTGTGAAGGGACGAACTTGTTGCTTCTTCCATTTTGCCCAGATCCACGAGTTGCTTCTTCAGCTCTTCTTGTTGCTTGGTAATTTGCAGAAGTTGAATCTTCAAGTCGTCTACTTCCTTGGCCATTTTGTGTTTTTGTGCCTCTGATTCATCAAGATATTGTTGTTCAAGTAAAAGGGATTTCTCATGCGTCTCCTGGGTCTCTCTCTGAGTAGAAGCTAGCTTAATTTTGGCATATTTGGAAGCACCCTCGAAAAATTGATCCAGGTGGCTCTCTAATGATGATACGTCATTCATGTGGTCCTTCATCTGATTGACTAGGCTATGTACAGTAGGTCTTATATGGGGAAGTTTCTCAAGTGGAGTCTTCATAACCTTCTGGCAAATTCTTTTCCAATAAAATTCAAGGAGGACTCGCTCAGCTTCATTCTTAATAACTTGGGGGCAAAATTCAGATACTGCAGGGGCTGGATTAGGCCAAGAGGGTGGCTGGAATGTTCTTTTAGGCTTCTTAAGGATATCGGCTTCATTAAACACCTTATCTACCTCAAGTGCAGGTGGTGACACCCGTATCTGCTTCTTAGGTCCGTCGCGCTCCTTATTTATGAAGATAGCTTGCAAGTCGTTCTCATTAGAGCGAGGAGTGTTTACTTCAGGCAAATCAAAAGGATTAACCTCATTCACCGAGCCAATGCTTCATTCACAAGTGCCAAGGGCTCCTTCCTCAAGCTCTGCCAGCTGCAAAATAAATAAATAAACAAAAAAAAAAGGGTTAAAAAAAAATTGAAGGAGAAGAAGAAGGAGACATAGGTAACTTTTGTAAGTTTACGTATAAAGTCAGGTCAAACTATAGGCAATGAAGAACTCGGAATATCTGCAAAGAAGTCCGAGGTAATATTGATATTGTCTAAGTCAAACACCTTTGGTTTCTTCATGAGTTGGCATTGACCGCCAAAATTCTCATTCGAGCAAGAAAGGGCTGAAATTACTTCGTTTCGCTCAACAAGAGCATCCGTCAAAGTATGCCCATGGGTTGAATCCTTGAGAAGAACCAATCGCCTCTTAGAAGTTGTTTTAGTAGGCTCTACAAAAGTCATTACCCTCCAAGATTTTTTCTTTTCTGTTCGTCGGAGGAGTAGGATTATGAGAAATTAATGCAGAATGGTCGTCTCTAGAACCATTCATTGAAGCCCTTCGAGTTGAGGATTGATCTTTTAGAGTAAGATTCCGTTCTTTCTTTAGCTTTGCTGGCTTTGAAGTTCCACCATTGTGTTTTCTTGAGCTAGGCCCTGCATCTTTACAATTAACCTTGACAACGATCCTACTACTCTTTGCCAATGAAGCTCTCCAACACCCATCCCACCACTCGTTGTACTCTTTTGTGGCTAACGGAAGAGAGGAAGTGTCTCCTGGCGTGATAAGCCTCGAGGATGTGTTTAATAAAGTACAAGATTGCCAAAGTTCCACAAGTTTGCTCAAGTCACACAATAAAATTTCCTTCTTCAGAATACCGGGGATATGTTGACAAAAGCCAAATTGCCGGCTGAAACGATGTGGACTGTAAGCCTCAACAACGTGTTCGGCTCCACACCTAAGGGTCAAGTAACTAGATCGCAGCGCTACAAAGATATCTCGAAAAGTATCGGATGTACGTGCATCGTCCAACACTGTTGACGGTTTTGATTGATACCAATTAAGATTCTGAAGCGTGGAAGGATCGATGTTATGGAACAAGTCTCACGCTTCGGTAAGGTCAAAATACCTAGTCATATTCTCTCCCGCATACCGCACCATCTGAGCCTCTTTTACATCGACCTCGGTAGTAAAATGCGTGCCAAGATAGTGTCCAGTCCAACCATAAATAAAATGGATAGGGAAGATGGCAGTAGACTCGTTTGGATTTGTTGAAGCAGATATGTTCCTCAAGCCGCGGTAGATGCTTCCTAGTACGGGCACGGCAAGAGAAAAGCGATCGCCGCATGCCATTCTGCTAGAAACTTTAAAGACGGTGGGGCGGATTCGATTCGCTTTATGATGCGGTAGAACGAAACTGCAAAGCCAGCATGAAAGAAAAGCAGCTAGGTAAGTCTCTGCTTGGGCATCTCTCTCAATATCCAGCATTGTGAAAGGCTCATCGAATTTTTCGATATGAGGCAAGGAAGATGCATCGACGACTCCGGAAGGGTTGTGAATACCCTGAGGCGGGGCCCGCCTCTTCCTAGACGATCTCAAAGGAGGTTCTTGATACTTGAGGGGTCCTTTAAACCAAAAGTCGATCCAGTCGGAGATAAGAACGCCGTCGGCATTCTTTGGAAGCTTATGATATGCCAAGAATAAAGTATTTGCAACTCCGTGGTAGAGAAGGACCGCGTGTAGCATCGCCAACCATCTCCCTGGCAGACGGAATGACCTCGTCGTAGAAATCTCCACGTATAGGTAAACCGCTCAATCCGCGAAGATCCCACAAAGAAATAGACAGCTCTCCGATTGCGGTATGCAGAGTGTTTGTAGAAGGGCACCACATCTCAAGGAAGGCCTGAAGGACGGGCTTGTGGCAGACGTAAGTGAAGAGTGAGGCATGGACGGCTGCACGAATCTTGGCACGGCGAAGGACATCCTCGTGATAGGCTAGCACATACTCTGTCCACTCCCAATAGCCGGCGTGAAAAGATACCTCGCCAAATCTAGATGATGGAATCCTCCAAGAGCCTCCGCTGATGCTAAGATGGTGGTTTGGAAGTGAAAACTCTGGGCATGTAGCTTTGACATCGTGAAGCGAGGATTTCAAAAGAAGGACTCTCGAACGAGGTGAAGGACCAAAAAGTGGATCCACTATGTCCTTAATCGCCTCTTCCGACCATTGGGATAGATGCATAGACTTGCCGAGCGATGGAGATATGGTAGGTTGAGTGCTGATTGCCGGCTTATGGACCGCCAATGAAGTACTTTTGACTTTGAGGCCATCCTTGTCGCTTCCGATAATTATACGGGGAAAAGGTTCTACGTGGTCCTCAATATACATCTTGCAATATCTGATGTTCCTGCAGGAATGCAATATACATAAATATGAATATAAGGAAAGATATTGTATGTTTAAAAAGAAGAAAAAGGGAGAGAAAAGAAGGTTACAATCTTTCCTCACTTGTTTGACAATGCAATTAGGTCGATAATTAAGTTCGTCGATATCTGTTTGCAGAAAAAAAGCGGCAACCAAAAAAAAAAAAAAAGAGGCACTTTGTGTTAGTAAGCACGAAAAAAAAAATAGAAGGAAATAATTTGTCAAACTTTTTAGGTAATTTGTCAAAAATGGGCTGTGCAAGCAAATAATTCATGAAGGAAGAGAGTAATGGAAAGATTTATCAAAAAAAAAAAAAAAAAACAGGGAGACATACGACATTGTTGTTAAAAGAAAAAAAAAAAAAGGCAGCAGAGGGGAAGTTAAAAAAGTGGTCGGGAGCAATTGGTTTGCAAAATTTCAAGAACTTTGGAATTATGATGAATCTCTACTGCTCTGGGGAGACAGACGCTGGTTTTGACGAAATTTCATGATGCACTTCACTAAAGAAGTATGGAATTTTGCAAAAAAAGTTTGCAAGGGCAAGAATTCTCTTTCTCTGGTTATTGAGAAATTTCATCAAACATGTGGCATGCGTGAAATAAGAAAGCAAGAATAAAGTCTTATCCCATTGCCGAGCACCTCAAAAATTCACCAAATCCAATTTTCTTCTGTGTTTATGTCTCGGATGAATTTATTCGTTGCTTAAGAGGTCTTTATATAGGCTTGGTGAGTTATCTTATTCAATTAGGATTGGAAAAAGTTGAGTTATAATTGAAGATTTGAAGTTTATCACAATACACGTGAATTTTCCAAGGATTACCGTCTAAGGACGTCTCCAAGCCGGACGAGAATTCTCAAAAAATAAAAAAAATAAAAGAAAAAAAAAAGAAAAAAATGAGAGAGAGGAAGTTTATTCTCCTGCCAGTGTTCGAGCCGAAGAAGGAGATGAGTTTCATTGTTTCCTGCACCTGCTAACCAAGAAAGTCACGAAACATTACTTTTATTGTGAATAGGACTCCTTGACTCTCATAAATGTGCCAAATTCAATTGAAAAGAGAATGGGTCAATTTAAGTCTAGCAATTGGATTGCTAATTTGGGCCAAATAATGCTCAAGAGAAAGTATTGCAATTGGATTGCTAATTTGGGTCAAATAATTCCCGAGAGAAGGTCTTGCAATTGGATTACTTTGGGCTCAAATTTCATAGGCCATATTTGAATGATGTCTCTTTATGAAATTTGAATACTTAATTTCCATGCATTCTTGGTGACTTGACGGGCTAAGTGTCATGGACAAGGAAAATCTTGCAATATTACTAACTTGGGCCAAAAAATAGTCAAGTGAAAGAAATTAATGGGCTTGGCTTAGTCTCTTAAAAGTCCATAATTATTTATTGAAAAAAAAAATTCAAATACTTCAAGTCCCGCCTCATGCAAATATTTGGCATGTCCGTCGCCGAACCTTGAAATAGGGGGCATTTGTTGGCGATTAAATTTCGTCAAATTAAAAAATTAACAAGTGTAAATTAAAATATTAAATATTAATTAAATTTCCTATTTTATATTTTGGAATTTCCTAAATTTAATTCCAATATTAAATAGTTAATCTTAATTAATATTTTAATATTTATTTTGCCGGCCAATGAGAAGTCGCCAAGTGTCAATATGAGGTGTTTCGGCCAATTAAATCAAGTCTTGCAACCTGAAAGTCCAAAATCAATCAAATGGTGACAAGTGGCGCATTTGGTCGCATGAACCAATCAAATAATGACACGTAAATGATATTTCTCTCTTTAATAATAATTTATATTAAAGAGATAAATATTGAAGAAGTGGCTAGCAATCTCAAAACCCTACACAAACACCTATAAATAGAGGTCATTTGGGGTTCAACGAGAACATCAAGAAGTCTTCAATACACGGAGAAACAAGCTCACGAGCACACAACCTTCGTACGAGCTCTCAAAATTCTCAAGTCTTCAAATTGCAAGCAACCGCTACGACGACGTACTGCATCCACAAAGGCTCTACTTCGTCTTCAAAGCGCAAGTGCTTCAACACCTTCGATTTCAAAGCCGACCTTTGTCTTCAAGGTAAATTGTGACTTCCATTCCGCAAATTTAGGGAGGAATCACATCACTCATCCGGGAACAAGCTTCAAGCCCTCGGAAACAAATTCAGAGAGAAGAATCAGGGGATTTAGTCTACTAGGAAATTATTTTCCTTTTAATTATATCCTTTCTTCAAATTCAAAATATTTGTCACATATTTTTCTTGTATTGTACTTGTTTGTTTTACAGATACGAAAATTTTGTGTGAACAATCCTTATCAGATGGCAAGTATCCTAATAATAAACGAATACGTATATAATAATTGCATACGAATGTGCATGCGAAGGATATATTTGTTTAATTATATCCGTTATCCGCATCCGATAAATAACATTAGAAAAATTATCATTATTATTATTATTAGCAGTAGTAGAAGTAGTAGCAGCAACAACAGTAGTAGTGTGTGTGTGGGTATGTATATATATTATAATTTCTTCTTATATAAGTAAAATAGATAGAAAAAATTTTAGTTGACTCATATATCCATATTTACAACAAAATAAAAATATAAGTAAATATATTAGTTTTACTTATATTAATGAGCATATACTATACTTATATATATACAAAAATTTCAATTAGATAAGTTGTATAAATTTTATTTCATTTTTTTTATTTATATAAATAGATTCGGGTATTCCGATCAAATGATTCAGATATTCAATCGAATATTTAGAAAATTTTAAGCAGAAATTGATATTCGGATATTCGAATATCCATAATTTTATCAGATTCTCAAAAACACTAAATAGATTTGGATATATCCGAATTCGCAAAATATCCGTCGGATTCGAATTCGGATATGAGGTTTTGCATATCCGTCGGATTCGGATATTGAAAAACTTAATCGAAATACAGATTCGGATACTGCATATCCGCTCCATTTAATATCTGTTTACATCCCTATGAACTATCAATACACTTTCAAGTGTCTTACTTTTAGCCTTATTTTTGTTTTATTCAATTAATTCAGTCATCCTATAAATATCAACTAGAACTTTTTTAACTGGAACTTGGTCACCCTATTTGGCATGATTGGTATATAGGAAAGGATTTAGGTGTGAATGGAATGAAAATGGAAAATGAATGATATTGATTTAATCTTGCCATACTTAGTATGCTCAAGGAATATAAAAAATTAAGTTTGGTTTGAGAAATAGGTCTTATGAATGAGCTCAATTTTTTTTTCTTTTTCTTTTTATTCCTTTAAACTAACAACAACGCACACTCTATGTTTGTGCAAAATATAAAAAATATATATTTTAATTTAGTACTTAAATTTTTTTTAAGGATGAAAATATAAATATATTACTAAATTTTTTTTATAAGAATACTTTTTTTAAGAATTATTTGAAATAAATTATTAAATTACAATAATTTAGAATAAAATAATTATAAAAAATAAAATTACATGATAAAGAATAAACACAAAAAGAGAAAAAAACAAGTAATTGTAATTAGAGAAAGTGGTTTGTGGGTTGAGAATATGGGTTTTTTAAATTGGATGCAATATTACAGTATTGATATTTTTATTTGCTCATTTATTGCATGTGTTTACTAATTAAAAGTTTAAAATTGACACATCTAAATTTGATATCCGAATTGAATCAATTTTATGTGAATTTTTAATTTTAGCCACAATTTTACACATCTTTATTTATTCTACATAAAATTGAAGGACAAATTTTGTAAAATCATATAAATAACCGTCATTTATGAGACAAAAATGACTTTCTTTTTATAATAATATAGATAAAAAGGGAAATAAAAAGGGAACAAATCTCATTGCTAGTCATCGTAAATTATAAATTAAACTAGCATTAAACCCATGCCTTGCCAACAATATCAATATTAATTGAATCTATAATAATGTTTTCTCTTTTTTTAAGCACATATCGTTCAATCACAGCAATCAATTACAATTTATATCAATACCTCCAAGAATACTAATCAAACTATTACATCATATCTAAACTATATCTCATTTACAAATTAAACCATTCTATCACAAATAACCAACAAGCTACTATTAAAGTAGAATTATAAATTACTATTATGATTGTAATAAAGACCCACACATACATTGTTGGAAAATCGAACCCAAAACCTTAAGAGTTATGGGGCATCAACTTCATCACTTGAGTTAGGCCTCATCGACTATAACAACATATTCATTAAATATAATATATGTATAAAATTAAATTGAATAATTTTTAAAATAAATTATATGGTGCGAAGCATGATTTATTGATGTATCATCTAATTTAAAGAGAAGACCAAAGATGTCTAAAAATAACAAAAATTTGTACGAACTTAAAGATGAATTGTTCAATATTATTACTACAAAAAACTTCATAAGTTTTATTAATAAACATAAACAAAATCCATTATTTCTTGAAAGAAAGTCTCTAACTTTTTTCTTTTGAAGTACCACCATACTCGTGCATTAAATTGTATTGAATCTGATTAGTAGCCAAAAAAATATAATGAACATCATAATACATATAAAATCTAACCTAGTCCCCCGTCTCAATCTATCATTTTAGTTTTATAAATTGAATTTGTTTAAAAATTGAATTAAGATAAACGCTAGAATTGATTGGGCCTAATAAAGAAAAAAAAGGTAAAAGTAAGATCATTAATCGATGAAAAGGAGCCACACGCTGAGGTTGTGGCGCACAACTTTGAGCAGGGCAGCGCGTGCGTGTGAACATTTTTGCGAGAAATTGTGGGCTGATTCGTGAGAGATCATGGGCCGATTGTGGTTTCTGCAATTTATCTCTCTCTCTCTCTCTCTCTCTCTATATATATATATATATATAGTAATTTTACATTTAAATACAATAATTAAAAATACTTTCATTTGGAGCTATTTCAAATAATTTCTTCAAAAAAAATCATTTTTTGGACTTTTTTTTGACTTCTGCTTTTTAAAAAAAAAAAACGCTCACCTGAATACAATTTTCTTTCATTGAAGTGTTTTTTTTTATTATTATTATCAAAAAATAAGTGTTTCATTGGAAAGTTTGTTTTATTCTAAAGTGTCCTCTTGGAAACTTTTTGTTTTATTCTAAAGTGTCCTCTTGGAACTATATATGTTGAAGGAATAATTTATGCCATAATTATACAATGTACATACAATAATATCAGTGGAATAATAGTGTATGTCCATCCTCAGTTGGTGAACCATAAAGAATGCTTATGAAAAATAATTTACCGAATTTCTAATATGAAAATTTATATAACAAATTTATACTATTATATTATTATAAAAAGAAAGTCTTTTTTGTCTCACAAATAATAATTTTTTTTTTGTAATATTCCAAAAGTTGCCCTTTAATTTTATGTGAAATAAATAGAGTTATGTAAAATTGAGGCTAATATTGAAAATTCCCATGAAATCAATTCAATTCGGATACCAAGTTTTAATTTGTCAATTTTATTATTTTAATTAGTAAACGCATGCAATAAAGAAATAAATAGAGAGGATAATATTTTAATATCACAATCCAATTTGAAAAAAAAAAACCCATTTTATCAACCCACAAACCACTTTCTCGATTATTTTAGATTTTAAAAGTTGAAATTCATTTTTAATAAAAAGTTCCTTTAAATCAATAATTAATATTTTAAGTTCTCTCTCTCTCTCTCTCTCTCTCTCTCACACACACACACACACACACATTCTCTAATTACAATTATCCGACGGTTTTTTCTTCTTTTTGTGTTTATTTTTGTCTTGTAATTTTATTTTATATAATTATTTTATTTTTAGCTTATTATTATTTAATAAATTATGTCAAATAGTTCTTTAAAAAGTATTCCTATAAAATAAATTTAACAATATATTTATATTTTGATTCTAAAAAAATTTTAAGTACTAAATTAAAGTATATATTTTTTATATTTTACACGCATAGAATGTGCGGCACTACTAGTATTACAAATGTTTACATCATAATCAAAAACATTGAATTCTCATATACTTAAGTTGCTAATATGTCATAAAAATTTAATTTGGATCCAAAAAAGCGAAAAAGCAAAAGATTATCTTATAAAACGCAAGGATTTTTCTTCAAATGAAAAATAAAAAATAACCATGAAACTTTTTTCTGAGATACTCACAATGCCACAAAATAAACACAAAGTATGTTACACGATGCAAAGAGTCTCAAAATTAAAATTACAAAAAATATTGTAGCAAAACAAATTTCTGAAATTTAATTCAGCAAGCCGCCTGTGTTTGTAAACACTTTGTAGAATTTGTTGCCTTCACAAAAGTGAGTATATAAATATTTTATTGGCTCATTTGGAAGGCACTCTTTAACATGTAAATCAAGGGATGATGATTTTAATCAATAACTTATCATCGTAGCTATATTTGTTAATTTCTTTAGCTTGTTTCCAATTGCGATGAATATCCACATAAACATGAGTTGTTTTATCAACTTCCAGCAGATAAAATTTTTTGACAAATTAAAAATTGAATATCATTGAGAATATTATTAAAAAATAAACATACCAACTACCAATTGATTTAGCGGGATGAGGCGCTAGATCCCTTAAGCAACATCAAGAGTTCGAACCCTAGCATTATGAATGGAGCAACTGGGTTGGGAGGGTCACCCCCATAATGGGCCTTTACAATATCCGATTTGGATTAGTCGGCTAATGAGTCGGAACCAGGTGGTTAAGACCAAAAAAAATATATATTAAAAAACAAACATTAATTGTTATGTAAAAGCAATACACCAGCTCATACTCAATTAATATACTCTTGGCATTTGACAATTCAAAATCACTTATGCGACTCAAATAAATCTTTAAAGAATAATGAGAAATATAATGATTTGGATTTTTTAAGATGGGAACCATATGAGTGTACCTTCGAATTATAAGCTTTTGAACGTAGTATTTTAATGCAATACCTATGAAATACACACACACACACACACAAAGAACATAGGTAGAAAAATTATTAGTCGATAATATATGAAAGAAAAATATAACTAATTAACTTACTGATGGATTGTAATCAACTCAATTGATGTATGGATGTTAATTTCATTGACCAACTTTAGAAGCAGTTCTTCTAAATGTTGAATACTATCCCAATGAATGATAAGAAAAGATGTAGGAGCAAATTAAGTATAGAGTATAGAGTATAGACCATTTTCATTTGTGTGTATATACACACACACAATTGAATATGAGGATAGTATGGAAGAGAAAACTTTATTTAAATTTGAATTACAATATCTAAAATATTTAAACATGTGCATGTATCTTTTTTTTTTTGAAAAACATATAGACCGATATTTAAGATTATAACATTTGCATGGAATGTATTTTTTTTTTTTCATTTTTGTTATGAATATTTCCTAATTTTTAGTGGTTATTAATATGTTTTAGTTATGCATGGTTATCTTCTTGACAACCTTGCATCTCTATCTACTTTTTAATTCCATTTAAGCCTCTGATTTTTTTATGGATATTTTTTAATATACAACGGGTGCTTATTTCCTGGATCAAATTACAAGAATTGTTAAAACCTTAATACACATATTCTTTTGAATAATTATATATTTATACAGGATAAAAATTATAATTACACACGTGTGATATGCATAAATGTCACTTGGATGATTTCAAGACTTTTGAGTTATATATACTAGCAACATTGCACACTCTACGTGAGTGCAAAATATAAAAAGTATATATTATAATTTAGTACTTCAATTTTTTTTAGGATAAAAATATAAATATATTATTAAATTTCTTTTATAAGAATATTTTTTAAGAATTATTTGAAATAATTTATTAAATTATAATAATTTAAAAATAAAATAATTATATGAAATATAATTACATGATAAAAAATAAATACAAAAAGAAAAAAAATAAAGTAATTGTAATTAGAGAAAGTAGTTAGTGGGTTGAGAACATGGTTTTTTTTTTAAATTGGATGTAATATTACAATATTGACCTTTTTATTTGTTTATTTATTACATATGTTTGCTAATTGGAAGGGTAAAATTGGTACATCAAAATTTGGTATCCGAATTAAATTGATTTTATGTGAATTTTTATTTTTACCCATAATTTTACATATCTCTATTGATTCCATATAAAATTGAAGGGCAAATTTTATAAAATTACATAAATAATCGCTATTTATGAGACAAAAATAGCTTTCTTTTTATAATAGTGTATATATATATATATATATATATATATATATATATACTCTTTTATAAAACACCAATACTCTCTAATAACTACTTTATGTCTTTAGTCTGGCATTTTTGTTTCTCTTTCTTCTCCTATTTTTTCTCACTTTTTTCTATTCACTTTTTAACGTGATATATTATTTCTCTTTCTTTTCTTCTCTCTCTCTTCTCTCATAACTTTATCTTTAATATTTAGTGTACTTTATCTTTTTATTTATGTTTTTCAATAATAAAACTCAATTTAATTTTCAATCAATTTTGTTTTTAATTTTTCTAATATCTATACTCTTTTATAAAACACCAGCACCATCTAATAACTACATGGTGTCTTTGGTTTGGTAATTTTTTCTCTTTCCTCTCCTATTTTTTCTCATATTTCCCTATCCACTTTTCAACATGATATATTATTTCTCTTTCTTTTCTTCTCTCTGTTCTCTCACAGCTTTATCTTTAATATTTTGTGTACTTTATCTTTATATTTATTTTTTTCAATAATAAAACACAATTTAATTTTTAGTCATTTGTTTATTTTTGATAATATATATTTATTTTTCAATCAATTTTTTAAATTTTCCTAATATAAAATTATACATTTATCAAACAAGTGATTAAATTGTATTTTATTTTTATTTTGTGCACGCATAGAGTGTGTCAATGCCTACTAATTTTTATAAAGTACAAGCACCCTCTAATAACTATTTTGTGTCTTTGGTCTCACTTTTTCTTTTTTCTCTTTCCTCTCTCCTTTTTTCTCTCACTTTTCTCTCTCATCTTTTTAATGTGATATATTATTTCTTTTTATTTTCTTCTTCTTCTTCTTCTTCTTCTTCTTCTTCTCTCTCTCTCTCTCTCTCTCTCTCTCTCTCTCTCTCTCCTCTTATATCTTTACCTTTAATATTTAATTTACTTTATTTTTTTATTTATTTTTAATGATATAACCCAATTTAATTTTCAGTTTGTTTTCATAATATATAAATTTAATTTTCAATCATTTTTTCATAATATATAAAATTATAAATTTATTAGACATGTGATCAAATTATAATTTTATTTTTATTTTGCATACGCATAGAGTGTGCCACACCGGCTAGTATCTATGCTTTTTATAAAGCACCAACACCTTCTAATAACTGCCGAGTGTCTTTGATCAGGCTTTTTCCTTTTTTTCTCTTTCCTTTCTCTCTTTTTTTCTCTCAATTTTCTCTGTCCTCTTTTCAACGTGATATATTATTTCTGTTTATTTCCTTTTATTCCTCTTCTATCATGTTTTATCTTCAATATTTAGTTTATTTTATCTTTTTATTTATTTTTAATAATAAATTTCAATTTAATTTTCATTCATTTTTATATTTTTCATAATGTATAAATTTCCTTTTCAATCATTTTTTTTTCACAATATATAAAATTATAAATTTATTAAACACGTAATCAAATTATAATCTATTTTTATTTTGAGCACGCAAAGAGTGTGCCACCCCTGCTAGTATAGATAATGCATTGTACCCGTTCGTCTGACTTGAGAGATACTGATTACAACACAATTTGAAAGAATAATGGATAATGAGTTTAGAATTATCGTAGTAATAATCAGTAATATTTTTTTGGCATGACTCAACTACCAAATTCCAGTTAACACCTTAATTGGCACCCAAAAAGCCCAACAACTACATTTAGCTTTTAAATTAGCTATTAACAATTGGCCCATGGGCCTTAATAAAGCCCATATGAAAGAATTCTCTACCTGGGCCAATATATATTCGATGTGGCCCATCTTTTCAAATAAAATTTGGGTTGAATGGAAAGAATTGTGCATCAAAAGTAGAATCTTCATCTTGGTGTTTTTCAACAAATATTAAGTGGGGTTCATGGCACATGAGAAGATCTTACTGGTCCCTTTATCTTGTCCGTCTCTTGGGATGACCAAAATTATGTACAAGTTTCGTAACGTCTACAATCTGAACTCTCAATCAACGACGATCTTTTGAAAAAAAAAAAAAAAAAAAGTAATATGTAATAACATGATTTTTATTTTCCCTTTCACCATATTACTTTCAAGTGGGACCAAAATTATGTAAAGAAAGCAACAAACTTGTCCATATTTTGCCAAATGTCGCCTTCACAATCTTGACTAAAACATTTTTTTCTTCGTCTCCTTTAGGTTGATCTTTCACTAAAGTTTTTATGACCACTAATTTGGAATTTTGACAAATAGTCCTCCCTAAGTCCAAGCCCAAAGTAAAAGTTGAGGGGTCAATTTTGCGGATGATCATATGTGTAAAGAATTTTGGAACAAAGGCCCACTTGTTTGACACCACTTGGCAACCAAACACTTGCCCCAACCAACATCCTATTCACTTCTTTCTTTCCAAGTTGCAACTTTATAGCATTGTATATTTTACTTGTTGATTCATTATTGGACATAAGATTCAATGGGAAATTCTTTCATTGCATGGGTGAACCCAAACACCAAGTCCATATAAGAATTTATTAGATTCAATTGTCATTATTAAGCTCTTATCCCTCGAAATAAATGAATAAATAAATAAATACATTGAGGCACAGTAATTGATTGGACATTTAGGGTAAAGCATTATTTCGATGCAGACGGTGAGAATGTTACTAAATCGAGATAAACTTTGAACATTAGATATGATCTCAAAACAACAGGGATCAAGATTGACCGGTCAGACAGAGGGAAACAACCAGGATCACCAGCTACGGCTCCTAAAATAAAATAAAATAAGTAAAATAAAAAAATAACTAAAAGAGAAAGAAGAAAGAAGAGAAAGGAAAGGAAAAATAGAAACGTGTTCTTTTCCTTCTTTTATGTGGGTTTATGTGGGCCGGGGGGATATATTTGACTTGTTCCGTTTAATAAGTCACAAGTTTGTCTAATAGTTTAGTCATGGGGACAATAACCTAACAATAAAATGATGTGAACTTACCAAAGTCTTTGATAACATGTGTTAATATTTAAAAAGAATTAGTCAAGTAATTTTAACTGAACACGAAGTCATAAAAAGTGTTGGCCTAAAGGCTAAGTAATAATTCATGCTATTATAGGCTGAGTTTCAGGAAAAAAAAAAAATCTTATATGAATTCAGCGTTTGGCCTCAAAATATACAAGATAATTCAAATCGTATATTGATTTTGTCCTCTAAATAAACTGAAGACGTGACAGAATTTAAATCATTTGAAGTATGCGTAGAATATGAAACTAAGTGCGTGCATGCATGGTTGTTGATCAGTAGCTTTATTTTCAAGCTTCGTAAAAATGAGATTGAAATTTTACTTAACATTAATATCCTCGTTTGGATTATTGTGGATTATAGTTATTCTCAATTTTCGGATTACTATAAATAATTAGCATCTAGTCCTATATATGGTCCGATATCTATCATTTTCTCTAGAAACAAAATTCAAAAACGAAACCAAAATAATTAATGATCTCGGAAAATGGTTATTTCTTGTACACTTTGAACACAAAATGAAACGTGATAATATTAAGTTTGGTACTAATTTAATAATACACATCAATTAACTTTGACATAATGACATTATTTTTTTTGTGGCGTGACATTTTTTTTTAATTAAATTGACATTTATATAGTAGAATAACTATGGTGAATAATTTTTGTTTTCATTATACCTATATAACTAATTTTCAGTAATGATAATTTATACGCATCTTTTTAACGTAGTTTTTGAGACAATATTTTGTAAATAATGAAAATAAGTTTTATTTAGCAGTAACTATATAATTAGTGATAATTCTTATAGTATCTCTATATATCCGGTCACTAACAATTGGTTTCCTGTAGCATCTTGTTAATTTGTCTATAAAAAATGGTTTGTTTGGATTTACATTTTTAGAAAAGAAACATTTTTTTTTTTTTGAGAACAAACACTTTAACAAGAAAAATTAGTGTTTAATTGAACTTCTTTGCAAAAATAGAAGTCAGAAAAAAAGCCAAAAATAATTTTTTTTTTTGAAGTTATTTGAAGTAAAAGTCCTTTTGAAACACTTTTAACCGATCCAAAAGTGTGTTTGGTAAAGGAAAGAAAATAGAGAGAAAAAAAATGAGAGGAAAGAAAAAGAAAGAAAAGAAAATGAGTGAATTTTAATGGATTTTAATTTTTCACATTGGTTGTTTGGATGAGAGGAAAATGAATTAAAGAAAATTAAAAAAAATAGTTGTTATATTTTCTTTTCATTTTCCGTTCAATTTTTGGAGGAAAAAAAGGGCCTCATGCAATTTTTTTTTTCCTTCCACTTTTCCACCACAACCAAACAAAGGAAAATAATTTCTTTCCTAAACAAACCATAAACATAAAAACACATTTATTTTTTTTAAATAAAAAGAGTTCTACTATAAAAAGTAGAGTTCGTCAAAATATATATATATTTTTTACACCAATTCAAATGGATCCGGGGCAAATTAATTTAGGACCCGTTTGGATGAGTTTAAAAAAAGTATTTTTTGAGCGGTGCTTTTTATAGTAGAGTTTTTTTTTTAAACCGAACAATTTTACGTTTGGATATAATAATTCAAAGTGTTTTGAAAAATACTTTTATTTGAAACTACTTTAAGTAGCTTCTAAGAAAAGCCCTTCTCCAGCTTCTTTTTAGGGCTCCGACTTCTGTCTTTTTCTTAAAAAAACCCATCAAAACAAAAAAAAAATTACTTCGAGGTGCTTTTTTTTTCAAAAAAAAAAAGTAAGTATTTCTTTTCTTTAAAACCACCAAAGGGCTCTTAATATGATAGCTACTCATAATATGTTTGTTGTGATTTAAAACCCAAATCTCTTAATTGGTGATGAGTAGCTGTCAAGATTTTAGGAAATCAAGTCCAGCTATACACAATCTCTGACACCAAAATATGGTCCCACTGTTGTTAAATTTGAACCAGACGTCATTACTTACGCTTCCCATGCACACTTCCAACTATATCACACACAAAAATGTGCTCAAATTTGTAATTTCACTTTTGCAATTTTTTTTAGTGATATATTTCAATTTTTTTAGCAATCGATGTTAATATTTTGATAGTCAATCCAAGACCAAAGATCACAACCGAATTAAGTAAGATGAACAATCTGTAGAGGGACAAAAACACTTCGTGTCTCGAAATATATTGGTTATTTTTGCACTGTAATTACGAATTTCACGGATTCACATTTTGCCTCACAACCACTTTTTAGCCAAAAATGCTAGTCGGATTGCCATGCCTCTATTATTGAAGAGACTCTTTACTTTACAAATTAGATTCACTTCATTATTTCAAGTGAATATCTCAAAACAGATTGGCTGCCAAGTTCAGTTTTTAAATCACCATTTTATAGCCGTTTGTCAGTTTCCGGCAACTTTTTTCCGCTCGAAAGTAGTTTCAAGAGGCAAAGTACAAAATTCATGAAATTTGTATAACAAAGTCTAACAAAAAAATATTTTAATAATCAAAGTGTGAAAAAGAACTATAGATCGAGGGCTTCCCATCTCTGAACGAAAATACATCAAGTCGCATGGTACATAGAGGGTGTTTGGGATTGCTTAAAAAAACACTTTAGTGCTTTTGGCTTAAAAAAGCTATTTGGAGTGTTTGATTTGACTTCTTCTTAAATTAAGTGGAGAAAAAACAGAATTACAGAAATTGGGGGAAATCAACTTCTATAAGTTTAAAAGTGATTCTTTGTATTTTTGTAAATAAATTGAACTTTTTGAATTACCAACTATCAATTTTTGACTGTTTCTTATTTTTATTTTCAAACACTTTCTACTTTTACTATCAACCTTTGATTAATTTTCACTTTTAGTTTTTAGCACTACCAACTTTGACTATTGAATTTTTCTTCAAATTTTTCAATAATTTCAACTTCTTTAAAAGCAAAAACAATCCCAAATGCCCTCATACTTGACAAATGACTTGTAATTAAGGCCTCAAAAACGATGGCTCAATGAAGAATCGTGATATTCACAAGATCCATAAAGAAGATATGGCAACATCTTATCTTTAACATTATTGCACGTTGCACACCATAAACGAAAATAAACCATTTAGTCGACAAAAAATTGGTGAATATCGCAAGGGAATAATAAGGAGAGTTTATCCTTTTATGTGTATTCGAAGTTATCATAGGCAACTAATTTCAACTAGCAATCGACATAATGTATGCAAGACAAGTTGGCCAGCTTCAACAATTTGGTAAGTGCATAAGTGGTCCAAACTTTGACTATACAAATTGTCTAGTAATACGTTATATATATGTGTGTGTGTGTGTGTGTGTTAATACCATGGAAAATAAATGAAAAACAATTTAAAGTTCAAAAATGAAATCACATCCAAGAGAAGTAATTATAGACTTTACCACTTAGTTATTAATTTGATTCGTGAAAGCGAAGATTTCTTCAAATATAGACATATACATATACATAGAGAGAGAGAGAGAGAGAGAGAGATGAAGTGGGAGGAGGTGGAAGGTGCAGTCATTCCTCCTCTCGTCCTATCCTTAAAATTTGAAAATTTCTTTTCCTCTAGACTAATAAAAGTAACATCTATAGTTTTTAAAAGTTTAAATTTGTACCCAAATAAAAATTTTCAACTCGTTCATTGCATTATATGTGAATAACTAATTATTGATGGGCAACATGTGTAAACCACACGGATTATTTTTCTGAGGACTAGACGCAACAAATTTTCGTCTTTTTGGGTACTTAGAAAAACTAGGTAAAACAGACAATTTCACTATCACAAGTTATTCAGCATATCTACTAAATATTCTAGGCATATATATATATATATATATATATATATATAGCAGTCTTTCATTTTAGAAAGGAATTAAGTTGCTTTAAGAGCTAGCTCATCATCTTTCAATTCTTTAGTCTCACACGGGAAAATTTAAACTGGTTCGTTAAGTTGTGGGTATAATCAAGTCTTACGGTACTATATTGAATAAATTAGTTATATATATATGTCTATATATATCTATATATATCAAATGAAGATGAATGCAAAATAATTACTAATCAATTTTCGAGATCGTGAGCACGTTTATTGTTCTGTTTTATTTCTATTCCTTTTTCTTTTATAATGGCGAATTACACCCAACACTCCTGAATTTTGACAAAATATCTATGAAACCCCTCTTCCTTTTCAAAAAGGGATAATTACAAAGAATCCCTCCAAGTCTGCTTCAAATACCAAAAAAAAAAAACTCTCTATATGTATGAAAATTACAAATACCATCTAATATTAATAGAAAAAGGGGTTGTTTGTAGTTAAAACAACTAAAGGGGGTGCTACTTGTAAGACACAAGCAAATCTTAAAATGATAAATGTAATTTCAATATATGAAAGTGGTTTTTTTTTTTTTTTTTTAATAATTGATACAAACCTCAAGGGGATTTTGATAATCGTCCCTTTTAAAAATTACTTTAACAACTTGACTTTCTCATCCTCACTCTTGATAAAATAAATGAAATGGTGTAAAGTACATAAATGCTTTCAGATTCTTTTGTTTTTTTTTTTTTTCATTTTTAAAAAATAAAAAACCTTGGAAACAAGGACTACTAAAAATACCCCTACATAAGGGAACTCAAAGGTGTGTGTGTTCACAGTGTATAATTGAGATTGAGGGTTCATAAAGGGGAAAAAATATTTAAAGTTTTCGCAATTTCAAAAATTTTACACCACACTTGAACGTTCTTTTGATAAATAAAAGATCAATAAAAAAATTCAATGTGGCTTCCTCACTTAAGAAGCTTAGCAGCCACGTAATGTTTCTTTCACCAAATTTGTTGGGATTGAATCCAATTTAATCACCTCAACCTTACCAATACACTAACAAATTAAAACCATATATAACTCTATCGGATCAAGCATACAATTTGCCTCCCGGATTTAAGCCATCACCTTAAATACAATCCCAAGGGGGCATTTCTGACCAATAAAAAGTGTTGAAATTTTGACTAGGGGAATATTAGGAAAATCGTACTTTTTTTATGGAAACTCTTTGAAATTTTAGCAACAACTAACACACTATGATGTTTATGATAAGGTGGAGTTCGATACTACCCACAAGGGTGGCCGCCCAACCCAATTACATTTGATAAGTAATCTTAGTTTGCTATAATTGACAACTAAAGTCAAAGTCTAATTGTGAAAAGTTTTAGATTAATTAATGTGGGGAATTAAATTTGGTAAGTAATCTTATTTTGCTATAATTGATAATTAAAGTCAAAGTCTAATTGTGAAAAGTTTTAGATTAATTATTGTGTCTTAATTACACCTTAATTCGAATGAATGTATTGTGTTTTGGTTGTAACGTACTTCATCTTTTGTGCATATTAGATGATTTAATTTACAACCAAATTACGTAGAGTTAATTAAAATTATTCCCCCTTGTATAAAGTAAGTAGGCAAAAAGTAACATATACGATCAACACTTCTTAATAAATAATGGACAAATTCATTTATATGTATATTTTTATACATAATAGCTTGATATAATTATTTGTACAGTACAATTACAAATGCTTGTTCGTTGACTTTATTTGTATATACATTATAGTTTATGATATATAAGTATGTGATAAATATGAGACATCAATTTCATTTTCTAATGTTTATAAAATAAAGGGGAACATTTTAGTAAAGAAGAAATAGAAAAGAAAAATGTTAAGCAAATAGAAACAAAAAAGAAAAGATAAAAATTATTTAAGGAACGTCTCATGGAAAGAAAAATGAGGTTGACTAAAGATATTTAATGAATATCAATTACAACAAAATAAGATTTACTTATCAAATGTAATTGAGTTGGGTGGCCACTCTTGTGGGTGGCATTGAACATCGAACTTCCCTATAAGGGGATAAATGACATCAAAAGTCAAGCGAATCATGAAAATTTTTTAAGGGGAAAAAATTTAGTCATTCAAAATTATGGTCATTTTTACATTTTGTCATACAATTTTTTTTTTTTACAAAACGCCATTTGAACTTCACATTCTATATAGTTTATCGATGGAATATTCCACTAGAAAGTGAAGATTTATGGTAAAATATAAAAAATGTGAAGTTTTAGATGATTTTTTCTTTTAAAAAAAAAATGTACCGCAAAGTGTAAAATGTAGGGTAAAAAGCATTTTGTACCCCAAAATACGTACTTTTGAATTTTGATACTTTGCACCCTCGGAAAAGGAAACCTACATTTTGCACCCTCACAAACATAACAATCGGCAAGTTGCTAGGTGGAGCAATAAATGGTCAAAAGGCCTTTCCATTCAATTCTGTCAAAACTAGTAGAAGAAATAAATGCCATACGATTCCATTTTCCTCAAATCTCGAATGCATTCACTACACACACTTTTCATATTCTTCTCCACTCCACTAAAGCATACATGTAGATAGATTTTGACATTTATATTGCTCATATATATCATATAAACCTATTGATACTTGAAAATAAGTATGTATTCGCTGACACTTAATCAAAAAGTCACATGTAAGCAGTATATTACCTGTCCTAATTTCAGCATTTAAATAGTGTCAACATAAGATAATATTACAACATAAAGTATTCATAGAATTTTCAATTCAGTATACTAAGTTGTGACCTTCAAATATTCAACTTTCTCATTTATACTATTATAAAAAGAAAGTCATTTTTTTTTATCTAAAATAGCAGTTTTTTTTGTAATTTTACAAAAATTGCCTTCAACTCCATGGGAAACAAATAGAGTTATGTAAAATTAAGCCTAATATTGGAAATTCCCATTAAATAAATTCAATTCAGATACCAAATTTTAGTGTGTCAATTTTAACCTTTTAATTAGTAAGTACATGTGACAAATAAGCAAATAGAGAGGTCAATATTGTGATATCACAATCCAATTTGAAAATCCATTTTCTCAACCCACAAACCACTTTCTTTATTATTTTGGAGTTTGGAAGTCGAAACCCATTTTTAATAAAAATTTCATTTAAATCAATAATAATTAATACTTTTAGTTCTCTCTCTCCCCCCCCCCCCTCTCTCACGCACACACACAAATCTCTAATTACAATTATCCGACGTTTTTTTTCCTTCTTTTTATGTTTATTTCTTTATCACGTAATTTTATTTTTTATAATTATTTTATTTTTAACTTATTATTATTTAATAAATTATGTCAAATAGTTCTTTACAAAGTATTCTTATAAAAGAAATTTAATAATATATTTATATTTTATTCTAAAATAATTTAAGCACTAAATTAAGGTATATATTTTTTTATATCTTGCACACACATAAAAGTGTGCGGCATTACTAGTATTACAAAATCAAAGTTAAATTGATGTCCCTTAATGATAGATTTTTTGTCACGGTTGAATATATCACTTTCTGATCACATATAAAGTTAAAAAAAAAAAAAAAAAAAAAGCCTTGCTTTACCCAAATACCTTTTTCATTAGGTACGTAATTAACACTACACCAAATATTCTAATCATGTTATTTGGAGTCTGACGATGCCTATAACCCTAGGCACCCATTCTTTCAAGAGATTAATTCAAAGTTGCCGATAATTAAACTACAATTATTAATCGACTTTCCAGCCTAAACACCAACAGTTAACTAAATAAACTGGTTTAGTGTTACCCAATTTAGAGTTATTGTGACATGCTGATACAGATCCACTTCATTATGACACCTAAATTGAAAGGAAAGCAAAGACATGAAAAAGATAAGAGTTGGGTCGACTCAGCTGAATCATAATTAACTTTTATTTTACTTTTAGAGTGGAATTTATTTGATTTTAATTAATCTTGTTAAATAAAATTAATTAAGCTTAACGGGAAATTAATGTAATGAAGTCTTCACGCCACCTTTTAAATATTGAAGTTTAATTTAATTTTAACTAGCTTTGTTTTAGAAAGTTTCGTAACATTTAAAATTTTTAAAATATTAATAATACAAGTGTTGAATGAAAAGATATTCACCAATTTAGCTTTATACTAAGCAAATAGAACATTCAAGTAGGCTGTCAATGGAGCGGATATTTTAATTCAAATTCAATCAGAGTTCGATACGAATTTTAATGTATTTAATTAATTAAAATATTCGATTAATCAAATTTGATTATGACTATTTATAATCCAACATAAATTAATATGATATGGAGTTAAATAGTCCGATCTATTAAAAATGTAAATCCGAACATTAATAATATTTTTTATTAAATTAATAATCCTATACATATAATATTTGTAATTAAAGAAGTTCAATGTATAATGTAATATGTAAAGCATCATAATTGATAGTACACTTTTTTTTTATTTCCCAAGGTATATTTTTTATTAAAATAATGTATAGTTATTATACATATTCTAGAATGTTTTTCTACTTAAATTTTAGGGCAAATTACAGTTACCTATTCTCGAGGTTTGCAAAATTACCAAAAAAATCCCCTTCTCTTAGGAAGTCGTTAGGTTTCCATTTGAAAATTATGTTTTTCCCAAAATACACTTCTTTAATATTTTGGCTCATTTTTAGACAAAAGGATGAATTACAAACACCTCCCTTGAAATATGCTGAAATTATATAAAAAAAAAATCCCATCAGGTATCAAAATTTACAACTACACCCCGTAAAATTTGTCCAGTCCAACTTACAAAACAAATCCTACTATTAGGGTTTTGTGGCTGAGATGTGAGAAAAAAGGGGTATTTTTTTTCCTGAAGGCTTTTATGGTGGATGTGATGGTCAAGATTTGAAAAGAGGCGTCAAGGTGAGACCAATGGTACTACTGGCAAGCAAACTGACAATCAGGGGCATGGTTATAAATTTCAATCCCTAAGGGTTTTTTTTTGTGTTATTTAGCAAACCTCGGGGGAGAGGTTTATAAATCAGGTGTTGAGGGCAATATCGAAATTTCTTATGCTCTGTTAACTTTTACGTAATTTTGCATATCTCGATGGTGGTATTAGTAATTTTCCATACATAAGAGGTTTTTTTGCAATTTTAGCAAACTTTAGGGGAGGTAACTGTAATTTGCCCTAAAATTTGTTTTCAACATAAGAGATAATTTATTTTATTGGTTACTTGATCTTAAAATGTCAAAATTTTTAATTATTTTTCGGGTTGAATTTTCTTATCAATCTGGGATTTTATTGAATTCGAACTCAATAATAATAAATATAAGTTCTATAGGATTGGGATTGAATTTGAATATTGAAAGAGAGAATTGTATTTGAATTTATAATTTTCAAATTTGCTCCAAATTCGATTTGGTGGCAGCCCTACATTCAAGTATCGGGCAGATTGAATGCAATCGTCTCCAATCAGCACTCTGAATTATCTGTAATTATACTCCAAACATCTGTAACAATATAATTGTTTAGCATAATTTATTGCACACATCAATGCAATGATGCATGATACATGCAAAGACGGGCGACCCAAATATGTGCCATAAGGTGTTAAGATTTGAAGATAAAATTGGACACTCTCGTTTTATATCATAAGTGTCTATTCATACACATATTGTGTAGTGACAAAAAAAAAAAAAGAAAAGAAAACATGTATTATGAAAAGAGTTAATTACGTTAAGCACCCCAATATTTTGGGTGTTTTGTACTTTGGTGCCTAACCATTGAAATGTGCACCCGTGATACCTAACCTTTATAAATTGTGCTCTACGACTATTTCTGATAGAATCTCTAGAATATTCTGTTGAAAATGTTTAGTTAATTGCATTTCACTCCCTTTAAGAATTGAAAATTGATGTAAAACCCCTATAAATAAAATAAAAGATTAATAAACCTCTTTGTATTTTAAAAATACCAAAGTATTTTTTTTTCCAACTTAGTTTATAAAGTACATTATGTGAATTATATATCTCTTTTCATACCCAACCAAACCCTAGATTATTTTTCTTTTTTTTCCCTCTTCCCTCTCCATTTCTCTCCTTTCTCTCTCTCTCTCTCTCTCTCTCTCTCTCTCATTATTCCTCTCATGGTGATCGCGGCTACCTGAGAATGTTGCTTCGATCTCACAAACGCCACTCTTCTCTCATTTGCGCCGCCTCCATCTCCACTAAGTTTAGATCGGGTCTCATTGCCACACATCTCCAGTTCTAGTCTGCAGGCAACCCATCTCGTCCGCCACATCTCTACTAAATTCAGACCGGGTCTCGCTGCCACACATCTCCAAATCTAGTCTGCGAGCAACCCATCTCGCCCGCGGCATCACTCTTTTTTCTTCTTTTTTACTTTTCTTCCTCATCAGCGGATGAATTTGAGGGGGTTGGGGGTAATGTTGTAGGATAGTTACTTAAAGGATATTTTTTTAAAAGAGATACTAAAGATTGTAATTTCTTGAAAATATTTAAATCAGATTTTGTTTGTCACGAGCAGAACATGAAGAATATGATTGTATGAAACAAGGGCTTGTCTTTTCTTTTCTTTTTTCTTGAAATTTTGAGAAGAAATGGAAAATGAGAAAACAAATTATAAAAGGATAAAAATAGATAATTAATATATTGTGAATTTTAAATTAACTTTAAATATATAATTTTTGAATCCAATGTAAATGTAGATATGATTGACCATAAAATAACAAGATATCGCATAAATAGTTAAAAAAAATAAAAAGAAAGAAAAATCTTGTTTTGGATTTTAATTACGAGTATTTTCGTCTTTTCAAAAATATAAGGATGTTAATTGATCTTTTATTTTTTTTAGGAGTGTTTTACATTAATTTTCAATTTTGCATAGAGTCAAATGCAATTAACTATACATTTTCAACATAATATTCCTAGAGATTCCATTGGAAATATCAATGGAGCACAATTTATCAAGGCCAGGTATCACAGGTGCACACTTTCAACGGTTAGACACTAAAGTGCAAAACACCCCAAACATAGGGGTACTTAACATAATTAACCCTACGGAAAATATCCTTTTTACTAACAAAAGTTCATAATCGATAGATTCTCGTGAATGGAAGATAATTGAAGTTAATTTGTCACAAAATTCTATGCAAACAAAACTAAACTAACAATGTGACATTAATGTATATAATTACCAACAAATTTGTGATAAATTATTATTCTTTAAAATCGTAGTTCTATAATGAACAAAATTCGTCGCGAGATTTACTTTTATATGAAGTTCATTACTTTTTCAATAAATCATTTTATTGGTGAAGGGGTTACGTTTTTTATAGTAATATTATGTTACAGAAGATTTATATTTCACCACAGACGGCATGGGCCATGTAACAATTTTTGAAAATTGAAAACTGAAAAGTAATACTTAATTAAAACCTTTTTTTTTTATTTGGGAAGAGAAAGTAGTGAGTACCATAGATTTATTCAAAAAACTCAATAATTTCTTGGTACGACGAATCTTGTCCAGAAATATTCGTACAACTTCCATATATTTTCTCACATAAGGGAATCTAAATGAATGAAACCTCATTCGGTGGAAGATATTCACGTAGGGTTCTTCAACTTTTTCCAACTAATGACTATGTATACAGTGCAAATCAACTACCAACAGTAGAAAGAAAGTTCATGTGCAAAATGCAGATTGTTAGGCACATGGCACAAAGGAATATCACAAATTCATGACACGAACACAATCTTTGATCCTCTCAATAGATTCTTTCTTCTTTTGGAAGTAGGGCTCTTTAAGATATCAACCCTTTACCCAGAGTTGGATTATTATGGCGAAACCCACCCCCACCATGGTCCTAGAAAAAGAAGGTTTGAGAAGAATATGAATAAAAGGTCCATGGGTTCAAATTAGTGCTGTGATCCTAATTATATCCCACATTGATTAACGAAACTTTGGTTTTGAGATTTGAATTATAATGTTTGATCTTTCTCATCTTAAGCTTTTTTTTTTTAAAAAAAAGAATAGCACTACAAGAAAAAAAACGGATTTTTTCGGCGGAATTTTAGCAAAAATTTTAAAAAAAAAAATTTTTTACAATAATTAAGCCTTAATCAAAATTGTTGTTTGCTACATATAATAATCTTTGTGTATAAAGATATATAGTTGGGGAGACATTTATATGAACCTTATTATTATTATTATTATTGTTATTTGAATGTAAGGATACATTAGAAATTATACAAAATTAAAATAAATGATTTGATAATTTAGCCTTAAATCTAATGCAACTAAGGGTAAATAAATGAATTAGTATGATCATTGCTTATAAACATATATAAAGATTAATCAACATAGATAGTAATTAATTATTAAATTTATAATAATTAAACCTTAATAAAAATTATTGTATGATACATATATAATATTTGTGTATGTATATATATATATAATTGGAAAAATGTTTATATAAACCTTATTATTATTATTATTATTATTATTATTATTGATGCAGGTCGAATTTGGGAGCGATTGGGTTGATTGGGAAGATTATAACCTGCAACAAGGGAAAGGCAACGCGAACTAGTCTAAATGGATCTCGACTAACACCCTCCGATACTTAAGTCAGTGATGGGATTGGAAAGTATTTGAATAGAATAGGTAGGTGAAGTGTAATAAATGTATCTCTCTTACCATAAATATGGGGTTATTTATAGTATGTCCATATAGATCTGCCCCCATGGGGCCCCTTGGCTTAGTTGGCTATCATGTGATGATATGGAATGACTTATAAGTCTAAAGACTTAATCTAGTGGTAATAGGTGACTTTAATTAATGAGGTATGGGGTTAAGTGATTGCCCCTACGCTTTGAGTTGACAGATCATTTAATGCTAGTATGGGGTGACAAAACATAACGTGAGGCCAATCTCGGATATGGAGTCGACCGCACAACCCGATCTTGATCAACCTGGTTGATTCGAGTGACCGGTCGAAGAGCAACCCATTCGACCAGTCGAACTGGGAGGGATCAAGCACTCCAAAGAATTCGCTTTGCATTAATAATTTTAGAAACATATGCTAAGTATAAAAAAAGAAAATATATGACCAAAGAGTACTATTGGTTCAACGGCAAGAAACTCTTTTCCCAAAGCATGTGGTTAGGGTTTGAAACCCAATTTTTGCAACATATGGTGAAATTATGAGCACGTGCAACACACATGTCTAGACTTGTGAACGGTTAAAATTTTGAATAAATTCCATTGAACTTCCATCGAAAAAGGTGGCATTCACTGAAATTCTGTCGAAAATCCCATTTTTTTTTTGTAGTGTAGTCTCTATTAAAAAACGTCTATTGAGATGCACTAGGTGCCACTACAAGTGGATATCACGAAACATTTAATTTTGATGTCTAACTAAGAGCTCAATCACAGAACTAAGAGCTCAATAACTTATTTTGGCATTCACATATATATAGTAGACGTTAAGATACTTAGTTCATATATATATATATATAGTCATGAGTTATCATATTTTTGTGAAATTATCAATTTATTAATTTTAATTTTATTAATTTGTTACTTATTTTTAATTTGTACCAATTTAGCATTCAACTTAATAAATTATTAAATTTAAGATTAAATTATCAAATTATTTATTTAAATTTAGTATAGTTGACCAATTGAATCCGAAACCTTTGCCAATTCAATCTACCGGATAAAGGTCATCATTATATATGTGTGAATATATACATATATATATATATATATATCAAATTATGTGAACACCATTATTCTATTCAATTAAATATGAAAATCAAATTGTAAAGTCTTTTATGATGTGTAATTGGCCAATTGAACTAATTAAGTTGATATAATCGACATACTTAACAAAAAGTCAATTTGATTAGTTGTTCGAATAATGAATCATTAATTCGATATAATCAATTCAAATATTTGACTTATATATTTAAGTTGCTTGAGGTCTATTAATCATTTTACCCAATAAGATAATAAAATTAGCAATTTTCGATTACAATCAACTCGGGACACCCTATAGATGTCAACCGGAAGGACCCCCACACACGCACACACTCACTCAAGGGGAAAGGGGGAGAGGACAAGAGGATTCGAACTCAGAACCTCACTGGTACTGATTTGAACCTCCACCATTGGGCTACAACCCCAGTGGCATAAAATTAGCAATTAGCAATGAATGAAATAAAAGAACAATCGAAACTCAAATAAATTAAAAAATTGCATGAAAATAGCATTGGAACTCAACATTTTGAGATTTTTTTTAAAAAAAAGAAAAATAATTTCTCTGTCGCCAATTGGATATCGAAGCTGGTGACCGTATGGCACAAAAATTTGTGCCATTTTTGCGATGGAAAAATCCATCGTCAGCTTTTTTTGGATAAATTGCTCCTTTATGTCACTAGATCCGTGGCTAGCAACGAAAAAAATTTGTTGCTAATTACCATGACTGAGTCGTGAAATTCAATTAATGCAATTTGCACATAAAGGTTGAATCTCTTTGGGGGTGTCAAAGTGTTAGGAAGAGAGAAGAGTTTCGCTATCGGCTCAACAACCGGGTTTGGGCTCGGAAATTAGGTCGATTTAACATATTCTTTTTATATAAAATTTGACCAATATAGACCTAATTGACCGGTTTGAATCCAAACAATGACCAATGCGAACCAGTCCAAGTTTAGTTCACCAATGGGTTAGTGCTGTCCTAAGGTCAATAGAACCCATCACGAACCGAGTCACCCGTGTCTCTCTATAGTAACAACTTTTTGATTATTATAAATAGACCTTTGGAATTGGTGTTTTTATTCATTCAGACCTAAAAAGCATTTCTTACTGCATTTTAGTCCTATTATTTCATAAACACTTCCATCTCAAAGAATAAGTGCAAAATATCTTAAGTTCATCGTTCCTTGACATTTGTAGTGCAACTATCTCCGGAAAAAATGTCGTTATATATCTTGGGAGACGATTGCCGTTGAATCGTTAGCACCAATACGGGACAATTTCATTTTAAAGACAAAAAAACGCAACTCTTGTCTTGATTTTAATACTGATAGAAAAGTCATGCCCCTACAAAAGCATCATTCACCAACAATAATATAACTTATTAAGGCATTATTTTATAGAATGTTATAATTAATGTATAACTAAAATACTCTTTAAAATGTTGAATTACATATGTTAAATGAGATCTTCTTTTACTAGTACATATTGTTCTTTGAAAAAAGGACGTTGTTCTTCAATAAGGCATAACAAATGGTACTAGAAACGTTCACCACAAAATATAACTGTATTGTAATTGTGTAATTTGCATCACATTAGATTAAGTACTAATAACACAAAATCATCCCACAAGGGCGTCATCGGTGCAAAACCTTGAGGATTGTAACAATATTTTGGTATTGAGTTCATAAAATTTTTATGGTTTCTCATCTTAATAGAATGCTTGGACAATATTGAACTATAATACGGAAAAGAAAAAAAGAAGTGCTCGGTCAATGTTAAATATCACATGATAGGCCACTAATAAGTGCACATATAATTATTAAACCAATTAGTGAGTCCTATGATAATCATGAGCCTCCAAGAAGATTCTCCTCATGGACAAACTATTGACGGCTCGTAGTGAATCTATTGCCAACACTAGCCTCCATCCTTGACTAATTTTGGATTTTAGACGCATATTTATAATATACTATATAAAGTACCCCATAAGATATAACTTCTTGAATGTATATTGCCCATTAATTCTTCACTATTCATTGTTGTTTTGAACAAAGCACTTCAAAATCTCCAATTATATATTCTCGTCTTGGGTTGTCTTGATGGCTACTTTTGCTCAACCGCCCACCTTTACTAGATATAATAATGGTTACATTTGCGTGCAGATAACTAGTGTTCTAGTGTGTGTGCGGGTGTGTGTGTGTGTGTGTGTGTGTGTGTGTGTGTGTGTGTGTGTGTAATATAAATTGTTTTAATGTGTGTGAAACCGACCGTGGTGGCTACCCCCCAATGCTTCTTGTTGGAATTGACTATTGGAGAGCTTTTCTTGGAGCAATAAGCAAGCGAAACGACACAAGACGGAGGTTGGATGACCAACTTTGAGCCAATCAATATGGTTCAATTCATATGTATTATATAATACTATTTTGTGTAACATTAATGCATAATTTATATTTTCAAAATATGTAAAAAGTATGACAAATATATTTCAAATTTATTTTACAAATATACTATTTTGTTATAGTTATAAATTATATAGTAATCTATACTATTAATAAAGTGAGAGGCTTTTTGACCTTTTTTTGTGTACTTTTATGTACTATTCTTATAATACACCTATTAAGTTATATGCAAGACGGGTTTTTCTTTCATAGACTGGGTGTTTACATTCCGTAGTTTAAATTCAGCCACGTGTCATGTATTAATTTTTTTATAAAAATATATAATATGTGACTAAATTTGGATCGTATGGTGCATAAATGAGGCCCATACACCGAGTCCATATAAGAATTTTCCTATATAAGACCCCCAACTATGAAAATTGAGATTTTCCTCAAAAAAAAAAAAAAAAAAACTATGAAAATTGATTAAGTACCTTTCAGAAGATTTAGAAATTTTTTTATTGGTTACCCTAACTACATTACAAAGAATGCACTTCCTCCATTGATAAATCAATCTATCACAGATAATTTAGTCAAACATGTCACAAAATATAGCTTTGTGATAGAATTTCGTCCATCACAAATTTGTTATTAAATATTTTTGTTATTGGTTGTTATTTTAATATTATTTATATTAAATTTCATTATAAATACACGACAAATGAATTAAATCGATGACAAAAAATTTTCGTTACAATTTTTTTGTTAGTGAAGTATTTGCTTCGTAGTGTTGAACTCGTTGCCATGTCTTTGACCCAAATATGTTTTATTGAATTTTGATATAATAATATCGTAAAAAGAAATTATTATGATATCATTATTGGTGTAATTTAAATTTCAACAAACGCACTGGGCATATTATTTAATTAGTGGAGAGCATGTCATATACGAATAATATATACTGATAAATGATGGCTAGATTGGATAGAATGTTCTTGGTCGTTTTGGGCGTTGGTCAAGTGGTCAACACTTCTATAACTTCTAGAATTCAGTAAGAATTTAAATCTGATTTCCTCACGTGGCAATATCTCTATAAAGGAGTGCTAATTGATCCACGTTATGGAATGTCATATTTTATTCGTTTGAAAGAACAATAAATATTCGTATCATTAAAATATCAAAACTAATTAAATATAATTAATAATTTTGATTTAAAGCATCATTAATCTGAATACATAAGACTTTACAAGAAAAAAAAAAAAGATATTTGACGTGTCATAATTCCGACCGGGCCTCTCGATCGCCTTTTTCAGGCGAGCATCCCTTCTATCCCCGATCGATTTCCCTCGAATCGTTTCCGACCGACTGATGGATACCGACCGACTCTGCTAGCCCTTCTCCCCGTCGGCCCTGACATATCGTTATCCTTCTCGGCTCGAACCCAGCTCCTCGGCCCTTCAGGTCGACACCATTATCGACTTGAACCATGCCAGGTCCAATGGATCCCTGCTGGCATTAAATGCTCTGTCAGACGGGGTATGGGGGAGCCACATAATCCTATACCACATTAATGGAGCGTCAGCTAGGCACCTATGAACCCTACCACTAGGTTCATGGGTCGCCCACTGTCAGTCCTCAATGACCTACTTGGCCTGGTGAGCCCACAGCAGCGCGGTCTACCAGGACATAGTATAAATACTCCCGCATTTATGGTAAGAGGGACACATTAATTACGCACAATACCCTTACTCTATTCAAATCTCCCCAAAATCGATCGACTAACTTAAGCATCGAAGGGTCTTAGCCGAGAGCCATCTCGGCTAGCTCACGTTATCGTTCCCTTGTTGCAGGATAAACTTACCGTTCGTACATCATCGCTCATATATCTGACCAAAGAACTGACCGGAGTCGATCAGCTTCGAATCTGACCCGCATCATTTGGCGCCGTCTGTGGAAAAATCACTGCAATCAAGGAAGAGAAGAATGGTGACTACTAGAAGAAATTCCCTCCAGAGTGCGAAGCATGCCGACGATAGGAGAGGACCAACACTCAGTCCATGACCTCCGGCCGCCGCTACCACCAGTGGCGAATCTCCCTCCGGTGCAAATGGATTTGGCAAGTTCGTCCCGGGCGCAGGTGAATGCCCCGCTCTCATCGGCCAATACCGACCGGAGAAGTTGAGCCCGAAACCCTCCAGTGGGAACGGGCATGCCCGCACCCAATACGGAAGAAATGATCACCATTCCCCTCGAAAGACTGAGGGACTTTGTGGGGCAATGCAACCTACAAGCCTTCGAAATGCTTAAGGAAAGTGTTGTCCGAGCACCACCAAGACCTAACCTGGTAGCGGCCCCGACCGATCGAATAGTTCAGTCACATCAGACTTTCGGTCGAGAGGCGAGTTTCCGACTGTCCTGGTTAGAAGAAGAAGAAGTAGTTGAATCAAGCCACCACGACAGGGTTCCCCGTCGCTAGTACTCCGAATTTGGGACGACCTCATCGGGCCCCTTTTTCGGGGAATTCAAGGGCCGACCCGGCCCTGGGGAACTCGAACAGATGAAAAACCAGTTTTACCATCTTACTCAAAAGATCGCTGACCTCGAGCACTCGGAGAACATAATCGAGCCCTATGATGGGCCGGGATCCTCCTCCAACCGGTATCACAGTCGAAGGCAGAGGGCCTTTGCCCTATCATATCCGAGAAGAGAAGATCGGTCTTCACGACCGAGTCCCGGTCAACCTTCCCCACTACGACGGAAGTTCGACCTGGACGATCATTTGCTACAGTTCGCAAACGCCATCGACATCTATAGACTCTCGAACGGAATGATGGCTATGTTTTTGCCACCACCCTCTTTGGTGTGGCATGACAGTGGTTCGCCCGGCTCGAGCCGGAGTCGATCCACTCTTTTGAGGAGTTGACCGATCGGTTCTTGCATCACTTCACGGCTAACAAAGACACCAAACTCCCTTATACTCACCTTCACGGGATTCGCCAGCAGGAACGAGAGTCCCTCCATGACTTCATGACCCGCTTCAACAACGAAGTCTTGCGGATCGATGACCCCCGGATCAATTTTGTTAACTTCGCCCCGTATATTGCACTCCGACATTAGGATTGCACCTAAGTCGATCGTCTTCAAACCCCCTCGATCTATGAGGGAGCTCCAGACTCTTACCTCCAGTTTCATGATCTCTGAAGAAATGCACCACATCAAGCACGGGGATAAGAAGGAGAAGGAGCATAATGAGAAAAAGGAGAATGGATGCCATAAGAAGGACAAAGAGCACCGGAAAAAGAAGGACTCGCCGATCAAAAGGTATTCTGACCTGACGCCCTTGAATTCTTCCTTGCGGTCACATCTTTTCGGTCATGAACCGAAAGTTGTTTAAAACACCGAAACAAGATTTTCGAGGGGAAAGGGGCTAGGAAGTTCGGAGAGTACTGTGCCTTTCATAAGCAGTACGGGCACGTTACCTGACGACTGCTATGCCCTCCAAAGTGAGATCGAGCGCCTCATTTGAAAGGGCCTACTTAAGGAATTCGTGTCAGCCCACATGAAAGCTCCGGCTCAAAGAGAGAGGTTGTGGTCGCCTCGATCTCTCCAGACATGCTACAAGGGGTCTTCCTCTCGAAGAATTCCAACTCTGGAAGTGGGGGGCTAATGACGTGGCATAATTCTGACTGGGCCTCTCGACCGCCTTTCTCGCGACGAGCTACCTTCTATCCCCAATCGATTTCCCTCGAATCGTTTTTGACTGACTGATGGATACCGATCGGCTCCGCTAGCCCCTCTCCCCGTCAGCGCCAGCAGATTGTTATCGATCTTGGCTCGAACCCAGCTCCTCGGCCATTCAGGTCGACACCATTATCAACTTGGAGCATGTCGGGTCCAACGGATCCCTGCTGGAATTAAATGCTCCATCAGACGAGGTATGGGGGAGCTACTTAATCCCATACCTCATTAATGGAGCGCCAGCTAATGCCTACGAACCCTACCACTGGGTTCATGGGTAACCCACGTCAGTCCTCAACAACCTACTTGTCCTGGTGGGCCCACGGGAGCGCGGTCTATCTGGACATAGTATAAATTCCTCTGCATTTATGGTAAGAGGGACACATTAATTACGCACAATACCCTTACTCTGTTCAAATCTTGCCAAAACCGATCGACTGACTTAAGCATCAGAGGGTCTTAGCCGAGACCCATCTCGGCTAGCTTACGTTGCCGTTCCCTTGTTATAGGATAAACTTCCTGTTCGTACATCATCGTTCATATATCCGACCAGAGAAATTGACCGGAGTCAATCAGCTCCGAATCCGACCCGCATCAATATTAATGACAAGATAGCAAGTGGAAAAGTATATATCAAAACAAGACTAATAATTCATATTTACTAAAAAGGATATTTGTCTTATTTTTATTTGTATTTTATTTTTATCTTAACCACCCGATTTCAATTCATTGGCCGGCTAATTCGAATTAGGTATTGCAAAGGCCCATTATGGAGGCAACTCTCTCAATCCAATTACTCCATTTACAACACCAAAATTCAAACTCTATATGTTAGTTAAAGCATATTTGTCTTACTACCATAAAGCTTTTTTTCACAGATTTAACTGTGCTAAGAAATTGTTAGTAGTTAATGTTGGAAATAATTGAACAGAATATCTAAAATTCGATATTCTCATGGGTAGATTTATTCGATAATATAAATACAATGCAATAACAGTTTTTACAGTAAAAACACTATAGCCAAAAGCAAACTATAGGATGCTGTAAACAAATAAATAAACAGGGAAGTACAACAGACTTATCAGCATTTATTTGAAAAGGGTACGACTGAATCACCGGGTTGAGCAGGTTTGCCTTAAAGAAATATTCGCCCCACTGACCGGTGCGATGGACCTACGATATTCCTTCCAGGATAAGACAATCCAGAGGTCCGTTCCAAGCCGCACTGCTACTTTGAACCTCACTTCGAAAGCTAAACAGCTTAAGTGGTTGTGTATGTAACTCAAAACACACACCCGAAAGAATCAAGTGTATACACTCTAAGACTGATCAATTTCTTAAACAATATACTTTCTATTCTTCTCTTTGTTTTGTTCTGTGTCTATTCTGTGTGTTTTGCAAGGAACAGGAGCTGCAATTTATAGGGATAAATAATACAGGATATTGATACCAATAATTAATTCTAAAACTGTAACTGCTGTAACCGTTTGTAATGTTTCAGATAATTAAATCTGAATTCGTAACTGCAAGTAACAGCCATCGGTTACTCAACAATCAATATCGCGTATTAATATTCTGTAACCGTTAAACATTTCAAAATTAATGTTGTGCATTAATACTCTGTAATGGTTGAAATTAAGTTTGAATTTAAAATTCAAACATAATTCCAGGGCTAGTTCAGTAAAAGATAAGACCGGGAACCATGACAATTCACCCCAACGCCCGCAGTTGCATGTAGGACTACCCATATGCAGTACTTAGATGTTTAGTTTATACTATAACAACACTTAATCGCATAAATACTCGAATTGTTAAGGTTAAATATCTCATATGGGATTTTACACTTATCCTTTAATATACAAACAACATTTAACGATCATTAATTTTACATTTTTTTATAGTGATTACTGGTGACAATTTGACTTCGCGACTTATTTGTTGTGACTAATATTTTATTTCTTTCACTAATAAACAGTAGATGGGCACTGAACTCGAGTGTCTTAAATCCAACAGGTTATCGAACCAAAACAGAAAAAAATTAATTAGGTTAATCATTGGGCGAATCATGGTTAAACCAATGACGTTATAATTATCAAATAAATAATATTAATTTATTTAACTAGATTAAAGTAATAAAAATTAAAATATACATCTGAAAATATCCAGTATAAAAGGGTTTACAATATTTTTAGATAAAAAATGTACATAAATATCAAAATTAAATTCAAAGAGAAATATAACATAACTAAAAAACATAATGAACTATATGTGAAAAAGTAAGTCATATATAAATTTTATTGAGCAAATGTCAACAATTTAATCTTAAATTGATACAAAACTACTCATTGCTATAAAATATATAATTCCTTCTATTATAAATCTACATGTAGTTTTTACGTGAAATGATCATATTTTCAATGACGAGTAAAAATTAAAAATAAAAAAAGTGAGAAATTAGCAGCCAACAGTCTTAGTTTCGATCCTAATTTGTTAAAAATTGTTTGTATTTATAATAAATTGGTTTGCATGATCCGGTGCTAGATCAATTGATTCATGACCAGTCCGACCAGGTGATTTTTTTTTTATTTTTTATGAATTTGTAAAATTATAGCTATTCTTACACTCTACCGATTTTATAGTAGAGCCTTTTTAAAGGTCCGATAACAATATGACTAGTTCGACTGACTGATTTAGGTTGTGTTGTAAAACATTGTTGAAATCAATACTTCTTTTCATTTGCAAAATTCATAAAATTGGGAATATTTGAAGATAGTTTCTAGCTATAAGTCAAGTGTTCATGTTCAATAAATGCCATAAAAACTTCGAATATTCTGACATATGGTTTAAGAGCATATAATATATTAACTACAGAATGATTTGTTGGGATAAGATATTCGAAATGTTACGTGGATTAGAAACGGGAAAAGACTCAACAAGAATCTAAGAATAGTACAAAGAATGTAAGATATAGGATAAGTGTTTCAAGTTAACACGAATAAAATCAGTTTGTCCAATTTTGATCCGAATATTCTATTCATTAAAACTAGTTATTTGTGCACATTCCACGTCCATGTAAAGTAAAATATATATATTATTTAACTATGTATTTAAATTTTAATAAATTACCTCATAAATATTTTGAATTTTATAAATGAATATTTTTTTAGTATTTATTAAATTTATAATAAGTAAAAAATAAAATAATTTATTTAAAATAAAATAAAATTATATGATTAAAAAAATAATTGAATATGAGAACTATAACTATTAAATAATGTGACGTAAGAAAAAGGTAGGAGAATATATTGAAAAAATAAAATTAAAAAAAAAAGAGAACGATTGTGTATTAATTTTACGAGATAAACAACATTCATCGAGTCCATTAAATGGGGCCCTCGAGACAAGTGAAGCTAGGGTGAAACAATTCAAGGAAATAAAAAATAAAACTCATATGCATGAGACATTTTAGTGTCAGCTATTAGGGTTGAGCATAAATTTTTAAAAATCATTCGAATTGCATGTATCATTTTTGTCATTTTTTGAAAAAATTGTGATTTAACAATTAAGTTCAAAATTGTATCGCAAAATTGGCTCGGTTCTAATTTTCTTTTCAAACCGCACTGATGTGGGGTCTTTTTGGTTGATCACGTGGCAAAGTTTGATACGCTTCGGATGATATGCTAGTGGTCCATCTATTAAAAGGGGAGGAACGTATATGAGACTAGCCGGTTTGCATTGATGTAGGCTTTCCGACGCTCAAATTAATTTTAGGGTTTTTATAGAAAATGAATTGTAGAAAATGCAACAATCTTCAAAAAGAATGATGCAAAATGATGTCCAGCCACCTTTTTGAGAGATCCTTTTGCCTATTTATGTGAAAGTGGGTTTTCAATTTGACGTGGTTGATGGTGATTAGCCAGCTGATCTGACCCATGTAGTACAAGTGTACATATTTTTTGTCATTTCTTGGACTCCAAAAAGGCGATTGGGCCATACTCTTATTAATGGAGGCTTCATTTCATATTAAATGCATATCTTGTAAATTTAAAACCAAAGATAACCTTTGTTAGAAAGCATTTAATGCTCCTGGGACTGAGATGACGGTCCCGTGTATGGTATGTACAAGTTTGGTAGCGGTGGGTGCAACGCCTATTTGGATTGTTAGCTAAAATTTCTGTCTAGGTCTTGTTGACAAACTTGAAGGCAATTTGATTAGGAGGACTCATGCCCTTGATGAGGTGAATCTGCCCTCCAAAGCTTATTTGCCTCCCAATGTCACATTCTTTAGTTTCACTTGTTTGGCGAACGGGGCCTCGAGGGCCTGTCATGGTCTCTTTTGGTGGTTTTCTGGCCGTAGACCCAATTTGAAAGGTAAGCCTGAGGGTATATCCCCTCTCGTAGAATTCACTCAAAGACTCCTTATTTTACGTGGAGCCTTTGTCGAGGACATTAAATCTCTCGAGGGTATCGGGCCTCACACTTGAGATTTTTGTTGATTGGCAAGGTGTTGACGTGTTTAGGTGAGAGGGCACCTAGCACATCATGCACCGAATCAAACCACTCACATATATTAAACATATATATATATATATATATATATATCTAAGTTCATCCATTTTTCAATTTAATTAAACTCTTCAATATATAAGATAAATTCACTAATGATATTTTAAATTGTTTCAAATTTCGTTAGTTATTACTTTAATTATTCAACATTTCAAATACATTTAACTATTCACTATTAAATTATGCACGGAATAAACTTTAGTATGTTATATTAGCTAAAATCTTAAGAAGTTGCGTAGTAAAATCAATATTATTGTTTAAATTTGATTTAAATATGCAAAGTCGCATTATATCTATTAGTTCTTCGGACTCTATACATTAAGGACCCATTTGGATGGATTTAAAAAAAATGCTTCTCGAACGGTAATTTTTATAGTTGAGGTTTTTTTTAAGCCAAGTAGTTTCATATTTGGATACAATCATTAAAAGTGCTTTAAAATATATTTTATTTTTATTAAAAGTGGCTTCTGTAATTCTTCTTCTCTAAAGAAAAACATATCCAAACGGGCTCTCAGTCTTTATACTTTTTATTTATAAAAATTTTATTTTACTGCATTGAATTTTTAATATTAATTTAAATATTTTATTGATATTAGAAGATGATATTTTTCTTATTTTTGTCTAATTATTTCTTTGTCTTGTTTAAAACCACCAAATCGAGCCGAATTGCTTTAAACCACACTTTCGATTTTAATTTAAAAAATCACAATTTAAAATATATTTTAGAAAAAATAACATATGAAAATTTAATTTTAAATATGTTAAAAAAAATCAAAAATCGAATCGTACTCACCGGTAGCAGCTATGGTAATAAAGCTAACAAATATTTACTTATTAATTATAAACTGTGAAGTCATTAATTAGCAACAACATGGTGTCTAAACTATAACTAATTATTATTAGTGACAAACCTATAATGACAACTTAGTGGCAATGAAATTTTATCATAAAATTATAATGATAATTTATTTTTTTAATAGGTTGTTACCATTTGTCAATGGTGACAATTAAATATTAAGTGTTGTCACAATTGCGTGATATTATGACAAAATATAATTTTTTGTCACCAAATAAATTCAATTTGTGGCAAGATAGAAAGTAATGTCACTTAATGTAAATATTGGTAACAATTTTTATATTTTATCACTAATATTGCTTTTTCTTGTAGTGAATTTAAATAATTATCTTTTTAATTTTCTTATAAGACTAGATTACATTCTAGAGCACTTCTCGAAATAGATATTGATGATGTCCAGGTTTGGTGTTGTAGAAATGTCTCGAGGATGGGATGACATGGTTCAACTAAGTTAGTTAAAGGTCCTAACTTGCAATGGATGAATGCATGTGAACCTAGTTGAAAATGTCTCCGTCGAGAACCCTCCAACTCTTATGTTGGTTTGTAGAATAAGGAGAGTAAATAATGTACTAGAGTAAAGACTATGTAAATAAATAGTGCATATCTGATATAACAAATATAGAGGTATTTATAATTGAGGGTTGGTGAATAAGTCTAATGCAACCCTTTACGGCTAAGTTGTATGTTGTCCTTTTTGTTATATCCGGATCCGTCATGTATCAGGGAATATTATGCGTCCACATATGAAGACAATGTGTCCAGTGTATGGAAGCGAATTTTCAGAGTAGTGGGAATGTCAGAGCCTTTGGTCCCTTATTCGAGCCTTCTAGGGTAAGCTTCATCAACATAATGCTTCAAGCATGGCGAGGTCGAGGACAATTGTTGGGAACTTGTCTGTATGCAGATCAAGGAAGTTAGGATCCACTCGAGGAGACCCATAGCCCTAGGAGAGGGACCTTCCAAAGTTCCAACAAAGGGAGACATTTGTTTAAGGGTGGTCGTCCAAGCTTGAGAATAGTTGGAACTTCTAGATATGTATCATTTTATGGATGGTCTATACAAATTAACTAGAGACGCCATATCAGATATATACATATAATCTTCCAAAGAATAATGCGAAAAAAGATATTTGTTGATGATTTTTTCTTAATGTATTCTAAAGCTTCTCCATAAATTTTAGAATGGAATGTAAATTAATGGGCTCGTCAAAAACTGTTTAAAACTATGGACATCAGACTCTCGGTTCCTATTGAATTTAGGAGATTAATTGTAATGTGAAATAACATCATCAATCATATCATTTATTAATCAATCAATCAATATGTCAAATTAACGAGCACAAGTGGGCCTATAAAACCGTCACAATTATAAACTGTACGCACAATACTCTTAAAATCTAAACATAATTTAATTCTTTACGAAACAAACTGGCTATTTTTATGGGTATATATATGATTCCACAGAAATGTGTGAAGAAAAAAAGAACAAAAAATGGTGACAACAAGATTTACAATTCACTGGTTGAAATCATAGAAAATATTGTATCTTAATTTATTGGGAAAAAAAATATATGTTTCTATATTTTGAATTACATCACACAATCCAATAATATAAGAATGCATCCCCCAAACTAATAGATTATAAATTTAAATTTTGTAATGAATTTGGTTTATAACAATTTCATTAGTAAATATTTTATCATTGATTTCCTTTTAATTATGCTTACATTGAATTATGTCACTAATTCATCAAAAATACTTTAAATGTGTAACAAAATTTATCTATCACAAATTTTTCATCAATGAAAATGGTATTTTCTTGTGATGGAAAATGATGGAACAAAATATCTAAAATTTGATATTCTCGTGGGTAGATTTATTCGATATTATAAATACAATGCAATAATAGTTTTACAGTAAAAACACTATAGCCAAAAGCAAATTAAACAATGATGTAAACAAATAAATAAATAAGAAAGTACAGTAGATTTATCAGTATTTATTTGAAAAAGTACAACTGAATCACCGGGTTGAGCCGGTTTGCCTTAAAGAAATATTCGCCCCACTGATCGGTGCAATAGGCCTGCAATACTCCTTTTAGGATAAGACAGTCCAGAGGTCCGTTCCAAGCCGCACTGCTACTTTAAACCTCACTTCGAAAGCTAATCAACTCAAGACGAAATTTGAAAAGAGGGGTTTCACTTACAGGACCTAAAATGTAATTAAGCCTTAATTTAACTTTACTTTTTTTTTTTATCATCGTCACACTTAAAAAAATTATATAAGCTCTAATTTTTACCAAATAAAATTACAACTTATGAACTATATGGTCTTAATTTATCCAAACACCTTAGGAACTTATTTTTAAAATAAGATGTAGGAGCTTACAAGTTCTAAAAACATCTTATAAGCTCGCTCTTTAAAATAAGTTTAGCCAAACACTCTCTTAGTTCAAGTTGCAAACATTTTGTATTCTTTTATAATAGAACAATATTCTACGATGATCGTTTCATGTTTTTGGTCTGGAAATTTAGTTTTTATATACTCTGTTTTCTCTCTTCTTTCATCCTTCTATTTTTTCTCCTCTATCAACGTTTTGTTTAATTCTTCTTATCTATTTATTTTTAGAATTATACAATTTAACTTATTTTATTTTTTAGTTAACAATCATAAATTGAATAAATAGACTAGAAAAATATAAAACAAGTATTATGATATAAACACTTATGATTTTATTCTACAAAAATTTGAGCATATATATAGCTAATTAAATATATTTCTCGTTCATAATTTAAAAGAACATCGAGTCTGTCCAATCATGCATAACCTTATAAAAATTGAGGTACGTAAGACACAAATCAACATGGTCCTTATACCACTATAAGAAAAAGTAATATTAGGAACAAAATATAAAAGTCACTACAAGAAAATGAGTTGTCATTAATTATATATATATATTTAATGACAACAAATTTATATTATCACAAACTATAGTTTTCACAATGTCAATGGTAACAACATAGTGCAAAAAGGTGATAACAAAGTGCAAAATTGACAATTAATGACATATCTATTATGACAATTTAGTTTCAATGGAATTTGTCACAAAATTCTAATAACAATTTTTGTTGTCATTATGGATGTATCACTAATTGTCAATGGTGTCACTATTGAGCAATATTGTGACAACATAAAGATTGTCATCACAAAAAACAAAATTATTTAGTGACAAAATAGAAGATATTATCACTTAATATAATCATTGGTGACAACTTTTATACTGCCACTTTTAAATCTTATCAATAATATTACTTTTTCTTGTAGTGAGTGACAATACCAATAACTATACTATATATTAAGTGGGAACCCCTTTAACTTTTTTTTGTATGTAATTTCGAATTTATTAAAATACTCTTACTAGAATAACAATAAGTATAAAATCTTTAATTATTGTTCTCTCTCTCACATATCTAACGTAGTTTTACTTTTCCTTCTCTATTCTCTCTCCGCTCTCACGTCACTTTTTTTAATTTTTTTTCTTTTACTTCCTTTTCTACTTATTTTTTTAATCATAAAATTTACTCTTACTTTAATTTTGATTTTTCAATTATCATAAATTTCATTGTGTTACATCTCATTTTTATTTTACACATATATCGAGTGTGTCTGATATATTAGTAGATATTAAGTGAGAACCCCTTTGACTTTTGTTTTTTTTTGTGTGTATAAATTTTAAATAGTTAATATATACACAAACATTTATAAATATCCAATAAAAACCTCACTTTAAATTTAACCATTTCATTAGATTATAATTCATTTTGATTTTGCACACACATTGAGCGTGCCCAATATACTAATTTATATTAAATGACAATATTTCTTATCTTGTCGCTAATTGAATTTATTTAGTGACAATAATTTATATTTTGTCACAAAATCACTAGTGTATGTTAACAACAATTAATATTTAAATTGTCATTATTGCCAATTAGTCACACACTTATAGTGACAATTTTGTAACAAATTGTCAGTATTAATTTTATAACAAGATTCCATGTTCCTAAGTTGTCACCACAGGTGTATCACTAATTATATTGTTGACAATGTATACATTAAAATATCACTAATAGATATTATCACTACTAGAAAACTGTTTTTTGTGACCGAAACGGGTTAGTCACAAAATATATGGACTTGTGATTGATTTTGTGATTGATTGCCGGTAAAATGAGAGTAGTCTTTGTGACCACCGAATTGGTCACAAAAACAAACAGTCACAATATAAATTAAAAAGTATTTTTCAATTTGCTTACTCACTCTACTCATTTGAAGTATTAAAAAAATATTTATTAATGTTATTACAACTTTATGACTAAAAACTCGGTCCCTAATAGTTTATCTAATAACAAAATATTTGTGGCCGAAATATCGGTCACAAATGTATTTCATTGATCTTTGTGACCTATATATCGGTCACTTAATGTTTTACAAATACACTTTTGTGACTAAAATATCGGTCACTAATATTTCTGGACCATGAAATAGGTTTGTGACCAAAATTTCAGTTACAAACATTTCTAGAAGTGATATTTTGACATTTCGTTTTTTTTTTCACAATGTGCTTTAAAATCACAAGAAATGTTTTTGTGATCGAAATACCAATCACAAACTCCTATGATATCAAGAAGGATTTGTGACCAAAATGTCGGTCACAAAACCCTTGGATATTTAGATATACTGTGACCGAAATATTGGTCACCAAATCCTTTGATATCAAGAAAGATTTGTGACCCAACTGTCAGTCACGAATTGCATCATTTGATATCATAAAGGGTTTTGTGACCGCAATTTCGGTCACAAAATCCTTTGACATTAAAGGAATTTCCAAAGTCTTTCAATGATATAGGAGGAATGTTGTGATCGAAATTTCGGTCACAAAAAATCCTTTGATATGGTGAGGATTTTGACTGAAATTTCGGTCACAAAATCCATCCTTTGATATACCTTTGATATTTATATCACTGAAGGACTTTGAAAATTCCTTTGATATGGTGAAGGACTTGTGACTAAAATTTCGGTCACAAAATTCATCATTTGATTTGATATCATGAAGTATTTGTGACCGAAATTTTGGTAAATTGTATTTTTGTGATTGAAATTTCGGTCACCATTAATTTTTTTTTTTGTGACATAAAATTTCAATCATAAAAGTTGGTCACAAAAAATTGTGACCAAGGTTTTGTAACCAATTTTTTCGGTCACAGATTCAATCACAAAAAATAGATTTTTGTAGTACACTACAAGAAAAATGTTGTTTGTTGATGCAAAATTCTTTCTGAAAATTGTTGGCAAGCTGTTCAAATAGTGATTTCTGACAAAAAAGCGACGATGCAGCGACCAAACCATTTCGTCAGAAAAATCACCATCGAAAATATTTTCCGACGACTTACTTGTCGGTAAATCATCGGTAAGCTCTTTGCGGTATTGATAAATTTTGAGAAATTTTTGATGAAATATCGACCTTAATTTGGTGGAAAATATATTTTTAATAATTAAAATTACAAAATTTTCTTTCACTTTTCTGACGAATGGTGCGTCAGAACTATTTTATAAAAGCTACTTATATTCAAAAAATTTCGACGGAATGTTGACGACTCATTCTGACGAAAATTTTCTTGGTATATTAAATATAACCCCTTCGCCCCAAACGAGACTCGAACCCCGAATCTGCATTATGGCAATATGCACACAAGCAAATGCGTTTTTGCGAAAGCTGGGGTTTTGAACCTGCATCTCCAATATTGTTAAGGAGAATGTTACCGCTGAACCATTAGAATATTTTATTCGTCAATTCTTTTCTTTTTTACTTATTATATGATTTTGAAAATTATCTAATTTATTAATTTACTTTTATTAATTTATTAATCCTTAGTTTCATTGAATTTACAATTAAACTATCAAATTATCTACTTTAATTTAGTATAATTGATTAATTGAAACAGTTCTGCCGAAAACTTATTAGAAAAAACTAAATTAACTTTAATTTTTATAGTGCCATTGCAATAAAAAAAATTATAGCAAAACATGACAATAAACTAATTAAAAAAATTAAGAGTATCGTTACATAATAATAATAATAATAATAATAATAATAATAATAATAATAATAAATTATGTATATTTCCCTAGTTTAATTGTGTTAATTGATATTTCTCCAAATTTAATTGAATTAATAGGATATTTTTTCCAATTTAACTTAGTCAATTATAAGTTTTCTTTAATTATGTGTGCGTGTGTGTGTGTGTGTATAAACACAACTCTATATGTTCCTCAATTAAATATCAATAATTGTAAAAATAATTAATTACTATATATTAATCTCTATATACATATTATGCACAATGATTATATATGTTCTTATCTATTTTTTTATTGTAAGTAAAGAATAATTTTAATTTTTCTATGAATTTTTATGTTGAAAAATAAAATAATAATAATAATCAAATTAAAAAAATCAAAGTTCCGACAAAAGTTTCGTCAAAAAGGCATCGCAAACAAGATAAAGAGGTTTCGACAAATATAATCGTCTGTATTTCGTCGAAAAAGAACAAAATTAAAACAAATAAAAACTGTAATAATATTTTCGACAGTAATATTGTCAAAAATCTATCACAAAGTTTAAGAAAAATATATATAAAATATCAACATATTTTCGACAAAAAATAATCGTAGGTAATTAGTCGGTAAAAAAAGAAATATGAAAAATAAATTTTTGACAATTTTTGTCGTCGAAAAGGAGACGAAAAATGTTGAAAAAAAATAAACAGAAAAAAATTAATTTTTGATGGTTGTGTTTCGTAAAAAGATTGTTGAAAACTAGCGCGCTCTTGCTCCCGCCTTGGCCCGTGTGTGTGCTGACAGATTTTCGACGAAATATACATCGAAAAACTTTTCATCAAGTTTGTCGCTAATGCGACACTAAA
>CM047875.1:21806203-22076022 GCA_026212405.1 Petrea volubilis
GGTTCTTCTCAGGATTCAACCCAATGGGCATACTTGGACGGATGCTCTTGTTGAGCGAAACGAAGTTTTTCTCAGCCCTTTCTTTGTTCGAATGAGAATTTTGGCGGTCAGACAATGCCAACCATGAAGAAACAAAGGTGTTTGACTTAGACAATATCAATATTACCTCGGACTTCTTTGCAGATATTCCGAGTTCTTCATTGCCTATAGTTGACCTGACTTATACGTAAACTTACAAAAAGTTACCTATGTCCTTTTCTTCTCCTTCATTTTTTTTTTAACCCTTTTTTTTGTTTATTTATTTATTGCAGCTGGCAGAGCTTGAGGAAGGAGCCCTTGGCACTTGTGAATGAAGCATTGGCTCGGGGAATGAGGTTAATCCTTTTGATTTGCCTGAAGTAAACACTCCGCGCTTAATGAGAAACGACTTGCAAGCTATCTTCATAAATAAGGAGCGCGACGGACCTAAGAAGCAGATACGGGTGTCACCACCGCACTTGAGGTAGATAAGGTGTTTAATGAAGCCGATATCCTTAAGAAGCCTAAAGAACATTCCAGCCACCCTCTTGCCTAATCCAGCCCTGCAGTATCTGAATTTGCCCCCAATTTATTAAGAATGAAGCTGAGCGAGTCCTCCTTGAATTTTATTGAGAAAAGAATTTGCACAGAAGGTTATGAAGACTCCACTTGAGAAACTTCCCCATATAAGACCTACTGTACATAGCCTAGTCAATCAAGATGAAGGGACCACATGAATGACGTATCATCATTAGAGAGCCACCTGGATCAATTTTTCGAGGGTGCTTCCAAATATGCCAAAATTAAGCTAGCTTCTACTCAGAGAGAGACCAGGAGACGCATATGAGAAAATCCCTTTACTTGAACAACAATATCTTGATGAATCAGAGGCACAAAAACACAAAATGGCCAAGGAAGTAGACGACTTGAAGATTCAACTTCTGCAAATTACCAAGCAACTAAGAAGAGCTGAAGAAGCAAACTCGTGGATCTGGCAAAATGGGAAGAAGCACAAGTGCGTCCCTTCACAAAGCTGAAGAGGACTTATCCGGGATTGAAAAGATGTAGCTACGCGGCGAGAGACTATCTTGGAGCTCGAGAACACCCCCTTGCATGTCCACCAAAGAAGTCGAGGCTTTGAAGAGGATGGAGGCTCTACTTGAAGAGTCTCGCAAGGACTTGCCATCTCTTGACTTGTTTTCGTGAGCACTTAGACTTAGCTATGCATTTTTTTTTAATTGTTTTCTTTCATCCTGTAAATGAAATATTCAAAATGCAATAAAAGTCGGGTTCTCTTTTATTCTCATCACTGCAATCTATACGCCTCTTTTTCCTCTTTTTTTTTTGTTTTTTTTTTAGCCCATCATAAGCATTTAATGAGATATTATCAAACTGATGAAATAAATCATTAAATCACTTATAAACTTATCACCTTGGATTGACTAGGACATCATTAAGAACAAACAATATTTATTGAAAACATATGACTGAACTTGGAATAATTACCAAGCTGCCTACGTACCCTATCAAGGGATCAAGTCATTACGTAGTTCAATTGTTTATTTCTATTTTTTTTTTTGGTTTGGGGGGGGGGGGGGGGGCGTACACAGTTTATACTCATGCGGGCCAGGAGTATCCATTGCTTAGCCACCTTGGACAATGTGGAGTATTTTATATTTAACCACATGGAATACCGTCAGTAGAGTATGTTAGCAGTTTTAACCACATGCATTACCATTGGTGGGTACCGTGCCTAGTTTATACTCATGCGGGTCAGGAGTTTGATTGCAGTTTTAGGCTCGTGCGTCAGGAGCAATACGCGCTTTAGGGATAATATCTTTTCAAAATTGCCGTTGATGGGGCCAATACGCAAACCCGTCTTTATCACTAGCTGTAAGCACCACTTGTATACACACTCTTTGACTACGTGAGGACCATCCCACTTTGACATAAATTTATTTCCCATTCTCTGTGTGATGGTGATGGGTCGTCTTACTACCAGGACCAAGTCGCCTACTGTGAAATGTTCTTGGACGGACTTTTTTGTTGAACGCCCTTGTCATGCGAGCTTGGTAGTCATCAAGGTGTTGTTGTGCCTCAAGCCTTTTCTCATCTAATGCCTCTAACTCCTCAAGTCTGAGACGAGCATTGTCCTCAGCAGTGAGTCCTTCTTGAATGGCTATGCGGAGTGAAGGTATTGACTTTCAAGAGGGAGCACAACTTCAGTGCCATATACCAGAGAATAGGGAGTGGCCTGGGTGGCAGTTCGATGTGTTGTCCGGTATGCCCATAAAGCTTCCCCAACTTTCTCATGCCAATCTTTCTTCGATTTCGACACGACTTTCTTCAAAAGATTGCACAGAGTTTTGTTGAACGCTTCAGCCAAGCCATTTGCAGCAGCATTATACATGGAGGAATTGTGCTGCTTGAACCTAAACTGAAGACATAGCTTATCCATCAACTTATTGTAGAAAGGCTTCCCGTTGTCGGTGATAATGTACCGAGGCACTCCATACCTGAAGATTAAATTGCAACAGATGAACTCAACTACAGTTTCTTTCTTCACTTCTTTCAACGGGATCGCCTCAGCCCATTTAGAAAAGTAGTCTGTAGCAGCCAAAATATAAGCATGCCCGCCAGAAGACTTGGGAGTTATTAGCCCCACCACATCAAGACCCCATGCGTCAAATGGCCATGAAGCCACTGTAGGGTGTAGGGGTTCTGGAGGTTGGTGTATGAGGTTAGCATGCATCTGGCAAGCCTCACATCTCTTTGCGAAGTCCAAACAGTCTTTAACCATCGTGGGCCAATAATAGCCCATCCTTTTGATCCTAAAATGGAGCTTCGGACCTGATTGATGAGCTCCACATACTCCAGAATGTGCTTCGGTCATAGCTTCAACTGCTTCTTCATCACCTAAGCAGCGCTGGTAGTTGCCTTCAAATGATCGTCGATACAATATGTCTTTGTATATGATGAAGCGAGACGATCTCCGCCGTACCTCTGTTTTATGGCGCGGGTTCTGTGGCAGCTTTCCGTGCTTCAGGTACTCAATCAACGGTGTTCTCCAATCATCATCTTCACATACCGCGACTGACGTGGCCATCGATTCTTCGTGATTTGGCTCATCTAACGACGGCAACACCCATCTGTTACATACTGGCACGTTTGTTGTTTCCCGTTCTGACAGTGCCAAAGTAGTAGCTAGATTGGCTAATGCATCGGCCATTCTATTTTCTTTTCTTGGGATGTGACTTAGGGTAATGTTTTCAAATTTCTTCACCAAGCTTGAGGCTTGTCGGAAATAAGGAATGAGATCTTCCTTTTTGACTTCATATTCATTCAAAATCTGATTAATAATTAGTTTTGAATCACCATAGACCTCCAGATCAGTAATCTCCATTTCTACAACCATTTGGAGCCCAATTATCAACGCTTGGTATTCAGCCACATTATTGGAGCACAATTCGCCCAGCACAAATGAATATGTCAACACTAGTTTTTCTAGGGAGACGAAAACGACCCCTGCTCCAGCTCCATCGACTTTAGCTGCTCCATCGAAAAACATCATCCATGCCGGCAAGATTTCAACAAAGAGAGCGTCTTCGTCAGGAAGAGAGTCGGATAGTTCCCACTCTGCTGGAATTGGATGGTCTGCAAGGAAATTGGCGAGTGCCTGCCCTTTGACGGCCTTTTGTGGTACGTATATGATGTCATATTGGTTAAATATAACAGACCACCTAGCTAGTCTCCCTGAAAGTACCGGTTTTGACATCACAAATTTGACGGGATCAGCACGAGAGATGAGTCGAATGGGATATGCTTCAAAGTAATGTTTTAACTTTTTAATCGCATAAAACAAAGCCAAACATATCTTCTCAATTGGGGAGTATTTCATCTCATTCTCTGTCAACCGGCGGCTCAGGTAATACAAGGCCATTTCTTTTCCTCCTTCATTTTCTTGAGCCATCAGAGCACCAATCGAGCTTTCTTGAGCAGCAATATATAATATGAGCGGCTTTCCCAATGTCGGAGCTCCCAAGACTGGTGGGTTCGCCAAGTGCTTCTTTATACTTTCAAAAGCATTTTGGCATCCTTTATCCCATACAAACGGGGCATCTTTTTTCATCAAATGACTAAACGGTTGACATCGTCCAGCAAGATTTGACATCGTAGTTCCTTAAGATTTCTCGGCGCGGGCATTTTTTGAATTGCATCTATCTTGGCCGGATTAACTTCAATCCCGCGATGGCGTACTATAAAACCAAGAAATTTGCCCGAGGTGACGCCAAAAGCGCATTTGAGCGGGTTCATCTTCAAGCCGTATTTTCTTAGCTAATCGAAAACCACCCGGAGATCCGCTAGGTGATCACTTCTCCGTTTTGTTTTGACGACAAGATCATCCACATAACACTCCGCCTTGTCGTGAAGTATGTCGTCAAAAATATTTTGCATGGCACGTTGGTAGGTGGCACCTGCGTTCTTTAGTCCGAAGGGCATGACTTTATAACAGTAAATGCCCTTTGGGGTGCGAAATGCTGTGCATTCTTCATCTTCTGGCGCCATTCTGATCTGATTATAGCCCGATGATCCATCCATGAAAGACAACGCTTCATGTCCCGTGGTAGCATCAACCATAAGCTCGATGATAGGAAGCGGGAAGTCATCCTTTGGGCATGCCTTGTTCAGATCTCGGAAGTCAACGCATATACGTATTTGGCCGTTCTTCTTCTTGACAGGCACTATGCTGGAGATCCAAGTTGGGTATTTGACCTCTCTAATGAACCCAGCATCAATAAGCTTGTTAACCTCGACCTCGATAAGCGGGACTAGTTTCGGACGGAGTATCCGTTGTGATTGTTTCACCGGCCTTGCTCCGTGCTTTATCCCAAGGTGATGAACTGCAACCTTCGGGTCTAGTCCAGGCATTTCTTTGTATGTCCAAGCGAAAACGTCTCTATATTCAGCTAAGAGCTCGATATACTTGCCTTTTTCCTCGGAACTTAGAAGTGCGCTGACGAATATAGGTCGTGGCTCTTCTATCGTCCCTAGATTCATTTCTTCCAACTCATCCACAGTTGCTTGTCCACCATCTTCCAGCTGTGGAGGGGCTTCCTGGATGTCATCTTCGGAAACCTCAGAGGCCGAATCCTCATCAATTGAGATATGGTTGCATGTTTGCACTTCTTTGGTCATATCCTCATCGTCAGATTGCACACTTGGGGCATAGTCGTTAGAGACTCTGGACATCTTGTATGCAACGGCCCATCTCAATGTTCCATTTATGTTCATGACTGGGCATAGTTCCAGCTTCCAACCCAAGTTACCTGGTGCTTGCACGAAACCAGCACTGATCAACTTCTTCAACTCCCTTATAGCTTGACGGGGAGCCTTTGCCTCTGGCTCATCCATAAAACTTGCATAACAAGAGTTGACGATGACCTCTACTTCATTACCGCCTTGAGTATCTCTAATTAATGGACAAGAACGATCAATGGTACGTTGCTTTATACTCACTGTCCCATTCGTAGAAATGAGCAATAATGAAGATTTACTTTCGCGTGTTTGAGACAAATGAATAATTCGATCTTCTTTTTCTGTCTCGGTATTCTCATGGCTTTGCTCCACTTGATGCTGCAGACTGCCATTTCCAAGCCGGTCAAAAATCGAAGGACGACTGTTGCCAATCCTGTCATGTATAGATGATTTTTGTTTGGCAGAACCAAGTCTTTTGAACACAGAAGTATGAGTATTTGGAGTGCCTAGACAATCAAATACTGATATGCGTTGACCATCTCTTCTCCTTCCTTTCCTGCTTTCATCTTTTGTTGCTGCAATGTGTTGGACATTGGCATACTTATCTTTCTTGGAAACTCGTATCCTTACTGGTTCTTCTGGCGTATATCCCAAACCGGTTCTTGGTTGATCAACACGAAACCCTGGTTTTCTGAGTTTATGTTGTGCCTTGCTGAGTCCATGGATCCTCTTGCCAGTCAACTCAGGCTTCAAACTTCCCAACTTGGATGGGTTTGAGAAATCATAACTAGATTTCTGCAACAGTGTATAAGCGTTAGGATTAAATGTTCCCTGGAGATTTTCTTGCGAACTTCTTATAGAAGAAGAAGACGGCGTCGGGTTTAATCTAGTAATCGGCAAAGTCAGTTCAGACTTCAAAATTTGGCAGTCCATGGGCTCGTTTGCGCTTTCTTTTTCTTTGTCAGTTATTTGAGGGCATGGTGCGAGTGTCCCTTCCCCGTGACTTGATTCCTCTATTTCAGTAGGATGACCCATCAGGATCTTTATAGGCATCACCTCATCTATTGAGTCGAGTTCTATGTATAGTTTTGCATCAGCGAAGTGTGACTCAGCATCTGTAAATGGCTTCACGTCTGCATCTACCTTCAAGATTTCCCCATTTCTTACATACTTGAAGCATTGATGAAGGGTGGATGGCACAACACCATTTTCGTGAATTCATGGACGCCCTAAAAGCAAACGGTAGGAGATTTTTGCATCAATCACATGAAACAATGTACTCGCCTTTAATTCTCCTATCGTAAGGTCCAGGCGAATCATGCCGATGGCTCGTTGCCCCCCTTGGTTGAACCCCTAAATTGTCAAACGGCTTCGAGCTAGCTCTTCAATTGATATTCCCAGGTCTCTCATGGTGGATTTCGACATGATATTCACGGCAGAACCTCCATCGACTAGTATGCGATTGACTTTTTGCTCTTGCATAAAACCCGAGACGAAAAGTGGTCTGTTATGGGGCTTTGATCCCAACAATAAGTCTTCGTCTGTAAAGGCAACAACAATATTGGTGGCGTAGCAAGAAGCATAACTTTCCTCTTTTTCCTCTTTGCAGGATGTAGTGTGTGCTGTTTGGACCTCTGACTGGAGCATTTTCTCAGGAAAGAAGTCACCCAAAGTGATAGGACGACGTCTCCAGCTTCTCGGTGCTTTCTTCCCTTTAGTTCGTGAAACTTTTGAGTTTCTCCTGGGCCGTGCACCTTTATTCTTGGCTTGGTTCAATTTCTTCGTCGGCACGGGATGAAACTGATCCATATGTTGCTTTTGCCTTTGACGGCGAATTACAAGGATCCACTCGCCCTCGTTCTCAGTTTCAGAGGCTGAATCTACATCCTTTTCAACCTTTGTATCCTTGATGAACATTTTTTTGATGAAGTTTGGATCTAACCTTCCAAATTGGATCATGGTTGATGCCCCCAGGAGTTTTGACGATAGACTCATATCATGCTTGTGTTGGGGTGCACTCTCAGTGTTGGCAGTTGTTGTCACACTCGTAGTATTTGCATCTGCAGCGTCCTCACTATCAAGGATTATCTTCCCGTCTCTTGCTAGTGCCATGATTTTGTCTTTTATCACGAAACATTTCTCTATCGGATGACTGACGACCCGATGGTACTTGCAGTATTTTGGGTCATTCACCCTTCCACTCTCTTCTGGTCATTTTGGCTCCGGTAGCTGAATCAGTTTTCTCGCCAGTAGTTCATCAAGAATGTGGGAGACGTCGGAGTCCGGGAACGGGTATTCTTTCTCTTGTCTTTCTTCCAGAGAAGGTCGACGCCTTTCATTCGGGACGTGCTGATTTCCAAACTTCGGTCCATTCTTTTTATCATTGCTTGGGATTTTGATTGGAGTTGCCCTGACAGCCATCGATTCCTTGGTGGAGGCCTTAAAATGTTTCTCAGTTTTCTTTACATCTTTTCTTTCTTTCTTCTGATCTCCAGCAGGGAAGTTGGCTCCATGATTGGCGATGCTAAGCTCCATGTCATGGGCGTGAGTAGCCAGCTCTTCGAAGTTACGAGGCTTGATTCCCTGGAGAATGTAGAGAAGCCCCCAGTGCATCCCTTGGATACACATCCCCACTGTAGAAATTTCAAAAAGCTTATCCTTGCAATTTAAGCTCAACGCACGCCACCTGTTGATGTAGTCCACCACCGGCTCATCCTTCCATTGCCTTGTATTGGTGAGCTCAATCATGCTTACAGTACGACGTGTGCTGTAAAAGCGGTTCAGGAATTCCCTCTCCATTTGGTCCCAGCTGTTAACAGACTCAGGCTCAAGATCAACATACCAATCAAAAGCATTTCCTTTCAGCGAACGCACAAACTGCTTTACCAAGTGGTCGCCATAGGTTCCCGCATTGTTGCATGTTTCCACAAAATGCGTGATATGTTGCTTCAGGTTGCCCTTTCCATCGAATTGCTGAAACTTCGGAGGTTGGTAGCCTATCGGCATCCTCAGTGAGTCGATGCGTCTGGTGTAGGGCTTCGAGTACATCGGATAATGTTGTGCTGGGGCACCATACTGAGCTTTTATGGTGTTGGCAATCATATCTTGCAATTGCTGCACCGACAGTGTGGCGATAGAGGTGGTTGATTGCTCAACCCTTGGCATGTGCTCGTATTTTTGATGTGTTTCTTGAGTTTGCCCTTCATTTGTGGCTTGAACTTGAGGATTCTGATGCCGGTGACTAGGCTCCCCAACATTTGAACGCTCCAATCTGCCCACAAGTTGAGCGATTTGAAAATCCTTATCCTCAATCGTCCTTTGCAGGTTTGCTATAGCCTAAGCCATCTGAGCCAATTGCTCGTCCACCGCGGTTGTCTCGGCGAAGTGGAGTGCTTTGCCAGCAGAAGCCGTCGGGCTCGGAGGGTTTGGAATTAAATATAGGAAATTTCAAAATATAAAATAGGAAATTTAATTAATATTTAATATTTTAATTTACACTTGTTAATTTTTTAATTTGACGAAATTTAATCGCCAACAAGGATAATATCCATTTTATACGATTACGAATAATATACCCTATAACCAGATGTGGATGTAAACGGTAAATAAATTTTTGATTATCCGTTTACAGCCCTAATAGTTCATATTAGAAAGAATTTTAAAAGTTCACAATCTCATATTAGTATGGGAAGGAGGCTATTCATAAAGCTTAAATTGGACGTAGGAATTTGGACTCTTTAGGAATACCATTAGTTTAAGAAAGGAAAATCCCAAAATGCTAGTACGTTTGATACAAGACCCGTGCACAAGGCTTTGGGCCCGTTTTTCGGCGCGCCTTACCAGGCCTAAGGCTTTTGTTCAGTCCAATTGTGTATATGTTTATTTATTTAATCAAATATCATCATTTTACTTAAATTAAAATGACATAAAAATTTTGATGTTTCAATAAAATTGTATATTTGTTACAAAGATTTATATACAATTGAATCGTCTCAGAAATATCAAAGAAAAAAATTTCTAAAAAAACCCTTAAAACATTTTTTTTTTAATCCCAGACCCATGAAGTTAATTTTCAATCCTAAAAGCCGTTCCACAAATCATTCATTCTACAAAGCTCAATAGTTGATTTCTATACTAAACCACCTTGACTCTTTAATTAAAAACCTAATAATTTTTTTTTTCATGAGAATGTTTACTTCAAATTCATTAAAATGATTTTTATCAACACTATTTTGATAAATTACTTTTAGTAAACACATTTTTTTAATTTTAAGATGTATAAATTATAATTAATATAATTTAATTTTTTAAAAAGTAAATAAACTAAACGAAAGGATTTAAATATTTGAAAACTAATTTTGATAAATAAAAAAAAAAGTTTGTCTGTATGTAAAAAAAGGTTATTCCTCTAATTTTTAATTTGTATCTATCACTTTCTCTAATCTCTCCACTTTCCTTACTTGAACATTTATTTTAATTTTTATTTATTCTTTTAATCATGTAATTTGTATTTATTTTAAATTATTTTTTTGCCTTATTTTAAAAAATTTGATCCGGGGCACCTCCATTCACGTTTATGGAACTGAATTTGAATTTATTTGCCGCCACACCTGCCAATCATGGGAGGAAGGAGGCCTTGGAAATAGGTATGTTCCCAGCCCAAAACCATATGTTGAACTATATATATATCTATATAATATGCAGTATAAGGTAGAGTGATATTAGTCTCAAAATATGTTGTAACAATAATTATATCATGTGACAATACCACTGCTAAAAAAAGATCTACTTTGACACATTTTTTGTGACACTTTTTACAGCGTCATATTTGTGCAACTATTCTGACATTTTATAAAAAGTATCTCAAAAATCATACCCTATTTTTTTTTTTTTTGAAAGAAAACATCATTTTATAAATCAACCAATAGACTAGGCTTCAGCCTCAATTACTTGATTGATAAATTCCGGAATGACATTAGCCTCATTCTCACCAAAGAATGAATGACGAGCCAATCGGTGAACAACAATGTTTCCCAATCTCCGGACAAAAGAAAACTTAATGGAAGCAAAATCCTTACCCACATGCTTGATATACTCGACTAAGTTACCTATAGGTGATAAGCCCTCGGCTGAATTATTTAGTGCCTGGATAAGTACGCTGGAATCCTTCCCAAGGCGCAGATTTTGCCATGTGCACTGCCTCCTTAGCCGCCGAACCTTTAGCGAAGAGAGTCGAGATAGGCATGAGGTATCGTTTTGAAGACCATGCGATAGATACATTTACCTTGCCAATCTCGAGCCTCCACTCCAGCTCCTATTGATTCGTTGTTCCCACCAAACGTTGGCCCATCGAAATTCAATTTGATAACTCCTTGGGGTGGCTTGGTCCAGACCCCTGTATCCACTGTAGAGACACCCCCTGTAAGCCTACCCCATTTGGGATTTGCCTCCTAGAAAGCCAAAAGTTGGGATCGGGCTGGTGTGAGTACTTCCAAAGGAGAAAAACATTGATTCTCCATCTTTGTTCTATTACAGTTGAACCAAAGGTTTTGCAGAATCATAAGAAAAAGTGCAAAGACACTCGATTCCACAAAAGCATGTACCGACCTATGCCACGATTCAGCATTGATACTCTATTGGCTAGTCACTGCCCACGGGATAAGTGAAAGAGGGCAGAGTAGTAGCGCATGACTCGAATCTTCCTCCTCTGCACTACAAACTGGACACCCCTCTTTAACCAAAATGCGCCGGCGACTGAGATTATCAATCGTTCGAATAGCCTCACGACATAGCCACCAAGCCATAAATCCCCACTCCCCCAAAATAAAAAATTTGACTTTTATATAATTTATATAATAAAATTTTCATTTTCTCTACGCTATTTTATTTTTGTTGATTTATTTTTATCCAATCTCATTTACCATAATAATTAAATTCTCTTTCTTTCTCTATTCTCCCGTTCTCTTTCTCTCTCTTCAAATTAAAATATCAAAAATTCTATTAGATTTTACTTCTCTATTTTATTCCAATTTAAACACGAAAATACCTATTAGAATATTTTTTCTCTCACAAACCCTCTGGTATTCAACTTTTTCTTCAAAAGCAATGTACAACAAGATATATTGTCTACTAATTTTGGACTCTATACATTTATTTATTTCTTTTTTTTTGTAATTGATTTTCATGTAGACATTGAATCTTAGAATTGTTGATATGAATCTTGATAGTTGTTCGCAATTAAATTTAATGAATCTTGATATTTATTTGTTGGACTATTGAACTTGAATGAATTTTACTAATTTGAGACTTCATATTTCATTGGGAGTGATTTAAGGTATGTGATGACAGAGATTTTTTTTTTGTTTTAATTGTGAGAGAAAGAGAGAGAATCTATTTTAATACTTTTTGGGTTTTAATTATATATCATTATGTGGATTGATATAAATTTTGTTGAGTATTGATAAAAATTCTTTGTTAAGTATGTTTTTAAAAGCAATTCATTATCCATTATGTTTGCTTCTTTTGAAACATAGAATAACTTGCTATTTTTTTTTTCAATATCATTTTTTGTATATTGTTTTGATTGTAACACTTATAATTGGTCGTATAAGCATAAATATGGCAACTTTTGTTATTTTATATGTTAATATTATATATAACACATTTTAATAATTAATGATATCGAAAAAATTTTGCCCCCCCCCCCCCCGATCAAATTATTGACTCCGTTCCTATTGAAGGATCATGTGATTAGCACATGTATGTCCAAATTAATTTGTTTATTACTCATAATTAATTTGAGTATTTTGCTTTTCAAAATTTTGTATTTTGGTAATTTACATGAGGTCGTTTGTATGTCCAAATTATGTATACAATGAAAATATCATTATTTTAAGAATAATGCACTTTGATCAAATGTACTTAATTATTTAATACGACTTGTAGTAAAATTAAACTATGTAAAACATATTTTATTTTACTTACTTATTACTCTTTTATGATGCGTATTTATAGGTACTAGTAATATTAGCATACTCGACACGTGTGCTTAATAAAAAATAATATAATTTAATGACATGCTAAATTTTGGTAGTATCTATACTATTAAAATATTTATTTGTTTTTAACAGATTTATAAAAGTAGTACAATCATAGTATTAACAAAAAAATAAAAGGAATGATAAAATAATTCAAAATGAAAAAAATGATATTGAAGAATATTGAGATATAAAAACGAATGCAGGAGGAGAGAACGGGGGGAGAGAAAGAATGAAAGAAACAAAGAAGAAAGTGGAAGAAGAGAGACGAGTTGGAAAATAAAAAATAAAAAAAAATTGACAAACCAAAAACTTGTCATCCCAAAATTAGTAATTAAGGAGTCTCCCTCTTTATATGATAATATACATAATTTTACTTTATAAATAGACATTTGTACATTCAAGAATTATTCTACGTAATTGAAATATAATGTCCTAAGAATAATAATAAAAATAAAAACACTTAGGATACCATGTTCTCTTAAGAATGAATCTTTTGTAATAGTGTGTCATTTTAATAAAATATTTTTTGTTACGATCAATGAGATCTGAAAAAGAGAATTTGCAATTTTTGTTCCACTACTAGCAAAATTACTTTTAGCCACGAATTTGACAAAATTTGCCCAAATTTCGCATAATTTATATTAGTTAAGTACAGAAAAAACTAATTCTTTAACAAAAAACTAAAATGGAATAGTGGTTTGATATTCTAATCTCAACCAGGAGGTCAAAAGTTTAAATCACATCAGGAAAAAAAAAATTATCCGTGGCTAATAGCCATAGTCAAGCCGTGGCTAACAACTAGCCATGGCCAAGCTGTGGTTAATCGTACAAGTCCGTGGCTAGTAGGCACAATCAAGCCGTGACTAATTTAACACTGAAATGTTGTAAATTATCAATAACATCACACGTTATTGAATTATAGATAAAAATATAGAATAAGTTATGCCAATTGATCAATTATAAACTTTTAAAATCAGATAATTAACTTGTATATATATACAAGTGATCATAATACATATATACACATATATACAGTGAACACCAATTGTGATATTATAATAAAGTGATAAAGTCTAAACAAATAATTATGATGCTTAAATTCTGATTTAACTCAATAGAATATTCAAATATTGTCAAATAATTGGAATGATCATTGGTTGTTCGAATTGATATTCAACACACAAACGTATCATGGTTCAATTATATAACAATTTAAAATATATATTTAAGTAATAATAGTAAATTAAATGAGGGTTATTATTTGTTATATGTAAAACAATACTTATGAAAATAAATTACACATTTGTATTCAAAGAACACGTTAAAACGAGAATGAATAAAAATGAATAATTAAACAATAGAATAGCATAATTATTGACCTATGGTTAATGAAAACAAAAATTGCAAAAACCAATGTAACTTCAAAAAACTGAAGCTTATACCTATGATTAATGAAAACGAAAATTGCAAAAACTAATGTAAGCATTAGAAAACCGAACTTTATTGGAGACACCTCCAAATGGAGTTAATTCAAACAAACTATTGCTAGATAGAAACCGTTAGTTTCAACGGGCCTTTCCCACTCGTGACATTAAATGTCGTCTGCATAGGACCAGGACTCATAGCATGAGAACATGTAAGAGAATACTCTCCAAGAAACACGTTATGCTCAAAAACTCCATCGTCATCGGTAACCTCAATGTTATTTTTAGTTTTCTACTCTTTGGTCAGCTTATCAACAACATCCCCTATTGGCGAGTTGTTGAAATCATAGTCTACCAGGCACATTTGCATGTAGTCTTTAGGCAATACATTGTAATTAGTGTCTGTCAAGCATCTTTCGCTGCAAATTGTGGGCTTCCACCTTGCCCACACTATGATGCCTTCCACTCCGGGATGTGAGAATGCCTCCCTAATAAAGTCTTCCAAATCGGCAGCCTATTTACAAAGGAAAACACGGAGTAAATATCGTAGAGTCTTCCTATGTAATTTGAGTCAGAAGTAATATCATTTAAAATTACGCGTGCTTTTATAATTTGTTCCTCGACCATGTACTTTACGATAATTAACCATTCGAATTAAATATTATTAAAACGACGCCACATATTACTTCATTCTATTGTAGAGATTGAAGATGGAGTAGAGGTTCAATCTGCGGACACCGTCAACTTCGATATAATCTTGAGTTATTAGCACTAAGAGAAGGTTCAATGTTAGTCATACCTTCTTTTATGCACATACTCCTTGGAGATGATTAATAGAGGATTGTTTGGATAAAATGTAGTTTTCCAAATAAGTGGGGGATTGTTGATATACACCTTGTAGTATAAGGGGATATTTGAAAGGTATATAAGTTGTTTGCAAAACTAACGTCTTTTGTCCCATATTGAATTTATTATGTAATATTTATTGCTTTATAAGCATAAATGTGATTACTAATACTAAATTGTGGAACTTAAGAGTAGACTCGAGAGAGGTCACATGCGGTGCGGTGCACCGCACCACCCGCGCGCGCGCCGGGGCCGGGGCTGCGTTCGCGTAGCTTAGTTGCATTGGTGCTTTAGGCGCACTTCGCACGTACGCATCGTCGCAAGGAGCCAAGAGCATATATTTTGCTCGGGACTTGACCCAAGTTGCAAATAATAAAATAATATATTTTAATTTGAATTGATTTGTTGGCTGATAATGGACAGTTTTAATCCTTGAAACTGTTGAAGTTGCAAACGTTTTATGTTTAGTGGGTATAAATGCTCAGACCACTTACCTGAAACTGCTGAAGGTTACAAAACGAAAAGTCAAGCCTTCAATGTCTTATTAGTATAAATATGCTCCATATGCTCTATTTAGATATCAAAAATAAGAACAATCACTTTTGTTTTCAGTGAATTGTTATTGCTGAAACCATTTTCTCGTAGAGGCTTGACATATATCCTGGAGGTATATTGCCTGTAATCTCTAGCAAACCATTTGTGGTAGGGGCAATAGAAATCCTTAGGACAGGGATCACCCGTGTCATCCTTCTGCTTCACCTACATATTTTCTAACAAAACATGTAGTATAATTTGGTTAGTCCAATGCCATGTGATGAATACCGATTAGTCATGTGATGAGATCCTAACATGCTATATCTGATGACATGCAAAAATTATATAGCTTTGATAGAGTCATGAACAACAAGAAAAATTATTAAAAAGTCTTGAAAAAATTACTTTGGGAGAAGTTCATGAAATTATACATTACCTGAGCTGGCCCCCTTCTGGTATCTAACTCCGCGAGCTAAATGGGCATTTTGGTCTCCCCAAGAACATCCAACACAGCTTGCATATGAGATATATTACCCCAGGAACATCCAACACAGCTTGCATATGAGATATATTAGGTTGTCGCAACAAATGAGCCTGTAACCCAATCCTCACCACATGTCCTCATTCCCAAGAAATGATCTAATCTCCCCAATTTTCTCCACACTTTGACAGGATAACTTCCATATCCGACGGGATTTCTAGTATATTAAACTCATTCAAAAATAGGGGAGTTTGAGGATCCAGGTCCCATACAATTTGGTAAAACATCGCAGTAGCAATCGTAGAAAAAGTAGTGCATATTCTCACTCAAAACATCGCAGTAGCATTTGTCCGAATGATGACAAAAACTAATGTTTTAGTTGTCATCATTGTCAACTAGTGACACTTCTATAATGACAACTTGGTGACATAAAAAATTCTACTATGATTTTGTAACAAAATTTTATTGTCATTAGTTGTCGCCATAAATGTGTCATTAACTATCAATGTTGTTATCTTAGGCACTGTATTGTCACTATTAACATTATGCAAATTATTCTTATGACAAAATAAATTCTCCTATCAATAAATGCATATTAATTAGTGATATCTTTTTTATTATCACTTATTTATTGTCATTGATTTACTCATATTTCTGGTAGTGATGTGTGTTTTAATGTGAATTTATGCTTGGATTTGTGTGTAGATCTCTATGTGTGCAATTTTTGCATGTGATTTGTGGATCTGTGAGGGGGGAAATTAAAGAAGGTTTAGGATGGGGGTGCGTTGTAGAAGAAGATGGAGGTGTTTTTTTTCCCCTCCTTTTTCTTTTATGTTTTTTCTGATAATTAATTTACTCTATATTTTGTTAATTTAGTCATAATCTATATTTTCTTTTATTTTGGATGGCAGCCATGTTGAATTTTTATTGGATCCATGTAGGTGCCACATTGGATCCAAATAGGTGCTAGACAAGGACCAAATTTGAAAATTTCCCAAATTGAAGGGTCATGTGATTCACACATGTCAATCTTCGCCTAAAATACCAATTTCCAATGAAAATCAAACTAAAATTACCAATATTTGTCAATTAAAGGACGAAATCAAAAAATGCATATCAAAAGGATCAAAGTGTGAAAATTGTCATTTTTATTTTTTTTTCCTTTCCCCAACTTTTTTCTATGACTCTCTCTCGTCTTTTCTCTCTACAGTCTTATTACTTTGTCTCCCTTCTTTCTTCTCCCCGCCCCCCTCCTCCCTATCCTTTTATTCTCCCACTATTTTTCAATATCATTTTTTTTTATTTCTTTGTAGTTGCTTAGTTTGTTATTTTAAATTATTTAATTTTTACTTACACTGGTTTCATAAACCTATTAAAAATATTTAAAATTATTTTGATTGTGATGCCCCCTAAAAACTCAATTCATTGGGCCCAAATACTATAAAAAGGCCCAAAGACAAATGCCCAGAAGAAACACCTCATAAATAGCATCAAATCTTCAACTCAGACCCAAGATTCGTCCAAGCCAGGCCTACTACTAGCAAGTTGGACCAAGTCCACAATCTTCACCAAACCAAGTTCATATGGACAACATCTCATGTCTTTATCCCTTCAACCATCAAACTAGATTCCTGATAATCTTAATATCTCAACAACCCTACAAAAGTGGAAACAACCCACAACCATTTTCTTAGGATCCTTTCTATCCCAAAAGAGCAGCGTCTGGGATTTTCCATGTTAAATTTTATTTTCGGATTGATGCAAAAATATGTGATGTAAGATGTTTAAGAAATTTTTGTATTAAAAAGTGAGATATTATAATTTTTGTAAGATGTATAATTTGATATTGCTATTTGATTATAATTTGTGAAAATGACAATTTGATTATAATTTGTGAAAATGTATTATAGTTTTTGTAAGATGGTAAGCAATTATAAAGTTAGATTTATCAAAAATTGGTGGCGTGAAAAAAAAATAAGAGTTGCTATTCATTAAAAATCGCCACAGGTGGTGGCGATTTGTAATGAACAGTATTTCAAGCAATTTTAAAGAAAAAGAGAAAAAATAAGCAAAATCACCTCGCATTGGTTCGACGGACCTTCGTCGAGGTACATCGAAGTTCCAATAAAATTTGTTCTTTCATGCTGGAACTCATCGATGTTAAATGTTGGCTGCCCGGACCCGTCAACCTCTGCTGGAAGCTCATTCAGGTTGAAATTTCGAAGGCCTTCCGTCACAAGTAGCATATAATTCTACCTGGGATGTTCCCACTGCATCTCAATTGTAGCAGTATAAACAACTGCTTCTGTTTCAACAAACAGTCGCAAAATTTAAAGTTTCGACTGTGAGTTGGTAAAGAAAGACAGACTCGAATCATCAATGATTGCCAAAATATTTTCCATAGGAGGGTCTCTGCAAATCTCCATTGTAGCAGTATAAACAATTGCTTCTGTTTCAACAAACAGTCGCAAAATTTAAAGTTTCGACCGTGGGTTGGTAAAGAAAGACAGACTCGAATCATCAATGATTGCCAAAATATTTTTCATAGGAGGGTCTCTACAAATAAAGTACGCACCTAATATTTTTAAAATAAAACTATTTCAGTCAACATTAATTGTGTTGTAGATTATGTTCACAACATTGGTAAATCTTGACGATCGACTAATCCAATTTACTCCAATCGGAGGACGATTATACGATATGGAGTAATTTGAATGATTCATTTAACCTTCATAATGTATAGCAATACCGATATATTCCATCCTAATTACAACAAATCAAAAAAAAAAAGAAATATAACAAAACCTGAAATATTGAAAGGGACGGAGAGAGAGAGAGAGAGGGAAAAAGAAGAGATCAATATTTAGAGTGGAATTGAGAATGAACGACACAGACAAATAGAGAAGTGTTGTGATGGATGAAATTTTTTTCGCACATCAGCGATTTATAAGTGAACAATGGGCTGGGGAGGGGAAGTATCTGTTGTGAAAATCGCCAACTACGTCGGCGAATTTCACAACGGAAAAACAAAAATCGCCAACGATCCTGGCGAGTTAAAAAAATATATATATATTTTTAAAACTCGCCATCCTTAAGGGCAAATTATCAGAATTTTTATTTTTTTTTAATTTGGAACTCGCCCACATTGCTGGCGAGTTCAAAATTTTTTTTATTAAACTCGCCATCTGCTATGGCGATTTTATCATTTTTCTTTTTTTTTCCGGTTATTAGACTCGCCAACAACTTTGGCCAATTATAATATTTTATTATTATAAATTTTATTACCGGAATTATATTAAAATTAGTTTACTATTATGAATTTTTTTATTAAACTCACTGTCTGCTATGGCGATTTTTTGATTTTTCTTTTTTTTTTCTTCTTTAAAACTCGCCAACAATGTTGGCGAGTTATACTATTTTATTATTATAAATTTTATTCCCGAAGTTACATTAAAATCAATTTACTTTTTATTAATTTTTTATTAAACCCGCCGTCTGCTGTGGCGAGTTTAATTAAAGTCGCCCTCATACGTTGCGAGTTAGGTTAGATTTTGCGTCAAAAATTTTTTAGGGTCATAATATGAAATCAGATACTTTTTTGAGTCAATTTGACAATAACGCCGTAGTTGCGGCTTTCATCAAATGTTCATTCCACAAGAAGATTGCAATTTAAGTTAGAGATATCGAATCAGATCGCTCAGAGATGGCCTTCAATAACAAATTTTATCGAGGGGTAGGGTGTCTATTTGTATGTGGTTGGACTGCTTATATACAATCCTTGGTCACCCCCCCCCCCCCCCCGCCCCCACCCCTCAGGTTGTATGCTGAGCAACCGAACCTATACTTGACATATTTGGTTTGTTGGTTGGTTGAAGAGCTTGAGGGATAATCCAACCCCACACTCGTATACATAGAAGCGCGGTATGCTTGTGAACTTGGCCCCAAAATTACGCTAAGTGGCAGTTTCAAAACATGCCACATCAACCTTTATAAAATCATAAATATCTTATTTTAAAAGTTTATAAACTCATCCTATAAGTTTTGTCAAACACTACATGACATCTTATAAATTTTTGAAATATTAGTAAGATGCTTTGATAAACTCATTAATTCGCTCAAACGCCTTCTTAAATGATAAACCCCAACACTCTCAAGTCTCAACTGACTTGGTCTAAATTAAAATTTAAAAGTCGACCTTAATCAATGCACTCTTAAACTATGTTGTAAAAATAAGATGAAGCCAGATGGTTTCTGTGGCAGTTGACAAAGGTGAAGCGTGTTTTTGCCTTTTGTGATTCTATATTTATGTTGTGGGGTATTTAGTGTCATAGTAGGGACTTGTAAAAGAAAAATAAAATGCACCAAGTGGCCCTAAAGTATTTCTTACTTTTAAATGGGCTATGCTTTGCTATTTGGGTTTAGTAATTTATTACTCGTGTCATGGTTGTGAAACTTATTGGTTTGTCGAGATTTTGGTTATTATTACCTATACTATTATATAAAAGGAGATGATCATTAAATAACTATCTTGATTTGTTAGCGACTTTAGTCTGTCAATCCCTTTTCTATTATCTCTGTCTCATATTTTCTCGCTCATCCAATTCAATGTTCCTTTTTCTATTTCATTTTACTTTCTCAATATATTCTCTTTCTTTTCGCTCATATCACACTATTTAATATTGTTTAATTCTCCTATTCAATTATTTTTCTAATCATATAATTTTGTTTTATTTTAAATAAATTACTTTACTTTTCACTTATTATAAATTTAATAAATACTAAAAATTCATATACAAAATTCAAAATACATAATTAAATGAGATTTTTTTTACTTTGCACACGCATCGAGTGTGCACAAATAACTAGTTATTATTAGGGAGAATTATGTTTATCTTCCCTTAAGTATACCCTATTTACAAAAAAACACCCTGGCCTATTGAAAATTACAATTACCCCCCTGAATTGAGGGGTTCGATGTTATATCTGTGAAAAGTCAATTTTACCCCTAAGTAATTTAAGCCAAAAAAAAAACTCAAATGAAAACCCCACCCCAAAATACCCTTTCTTTATCATTTTTACATTTTTTTCTCACTTTTTTCTTTTATTTTATATTTTCTTTTTCTCCTTAACTTTTTTTTCCATATCAAATCTTCTCTCCCCCCCCAGACCGAATGATTGGAAGTTCAATTTTTTTTTTTACTAGTGGTAGGGGTAATTACAGTGGTAGGTGTAATTTGTAATTACCCCCTCAATTCAGGGGGTAATTTTAATTTTTCATGGATTGGGGTATTTTTTTGTAAATATGGTATACCTCAGGGAAAGTGAACGTAATTCGCCCTTATTATTGTTTACCCTATTAGAAAGTGAAAATAAAAGTGTAAAAAATCAAGGGGGAATTACTGAAATTTAATGATACATGTATATATGAAATAATTTTAGAGTCAGGCACTGCATGTGCACCCCTTGAATTGTATATGGCTCCGCCATTGAAGAAATCCACAAACGGAGTTGGTTGATTTATGAGCGTGTCCTATAATAATTTCCCGCCGAAGAAGTAGAAATAGCATCTTCCTCTACCACAGTATAATTGCTGCTGGGAAATGTTGTTGGATTATGCCAATATATCTTTGTATAGTCACACTCACTTGCAAGCCATATTCCTCCATCAATCTTTCCAATTATTTTGCTTGGATCTATGATTTCGATCTCAAAAAATGTTAAAGAATGCCCGGTGGACGTGCGCTTGGATCACACACACACACACACACACACACACACACACATATATAATAAAGAAAGAAAATCATTGTTAAAATGTGCACCAGCTTCATTCTTTTTTGTCGTGATAATATACAATTTATTTTATTCAAATTATTGCCACAATGTACGATTTAAACCGTAGCCACCACGTAAAAAACAACTTGTAATGGGCTGGTCAAATATACTAGGTACTCATTTAAATTTCAATTTTTTTTTTCAATTCACTAAATAGAAATAATTATATCAAAGTTTTAAACGCTATAATACATCAATATATTAAATGTAAATTGTTGTGAAATATGTCTATGGAGTAAGAATCATTTATCCGACAGCAACTCATAAAAGCTGGAAAAATACCACACGCTCCCATTAATTGTTGTTTCCTTGGAATGTGGCCTTTCTGGACTCGCGTTATGCTCTTTCTAGTACTATACTAAATTTATTTTTTACTCTTCTTTCATAAAAATTACTTTATTTTTCCCAGAAATATCCTTATACTCCATAAGAAATTTGTTCAAATTACAGAGAGAGTGAGAGAGAATTTGGGAAATTTCTGTATATTCATCCTCAAGAGAAATAAGTGCAGTCTTGTTATATATAAGTACAGAAGAATTGGCTTCTTGACTAAGCTATGTAAAAGCGTGAAAGTAAAAAATATCTTCTACCTAACCAACATGGTCAATTGACTAATTAGTCACTTGACCCACTAATTCAGCTGGAAAAATAAGTAAGAATATTCTACAGCCCCCCCTCAAGTTGGAGGGTGGTGAAAATCCACAAGCCCCAACTTGGACAAGATGGAAGAGAAGAATGGAAAACCCAAAAACTTGGTGAAAATGTCCGCCAACTGGGAGGAGGAAGAGACATGGGTAGGGAGAATGAAGCCATCCTTGAACTCATTACGGACCAAATGGCAATCAATATCGAGGTGTTTGGTCCGTTCGTGAAAAACAGGATTCGCGGTGATATGAAGGGCGGCTTGGTTGTCACAATATAACGGAATAGGCTGGTGGAAAGAAACCTGGAAATCACGGAGAAGGAAGGAGATCCATTTGAGTTCACAAACTGTCGACGCCATGCTGCGATACTCGGCTTCGGCAGTGGACCGGGAAACAGTAGCCTGTTTCTTGGACTTCCAAGAGATGAGAGACGAGCCAAGGAACACACAAAACCCTGAGATGGACTTGCGCGTGTCAGAACATGATGCCCAATCAGCATCGCAATAAGCAGTTAAGTGTAGAGCAGTATGAGATGAGTAGAATAAGCCCTTTGATGGAGCGGACTTAAGGTAACGAAGAACATGTAAGGCAGCATCCCAGTGTGCTTGGGAGGGAGAGTTCATAAATTGGCTAAGTTGTTGTGTCGCAAAAGTGATGTCGGGCCGGGTCATATTAAGATATAATAGTCTCCCAACGAGGCGTCTGTATTTATCAGGCACAGGATAAGGAATGAGCAGGGTCTGCCACCAATTTAAACCCCTTTGGTAATGGAGTGGAGGCTGGTTTAGAACCAAGAAGACCAACATCTGTAAGAATGTCCAGCACATACTTCCTCTGATTCAAGTAGGTCCCTGTCGTACTTCGAGCAATTTCAATCCCCAAAAAAAACTTGGCATACCCCAGATCCTTTATAGTGAACTGCTTGTGGAGAAAAGACTTGGTGTGTGATATGGCCTCCTCTGATGTACCAGTGATGAGTATATCATCAACATAAACTAAAAGGGCAAGGAAGAGAGAATCAACAGCTTTGATGAAAAGACAGTGATCATGTTGGGATTGAATAAAACCAAAATCTTGAAGTTTGGAAGTAAATTCAAGATTCCATTCTCGGGACGCCTGCTTCAAACCGTAGAGAGACCTTAGAAGCTTGCAAACCTGCCCAGGCTTGGCTACACCATACCCCTCTGGAGGTGTCATATACACCTCCTCATGCAAAGTGCCATGGAGAAATGCATTATTTATATCCAACTGATGGATGGGCCAACACTTAGAAGAAGCAACGGCGAAAAAAGTTCTCACTGTAACAGCCTTAACCACTGGAGAGAAAGAATCAAGATAATCAAGTCCCTCTACTTGATTATATCCCTTGGCAACCAGTCGTGCCTTGAATTTATCAACTGATCCGTCGGCCTTCCGTTTGATCTTGTACACCCATTTGGAACCAATGGCTCGCTTACCCTTAGGAAGATTCGTTACGACCCAGGTTTTATTCTTATCAAGTGCTTGAAGCTCATCATTCATGGCTGCTATCCATCTAGAATCAGTACTAGCCTGTTTATAACTGCATGGTTCTGTAGTGAGCGAGACATTGGCCAAGAACTCAACATACTGTCTGCTAAAAAAAGGAGAATTTGTGAAGGGGTAGGTATGGATAGGATAACTGGATCCTGCAGGAACCTTGGACTGTAAGCAGATTTGATCAAGAGAGTGTGCTTGAACAGCTGAAGAAACATAATCATTAAGCCAAGTGGGCTGAGATCTAGTTCTGGAACCTCTCCTAGGTGGATCAGGAGAGGTAGGGAGGGTAGGTGATGGCGAGACAGATGATTCAATGAGGGAGGAATCTGAAACTGGAGCAGTGGTAGTCAAAGGGGAAGGGACAGGTGAGAAATCATCAATAGAAGGGATAGGAAGAGGAGTAAGGACAGATAAATCAGTTTGAAAGGGGAAAATCTGTTCATGGAACACTACATCTCTAGAGATAAGTAGCTTATGGGATTCCAAGTCATATACTTTGTAGGCCTTTTGACCAGAGCTATATCCCAAAAATATACAGTGGAGAGCACGAGGATCAAATTTGTCTTTGAAAGGTATAACATTGGTCACATAACACAAGCACCCAAACACTTTCAAGGAATTATAATCTGGCACTTTATTGTACAGCTTCTCATAAGGAGTTTTCCATTCTAAAATGGATGAGGGTAATTTGTTAACAATGTGTGTGGCCATCAAAATGGACTCCCCCCAGAATTTCTTAGGTAGATGAGCCTGAAATAATAGGGCTCTGGCTAATTGCAAGAGATGTTTATGTTTCCTCTCAACAGTGCCATTCTGTTGAGGAGTGTAAGGGCTGGACTTTTGATGCAAAATTCCATGGGATAGAAACAAAGTTTGGCACTCTTGGCTAGTGAACTCAGTCCCATTATCTGATCTAGCCGTTTTAACAAAGGTAAGAAATTGTGTTTGAACCATTTTTAAGAAAAGAGAAAGTGTATGAGGTACTTGGGATTTGTGGCTCAAAAGATATGTCCATGTTGCACGGCTGAAGTCATCCACAATAGTAAGAAAATAGTGAGCTCCTGTTATGGATTTTTGGTGATATGGACCCCATACATCTAAGTGGATCAGTTCAAAAGGAATTTTTGTTTTGGAAACACTTATAGGAAAGTTGTGCCTATGTTGCTTAGCTAATGGACAGATTTGACATTGAGATAGTGATGACAGAGTTTTATTTCCAAGAAAGTGCAAATGTGACATTATGGAGGAGGAGGCATGCCCGAGTCTATTATGCCACAAAGAAAGAGTGTCAATATCATGAGTTGTAACAGGTGAACTAACACTGCTATTACAATGTAAAGGCAAAGAGCCTGAAGCAAACTGTTTATTTTGTGAATTAGAATAAGATTTCAACAAAGTAGAATCAAAAGAACCAGAATCAAGAATGTATAATCTTCCAAGAACTCTCCCTACTGCCAAAATTGCTTTAGTCCGAAGGTCCTGCAAAAGGCAATAAGTGGGATGAAATAAGAATTGTATGGATCCTATTTCAGAAAGCTTATTCACAGATAGCAAATTGTAGTGAAAGGAGGGAACATGAAGGACATTGGTCAGAGTAATGGTTTTGGACAAATGGACATCTCCAAGGTGATGGACTAATTTAACTGTCCCATCTGGTAAGTGAACAGGTGTTATATGTTTAACAGGAGAAGGATTGGTAATAAGTTGCAAGTTACTACACATGTGATTTGAGGCACCTGTGTCAACAATCCAACTCCCCGGTTTCAACAAATCAAGTGTGCTAAGAGCAAAATGATGCAGCGTAGTACCTGCAAAATCATCGAAGTAGCTCATATTGACAACAGAATGCTCGCCCACATTTTTCCCTTTGAAGAATTTTCCTACCTCGCTTTGAATGAGACTTTGAATTTGACTGCTCAAATATGTAGATATGCCACTATCCTTAACTGACCCTGCCTCTATGCTCACTTCAGCCATGTTGGCAGCTTGTCTGTGTCCAATGTAAGGCCCCTGCTTACCTCGAGTTGCTTGTAAATCTTTATACCAATCGGGTGTCCCATGTAATTTGAAGCAGGTATCCCTTGTATGCCCTGTAAAATGACAGTGAGAGCAAACAAGTCCAGATTTATCAATTTTCCTGTCACTGTTGCTCCTTTTTTGTCCTGTAGGTTTCTTAGAATTCATATTCTCATTCCCAAGGGAAACATATTTTTTAAACCCAGTAGCCATCATAGCACTGTTGTCTGAAGCATCTGTATAAACCGTGTGAACCTCTCTTTGTTTTTCAACCCTTAGAACTATAGAATATGCCTTATTAACATTTGGCAATGGATCCATCACCAAAATCTGATTGCGGATATGATCATATCCTTCATTTAAGCCCATTAAGAACTGTATCAATTTCCCTGAGGAACAGTAATCTACCATTTGCTTTGCAGCCCCACAGGAACACTGTGGAAGGGGCATTAGACATTGTAATTCATCCCATAACTTCTTCAGTTTCGTATAGTATTGAGCCACACTAAGATTCCCTTGAGAGATCGAACTAATCTCTCTCTGCAACTGGTACAATAGAGGTCCATTGCAATCCCCAAACCTCTCCTCCAATTCGTCCCACAACTCCTTGGCTGAGGAGGTATATAAAAAGGCATCTACAATATCTTTTGAGATGGAATTCAAAATCCAGGATTGCACCATGCAATCCACCCTAGTCCACTGCTCAAAACCGTCTGAATCTTCATCAGGTTTGGAACATTTTCCATTAATAAATCCTAATTTTACTTTTGCTCCCAGAGCTATCTTCATGGATCGACTCCAGGTGAGGTAATTGTTGCCATTAAGGGGTGAGGAAACTAAAATCATACCCGGATTGTCTGAGGATTGAAGATCAAGCGGATCTCCATTATTGATGTTAGCAATTCTCCCAAGCTCTCTGTTCATGTTCTCCATGATTCTTCAAGGTTTCTAGGTACTGATCTCTGAATATAATCTTCTTTGAGATTTCCAGAATTACGCAACAAAGATGGCTCTGATACCATGTTCAAATTACAGAGAGAGTGAGAGAGAATTTGGGAAATTTCTGTATATTCATCCTCAAGAGAAATAAGTGCAGTCTTGCTATATATAAGTACAGAAGAATTGGCTTCTTGACTAAGCTATGTAAAAGCGTGAAAGTAAAAAATATCTTCTACCTAACCAACATGGTCAATTGACTAATTAGTCACTTGACCCACTAATTCAGCTGGAAAAATAAGTAAGAATATTCTACAAAATTAAATCAGGAATTTCGATGTTAAAATCGTAAACTTCCATCTTTTTCGCCATGCTTTCAACAAATTCAGAGATCATATCTAAAATTCTACTAATAAGAATGTTTAAATGTAAGTAGAGGCCAATGAAAAGATTTCGAAAACTCTATGTATCTTAAGTAGGTTTATAATCAACAGAATATTTTCAGAAATTATTAAAATACATGCTTTTTTTCTTTCTTTTTAAACCCAAAAATAAGAAATTAAAAGCATCTTACACCCAACTTTTAACAATTTCTATAATTTTCATAAATATTCGAACAACTTTTAGTCGCTTTAAAAAGGAAGCAGTAGCAGCAACATTCGCCTCCTCCAGCTTGGAGCTTGTGTTAAGCGCAAACATATCAAACAGCTAAACAACCAACACAGGCACATAGTGTAAACACTAACACCAACAAGGTCAAGTATAGTTCACGAAAACCAACATTGATCAAAATTTAAATCGAAAAGCACGACAAATATCTGTGGCCATATTCTATTTCACCTTCACTATATAGCACAAGTGCATATTATTAACCAGCACTTGGGCCCTCTTAACAGCTGTCTTCCTCTTTATACCACTAAAGGCTGCCTTGTTCTGTTGCCTACATTCTCTAATTAGGACTTTCCCCACATCCCTTCAATAATGTATTCTCTTTTTTTTTTTTTTTTGAACTTGGATTTTTATTATGTGTTTCCTCATAACAGTAAACCCACATCCCTTTCTCTTCTCAATACGCAACAATAGCTCTTCTTCTTTTGATTGTCCCCTCAGCTGCTGGTGCAAAAGAGGCACATGACATGGCTGTTGATAGGAACCGAGATCCAAAATATACTTGGGACATTAAATACAATCTACCCCTCCTACTTAATGAACGCCTTTTTAGTTTACGGGAATTAGCTACTCATCATAATTTCTAAAGGGACCTGAATTTGATTTCATCATTATTTTTCTTGCAAACGATCGATTACATGTTGCGATAGTCAAAACACACATCTAATTAAAAATACAAAAGACTAATAAAACAGACTATTAACCACACTGAGAATATGGCCGTTTTGGTCCCATTATACTCAACTTCCCGCTCTTTTTGGTCCCAAAATCGAAAGAATTGCAAAAACAGTTCCACAGCATAACATTTCATTGCCAAAATTGTCCCGCCATAAGTTTTTTAATGGGAAAAGGTACGTGCGCCATTAGTCTTCAGTTTTTCAAGGGAAATAAGCAACACAAACTGATAGTTGTAGGGAAAAGACATTTTCTATCCTTTTTCCGACTACAAACCCTCTTTCTTTTCCATTTTTCTTTCTTCAATTTTCTTTTTTGCCCTTTGGGACCAAAACAGAGAGAACTCGAGTATAGTGGAATCGAAATGGCAATAATCTCTACCCACACTTCGTAAAACTCAAACCCAACTAGATCTTCGCACAGAAGTCACACAAAATTATATTCAAACTAGACTTGTTTATCTCAAGCAGTTAAGCCTAAATAAACATCAAATTCAACTTAGTTCAAGTTCCAAGCAGATGTTTACCTGTGGAACAAAGAGAAAAAGGAATGCTAAAAATGTTGGGTAATATTGAAAGATTTGTGGGCATGTCCACTTTTGTTTATGGGGTGGGTAAGTGGGTTGCCTGTTGCCATGCACCCTGTATGGCTAATGGCAAAATGATCACGTGAAGTCTCAGCATTTTCAACACAAGTATGAACACAACAAAACACAGTTAGATAAAAAATAAAAACATAAAAAGAAAGGTAAATAGGCCCCATAAAAGCAGGAGATTCTTATGCTATAATTCATGTATAGTTTTTTTTTTCCTTCTTTTTTTCCATTTTTCCCTCCACAAATTAGAGTGACCCTCGCTTCACTCACTTTATGGAGCAAGACCCACATGCCAAACACATGAAACTCATCATAGAAAAAGATGATGAGATAACATTATTGAAGAGTAAGGTCCAAGATAGGCAATTACAATTGACAGACAATGAAAGTATCAATCTTGCAGCTCTTCAATTATCCCATTCACTAAGAAAGCTTTTCAGAGGCACATGCATTTATTTAGTACTACTAACTTTCTGCTTGCTCATGTTGAGAAAGTACACACACCACACACAGATCCAATGCTCACCTTGGCTTCATTCATAACGTAGCCATATTAGTTTCAATAATCTCAATTTTTTTTCAGCAGTGGTAATTGATGATGGCAAAGAAGAAGACCTGGTTCAGTCTAATAAAGAGGCTTTTCGTTTCAGAACAACATTCAAGATTGGAGAAGGTGAATGATAATGATTATGATAATATTTTTCACTTAAGTAATTTACTCTATATAAAATGTACCTGAATTCTGTCGAATTTCTTGAAATGCTTGCAGAAGGATAAGCGAAAGAGATGGGGTTTCAGATTGCTTAGGATTAAAGAACTAGCACCATTGTCTGCACGATCCCCTTCAAGAGAAAAACTAACTTGGGAAACAGCAGAACAGAGTAATAGTGATTTACCTGTGATCGTTTCAACAGATGCTCCTGATGCTGGGCAGATCCCTAGCAACAATCAATCACCTCATCAACATAAGGAGAGTCAAGAATCTGCCGAAAGTAGTAGCCAACACAAGAGGGCATCTCAAGATTTGGCTGCCACCAAAATTCAAGCTGCTTTCCGGGGTTATCTAGTGAGCCTCTCTCTCTCTCTCTCTCTCTCTCTCTCTCTCTCCATCTCTTGAAAACGGTTCTCTATTTTGAATCTTCGTGATCATGTGTTAGCTAACTTCAGTAGCAACACAGTGGAATAGCCTAGTAAAACAGAAAAATGAAACTTGATCTAAGGCATTTATTTCGACATAACTTATTCAAGTAAGAAAAGTCTCGTTTTCTACACGGGATGATTAATTCTTTGGCTGCATTTATTTTTGGGGCTTTAGGCGCGGAAGGCACTACGAGCATTGAAAGGGGTTGTCAAGCTTCAAGCTCTTATTCGTGGTTGGGCTGTTCGGCAGCAAGCTATCCACACGCTCAAGTGTCTACAGTCCATTGTTAACATCCAGTCAGAAGTTTGCTCGAAGAGATGTGAAAAAACACAGGATAGTTTGCATTGTCAAGAGCACAAGTCACAAGATTTCAGGGAAAAGGAAATAAAGGTGAGCTGTGAAATGCGTATTCCCCTACATTACTATAATATAGATGAGATGAAAACATCACTCTTTTTTTTTTTTTTTTCCTTCTCTTGATAAATGATTTACTAATAAAAGAAAAAAGAGTAATCTGGTGTGGACAAAAGATGATTAGTGATATAATGTACAGAGTCCGCAAAACAACAGTTTAAATAAATTATCATAGTATCAACTAGATGAACCTCTATCATTGTCTTCTGTTTTCTTGCTTTTCAATTCCCTGTTTCTTTTCCTATAGCTTGTTCTGTTCTATTTATCAGTTGAAATGAGTATCAGACATCAAGTTTTCTCGAATGTCCATCACCTGTAATATCTTATAAAACTGCAGGTGGATTTAAACAGCCAAAAAAAGTGGGATGACAGTACGTTAACCAAGGAAGAGTTAAAAGCCCTCTTTCTGACTAAGAGAGAGGCTTCTATCAAGAGAGAAAGGGTAAAGGAATACTACTTGAACCACCGGGTCAGTATCTTGAGTTTTAATTTTTCATTATAGCATATATTTTCAAATGAATTGTCATCAAAGGGAGAAATTTTTTATTTTTTTTTCTTTACAGAAATCAGCAGAAACAGAACGTGACAAGGTATATGGGAGGCGAAGATATTGGCTAGAACAATGGGTAGATACCCAGCTGGCTAAAAGCAATAGTGCAGGGAATTTAGACAGAACTTTGTCAGCTAATGCAAGAAACAGAGACGAAGTTGGGGGCAGGCTACCAAATTTAAGACATTTGCAAAAGCAATATCAAGCAGAATTCACAGATTCTCCCATATATATTCCAAGAAGATCCTATCATAGGAAGCAGCTTTCGATAGGAGACGAGCATTCATTTGCAGGTTCTCCTATCATTCCTACATACATGGCCTCCACAGAGTCTGCCAAAGCAAAAGCTAGGTCATTGAGCTCACCAAGACTGAGACCTCTTAGTTTTGACGTTTGTTCTGAGATAACCTCTCCTTATAAGCATAGGCTCTCTCCTATATCATCTATTAATAGTGAGCTGACAAGCAGCAGTTGGGTTGGGAAACATAGTAGTTCCTCACAAAGATCCCCACACTTGAAAGGTGTGCCAGGTCCTATAAAATCAACCATGAGCACAAAGGATCTTCAAATTCGGGGGATTCATTACCAAAATGGTATTGGCATTCCACTTGCAGATGATGCAAATCCCAGGGGGAAATAAATTGCTAGTAACTATCCACTTTCGGGCGTTTACTTGAGCTTTATGTAAATAATTGAGTTTTAATCTTATAATCAAACAATGGTCCATGTTAGTTCTAAGTCTATAATGTTTTATGAATTGGAAAGCACGTTATAAAGGTCTCTTACGTCTTCAATCTAAGAGGATTTAATAATTGACTAATGTTCACTTTATTTCTTAAAGAATATTTCATTGGTTTATTTTCCCGGAAGAAGAGTCGTCAGGCATCAAAGTACTGAAATCAACGTATCATCGGTGTTAAAAGGTTCTCTCCATGAACTACCTTATATGCACAATGAACTAACTACCCTCATAAGAACCGAAACCCTGCCTTCAACAGGGAAAGAGGATATCCTGAACCCTGGACTGAAGAGCGCAAAAGGTCATTCTTCATATACCTGAGATCCAAGACTATAAATCAATTTGTTTCTACATGTAATTCAAGACTTTATTTGTGTCATGTTTGCAATTCCTGATGTGAATTGGCAGGCATCCCTGACACACCAACGATGACCACACCAACACCACCTCCTCTTCTCAGCCCTCGCCTAGGTAACTGAAGAACATCCTTGCTAACTTGAAATAGAAAGGGAACATCCATCTACTACTGTTGCTTTCTGTAATTTTTTTTTCCCCCCTAACAAATTATTGTTCTGAGGTATTGGAGCATGAAGTTGGATACTCGTAACATTAGCTCCCCTGGAATATTTGCTAGTATTGCAGATTCAACCTTATAGAGTTTCTGACGTGTTTTCCCATCTACAGCTGTGCAGCCGACACAATCTTTCTTTCTAGTGTTCTATAAATCAGCGGTAACACAACAAGACTAGCCAATGCACAAAGTGTTTGTTAGGCAGAGGTTGACAATGATGTTGATAGCCCCAATTGCTGTCTACTCTAGCACTTGAGCAACTTCTTTGTTTTAATCTTAGGACTGCACCTGAGGGAAGTTGTTTACCAACACTGCCTGATACACCTTTTTTACAGGATATTCTGTTGTATTACTTGTCAAATATACTTAACCCTCTGCTCATACATCTTTCTTAGAAGTTTTGGGAGTCTAAGCTTTAAGATTTCATTGATTCTGCAGTCAAAAAACTCAATATCTCTGTGAGAATTCAACTAATAATGTTACTTTTCATAATCTAGTGCCACCCATAAGCTGAGAGTAGCAAAAAGAGTACCTTGCACACTGAAGCAGCCAGCATCAACGCCAAGTGCACGGGCCTTCTTGTCCTTTTACTCTGCAACAATGTCTACCATCAACAAGTAAAATTTGATTTTCCTACTCTTTCGCATATTTTAATTTAAACAAAAGAAAGGTAAGAAAATCATCAAATTTAATTGTGGATTCGGGTATTAGTAAAGAAAGCTCAAAGAAAATATTAGTTTACCACTATATTTTATCAACAGCGCCATCCCCGTGACTTTATTGAGAAACCCAAGATCCAAATATTCGTCCTACTCTTTTATCTTCCACTTCAAAAGCCAGCAAAGCCATCATTTTTCACTAATATTAAATAAATCTCTACCACCTTTCAAGTATTAAACTAATCCCACCAGTATTCACCTTTACTAAGTAGTCTTCCTGTCTTCACTGCTCAACTCTTCCACCTTTGAAAACCCTAACTCATAATCCCACCAAACATGGCAGCCCATACCCTAACCATAGTACACCACCCCCTTCACACTCTCACTCAACCCCTCAAATCCAGGACCTTTAAACCACAAGCAGTAAAAAGCAGGTCAGCCAGCACCACCATTATCAGGTCCAAGTTGCGCGCTGCCGTAATCGGTGGCGGCCCAGCTGGGTCCTCTGCCGCAGAAGCTCTGGCCTCCGGCGGCATTGAGACGTACATCTTCGAACGCAGCCCTGAAGCAGCCAAACCCTGCGGCGGCGCCATCCCTCTGTGCATGCTGGATGAATTCTCCATCCCCTCTCATCTTATTGACCGCAAAGTCACCCAAATGAAGATCATATCGCCCTCGAACCTGACAGTGGATTTTGGGAAAACCCTCAAGCCCCATGAGTTCATCTCCATGGTCCGCCGTGAGGTACTTGATAATTTTCTCCGCCTTCGAGCCGGGGACTGCGGCGCCACACTCATCAAGGCTCTCGTAACAAATATTGAACTCCCCATATCAGAAAAATCGCCCTACATAATCCACTACATCTCCAACAATACCCACAATTCCCTCGCCGTGGACGTCATAGTAGGCGCCGACGGCGCCAACAGCAAGGTGGCAAAATCAATAAAAGCAGGAGACTACACTTGCGCCATCGCATTCCAAGAAAGAATCAAATTGCCAGAGGACAAAATGAAATACTACGAAAATCTAGCGGAGATGTACGTGGGGAACGACGTCTCACCAGATTTCTACGCGTGGGTCTTCCCCAAATGCGACCACGTCGCTGTTGGAACAGGCACAGTTTGCTCCAAGCGAAACATCAAACAGTTTCAACGCGCAATCAGAAACCGGGTCCAACTCAAAATCCACGGCGGAAAAATCATCAAAGTCGAAGCCCACCCAATCCCAGAGCACCCCCGACCCGTCAGGGTCAGAGGCCGGGTGGCCTTAGTGGGCGACGCCGCCGGCTACGTCACAAAATGCTCCGGCGAAGGCATATATTTCGCCGCGAAAAGCGGAAGAATGTGCGGCGAAGCAATAGTTCGGGCATCGGGGAGCGGGAACAAGATGATCGGCGAGGCGGATTTGAGGAGGGAGTATCTGAGGAAGTGGGACGACGAGTACTTCAGCACGTTCAAATTCTTGGACATTTTGCAGAGGGTTTTTTTCGGCGGGAGCAACGCCGGGAGGGAGGCGCTGGTGGAGCTGTGTGGGAACGAGTATGTGCAGAGGATGACGTTTGAGAGCTATTTGTACAAGAAATTGGCCAAGGGAAATCCTTTGGAGGATGTGAAAATGGCGGTGAACACCATTGAGAGCTTGATTAGGTGTAATATTGTGGGGAGGGAGATGGTGAATGCCTCCCAGAAAAGAATGGTCTTGAAATTGTAGTTTCAAATATATTTTTGTGGGAAAAAAAGTTCTTGAGAGTTTTAAGGATGGGATTGCTTCAAATATAATTTTTCTATGTTTCTTTTTCTTTTCTTTCTCTTTGGCCCCTAAAAATTGCATTAGTTTGGACTTTGGTGTGCTCAATAAGTCAATTTTTATGCTCTACAACATTGAAAATTGATTTTACCAATCTACCATTTATTCAAAACAAATGGAAATAATAAAAGAGCACGCCCGCATAGGGAAATTCTAGTCCAGACCCAACTCGATCAAATCAGTGCTAATCATATGGTGAGTATTTACAGTTGTCCTGTGAATGGTCGATAATTTAGAGAAAGTGACCAATCACTTGGAAAGTGCAATACACTTGCCATATGATTTGTTAGGTTTTGGCTAAATCAGATTCGGGTTAGAATTTTCTCGCCCACATATTGGTAAATATATTTGTCACACTTAATACCAAATCTTTGGACTCAAATACCTTAAGAACACCCTCCCCTAGAGATTGAAGATTGGGTTAGTTCATGAATTCAATTCATGGATTGCCTATTTTTCAATACATGATAGCTCACTGAATTAAACACCTGATTTGGCTCACTGAATTAAACACCTGATTATTTATGAACTAAGTCATGAAATATTGTATTCCAATGAAACCTATGTATTAATCGTATTCTAATCATATTAAAAACAATTATTACATTTCTTGTTAATACAATCTACGGACCATGTCAAAACAATTACGGTAACAAGAAATCTCCTCTTCTGAAACCTAGTCGAGGTTAAAGAATATTGCCACTCAAAATTAAAAGGATAAAAATTGAAGAAACACAATATATAATGAGCTCGACAAACTTGTTGCTAACCATAACCTTAGTGAGACTCTCTCCAAAAAAAAACCACTTGATTTCATTGTATGTATTGCTATGTTAAGCCTTAGGGCAAGGTGTATTGTGTCCCTCTTTGCCCCAATTCTTGCCCTGATTTATCTCATAGGAAATATGAAATTGCTAGTGATTAGGCGGTTTGATAAGAAAGTTGATTAAGGTTGTGAAAATGAGTTTATCAAGGACAAGTTTCAAGTCAATTAGCAATAGCTCTGAGGGCTAGTTAATGGATTATATACCAAGTAATTTTGGTTGTTGGCACATGGACATGAGAACAATACAAGTATAATTTAAATTTTAAACAAGGCATGTAATCTAGTACACAACTAATGTAGTAGTTCCTTTTTGTGGTGTAAAAAAAAATGTAGTAGTTTATTTTTGATCTAGAAGTGTTAAAATACAGCCCGTTTGGATGGGTTTAAAAAAAAAGTGCTTCTCGAATAATATTTTTTATTATAGAGTTGTTGTTTTTTAAGTTAAGTAATTTTGTATTTGGATACAATAGTTAAAAGTGGGGATAAAATCATATATGGTCCCAAAATTTGTGGCATTTTTCAATTTTGGTCCCTAATTTTATGGGCTCGCCAAAATGAGGACCATTTTTCAAAATTTTCATCAAATTTGGTCCTTTTCAGTGACATATGTTAAAAATTAACAGCGAAGTGTACATGTGTCGTTAGTCACCTATGAGGAGCATGTGCACCTCGCCGTTAATTTTTAACATTTGTCACTGAAAAAAACCAAATTTGATGAAAATTTTCAAAAATTATCCTCATTCTGATGAACCCATAATATTAGGGACCAAAATTAAAAAAAGACCACAAATTTTAGGACCATATTTGATTTTATTCCTTAAAAGTGCTTTAAAAGGTTTGATATTCCGTTTGTAGTTTTTTTTTTAAGAATTCTAGTATGTCCTTCGGTATTAATTCTTTGTGCTGATTTATCAAATCAAACCAAAAAAATTGGAATTATTTCTTGTACTTTTTAATTTTGCAACTTAGATTGCTATACTTTAATACTATTGTTTCTTCCTCTTAAATTTCTTGATCTTGCATTTAAGTTAGCTTGGGAAATGTTCAATATCTATGTATAATTTGTGTAGTTGAAATATTAGGCCGACGAGGCCTTGCCTTATTGGGGAGGCCCCACAATCCCTAATTCCTGTAAATACGGATATTGTTCGAATTGCATATTAATTTATTTCTACTGTATAGTAGTTTAAGAGTGTTGATGTATTCGTTGATATTCAATGATCACATAATTATAATAGTTTGTTCTCCATTTAAAGATATTAATGTATTTGATTGATTGTAATATATCACATTATTGTAATAATTTATTCTTTGTTTAAGTTTAAGAATATTGATGTATAGTAGTTTGAAATATTTGATACTAGTTGGTTTTTACTCTATAGTAATTTAAGAGTATTGATGTCTTCGTTGATATTTAATGATCTCATTATTGTAATAGTTTATTCTTCATTTAGGAGTATTGATATATTCGATTGATTGTAATAGTTTACAAGACTGTAATAATTTGTTCTTCATTTAAGAGTATTGATGTATTCGATTGATTGTAATGGATCGTTTTCATTAAAAAAAAAACAAAGAAAAAGAAATATTAGATTAGTATTGGAAATGTGATCGTTTTTCTACCTTTTGTCATTTGTTTAAAAATGTTGATTAATTGGATAATTAATATAAAAATGGATAATTAATGAAACAAAAAAATTTGATAATTACTTAAGAAAATCAAATAATTTAGTTTGGCATCCGATTCAGCGTATGAAATATTTAATTCACCAAAATTTCAGTTTAATTTGATTTGACTGTAAAAATGCAATGCAAAATCCTAGATCATAAAAGAATTCATAAGTAAACAAAAAATTGTACAAATATACCACTATACAAAATCAGCCCAAAAAGAAGAGGTACTAGGCTTTAGGCCCGAAGCCCCAAAACCCCTTCTGCCGACTGTACATGTGTGTGCGCGTCTCTCTCTCTCTCTCTCTCTCTCTCTCTGTCTCTGTGTGTATATATATATATATATACGTCCCTGACTTTACATCTCTCTTGTTCTTTGTTCAGACTTTACCTCTGTTTTGTCTCTTGTAATGGGGAATTGGAACCGGAGATATCAACCCAGGAAGAAGTTCAGACACTACGAATATGAAGATCCCCCTTTGTCTCCACCAAGAAACTATAATACCCACTCGTATTCTTCTGGTATGTATGTATTGTGTTTCTTAGCCTTCTTCTAAATTGTATGTTTTGTATCACGTTGCACTTTATCTAAATTCTGGTTACATCTCATCTCAAGAATTTTTTATGTTCAGATATTGCATTCTTGAATTGGGATTGGCAAGATGGGTTGAGAATGCAAACAAGAATTGAAAGAATACGCAATTTTTGATGTGGGTTTTTTTATTAAGTTTGTCCGGCTTATGCTGAAGTGGGAAAATCAAGGGTTTTTGGGCCAAGAATCAGAAGAATGCTAGCTGTTTCTTTTTCTTGTATTTATTTTTTACCCAAATAACAGTGCGCTTTTGATTGATTCGTGCTGTTGTATTTTCTGTTCCCAGGAAATGTGAACAAGAATTAAAAGACAATGCTAGTTTGTGATAATGGTTGATCATAATGCTGTGATTTCTGTCTTGTGTTTTGTTATTTTTCCGGGCATACTTTGGCCTGAAGTGGCAAAAAAGATTTCGGATAAAGGATTTGGCCAAGAAATAATGTGCTAGTTATTTCCTTACTGTTCCATTGTTTATCTAAATAACTGAGCTATTTGTTGAATCTTGATGCCTGCGATGCTTCTTTGTTGCATATTATATTTTGAAATTTATGTTATTCTTACTTTGTTGCTACTGAAATTCGAGTTAAATTTTTCCGGTATTAGTTCTGCTATTTTGTATAACTCAATGCCTGATGTATGTTATCGCTATTGGTTTTGAAGGCATAGAGGACAACAGGGTGCCGTCATGGGAAATAGATTACTGCAATTCAGCAAGAGTTCCTTGGCATAAGATTTTGGCATCCAAAAAGTATATTTACTGTTATCCAAGTGTGCTAAATTGGGATGCCTCTGCTGGTGAAGAAGCATTACAAGATGCAAAACAACGATACTGGGCCAGGATCAATGGGCTTCCCTATAACGACCCTTTGCCCAACTCAGATATGTACATTGATGAGATTGATTGGGACCCACATATGGATCTTGAACTGATGGCAGAACTAGATCTCCCAGTCTTTGATCCTGATAAAGCTCAAAATGTTGAAAAGTTGGAAACTGTAAATGAAGAGGTCGAGTGCACTCAAGCACAGCATGATAAGAATCAGTCTAATGGTAATAACCCCTGGGAAAGGAGTAATGTGCAGGGGACTGAAAGTTTAAAAGATGCAGTAAAGGGATGGGGTACGTGGGGTGATACTGTAAATCTGAAAAATGAAAACCCTTGGGAGCAAAGTTGCAGTGAACATGTTGATAACTTGAAAGACAATGCTTGGAGAGGTGGGAATGATTCTTGGAGCTGGTACCAGGGGAGTGAAAATAACAACAATAGTAGGTCATCTGCCTTTGTGGATAATGGATATGGCAACTCTTGTAATTATAATAACCCTACCATGACTGTAAGACAAGAAGGGTGGGGATGTAGAGAAAATAATTCTTGGAATTGGGATTCTCGAGGGTTCAAGAGGGCTGGAAGGTCATTTCGCGGTGGTGGACGGAAGAGGGAAAGTTCTATACAGCACACATCAAAATTTAAGAGTTCTAGGTATCATGGTGATACCTATGGAAATAGTCACCGGTTGTAAAAGAAGAAGATTGTGAAGACTTTTTGCTTTATTTTATATTGAAAATAGTTACAAAGTTTGGTTGCTTAGGGAAAGTTAACTATGTGATTTATGGTGAGCCACCTTGGGTTGTTTTTGAGGTCTTTTGGAGGCTTAAAGCATGCATGAACTATTCACTGGCTTTTTGTTCAACACTTGTGAAGATTGATGTTTGGTTAAGAGCTTAGGTAAACCACAGAAAAGGTGAGCTTACATTTAATGTCACTATTTTTGTTTTTTCTATCTTTTTCGGTATTCTATGCTATTGTCATATTGTGTGCTATTCACAATGCTGAATACAAGCTTGTTGTATGTTCTCGCCACCATGCTGATCATGGACTTGTTATGGTATGTTAGTGGAACATCTATGCAGTTTCCGTTTTTTTTTTTGCTCATCTTGCAGATGTAATATACATGAGAAATGTTGTCCATTTGCAGGGTTATCAGGCTTAAAATGGAATCTGAATTTTGATGACTTGGTGGATTTTTTTTCACTGTTAACTGATGGACATTGTTGCACATGAGTTCTTTCTTATTTGAGTAAAATGCCTGTTCATGATGATTAACATATGATTTCAATGCAAAATGTGTAGAAAATTTCTCTGCTTCTGACAGTCCATACCTATTTGTTCTAAGCTGCTGTACATTGTAATTATGCTTTACTGGTAGTTCCTATCATCCTCTTATTGTATCAAGCATAACCAAAACCATCATATTGTGGGGTAGTTCAATAGAAAACTAGAACATGGGGAATTAATATATCGAATTAATAAAATTTAAATGTCTTTAGCTCATATAATACGTTTAATGATAGATAAATGCTTACTACAATACAGATAAGCCTCGATAGCAAGCTAAGAATAACCGGGGGGCGAAATAGATGAGCTCTTGATTGGCGGGCAGCAGATGATTCCTTAGCTGGAGGGTTAGATTAACTTAATGGGGAAACTGACCACACATGCATTTGGAGGCTTACAAAAATAATATTTATATTAAATCAACAAAATCTCATTTTTGATATGTCATGCTTTAGCCGTTGCCTAGTGGACTGCAAAAGCTATTTTGATCTGATCTAATTATCAATAAGTGGAACCACAGGATGCAGCGAAAATCTTGAGTTAATATAACGTGAAACAAGGATGAGGCTAAGATTCGTACTTTTTCCTAAATACACTTCACCCTATCTAGTGCTATTATATTATCTTCTTGTTTTTTCACCACAATTTAAGCTTAGAAATAACATTAGTGAAATGCTCATAGTAAAAATAAGTTTCCATCTTTTATTGTATTAGCAAGTCTGTCTTTCTTGTTTCTAGGCAGATTCGAGATTTAGTTGGAGAACCATGGGCTAGACTTAACCTCTGAGGGGGCTAAGTTGGTGCATTTTACTTCGGTTTAGTCGTGGAACTGCTTGTATTAATCACTAATATGTTCTGTGATTCGATTTTTGCTCCTAACCCCCTAATGCAGCAGTCTATATGAAAATTTTAACTTGTTGCTATTGCTGCTTTGGGTCACTTTCTCTCAACAATTATTGAGGATGAGGAAAGGCAAAAAGTGATGAGTAGTCATTCCGGATTTGAGAACACCAACTATAGTTTTGATTTCGATGTTTTGAGTTTATATTGTTGTATGAGTAACCTAAGGCTAAAACAATCTTAGAAACATGCTTAAGCCTTTTTGCTGTTGTTATTGGTACACCGCATGTAAGCTTTTGTTTTTGTTAGCCTGTACATTTCTTTGTTCTGGTTATATATGCTCTCCTGCAAAAGAGGTTGTGTCTAGTTTTCTACTATGCTCAAATGCTTTAGCAACATGATTTTGTTATATCTGTTTTGTGTATAGGTCCTTGGCTGACAATGATAGGTGCAATTGTAGTTGTCTCCCTTGCACAGTCTTAACAATGATACGCGTACTGTGCAAGTAACCGGGAACTTTACTGGCCGTTTTGACATTGTAAATGCGCATAACACGCACAGATACGTGGACTTGTAGAAAGATTTTTGATGCTCGTGATAATCAATGTAATGGGATACTACCCCGGGCAGTGTATTTTGAAGAACACAGATCCTTAAAACCCTCTTCAAGTTACTCTCAAGTTTTAATCAAGTTTTGCAAACTGGGAACTAGTTGTAAGAATTGGCCGTGTTGTGTCATTTTGTGCAGGGACTTTTGTATTTTACAGGCTGAAAAATGAGATGGTATGATGATTTTCTTCAATTTATGTTTATATTGATTAGTTTTAGATGAATTAATTTCATTTTTTTTTGGAAGAAGAAATTACAAAAACGACTAACTATCTAGCTGTCCAATTGGAGCAATTGATACAATCAATGTTTTGAAAATTGGATTGGTCATAGAACTAGCCGTTTCATTGGTTACCGGTTCGACTAGTGTGATGTCATAATGAATTATAAAATATATATATATGTATATATTATGTCATGTTGAAGTAAATGATTTATTATTTGTATCCAATAAGAAACAAATCTAGTTTGCTTAAAGTCAAAAATTTCATCAATATTTAATCACCATTGAAATAATGTCCACTCAAATAAGTCAAATGCACCACCATAAAATGCAAGAGATTGAATTTTGGCCGTTGGATTGCAATTTGTTTTTTGGGGGGGAGGAAATGGCCAAAATTCAACAATTAATAACAACAATCAACGACAAGTTTATTATAAAATCTTAATTGCACAACTTTTTGAAAAACCATTAGGGGCCCAAATATTTTTTTGCCAATACAAGAAATTGACAAAAAAATAAAAATAGTAGAACTTACCCAAAGTTGTCGATGTTGAATCTTCTATTTTTCTCTAATACTGAGTCGATTTTTTTTAAATGGTGCATTTTGTTTTTTTTTTTTGGGGGGAAGACAAAAGAATGAAGATGAAAAGAAAAGAAGTTAAAGAGACTGTTCCTAAGTGTTAGGCCGACAAACAATTCTAAAAAAAATGAGTTTTTTTTTTAATACAACCCTTTGGTTTGGACTGGTCAAACCGGCACCGATTATTAGCCCGTTCAAATTGGCTCGCATTAGGTCAATTAAGAACTGGTTTTTTGGGGCCTACTGGACAGGACAGGCCTCCAGTTCCCAATCGAACTAGTCGGTCTGATCCGCGTTTAAAAACACTGGATACAATCCTTGTAAAGGCTACTCCATTCTACAAGTTGAGCCTCCAAATTGTGGCATGCCTTTGCTAGATAATCGCCTCACTAGTTTCCTTCTCTTCTAATAGTGTTGAACATCACTTGCCATGGCTTGTGGAGGAGAGTTCTACAGTCTTGTCTGATGTAGCCCAATGGATGGGAGGCAATGTTTGGCATCTAAACAAGGGCCATGACAGCCTCCGAGCCAACTTCAACCTCAATCTGTTGATAACGTCTCTTCCAATCAAGTTTTAGGCCTTCCCTAAGACCTAAAAGTTAGGCCGTTGTGATTGTGATATTCCCTAATTTACAAGAGAATCCACACAACTAACGACCATTATCATCGCGTACTAACCCGCATGTTGCCGCCTCATTTGTAGTTTCAAAATAGCTCCCATCCCAGCACACGCAAGGGGGGAGGGGGGTGGGGAGGGCATCTAGTGCTTCTGTCCCTAAGTGACCTTAATGTCAAAAATAGTCTATTGGACTATTGCTGGCTTTGAAACACGAATCGATTGCATGCTTTCCAGATATTCCAAATAGCGGCCTTAAAGAAGAGTTACCATTTTGCAATTCGGGATGATGATGTTATTGAAACTGCGCGCGGAGTGTCCCTGAACCAATCTTCTTGAGTTGTGGCCATAAATTGCAATAATTCTGTTGGCGCCAATACTAACTCCTAGACCTGCCCTGATGCAGGGCAGAGAAGTATCATATGCAATATATCTTCTCCTCCATTGTCGCAACAACAACAAGCATTTGTTTGGGAGAATTTTCTGTCAAAGCGAACGGAGTTTGTAGAGAGGGATTTATGAAGACATAACTAGAAGAAGGTTTTTAGTTTATGTGGGCATTTTAAATCCCAAGCCTATTTCCATTTGGCCCTCTCTCCAATTCTAGGATCTTCGGCCCGATCTCCAATTCCCTGGAGGCCGACTTGCACGAGAAAATCCCATTTAGGTGTGCCAACCCAAATCCTCCTACCCTACTAAAGGTATTGGGACACTTGTGATAGCCCATTTGACCCTTTTCGGAATATAGGTATCGACTCTAGCCAGGTCCCAATTGCCATCTTGGGTGATGAGGTCCATTACTTCCAAGCCCAAGTCCAGTGGGTTAGTACCAGCATCCCTTAATTCACTAATTTCATCCTTCAGTGCCCACCTATCTGTCCAGAAGTTGATTTTGGATCCATCACCCAATTGCTATTTAATTGCTCTCTCCATTGCCTTAAGACTTTTTGTGATGCCTTTCCAAAGAGCCAAGGTTTGTGGATTCGGGTTATGGGTCATCAGGTCCATTCCCTTTAAATATTTTTTTTCCTAAACACTTCATCCCATAAAGTAGAAGACATGTTCAACAAACGCCATCCTAACTTGTCCAGTAAAGCCATATTTATGTTCTGCGACTCGCAGATGCTTAAGCCCCCTTCATTTTTTTCTTTTGAATACCTTACTCCAACCCACTAGATGTACTCGTTTAGGGTTTCCATCCAACGCCAATAGGAAGTTTCAATTTAATTTGTCAAGTTGTTTGCATACTCGTGTAGGAAGCCAACTTGTATGCATTGAATAAATCGGGATAGCTGAAGTCATGGACTGGATAAAAGTCAACCATCTCGCAAGATTTAGTTGTTTGGCTTTCCATGAGGATAATCTCTTTTGAACCCGGTCAATCAACCTCATGTAGTTTGCACTAATGTTGGGGCCATTTGTTACGCGCACCCCTAGGTACTTCCCTAAGTCTTCTGTGACCCCAATCCCTAAGATGGATGCGACAAAATATTAAGCGTTGTGATCAGTTTTGGGGGATAAGTACACCTTAGACTTAGCATGATAACAGCTTCCATGTGTGATGTTCAACTTCCCCTCAATGAGATAGGCGTGCCTTTTTAAACAAAGAACAACAAGGTAAGGGGATAGGAGGTCCTCTTGCCTCAATCCACAATCCAGTTGAAATGGTTGTAACGGTTCGCCATTCCAAAGCACCATCATTTCACGCAAGAGACACATCTCATTATGAGTTGTATTAACGATTCCAAGAAGTGAAAAAAATTTAAGAGTTTGCTTTAAGAATCCCCAATTGACCTCATCATACGCTTTCTGAAGGTCCACTTTGATGACCTTGCCGCCTTTCTTACTATTGGATGTTCTTAAAGTGTGCACAATCTCTTGAAGCACGATGATGTTGTCATGGGAACTATGTCCTGGTATAAAGCTACTTTGACGTGGGCTCCCCAACTCATTCATGATTGGTTTGAGTCTAGCTACCAATGTCTTAGTCACAATTTTGAATAAAACATAGCATAGGGCAATAAGCCAAATTGAGATATGAGACTCGGTGACTCAACTTTAGGTATCAAGGATATAAAAGAATGATCAAGACCTTGTGGAATAGTGCCTTTCGTGAAGCAATCGTGGACAATTTTGTGCACCGAAGGTCCCACTATCTTCCAAAACTTTTGGTAGAAGAAGGCGTGCCACCCGTCCGAGTCAGGAGTGTTATGAGGGTTCATGCTCTTAACAACTTTATTCACGTCTTCAAGAGTCACCAAGGAGGTTAGCGAAGAGATAGTGTCACTTGGTGATTTCTTTTGGAGTTGGCTAATTCCCAAGTTATGTAAAGCATGTGATTCGTCCAAAAACAAACCATTAAAATAGTCCCACACATACTTGTTTAGGAGTATGTGGTTTGAAGTCCAAACTATATTCACTTTGAGAGACTCAATCCTATTCTTTTGTCTCCTACAAATGGTAGTCATGTGAAAGAACTTTGTGTTATAGTCTCCAAAGTGTAACCAATTGACTTTTCATTTTTTGAACCAATACATTTCTTCTTGCTTCAAAACTAGGCTACACTTATAGATGAGTTGGCGTTTAAGATCTAATAGTTCCTTTCGGTGGCTTCTGGAAAGTACGCTTTGAATGCCTTGAATGCATGCAAGTAATTGTTTCTTTCTGTGGAAAATGTTTCCAAAAACTTCTTTATTCCACTTTGTCATCCTAATGGGCAAGGTTGAGAGTGCACTAAGGGCCAAATACTCCTTTTCTCATACCTCTTTGATCACTCCTCCACATGGTAGCCACCGGGCTCATTTCAAGACATGATGTTAAGATTGAATGGTGATAGGAGTATGTGTATGGTAGGACGCGCACAACTCCCTCCAGTAAGAGATGTCTCTAGTCGGTGTTGGCTCAAGACTTATCCAAACTCTTTGAGATTAGGTAACCCCGCCGCCTTTTGGTTGTCCACGTAAACTTGGAGCCTTGGTACCCAATGTCTAACAAACCACAAGCATCCATACCCATTTCTAAGTCGATTACAACGCGTCTAAGAACTGGGGGCACCTCTATTTTTTTCACACTTGAAATATCATTGAAGTCACCAATAGAAGTCACGGTCTATTAACTTGGGGACTCAAGGTTTCGAATGACCTCCATAAATCGTCTCAACGACGCGGACTAGGGCTTGCACATATACCACTACAAAGCCAACCTTCCTGTAACTTGAGGCCTATGATTGCATGAATTGCTTGAGGCGAAACTGAATAGATATTCAACTTTATCCTAACTTCATTCTAAAGTAACCAAATTCCTCCTTGTCTACCTGTTGTAGGTGGTCAGCAAACATTCGAGAAACCACGATTTTGCGAGATTGTCTCGGCTCGCATCTCTGATACTTTTGTTTCGAGAATACACACTGCATCAAGATTATAATCCTAAATACTATCGCGAAAGGTTCTACGGAAACCCTTACCTCTGGCGCCTTGGCAGTTCTACGATAAGACCTTCATAGATCCGTTATTTAAGTGTTGAGCGCTGATTGCATATTCAATAGGGTGCCCAACCAAATCCCTCAAAAGTTGGCGCACCAAAGTCTCCGCCATCATCTGCTGGTGCACTTGTTCTATCAAGCTCAAGCTAGTTACCATGCTACTGTTCATGTAGGGTTGTGTCGATGGCTAGGTGAGTCTTACCGTCACCATGACGTACTAAAACAAAGCGGTGATCTCCCGAATACAAACAAAATTGAGTCTTATGTCGTACTGGGGTTCGAGTCTCGGTGTCCTCATCTATTCTTCAAGTATCAATGTGGAATACTGTTTGAACAAAATGTGATTATAGACAAAGTTCCATAGCTTTTTTGGTTTGCAATAAATTTAATTACTGATGAAAGAAAATGGTAGAGAAACCAAAGTTTCATAGCCTTCATAGAGATATTTATTTTATTGAGCTTTTTTTTTTTTGTATCACATTTTGCTCACCTAGCAAACAAATGAAATTAATTGAGGTGTAATTTTAAGAGCCATACAAGGAAACAAGTGTTAAAATAGTAGCACAAAATAAAGAAAAAATAATAGGAAATATGTGAGCAACTTTATAATAAAATCATTCAGCTATAAACTTTTGATTTAAGATAGAGGAGTTGAGCCAATTTACGAGCCTAGCAAGTTGGTTCATGTTGAGCTTTAACATCACATATTCTTGCTTCATTTGACACTTCATCATCCACTAAGAATATGGCTTTAAGGCAAATGCCACGTGTCCCATAACCTCTTGAATAGCTCAATCATATCGAGGAAACATCATCTTGAAAGGCATCGTCTCGAAAAGCTTTCAACCCCTCTCCAAGGCTCGAGGGATTCATTCCTCGAGAAATACACCTAAAAGGTTACTTAGAGTACTCACGGTTCAATAGACCCTCAACCAACAACGCAAGGGCCCTACTTGAGGTCCCCTCTAGATATCATAAGCAACTCGATAATAATAGGGAGTGACAAGATGAGAGACATCATCCGCTGAGGTATGTCAAAAAAGTCATCTATAAAACGATAGCTCTAAGTTGCCGTCAGAAATGGTCCGATCCATACTCACCTACCCACACTGGCATTGTCAACAAAAAGCATGTCAGTTTTAGGTACAATTAATGCCCCGACATAGTAAATAACTTGGACATTTCAATGCAACGGGGTATGCATTAAATGTAAACAAATTATTCCGTTACATGCCAAGTATGGCTAGCCCTACTTTATAATGGTCTCCAAGAAAAAAGTACATCAAGGAATGTCCTGCGTTATCCTTTCCTGATAGTTAAGGCAAAATGACCACCATTCAAGAGGTCAACCAACGACACTTCATAATACCCTTCAGTCAAGTCAGTGAGTAAGTTTATGGAAACCCTAATACACTATATGCGAAAAACATTACTCATCTTCTTCCTCTTGAATACTATTCACTAGCCTAAGTGTTAGAAGATCTATGCTTGGATGTAATTCGGCTAGGCTCACATGCATCCATCTTCCTTTTGTAAGAGGACCACCATCATCAATGGAGACCTCTCAATCACTGTCAAGCCATTTTTAGACAGCGTAAAACTCAAAGATAATTGTTTAAACCATCATCACCCATCTCGTGAGTTTTTATTTTTCTTTTTCAAAAATTTAATTCATTGTTGATAATTATGTATATTATATATTATTATTAAATCAAAATAATCTATTAACTAAACTAACAATTGTGTTACCAATAATATTAATAATTACATATAACAAGAATAATTTAACTAATAATATTATATTGATGAGAATAAGTGAATAAATTAAAATTAATTTAAATATACTTTTATGTAAATGAACTCAATTTTTTGAAACCTAGGCTGCGCTTCACCCCAAGTTTGATTTTTTTGAAAGTCTTTCAAATCCTAACTCGACCTCTAACTCATTTACACCCGTAGTTTTGACAAACTTTCTATTAATTTCAGATCTTAACTCGACCTCCAACTCATTTACACCCCTACTTTCAACAAACATTCTATATCAGTTCTTGGTCTTAGTTAAGATAGACAACTGCACAAACACACTTTGATATTTTGCTGACCCAGATAAAGCAAATAGAATAAAACAAAACAAGAAATTACTCAAAATTTACCATATAAAACCATTACATAATCTGGCCAAATTCAACATGAAGCCATCACTTCCTGTCCAAAAAACTTCCATATGAAAAGGCCTATAGCTTGCCAAAAATATACCACCAACAAACATCAATGCCAACAACTTCAGTTTCTCATATCAAAAGAAGCAAAGACTAATTTGATCCATTTAACAATCAACAATGTACTGGAAACTATACAACAAAAGTAACTGTCAATAAAAGCCCTGATTCTGTACATCAGTCAGATGCCAACATCTCAAAAGCATATGCAGTTCAGGAGCCAAAAAAATATATCACCCCCCCCCCCCCCCCCCCCCGCTCTCTCTCTCTCTCTACATTATATATTATACACCTCCGCTTGGGTAAATTGATCGGGAAATAGCCATATATCCAACATAATTAAACCCCAACCGCTCGCTCGCTTGCTCAAATCTTCCCAACTACTCATCAAAAAGAGGTTCTTGCATCATATTCCAGAAAGAAAAAAGCAGAGCAATCATGCAGGTTGAATCACGCTTCACTTTTAAGCTCACCATCCACAACGGGGGGAGATAACGGTGGTACGGCCTCTTCATGAAATATGTTGTCAGAAGTCACTTCTAGAGTTTTTCTGGCCGTTGCCTGAGATGATTCTCTGCTTTTGCCCATCTTTCTTGACTCAAGAGATACAGATGATGCATCATGCCTAGACGAATTACTGCTCTCGATCGATGCTAAAAATTTGTCCTTTGATAGAGATTGGCCGGAAGTAATGATGGATGCAAATACACCAGACTCCCTCAAACCTTGGATGATTGTCTGACAAAGAAACAATAAGGAACAACAACAACAAAATTTAGTTGATTACAAAATGAATAGCCTTGTTAAGTGTATTTCTTCACCACTAACTGGTAATAAAGCTAAATCTAACCATGGGAGCGTAGATGCGCGTTAAAATCCCCTTTCTCAATAATTTCAAATTGAGAGTTTTATCAGTCCACACGACATGCTCACGGTACCTGTTGCAGCAAAAAAATGAGATTGTCAACACAATAAAGGAACTCAAGAAATTGTGCATGTATCAGGCTACAAGCAATTGAGGTTTACCAGGAAAATACATTTAAAGCCATCTCGAAAGTATTAGTTTCAGACAAAATCCACCCAACTGTTTTATTTGTTTATTTATTTTTCAATATAATCCATCTTACTTACATGCAGCAAATAACAAAATATAAGAGAAATACATTTTTTCTAGAACTTGATTATTACCAGTTTAGCATCTCCTCCTCTGTTGCAGTCGAAGCAATTATAAATGCCTGCAGACAAATGAGCAAAATACGTGTCAGCATAAATTCAGAGAGAATATTGTGGAAAAATATCCATTCAACTGAATCAAATCGGTAGCTGAGCCAAATTATTAAAATGGTAGGTTGTGACTCAAATCTAGGAGGTTCACATTATTTGGATGTCCAAAATTGACTATTCCTGGCAAAGCAAAGCTTAATAAGTTGTCATACCACTCTTAGCTTTAAGTAGGAGAACGCAGCCATGTCAATTTCTCAAGAAATTATGACCACATCATCTAAAGTATCTAAGAAATACAGATGAAACACTGTTTATATAAGGGCAGAAAGAGCCTCTACTACATGTTGAAGGAATATAGCACATGACAGTTTGTTAGATTTAGTAATAGAAACAACAGAAAGAAACTTTGTTCTTCGACGCAAACACCAATGCCTAGGGAATGAATGAGGATGACATGAAAAAAGCCTCTTCAGCTAGTAGCCTCTTAAAAAGTACTTCTTAGACTCCAAACTAAAACAATAAGATTCATTTGCACTTTCAGAATATATTTATATTCGATATTAAGCATTATTGATTCCACAACAGTATGTCACACATTGAACTTCACAAATAAACGTATCAATTTTCCAGATTGGGATCCTCATGAATACGATAGCATGTAGTTAAGCAGAAGTTAAAATTAAATTGTAAATTCCTAGACTCAACACAACTTTAAAACTACAGAAACTTCAAATTCCCGTGAGAGCGAGAGAGAGAGAGAGAGAGAGAGTCTCCTTCGTTGAGCACCGACAACCTACTAATATAAACATGTCTAACATGCTTACGAATCCCCAAAGATAGTAGCAAGACAATTTCTACTTGTGTCATTTATTGCTATTATTTGACCCAAACAAACTTGGTGGCATGATTTTGACCATTACCAAGAAAACAAATAACAACATATAACAATAATGCAAGTATATGGTACTCACAGCTCTATCAAATTCCAACATAAAGCATCGCTTGACATCTTCCTTTGTAGGCTTACAACCACATCGATCCCGCCTAGATGTCAAGTCAGAGAACTTGGAATATGTATAATGTAATACAGCAGCCTCTTCAAGTTTGATTTCACTGTCAATGATTGTGCAAATTTATACATTAAAAGCCAACTAACAGAATAGCTGTGCGGTTCCCATTCCAAAAGAAGACAAATAACAAAGCAATAAGATGCTACACTTAAAATGGATCAAATATTCAAGAAATGGCACGCAGATAAAAGATGTGAATTAAACAATTTTTTCTAATATTAGAAATATATACTTTGGAGTTTTCATGTAATTGTGCCATCTGTGTGCACCATTAGGACGAAGATGATCTTGTACACGAGCAACCGATTTGCCATTCCCATACGTCAAAAAGTAGTTCGGATTGCCACGGGTTGATTCCTTATACATGCCGAAATAAATGTCTTTTGTCAGATGGTCATAGTTTTTCTTGAACATTGATACCTACATGGCATACAAAAACAAGAAATCAGCTCCAACAAATCAAAGGACTTTATCATAGGAATAAAGAGGTTCTTAGTCAGCCTTATTTCTAACTGTTCAATTTTTTCCTAAGGGGCAAAAAAAAGCAAAATTTTGGAGATCAACAAGGTCCAATAAAACAACCACCGTTTGGCATCCCACCAATACAAAGTGAGGTTGATTCTTGATAATTCATCAGAAACAAGCCACTATAGAAAGCATCATAACTTCGTGCAGAAAGGAAAGTTATTATATTGGTTTCATTCTAGTCCCATATTAAACTAACAAGTTAGCCCACGACTCACCCCACCCCCCCCCCCCCCCCCCCAAAAAAAAAACAGAACAAAGAAAGGAAAAAATTAATTAAATAGGTGTACAATCAAAAGAAACCTACATAATTACCTCGGTGAAAGGATCCTTTATGTCATCTCGTTCAATGCTGCTCTCCTGAAAAGGGCATATAATGAAAAGATTAGATCATGAAGATCTAATTTATCCTTATCGTGCTACACAATTTGGAAAACAAGGCTTAACTACTTATAATTATTTATTTCCAGTGTGTTAGAGTAACATAAGCACATCTAAAAATATTATTACGTCTAGGAAACCACATGAAAAACACAAGAGTCGCCAAACTGCTTACATAGTTGGGAAAGACAACCATGTCCACATGCCGGGGCACATCAAGCAACAATTGCCTCAAAGAATATTCCCGAGCACCAGCTGGATGTATCAGTTCATCAGTGTCTAGATGAAGTATCCAGTCCATGCCGGCATCCTGAAAATCAAAATATACAATTAGTTAGCATTTTTCGATTGCAAAACATATTCAACTTCATACAAAGTTCATACCCTTGCCATAACTATTGCCATCTCCATGTTTAGAGATTGCTTCACAAAAAGCTCATAATTGCAAGGCTTGTAAAAGAAGCTCGACAACCAAGTTTCATTCCAGATCCGGCTGCATCAGCAATATACAAGACTTGTAAGAGACTAATAGCCACATGTGACATGCCCACAGCTAACATATGAGATGAAGATTTCTACAGTTCTAGTGACAAGAGAACTAACTCTAGAGTCTAGAGAGCTGCATGAGAAGCTATAGGAAGAGACTAACCCAGTTAACAGCACAGGAGTAAAGAAAATATATCTAAAGAATCCTAAATTTTTCACTTTTTCCTGGTTCTATATATTTGCCTATGCTGTCAAGTAGATGAAATTAGAACAAATTAAACAAGGAGGGCATAGCTGAAGAGAAATACCTCTTAGCTTGTTGCTCCTCCAGCTCTTTGGTTCTGTATATCACTTTCACTCCCTGAAAGGTTAAACAAAGTCCAACACCATGAAACACGGTTATGATAGTTTGAAAAAAGAACTGCATTATCATAAGACTGGATGGAAGCTAACAGATTTGTCAAAAAGCCTATCAATAGTAAGACAGAGAATATCATCATAGAGTTTCAAGAAAGATAAGAGGTTAGGCAGAGAATCAGCATAGAAACTGGAGATTAATCTAAAAGTACTTGATCACTGAAACGTAAGAGGCCAGTAAATGGGGTACAATCTCACCGGAATGGATTCAAGAACTTTTGAAACTGCAGGAGATGCAGCCTTCCCTTCAACAAAAAGGAAAAAATTTGACACTCCAATAACTTTATGATAAAACATCCATGGCAGAATCTGATCCAAGCTAGCAGATGTACTTGTCGTAATACATATCTGCAAATAATAAAACAGGAACAAACAAGGAAATAATTGCAAACTTGGGGAGGAAATGGAAACGTCTCAAAAGATAGCATAATAGGATAGAAAATCAAAAATGGAATCGCTAGAACTCAGGTCAATTGCATTCGAATTCAATTCAATCTCCAGATATTTTCAACTCATAAATCTAGGTACAGGGCAACAATGTAGTTTTCTAAGAAAACAGTCATCCAATGCGGGTTAAGATATAATGGGGCTAAGCACAGTGCTATCATTACAACTCTGCAGTCAATCTGCAAGAAAATTGTGTCACTTGTAATCATAACAAACTATAATCACTTTCCTATACCCACCTTCTGTTCACAAGAGTAAATATCCATTTAACACAATCAGTGGCATGAGAACCATGTGATGCTCAAGTCATCTAAATAAGAATCATTAGCCTTCAAAAACTGCTAAGTTTACACAAATGCGATCCAATAAATTGTGCAGACTTGGATAAATAATAAGGGCAACTGCCTTGTTTACACACCTTTATATCCAAACAATGGGAAAAGAAATTAACGAAGACTTGCACCATCTGGCAACCTATTCCAAGCATTCCGCATTTCATCAAGAAATTAGGCAAGTTTCCCTAGTAACTTTGCATTAAATACATCAACGCGGAAAAGAACCGATCTAAAATTGAGAACACATGAAAATCACAAAAAAAGATAATTTGTCCAAACACAATCTAATCAAAGAAACAGCTCTTTATATCATTTCATGTTGTTCCAAAAGAACCAGTTATCAAAGAATCCCGGAAAGCGACATAAAAACACATGAAATCAGCTCCACCCTATCCAAATTTCAAAAACCTGCCCCAGAAGTTGAAATCACTCCGAAACTTAAGTCAACCCACAAAACAAGCAAAACCCATTCCACATCCACCAAAATCGAAAAACCCCACGACCAGATCGACCCCAAAAGAATACCCGGAAAGAATCAAAACATGAAAAAGCGAAAAAAACCTTGGGCTTAAGATCGGCATCAAACTTGAACTTCCAGTCTCTGAAATACGGAAATGACGCCGAAGTGGAGTGTCCGACAAGCGTGGAGCAATCCGAAGAATGAGAAGAGTGGTCAACAGTGGCGAGAGGGGACGAGTCCATGCCTGGGAACTTGTGCGATTCATCGGGAGACCATCGAGAGATGGGATCCTCGACGCCCCCTCCGCGCCATTGTAGGAGAAAGGCGAAGAGGGCGAGGGAGAGGGGGAGGAGGGTGAGGAGGAGGAGTAACTTCGCGGTGAAGGAGTGGTGGTTGCCGGCGGAGGACGGTGGTTGGGAGCGAAGGGAGGTGTGTAGACCCGCCATTAGAGCAAAAAGGCTGGCCCAGGGGTGGTGGGGGTGGAACTCTTTGTAGAGGAAAGTGATAGGAGATTTACATATACACATACATGCTTTATTTATTTTACGCCTATATATGTCTTTATTATAATTAATTGTGTGTAACCGCTAGTTTAATTCCGTGCCAAAAATTAATAAATCTTGTAATGATTAGTTGTAATTGAAATTTGTGATTAAATACATATTGGAGGATTTTTCTAAGATGTTCAAAAGTATAGTATTCTATATTGGTAATTTTGAGATAAAATAAAACAAGGAAAAACAAAAGTTATTTATTTCTTTTTTGTTGGGGGTGGGGTGGGGGGGGGGGGTGTAATTGAGATGAGTAATGTGAACGACTGAGATGTAAAGGGCCGTTTGAATGGCTCGACAATCTTAAAGCAAGAATTTGAAATAAACATTTGCTTTACAATGAATGTAGACACGTGTTATAAGTTATTAAAAGATAGATTTTATTAATAATTAATATATATATATATATATGTAGCTACTAGAGGATTTTCAATATCTCCTTGAGGTTTAAAATATAGCATTATATTTGGGTATTTGGAGATAAAATAAGAGAAGAAGGAAAAAAATTGAGGTTTTTTTTAATCGAAATGTTTGTTTATATATTCAAATATTATACTAATTCTCTTGCGTTAATATGTGTTTATATGCGTTTATTATAAATTAGTGGGCACGACACACTCTATACATGTACAAAATGAAAATAAAATATAATTTAATCTCCTGTTTAATAAATTTGTAATTTTATATATTAGGAAAATCAAAAAATATGATTGGAAATTAAATTTATATATTATGAAAAATTAAAATATATATAGTAAAAATTAAATTGAGTTTTATTATTGAAAAAAAAGTACACTAAACATTGAAAATAAAGATACAAGAGAAGATGCAGATAAAAAAAAAAGAAAAATATTATATCACGTTAAAAAAGAGAAAAGACGAAGAAGAGAGAAAATAGGAGAGATGAGAGAGAGAATAAAATGACACACAATTGTTAGAGGGTGTTGGTACTTTATAAATAAGTATGTGTGTGTGTGTCTTGTTTTTATATTGATCCCGTATGAAAATTATAAGTAACTCGCTCATGAATAAAATATTTTATATAGACTCGAGAACCCTTTTTAGTACTCCCAAAAACAATGTTGCATAACAGTTACCTTCACTCTATTTGTTTTGTGGAAAGATGCCATTATGCCAAGTTTCCAATAGTCCAAAAAATGTATTTCATGTAAATAACTTCATTATGAATTGAAATGTATCTTATAAAAAAAAAAATTTAAAAGTGGGTTGAAAAGTTGAAATTACATTAATTGGGAAATTGTGAATAGCTCAACTTAAATTTAAAATTATAATTTCATTCATAAATGAAATTCAATTTGGATACTTATGCAATTTCGTTCTTTTCCTTTTTTTTTCCCCTCAAGATTTTTGGGGAAGACTATTGATGAAGATCGTCTTCTCTTTTGGTCACATATTAAGACTCTCATCGGCTAACTTACCAAATATTATATCTCGTACTAGAAAATAATCTACTAAAAATAATTTCAATCAGCACTAAGATTAAATAGAAAAATGGGATTAAACTAATTACATATGCCCATAATTGAGAGATCATTACATGAAAAGGCTAATCTTATCGTCCTTATTATTATATTGTCGAAAAAAAATTATGATTAAAGAATTAGGAAGTTTTAAAAGTAATAAACAAGTAATAACTTTAAGATATTTAGAGGTAAAACGCAAGGGAGTTGGGGTTTTTTAAAATAAAGTCACTCTGTACAAGTTTATATTAGGTAGGCATCTACGTATTAAGTTTTACCTTTCCAACAGGTTTAAAAATTAAATTTTGATTGGCTACCTATTTATTGGATATCCCTATTATTTTCTTTGTTCTCTCTCCCTAAGTTATTAAACGGTTTTTTTCTCTCTCTCTCTCTCTCTCTCTCTCTCTCTCCACTATTCAACTTAATCATATATTTTCTCTTTCCTAATTATATAATTAAGTCTTATTTATTTTTAATAATTATTTATACTTTTTTTATAAAACACCAAAATAAATATTTAGTCATTCTATGTTTGACAATATAAAGGCACTCTTTATTTTTTTATTTTAAATAAAAATGCACTTTAATATATGGTATAGATACGAGATATAAACTTTGTTAATGCAACAAACATTTGAAATGATTTATTTTAAATTACAAGATAGTTATGCTTTACATTACATACTTAGATTTGCTATGGTGTATTATATAGCGATTCCATATAATGCTTATTTCCTTTAGAACCCAATAGGTATTTTTTGTTATTTTCTATATATACAAATATATATATTTTTTCTTAGATAATTTATCTACTCTTCAAATCAAGAATACATTAAAAGTGATTTAAATTGTAACTTTGATGGTTAACTTGATATATCAATTGAGATACAGAGGAATTTTATTTTTGTGGATACATAAAACTAAAATACATCTAATAGAATTTAATTAAACGAAACAAATGTACAAAAACCTATGAATTTATTTTTTATATTGAAGTAATTTAACAAAAAATATTAAATTTTCAAAAACATAATATTTTACATTAGTATAAATTAACTAAAATCGAGATCAAGATTCAAAAAATTAAAACAAAATAAAATCCATGCCTCTTTAAAATTAATTATTTTATAAGTATGAAAAAAAATCTATCTTATCAGCAAAATATGAAATATCATAATTATCTAGTATTTCATAAATTTAATTTTGTAATATTAAAATTTCTCAATAAAGATTGACAAATTGCAATTATTAAAAAAATGAAAATGTATATAGTTGATGAGAGATAAACTTTGTATAATGTAAGAAATCTTTGAAATAATTTATTTGAAATTACATGATAGTTATACCTTTAAGTTAGATTCTTCAATTTGTATGGTATGTCATATACTGATTGCATATAATGTTTATTTCGTTAGAATCTAATAGATTAATTTTTCTTTTTATTTTCTATATATAAAAATATAAGTGTTTTTAGTTAATTTCTCTACTCTTAAAGTCAATAATATATTAAGAGTGATATAAATTGTAACTTTGAAAATTAACATTGATATATTAATTAAGATACAATGAAATTTATTTTTGTGGACACATAAAATAAAAATACATCTAATATAATTTAGTTAAAAAAAAACTAAAGATATGAATGAGTGAATTGGATACAATTAGTTTAATTCACCACATTATATATAAATAAAACTTAATAGTGTAGGTAATTCGTAGATAACATGTTATTTAAACTTAAACAACAAATTGCAAGTACTTGCAAGCTGTTGTATAAGTAACAGGTACTATTACATTTTAGTAAAGTATTAGGGTACCTAATGTTAACCTGGTACAAGGATTGCTCTATTTTAGACAAACCCAAGGGAGTTTTAAAAGTAATAAAGAAGTAATAACTTTTAGATATTTAGAGTTAATTAGGGACTAATCAAATATAGTTTTATTTAGAAGATAATCTAAAAGAAAACTAGAAAATATAGAAAATGAATTCAAAATATATCCAAATTAACTCTCTCAGCGTGATTTCTTTAGTGCATAGTTCTTTCCTATTGATTCTCTCCTTTGCCTTTCTCTACCATTGGTGAAATTTATTTTTCTAAAGTTAGTTTATTTATCTATTTATTTTGTGATCTTGGGCATGCATTCAAAATTTATATTAGAAATTGTTGAATTTATTTTATTCAAATTTTATTTGTAATTTTATATCAGGAAGATGAAACGGTAACCATTTTTAGTTCAATATCTCTAGAATAAAACTAAGCACCAAAAGGTAGTTGAAAAAAAAATCTATTAACTAGAGAATAAGTATCTTTTTTGGCAAAGAATAGCGGTAACCAACATAAATTTAATTTTTGCATTACAATGAACATTTTAGTAATTTAAAAACTTTATTAATTCCATAGTTTTGAATATTTGAAAGTTATTACCTCTTTAATAATTTAATAAGTCTCTAATCCCTTATGCGCAATATTTTAGTTTGATTAATCCATTATCTCTAAATACTTAAAAGTTATTATTTTTATTAATTTTAAAACTTCATAATCCCTTAATGATAATTTTTCCTTGTATTATTTTGGAGGTAAGTATTTGATGTATTAAATCCTATATAATGAATAAATTTCCATTTATACCATGCCATTATCCTCTCCACTAAACAATTTTAGAAAATAATCTTGTTTTTGGGACTCTCTCTCTCTCCCTCTCTCTCTTTAATTTAGAGGGTGTTTAGCTAAGCTTATAAGTTTTTAAATACATCTTATGAGATATTTTAGAACTTATAAGATATAATAGAGTGTCTGGTAAAATTTTTAGAGAAAAAGCTTATAAGATCATGAAATAAGACATTTAGAAATTTATAAGCACTTTTTTAAGAAGTAAGGAGACATTAATATATTTTAAGATATTAATTAGTTACCTTATTTTCAAACAAGTTAATTACACAAATGCCATTATTAATATCTTATAAGAGATACTATCTTATTCATCCACACACATTTTTAAAATAAGACTGACCATCTTATAAACTTTTTAAATATTTTAAAAGAACATCTTATAAACTTTTAAAATATCCCAAAAGATGTAGAAACTTATACAATATTTTAAATAAGTTCAGCCAAACACTCTCTTGGAGCAAATATGCATTTCCATCAAAATCTCCACACACCTTGCATGTCGGTCTCACCTTAGTGCATGTTGCATAGCTATATGAGGCGGATTACAAACACCCACCATGAGATATAATGAAATGACAAAAAAAATTATCGAATTTCAAAAATGACAATTATACTTTCTAAAGTTTGCACAATCTATCTGAAATCTGAATAAAAACAAGAAACAAAATCAAAAAGATTCAAAAGCACATCAATTTCTCACGTTGAGTTTATGAATATAGCTTTGCCATGAAGTTGTTTTTATCACCAGATAGTACACATTTCTTCTAGTTTTTTTTTTTTTTTTTGTTACTTTAGAAATGTAATTAATTTGTATAGTGAAGTTTCCAAATGCTCTAATTAGACATTTTGCAATTTTGGGAACTTAAACATGGGAAATTTTTAGGCTTGGCTCTTGGCTAAAATAAATCACAAGTAGGTGAAAAATTGGCAGATCATTTGAATTTAAGTAATACCTAGAGATTATGACATGCATTAAATGAAAATTTAATTAATATCTAACTTCTCCAAAGGGGTTGACAAAGTACCTACTTGTAGAAAAGTAAACGGTCGTGTTGTACGAGACTATAATTGCTAAAAAAGTCCGAAAGTTTTGTGTATGTAATTTGAAAGTAAATTACCCAACAAGGGAATTAATCAACCACAGTTTGGCGAATAATTTTGAAAATTCATAATTTGTCATTATTTCTATAATCTGCACTTCGAATTAAGAGCGCAAATGAATCAAATTCGAGACAAATTTTTTATAGATTTGATTATGATCAAGATATAAAGTAATTATATAATCATTTAATGTTAATTACAATATTTTGAAATTATTTAAAAGGATATAACTATAAATTTAGTATTACAATAACAAATTAAGTTCCAATTTAAGGGTTGGAACCATATAGGACCTGTCGTTCACTCATCAACAAACCATTCGAACTCATCTAAAACATAATATCCACATTGTAAAGTAAGCAAAATTTTGTTTATTTTGTATATATTTACGTGTGTTTTCTAGGTTGCCTAATGAGTAACCTATTTGTGGTAGAAGATGATATATCTGGTGATCTTTGTATGAGTAAGATTGCCACAATGAAGTTAGATACCATTCCTAGCTAGGTTTTTAGGTATTTATACTTTGTATGGAATGGTGACATTTATCATTATCTTATAAGTTTGTAGTGCTATATATTGTAAGGTTTAAATTTAATGTAGTATTGACTTGTGGGCCATATCGTTATCAGTTTAAATAAGTGGGCTTAGTAAAAGTGTTTATCATGATGGGGTCTCAATTATAATGGCTAATGGAATAAGTAAATAAATACTTGATATTTCCCTTATCAAACATCAACTCAATAAAAATCCAACCCAACAAGATTAATATATATAAATTTATATATATATATACATACATATAATTCAGAAGTCTTGAGGCTATCCAAATAAGGGTCATGTATTTACATATTTGGATTGTCTAAATGAACTTCATTTTGCCACATATGAAATCAATTTTATTATAATTGTGTTTCAATTAATTTAGATTTAGATAAGTATATGATTCACTATCACGATCAAAACAAATTCAATATGAGATTGTATTTTTGGTATTTATTCACATAAGATACTAGCAATTTGAACTTTTCACATTCCTTAAATATCGGTATTTCTTCTTTTCTTCTCCCACAAAAAACATTTTGAATTATCTTGCCATACTATTGATATTCATTGAATATTAATTCTTTTTTTCTCTTATAATTTTCCTTTGCATTTACAGACCATTGCATTTATTTCATTTTTCATGATGTTTTCAAATAAATTCTTTTAATCACTTCCACCACTTTATGTATTTTATTATTTGTTTTTGGTGTCTCATAATTTTATTTTTTGAATTTGTTGTTATCTTGTGGATATTCAATTTTTTCATTCCTTCTTTTTTTAGTTTGCTTTGTTGCCATTATTATTTTCTATTTCATTAAATTTGTTCTAATATAATAAAAAGCATTTGTCAAGCTTTCTTAAACATTTTGTTTCACTGATCCCACTTACTTTGTCATTTGCTTTTTAAACATTTTTATTTGTATTTAAGCCAATCACCTTTTCCTCCCCATCTCAAAAGTTAATATTTGGTATTTTTAATTCTTTTTTCCTTTTTTTAAGTTTTTGCTATTTCTCCATATTTTTTTATTTCTTTTATGTTGTTTTGTTATTTTATTCTTCAACTTTTTTTATTGATTTGTTCTATTAATCTTCTTATTAATTCAGTTTGATTTTTTTTTTTCCATTTTTTGCTCATTTAATTTGTTGTGCTCTTATAAGAAGGATTTTCTCTAATTTTAGCTCATAAATATTTTATTTTTCCATGTATGAACATATTCACACACACACACACACACACATATATATATATATATTAAAACTAAAAAATATATATGTATATACATAGTTGTTTATCTTTATCCAAAAAAATGAGATCTTTTCAAAATAGTTTGTTGATAACTAGATTTAAATTTAAAATTTTTTCATATATGATATCCTTATATTTAAATATTCTCAAAAAATTCTATTTAAGATTTGCATTTGGATGAAATGCCTATCATTTGAATTCCTCATATTCATCAAGTATTTGTTTTTCTTGTTTTCATTTCCAACAACAAATGCTTCAAATTCAATTAGGCATATGCCTTTTGAAATTCATTGTATGCTAATTTTTTTTCCCCTATGTTATTTTCCTTTTTGATATTCATGTCATCATTTTTTTTAATTTTTTTTATACCTTTTTCACATTTCTCTTTTTTTTTTCTATTTCATACTTCGATTTTGATGACAACATGATGTTCCCAATTTTTTAAATTATTTCTACCACTTTTTTGGCACTTAAACTTCCCCATTGTTTTAGTCTTCAAATTTGCAATTAATTTATTTTATTCAAGCTTTTATGATTTATTTTGCTTTGTAGTTATTATTAATTTCATTCATTTAGTTTGTTGCACGATAATAAGAAGAATTTTCTAAAATGTTAATATACATGCGTATTCTTTTCAAAATTAAATTTTCTTTTATAGTTTCTACCACTTTTTTTTTTTAATTTCATTTTTATTATCTCATTGTTTATTCTTCAAATTTGTTATTTATTTGCTTTATTCATATTTTTGGTTTAATATTTCATCTAAAGGTATATTTAAGTTTGTTCACATATAAATTTTTTCGGTTGAGTTTGCCACAAAATATTTTTAATCAATAATTTTTCACCAATCTTTAATTTATTTATGTTCACAAACTTATATATTTTAAATTTATCATTCTTTCTCATTTTTTTCTATTACTGCAATATGTATATATATTATTTAATTTGCTCTAAAATAGTACTATCCGGTGCCTAACGCATAAGTTGATAGTCTCATTTGATTATGTTTTTTCATGTATTAAATTCAAATACTTTTTATATGAATTCAAATAAACATATGTGTGATTCATGCTTATCCAAAAGAATCCAACAATTATCAATATTTAAAATAAAATGAATTAAAATTTAATTCAAATAAAATAACAAAATTAATATTTTATTTACAATATTTATCATTTACTTTAACAACAATTAAAAATTTAGATTCTACATAAAATTTTAAAAACATCAATTTATGTTATAAAAAATTTAATTTATTTTTATTTAATTATTTTTTATAATAAAAATTTATGAAAAAATATATATAAAGATATCTATTTTCTGTGTCTTGGTATGTTAAGTACTAATTTTGAAATAAGTTAGAACCAACCCGACCCAAAACTATTGAGTTGTGTTGGACCCGTGTTTTCAGAGCCATACTGCCACCACTATATGTAACTAAGGGTAAGGGTCTAAATGAGCATTGTATAATATTATGTGGGAGAACAAAATCTTGCAGTTATCAAATTGGCATAGCATATAAAAACATCCTCATCCTTCTGGATGCAAACTGGAATGTTGAGTTGAGTGATCATGAACCTCATGGAATTTAAGCCATTTTATGCAACATAGATTCCCATAGATAAAATCATTATCAGCACTTATTACATGTATATATATAGACACACAGGGTTAATTACACTTATGTCGCCTTTGAAATACTTGATTTACCAACTCTCCCCTTGATCTTTTAAAATTACAGTGACTTCCCCTCCGAGTGTGCATATATATATATATATATATATATATGTGTGTGTGTGTGTGTGTGTGTGTGTTTTGGCAAATATATATTTACATATGCATGATTGTTATTCTACTGGCTTTTTGATATAACATTCCTCAGTCCAAAAAAAGCGCTCTTCTTTTGTATTTCGTGCCTTATTGTACGTTTTAATTAATTTGTTGTGGTTCTGACAACACGGCTCTCTATCTTCCTCGTGCAGGCCTCTCAAATGAATACTCTTTTCATGCTCCTCCACGAAATCTGGAAACCGGGAAGGTATCAGTCCATGCGTTGTGCTCTACAAGTACTTGTTCCTGAATAGAACAGATGCGTATGTCAAATCGATAGTTTAGACTCCAAAGCGTACATATTGTATGTCATAAGTCATAACCACTCGGAAAGCTATATGGGTTGTTCGCTTCAAGATCCATGAAAAGAGCATTCCTCCTTGAGACTTTTGTGGTCTGTGGATTAAAGCTGAATGGAAAGTGGTCACTGGTAGGTAAAAATTACAATCACCCCCCTTTCTTTCTTTTTCTTTTTTCTTTTTTCTTTTTCGATTGGGGTGGGGAGAGGGCCGGATCGGGGGATAGGGTTTTGGGAACTGAATGCTTTTAGAATCATTCATTAGTGTATCATGAAAGTGTAGTATCAACCATCAACAATAAAGATACATGTTGGCAAAGATATTTCTTCTATAAGACATGTAATATGGTAACCCTAAAATATTTTGAGTTTTTTAAGAAATGCAATCCTGCTCCTTGGAAGTACATGAGAGGGGAAATATATCTTTGCAAAATCTAAACTTTCCCAAGTAAGATCTTAGATTTGTTCTAGTAAATATTAGGGTTAATTGCAATTTTGGTCCCATAAATATGCCTTTGTCCAATTTTGGTCTCATTCGTTTCACTTTTATCAATTTTAGTCCCACAAGTTTGATTTTCTCGTATTTTTGGGACATTTTTGAAAAGCCATCAAATTCTTAACAGCGATAACACATGAGGGTCACATGGCCGTTAAATAACACCTGAGTCTCATTTTGGGGGGGGGGGGGGAAAGAAACCTGTTTTCGGCTACTGTGCATCTTTTTTGGAGGGAAAATAAGACCTATTAAAGAGAAAATTAGGGCAAATAACCAAACGAAAGAAAGGAAAATCTGGGGTTTTCACTTTACTGTTAAACTTGAAGGAGTTCCATAGCAGAAGATGGGGGCGCAATACAGTGCTTCTGCGGGAGAGGTGCTACCTTGCAAACTTCGTGGACTAAAACAGGTTTTATTTTCCCTCTAAAAAGGATGTACAGTAACATAAAACAAGTTTCTTTCCCCCCAGAAATGAGACTCAGGTGCTATTTAACAACCACGTGACCCTCATGTGTTATTGCCGTTAAGAATTTGACGTCATTTCAAAAATGTCCCAAAAATGCGAGAAAATCAAACTTGTGGCACTAAAATTGATAAAAGTGAAACGAATGGAACCAAAATTGGACAAAGGCATATTTATGGGACCAAAATTGCAATTAACCCTAAATATTAATATCATGCTTTTAGAATCAATGTTGGTGCCAAATTGAGAGTCTCTTGCATCACCGTATCATGAAAAGTTTAGCACCAACAATCAACAATAAAGACATATTAGCATAATATATTTATTTTTATACAACACAAGTGTATTGGCTTCCATGTCAATTGTTGGATTGTATAAATGAAAGCATGCCTTCAAAATATATATATATATAAATCTTGCATAATCTTACGCTCACATGTAAAGTATGGAAAATTCTTACCCGAACCTAGCTTGGCCGAACTAAACAAATCATATGGTAAGTGTATTGCACTTGCCAAGTGATTGGTCACTCTCCTTAAATTATAGATCATTCACACGGCAAGTGTAAAACACTCGCCACGTGATTAACACTGGTTCGGCCGAGTCGGGTCTGGGCTAGAATTTCCCGTAAAGTATTGCACTTAGTTTTCTTGTTCTGCCAAATAGCATTGATATGGGAGACTTTGGTTGATCCACGTGTAACTACTCTTATAGCCACACTTGTCCATATAGACCACGTCCTCGACTAAATTACAATCTCCGTGAGCTTTTGTGTCTCCTCGGCCTAGTACCAACCTCCTCCAAAAACAGTTTTCCTCGAGTATGACCTAAGTGATCTCCTCGACTAGCCCGATGGGCAGGTCGCACTGAGGAGGTCCTCAACCTCATCATCCTTGATATGAGATATTGAGGTTAGCCACCCTCGAGTGGAAAATCTAATTGGCCTGACATCCTCACTAACTTGACAATTCTCTCTCGCACCATGGTCCTCATACATCCACGCACGAGTACACCAAACCATGGCAAATAATGGATTCGGATAAGAATAAAGTATAATGTCCAACCTAATCCCAGTAATCACGATGGACACTTGAGCATCCTACTTTGCACTTCTAGCTCCCTTTGCACTTGCGCATCGAAGGATCTTCGTTGGAAACATTTCCTGCTAGCTCACATGTGCTCCTTTGTTGATAGGTTAGGACCTCATAACGTGATATGAATGGACTAGCACTACAGCAAAAACGGCGTTTTCCGGCGAAAATTTTCCGGGGGAATATTCCCCCGGATTTGTACCGGCGGAATACCGGCGGGCGTGGCAGAAAATAAAAAACCGGCGGAAAAACCGGGGGAAAGTTCCCCCGGTTTTTTTTTTTGAATTTTTTAATAAAAAAACCGAGGGAAATTTCCCCCGGTTTTTTTACTTTTTTTTTAAATATTAACCGGCGGAAAAACTGGGGAAATTATTCCCCCGGTTTTTTTTAATATTATTTGAAATATTTTTAAATATTAAACCGGCGGAAAACCGGGGGAATTATTCCCCCGGTTTTTTTTTATATATTTTTTTAAATATTTTTAAATATCAAACCGGCGGAAAACCGGGGGAATTATTCCCCCGGTTTTTTTTAAATATTTTTTTATATATTTTTAAATGTAAAACCGGCGGAAAACCGGGGGAATTATTCCCCCGATTTTTTTAATATTATTTTATATATTTTTAAATATAAAACCGGCGGAAAATCGGGGGAATTATTCCCCCGATTTTTTTAAATATTTTTTTAAATATTTTTAAATGTCAAACCGGCGGAAAACCGGGGGAATTATTCCCCCGGTTTTTTTTAATATTTTTTAAATATTTTTAATGTCAAACCGGCGGAAAACCGGGGGAATTATTCCCCCGGTTGTTTTTTAATATTTTTTTAAATATTTTTAAATGTAAAACCGGCGGAAAACCGGGGGAATTATTCCCCCGATTTTTTTAATATTATTTTATATATTTTTAAATGTAAAACCGGCGGAAAATCGGGGGAATAATTCCCCCGGTTTTTTTTAATATTATTTTATATATTTTTAAATATAAAACCGGCGGAAAACCGGGGGAATTATTCCCCCGGTTTTTTTTTAATATTTTTTTATGTATTTTTAAATTTAAAATCAGCGGAAAAACCGGACGAATAATTCCCCCGATTTTTTTTGAAATTTTTTTTATGTAAAATCGGTGGAAATTAATTTTTTTTAAATGAAGTTAATTAATTGTTTGAATTGTTTTAGGGTGTACTTTTATATTTTCTTTTAGTTTACAATAATAACCAAGTAAAATGAAAGACAATTGTACTTTTAAGAATTATGATGTGTTCTTTAACAAATAAATAAGATAGAGAATTTTAAGTTTTGTTATAGGATCTGATATACAAAGTCTAAATCAAAATCCGATAACATAATTTGATAACTGCTCAATCCAATTTGAGAGATCCTATAAAATCACGATCTATAAATACTAAACTCAAATCTTAAGTCATCGTATTTTCTTGTTATCCCTCATTGGTATGTTCCTCTTGTTAGACGACATTGATTCCTTATGAATAGTATTATCTTTTTATCAAAGACTTTCTAATCACTGAAGATGTTTATGCCCAAAAATCATGACACAATAATACAAAATGTGATTTTGTTATGTTTTCCCAAGACATTTTTATTAAATTCTTTATAATTAAATCAAATATTTTCTTTTGAAACATATATATTTTTAAAATTTACAAAAACAGTTTTATCGTTTTAGACGATCATATCAAAGGGACAGGACGTATTTTGGTCACAGATAGATTATAATGTGGAAAAAGTTATATGTGCCCGATATTTTTATATTCTGCAACCTATTTTAATTATTACTTTTGATAATTTAAATAATTATATATGATTTAACATTTGTTAAAATATCGAAAGCATATGTAAAGATTTAACTCATAAATTAAATACATAATATGAACTAAGATACGAAAAATTAATCTAAAATTTGTCCCGATTTTCAGTATTTTTCCTACTGTGTTTGTAGAAGATAGTATCGAAAGAGATAGAGATGACCAATCGTGTGGTTGATGATTATATGGAAGGAGTCCCTACTTAGACAATTAATTAATGTGCTATAGTTCTACTATTTTCTTTTATGACTCTATCTAATAAGGCTATTATAGCTTAGTCTTTTATTTACATCTTATAATTGGAGTTGTAATACTAGCTAGGGTTATTCTCGTTTCCGCTGTGATATTTGACTAAGGTCTTTAACGAATATTTTTCGATCATCATTACTCTTAAAAAAATCATATAAGTTCTAATTTTTACCCAAAAAATTTATAATTTATAAGCTTCAATAAAAAAAATATCAAATTTAATATATTCAAAATTACTTTATGGAAAAAAATACTTATATTTATAATTAATATAATTTGTGGGAACAAATTAAATTTTTTTCCCCAAAAATCGGGGGAAATCGGGGGACTTTTCCCCCGGTTTATTTTTTAAAAAATTCCCCCGTAAACCGGGGGAAAACCAGGGGACTTTTCCCCCGGTTTATTTTTTAAAAATTCCCCCGTAAACCGGGGGAAAATCGGGGGACGAGTAGACACATTTGATAGTTTAATTTGACGTATGAACAATGTTTTTATTTGCCTGGCGAATTTGTATTTTATATTTGAATTATATTTCAAACAATATAGGATAATATTTTATATTTGTCAATTTATTTTAGCTTTATGTATTTTTATTTATTTTACTTGTTTGTGAATATTAGCATTTTGCATTATTAGAATATTATAAATGAAATTTATAAATAAAAAAATTTTAATGAGCTGATTTGGGCGATCGAATTAAAATAATTGTTTTAAACAAATCGGATAAATTGGTTTTAGGTAATTAATTTTTTGTTTTTATTTTTGCGGGGGAAAAACCGGGGGAAATTTCCCCCGGTTTTTTAAAATTAATTTTTTTTTATATTCCGGCGGAAAAAACCGGGGGAAATTTCCCCCGGTTTTTTCAAATTAAATTTTTTTTTATATTCCGGCGGAAAAAACCGGGGGAAATTTCCCCCGGTTTTTTCAAATTAAATTTTTTTTATATTCCGGTGGAAAAAACCGGGGGATTCTTCCCCCGATTTTTTCAAATTAAATTTTTTTTTATAGTCCGGCGGAAAAAACCGGGGGAAATTTCCCCCGGTTTTTTCAAATTAAATTTTTTTTTAACAACCGGCGGAATATTCCGCCGGTCGAAGCAGCCTGCGAAAACCGGCGGAAAAACCGGCGGACTACCGGCGGCCGGGCGTATTCCGACGCCAAAAAAACCGGCGGACCGGTTTCCGCCGGTTTTCCGCCGCTTTTACGATTTTCCGGCGGAAATTCCGCCGGATTTCCGCCGTATTTTTCCCCCGCTTTTGCCCTTTTTTCCTGCAGTGTAGATCACCAATCCTTGAGTGTTCGACTCGACCAAATCTAAACCACATCAAACATCATTATTAAAAATTTAAATGGAAATATATTCCTTGAGTTACCTCATTTTTCGTTTTCATTTTTTATTTTTTCTTTTTGGGACTCCCGCAGTATATATACATGCTTGGCCTACATATGATTCTTTTCTTTCAAGAAATGATTAAATTGAGGGACCATCGTATCTACTTTGTATTCTTTGAAACAGATTGAAGCTTTTGTATCAGCACTGGAAATAGTAAACAAGTTGGCTTTCAAAGGTACTGGCCGTAATATAAAAAGAATTCATGGAATATGATGTATCTCTGTGCAATGGGAGTAAATCCAATTAACAAAATTCTCATAGATATGTTAAATTTAATCTTACTTAAATAATTGTTTGCCTTTCCATGTGAGCTAAGCAATTTAACGGTCCTTTTTAAATTTAAAATTTTTGTTTTATTTAATCAGTTAAGTGCTTGCCTTTACACAAAGAAAAGCAATACACACAGTTATATTAGAGCTTATCAAGATCAAACACGATAAACTATATTAATGAGTAGATTTGTTATTTTTGTTAGGAAAATTGGTTATACAAGTTGGTAAGCGACTAACTTTGGCCAATGAATTGATGAAGCTAGATTGGTTGGTTTGAAAAATAAGTTGATTATTCGTAATGTATATCGCGAGTAGATATGAAAAATGTATTTAATTACTCAAAATCAATTTAGGGTGAATGAGAAATTCAATGCACAAGATAACTAGAGAAAGCTAAAAATGAAGTGGTAAGTTGTAGAATGTGATTGTTCCATATAAAGAAAATAATACAAGAAAGTCTTGTAATTAAGTGGCTAGTTAGGAGTAAGAGTTGGCCCCTTAGGGATTCACAAGTGTGTAACGGGGAGAGAACTTATGGGTTGATAGGCTCGAGCCAAACCTACACGCACGCCCATCGCCGCCGCAATCCGATCGGCGCAGGTTCAGGCTCTATATAATATATTTCTTTTTGGATACAACTCGAATTGAAATTGGATCGAAATCAACTCGAATTGAGCTGAAATTGCAAACCGGTGCGCGGAGGCGGGTCCGAATCGCACCCGGGTGCAGCCAACGGCTAGCCACACCCAAACGGGTGCGAACCATAGCCAAAACCGGTTCAAACCTGACCGAACCAGTGATGGTCCCAACAGTTGCAACCTTTGTCTTTTTAACCACAACTCTTCAAATATTATAAATACCCCCTTGCATTTGTCATTTCATTTACAACATACATCCGAATTCATTTATCTCTTTGTGCATTTTACTCCCTAAATATTCAAATGAGTTCTAAATACTTTCAATTCATTCTTTCTCAGAAATTGGAGTGCTCATTTTCCGAGAAGTTAGTCGTTGTATCTTGTGAGACAATTGCCGGTTCTGTTAGCACCAGTGCGGGGCAATCTCGTCTTAAAGACAGAAAGTCCAACTCTCGCCTCAACTAAATACCATAGCCTAATCACGCCTAGCACAACTTCCAACAATTTCATCTCTAAAGAACTTAAAGGGGAGGTCGTTTCGTTAAACTCTATATAATTATATATTATTATTATTATTAGTAAAATTTAAAGTTTTGACCCCCTCCCAATAATGATAAAAATGTCTTTTATATAGTATAACAATTTAATTTCGACTTCAAAATAAAAGTTTCTACTTCCATCCCTGTTCCAAACAAATTCTATAACAAAACGTACTAGTGCCTAATTCCTTATACTTTTCTTTTGGTCCCTAAAGGACTTATAAAAATCTAAAAGTAGTGTGGAATTTGCAGCAATTCTTAGCGCACTACGCTGTTATGTGTTGAAATAGGTGCTTGATTCCCTTTCTGTTCAACTCTCCTTTTGTCCTACTTAGACAAAGAAGAAGCTTTTTGCTTTCAAAATACATTGCCATTGATTTGTTTCTTAAACAACTAACAGAAACATATTTCTTTATTCCATAATATGTCAATAATTAAGCCATATATATATATATATATCCCCTTTTAGGTTGCTTCTTGATATGTTTCTTCCTCCTTCCTGGAAGATGATTTGAATGTCAATATTTTGTACATTTGGGGCCTTATGTGGTCCAGTTTAAGAAAAAGGAAGACTTATATATCAATTCTTTTGAATATATATATACATATATATATATATATATAAAGCAGTTCTCTAGATAGCAACTTTTATTGAAGATTATCACAAAATAAAACAGAAACCGAAGATAATTATTCTGTTTAGCTTTAGAGTGTCAAAGTTCCTCTTAATCTGCCTGTAGTTTCTTTACCAGTACAGTTCCTTCTCTGGCCAAAGTCGAGTCATGCGGTGTATTTTATTTAGCAGTCTTACCGTTCTTTTTGGGCTAACGCGTCTTGCTTTATATTCAATCAAAACAGTGTTTCACTCATTAAATTTTAATTTACTATGCATCTTATCGTAATTCTATGTTGAAAATCTTGTTTTTCTGCATCTGTCCAAGAAATTTATGTATTCATCACATTAAAAATATTTGGCTGGTGCAGAGGGGACAAGAGTGAGCCCCTATGATTGAGGAAGAGATTCCTTAACTAAACATTGAATCACTCACATCTGCCTATGATTTTGGGACAAAAATGACAAAAAATGACACATGATCAGCAGTTGGCATAATTCCATGTTTACTGGTACTCTGTCTGAGACAGCAGGTACTTTTTTTTTTTTTAAACACAAATGAATTCTAGGTATAATTACACCTAAACGCCCTGAGGTTTGGTGTAAGTACACATAACACCCTAATGTTTGCATAATTACAGAAACAACCCATGTCGTCAACTTTTGTCTTCCAATTAGATCCCTTATTAGGTTTGCATAATTACATATATCGCCCATGCTATCAACTTGCGCCTCACAGTTAGACCCCTAAAAATTGACAACATTAGTGGTTTATGTGATTATGCAAAACCTCGGAGGTGTAGGTGTGACTATCCCTAAATTCGATCATCAGAAGCAAAAAATAGTTGCACAAAAAGGCAAAATTTTTATTAAAATCAAAACACCTCACTAACTGATCCAATTTACAGCTTGAAGTAAATATAAACCTGTATGATAAAAATACAAAAGAAAAACAACAAACATTTCTCAACCTAATCCTACGAATCTCCTAGTATTCCCCACAGTCCCACACAGTACTTAAGATTGGACTCACAAAACAAGAACCAAAAAAAACATGAAACAAAACAATCTCTCAAAGAATGAAGCCTTAAAAAACAAATCTTTCAAACTATCTTGTCAAGATAAATATAGACAAGCCAAAAACTGACTCTAAACTAGCAACTTAGATTTATAATTCACCAACTTTTTCTCAACCAAAGATATATCATCATCTTGCGAGCAATTAGGAATCCACCAAACTCTGAGACTCTTATCAAGACTCCCGCTATACAGCATGAAACCACCCCCGACTCTAACCGGCGACGCCTGCAAGCACTTAACCGGCCCTTCGTGCCCTTTGATCACCATATGCTTAAACAAACCCCCATTGATCTCCCTCTTCCACACACAAATAGTTTTATCAGCTGATCCACTGCACAAAAAGGACTCCCCCATTAGGCACATGCACAAAACCGCCATTTTATGCGCTTTCACCTCACAAATGACCTTATTACCCACCCACCCCATCACATAACCATCAGAGCCTCCGCCATACACTAAATTCCCATCTCCACAAACCACCACACAATTTAAAGAAATGTCCTTATGACCCTCCAAGATTGCCTTAAGTGAATGCGTTTTATCATTCGTTTGATGTTTGCACCATATCTTGATCTTGCCATCTGCTGATGCAGAGTAGACAAGCCTGTTTCTTGCAACAAGCCCGTTTATGGCGTCATCATGGGCTTTTATAGATTCCAAACACTTGAAATCCGACATTCGCCACACTTTGAGGGTTTTATCCCAAGAACCGGAGTATATTAGCCCGTTTGAGACAGCTAGACATGATATGCTATCGGCGTGTTCGATCCACAAACGCTTGTGGTGCCGCCTAGTTTGGACATAATTGCTCTGCTTCATGAACTTCCCCAAATAGTCCTTGGTTGTGGGGAGAGTGTCAACAATCTTGAAAACATTCTCAGAGCTTCTCGAAACCTTCCACACTCTGATTCTACTGTCCTGATGGGCTGTGAAAACTATGTTCCCACAAGTGACAAGGGCCTTAACGGAGCCATCCCCTTGGCCGAATTTCGTGAACATCCTCAAATCAGGCTGTTGCCATACGATGATGTCTTTGCCTTGTGAAGCGCTGAGAATGAACTCTCCACACAAAGCCAAGCAAGACACCGAGCCAATATGCCCGGATAGAACAGCCAATGATTTGTATGATTGAGAGCAAGAAATGGGCATACTTGAATTGATCTTAAAGTTGAGATCTTGGAAATCATATCTGAAAGAAGTCGCTGGGCTTTCGTCTGCATCGGTAATGCTCCTCCCACTGCTGCTGCTGCTTGGAGTTGAGCTTGCAGATAACAGTGGCGTTGAAAGGGTGGTATCTTGAACGGGATGGTTTAGTGGATGAAGCATCTTTCTTGATCGAATTAGTTCAAGGGCTTTTCTTTTCTTCTTTTTTGCGAGAAATGAATTCAAGAAACTGCAGGAATAGGTTCAAGAATTGGTATAAATAGAAAATTTAGAAGATCTGCTACGAAAGAAACCAAGAATAAAAAAATGGCTCCTTTAATACGTAGGAATGTATCTATTAGTAATTTATGTATAAAATACTTGCAAGATAGAGAGAGAGACAGAGACAGAGAAAGAAGGGAGCGCAGGAGAAAGAGGGATTGGAAAAGAAAGCAGAAATCACAGTTTTCTTGCAAGGAGGGGTTTTGGTCGGGAATTAAGTATGATAAAAGAGTTGGAAGAAAGGGGGGGTGTTGAGGGGGGCGGTGCAACGGCTACTTTGACAAGAACAAAACTACCAAATTTATGAAAAGCGTATTTTGAGGACCCCATATAGCTTCTATTTCATCTCTTGCTGTAAGGCATTGCAAAACAAGAAAACTAATTAATTGACGAAAGTTAATAAAAGTATTAAAAAGAAATTGGGATGTTAATAACTCTTTGGTACCCTTTTTGTATGGTGACCAATTATGGCTTGCCAGCTCCCACCTTAGCTCTAGAGGGGTAAAATAGTCAATTCGGTTGTCCCATTACTTTGAATTGGGTTTCTTTTTTAGCAGTTGGGATCCTTTGATGCACAACGGTGTTATATCTCCTCCTCCTACTCATTAATACACTCCACGTGTATTGGTGAACGGTTAAGATAAGGAAAGAAAAAAATTTATGATATGGGAAAATTTTTAAATATTCTCTTTCTTTATCTCAACCGCTCATCAATACACGGCACGTGCCGTATATTGATGAGTGGAGGAGGAGATAATAGAAGATCCAAACTATTTTTTTAGAGGTAGTGGAGAGAAAAGGGGGAAAAAGGGGTGAGACTAAAGTTGAATAAATTAGTTGTAAGAAGAATAAATCGGAAATAATGAGTTGTGCGAATAGTGTACTTTACAATTAATTTGTGTATAAAATTGAGCTACTTTACAATTGTATGAACATTTTCCTAATTCCACTTGAAGAAAATTACAGTTTTAGTAAATTTCCCCCCTTTTTTGAGTATTTTTCATGTTTACTGTATTTAAATTTAAGTAATAATCGGCATAGGTTAACATAAATACAAAGAGATATGAAATACGGTTTGAACAAAATATTAGTTGAGTTTTTATATAATCCGTGAACGATTTGCTTGTTGATTTTTATTTATATAATAATGCTTATTATGCGATTAATCAATTACTTACCACCAATTATACAATAAGTGTAATTCATTAACCGTGTGATTACTGTCAGTGTGGTGGAACATAATCTAAGCTATAATTTCCCATGGTTGCATTTGAAAATTGAAATGAAGTCTCTTTTATTTTTTTTTCTTTTTGATCAACAAACCTTTGATATCCGACACTTCATTGGATCCCGACTAAATTGAGCAGGCATCGTATAGGCAACTAATCTCGTACTGATTATTTTTTATATATACAAAATTTGAATATAAGATCTTATTTAATAAATTCAAACTCTTAACCACTTGAACCAACAACCATTGATTCTCTTTTATCTATTCAATGATTCTATCTTAAACTCATACTAAAAGAATTTCTTGAGTCCCAATAAGTCCACAGTACAATTCCCTAGAGAAGTATTGGGGTTGGTATTGATACCTGACGTTATAATATTTTAAGTTCATACCTACTATCTTGTGTGAGTAAATTAAGCTCGAACCTAATATCCTGTGTATGTAATTTGTTATGCTGTCCCTATTTACTTTGCTTCTCCTAGAGTTTTTCTATGTAATATTCTTAAAATGGTAATTGTTGCAAAAGAAAAGAAAAGATATTTGTCTTGTAAAGCTTGAATAAAAATCATTTTTCCATATAATAAATATCGTAACACAAAATGGGATACGAAATTAGCACAAAAGCTTCGAATATATGGACACATTTAAATTTTTATATTTTCGCTACGTAAGTATCCAGGGACTCAATCCAAAGCTTCAAGTTTGGTTAACTGGACCGACTATTGCAAACTTGAATTTCAAAACAAAACTGTTACTTAAAATGTAACGTACTGTGTATTCTATACTATGAATTATTATAATTAATATATGATATATATATATATATTGAATAACTATATATTAAATTGAGTATGGTCGGCCAATGTCACCAACTTTGTCATAAAATATGTTACTTTCATATGAAAATATTCCAATTATCTAATTATATTCCGTAGCTGCTCACGTGCAATAGATAATAAATTTTAGAGAAAAAAAAAATAAAAGAAAAAGAATTTGAAACCTTAATTTTTAAGAGATAATAAACAAATACTCATGTTTGACCGAATGATTACTTCCCAAAGGCCGCCCTGCGTGAACTTGGATACTATGATATCTAGGGGTGTAAACAAATGCTATTGGTCCAGGGTTTACGGGTCGAATCCAAGTAAATGATTACATATTGGTCCAGGGTTTACGGGTTGAGGGTTTTTCAGCCAAACTGGGTTGTGGTGGTGATGCCTATTAAATAACCGTTTTTGCATTTTACTGACTGAACTTTATTTTTTTTATATGTTACTTCCCCAACTTAATAATATTTACAAATTACGCCGCTAGGCATATTTTGTTGTGGAAAAAATTGTGACAAAAGCCACACAAGATGAGTTAGCATGTGTATCAAGTTGCATTTGAAAAGAATATTGGCAATTTTTTTTAATGTTTTTTGCTAAATATTTCACCCAAAAATAGACACGAAATGACAATATGTAGAAAATAGTGAAGTTGAGGAGATAAAATATAAAAGAAAAAAGTTTAATTAATTAGCAAAGTGTGTAAGCGTGTATAATTTGGATGAAAAATAGAATGTTGTACCAGTAAGGCTTCTATAAATTGTTTATGTCTTTATTTTTTTGGTTTTATCCATCCTGTTCTAGCTCATTGGCCGACTAATCCGAATCGGGTACTGTAGAGGCTCATTACTGGGTTGGGACTCAAGTAACTTATTAAGTTTTGACCTAGAGTATTTTTCCTATTTTTACTTCGACAGAAGACGAATTATATCTAAGAAATCAGATCCTTATTATATGAATATGTATGTATATAAACATAATAAGGAATGATCAAATTCAATGTTATTATTTGCCGACGCTAAAAATTCGAAATCACATACAATTTATTTCCCGTAATTGACCTCTAATTGGAAAAGTGATGCTGAAAATTACAATGAAATCCATTGGCAAATGAAGAAAGTTATAAGAGATCATCCGTGGATTGGAGGTTAATTTGGAGCTTGTCACTTAAAAATTATTTAGAAGATCTTATAAACTATTACATTTTATTATGTAACTTAGAGTGCATAAGCTACTGCAGATATCTTATTTTTAAAATAAATTTGAGTATTTAAATAAAATAAGAATGGGATTTATAAGACCTTAGCACGACAATCTTCCAACTCATATGATCAAGCTGGAACAGTTTGTCAAAATCTTTTAAGTTAAGAATTACTTACGATTTTCAAAGAAGATTATGAGATGCTAATATTTTGTTTAAAGTTATCTTTGAGACTCTAACATTTGACAAACGCTACCCAAAAAGAAAAAAAAATGGGGCTTTTGCGATTGATTTTGCGATCACTAAATAAGAAAAATCGGCCACAAAATGAGATTAGATGACATAATTTATTGTTAATGTGTCGCAAATGTGTGACCAACTAATGACTAATTTATCAGTCAAGACTTAGTGACTGAAATATCAATCACCATTTTTCAAGTATTATTATATTTATATATTAATTTTATTTTTTTTAAAACCTCGCTTTGTGACTGAAATATCAATCGAATTTTTTCTAGTGTTATTATATTTATATATTAAATATATTTTTTTTAAAAACCTGGCCTGCACTAGTCCAAAACCAAACTTGGACTTTTGCACCATGGTGTCAGGAACAAAACTTGGGCTCGCACCATAGGTAGGGGTGCGGCAATATGCACTTATAATTTGAGTCACTAGGGTATTGAATCGTCGTAGTCGTATCATATAAAGGCAGAGCTCCTCCCACCCGCTAGACCATTGTTAATCTTTGTTAACTTATTTTTGATATTTTACATATTTCTATTTGTGTGAGTATCATTTTATTAATTTTAATTTTAATTTTATTAATTTATTACTTATCCTTAATTTGTACAATTTATCATTCAATTTGACAAATTATTATAAAATGTTAAATTATTAAATTATTTATTTCTTTTTTTTGGTATAACTGACAATTTTAAAAGATTAAATCCAAAATCCTTGTCAATTCAATCCGCCCAAAATTGAATTATTCAAAATTTCAACCAATTTCAACTACATATTCAATAACTATTATTGAAAATTGGACGATTCATTCAACGTATTATTAATTGAATCAAGAAAATTGACAAAATGAATTCAACTAATTATAAGTGATAAATGACTATTATTATATATAAAAGTTTAAATTTCAAATAGTCTATCATTGAATTTTTTACAAATATTCACTTACATGTATTATAACTCTATTAAGAAGTCCTACATGCAACAAAATCATTTTCTCTTCCTTTTACTTAAACTCTATATTTTCCAAAAAAAAAAAATATTTTTATCATTTTTACTCTTTTTAGGTCAAAGTACTAAATATTGTTAATTATGTAAATAAAATACACTCATGAACTTAATATGTTCACCTTGTGTAAAATTTATATGTATGCTATTTCCTTTTCGTATTTTTCCTTTTCATTTTTCTTTTTGCTTTTGAATCTTTGCCTCTGTTTGAACCATTCATACATTAATATCGAAAGAACTTATGAATTATAAATTGGTAAAATGTATATATGTATAGGATGTCTAATTAAATCTACAGTACAAAATAAATTATACTGACAAATTCATTTTAATGAATAAATTAAAAATATGTATCCATATCTGTTTATCTAAAATCATCGTGCAATTGCAATATAAAATACTATAAAATTATGTTAATCATAGAAAAATTTTAAATTGATATAAAAGGATTACTAAATTTACATCACCAACAATTAAAAAAAATCACAACTAAATTTTTTTCGGATTAGTTATTATTTATATATGTTTTTGATTTTATAAGATCTCACTATTATTCAAGTACCTTTGCATATATAGAATCTTATAAAAACTCAAAAATTGATAAAGTAATTATTCAAATTTTGTTTAAAGAATCAAAAAGAATTATAACATTGACTTGCAAGCATTTATAATTCAAAAGTTATTCATGACAAGTTAACTACATTAGAAACTAATTGGTTCACACTTTTATAAGTGATGATATCCAATATCTCACGAAAATATGAATTCTCAAATTAAGATTATAGCCGTATAAAGTACTCACTAGTTTCTTGTAGACAAATTATGCGTATTTATTAATGGCTTCAAAGGTTTATTTCGAAATATTTTTTCATTTGTAATTTTTTTAAAAGAATTAAATAAGCAATTATGTTGATAGAATTATATAGGTAGTGACTGATTAATGATTGTACTAAATTTGTAATGGTTTTCTAACTACATATCGGTCAAAATTAGTGACTCATTAGTGACAAATGTTAAGTGGACAAATTTGTGACAGAATCCTGATATATAGTAACTAAGTAGTGACTGCAATGTTAGTCACAAAATGTAACTACATAGTGACGAATTAAAACTTGACAAAATTGTGACGGATTTGCGATCGATCTCATATCTCAACAATTAGTGACCGAATGATTAGTCACATAAACAAATTTATGACCGATGAATGACTGGTATTATACAGCACCGAGTATCCACGAAATACAACACCAAGTATCCACGAAATTTTACTGATTGCTTAGTGACTGAATTAATATTTGTCACATGAGCCATTGGGCTCAGAGCCGAATGGTGGGGGTTCAAAATTGGTATCATGGAGGTCCTGAGTTCGAACCCTCTTATCCTTTACCCTTTTCCCTTTGAGTGAGTGCGTGTGTACGGAGGTATTTTCCGATTGACATCTATAGGGTGTTCCGATATAAATATATAAAAAAAAAAAACAAATCGCCACATGGGATAGTAACAGAATAGTGACTGAAATTACTTCATTCTTAATATTGGAAGCCAACTAGTCATTATTCTGTCAGTGATTATTATCTATATTTTTACAAATAATAAATGACTAATCAATCACAAATCAGTCACTAATTGTGACCGATATGGTTGGTCACAACACTTCAGTGAAAATGTTTGAAAGAAATTGTGAGCTCTCACAAACACCAATTAAACCTTCAAGCATCATGTATATAGAAGATTAAGATTAGTAATATAAACGAGCTAGCCAAATGTACAAGCACACACACACACACACACACACACACAAAAGCGATTCATACTTTTTTATCTTGCGTAATCTGATCGAATCATATCGATTTTAGTGAACGATACCAAATAACAATGTGGGTTCAAGAACACAGAAAGTCGATGTATTTATTATTATACGAATTAATTCCAAATTCATCAAACTATACCACTTTCCAATAGATAGTTATAACAAATGTCGAATTTGTTCCAAGGATACTATTGTTCTTATCCATATTTATTTAAAAACATGTCTCGTTATTAGCTGCATGGAAATTATTTCCTGAGATGCCCTTCTAAGTTGTTGATCGAGATCCCCGGACAATGTGACCTGCATTTAGGAACCCTATGATAAGTTATCCCATACAAGATTATTGCACTACACAAGGCATGAAAAGGAATTATTTCCACAAGTAAATGATGTTTGAAGATACAACATCTTCTATTGCACTCATCAATATACTCTATGTGTATTGATAAGTGATTGAAATGTGGAAAGAAAAAACTTATGATGTCGAAAAAATTACTTTTTTTTTGTCGTAATTGTTCACCAATACACGTAGAACGTATTGATAATTAAGTATAGCAGAAGATGAAGCACAATCATGTAGCAAAAGATCCAAATTAACTGAGTACAATTCGGATTCTATATTACATAACTGTGTTATATCTTCGTTTCCACTCATCAATACACCTCATGTGTATTGCTAGACAATTGAAACTTGAGATAAGGTTCTCTTTCCTTACCTCAACCGTTCACCAATACATGTAACATGTATTGATGAATGAAGCAAAAAATGTAGTACTTTTATATAATAGAGGATCCGAACTAAACGGTTCGGGACTTACTTCCACATTTGGTATTTGGAGGAAGAGGATTGCCACACTGGCTTGCGATGATGGCCACTTTAGCAGGATTTAAAACTTTCTCCGTTTGTTGTATCTGAAATACCTGACAGAATTGCAAAAGGCTGACCTTGCGAGCACTGAGACAACATTTTTGGTTGGGTTTGTGGAATGTTGGCGAGTACCTATTCATATATATGATGCAATTCGCAAGGAAATCAAGTATGCCCGTACACGTTTGTGTAATAATACCCGGCGGCGGAGGAGCCAAGTACCGAGTTTTGTTCATACCCATTACTCCGGCAACCATAAGGGTCATCACCAACACCACAAAATGTCTATTGGCAATGCCCATTGTCTTAATTCTCTTTGCGATTTGTGTTTTGAGTGATGGATTTATTAGGGCAATGTGGGGAGATTTTAAAGATTTCAAAGAGACAATGTTTTGGTTTCTGTAATTAAACCTATTGGTGCAAAGGGATTTCCATAAATTGTAGTGGGACTTTTATATTTACATATTTGGACTGAACTTTAAAAAAAGCAAAAAGAAAAAAAGGTAAAAAGGGCCTTTGGGGAAATATGATTTAAATGCAAATTGGGAGATTTTCTTAAATGAAATTGGGCTGGATTTTGGTGTGTGACTTTTAGAAGGGCCAAATATTTGACATTTTCGTTAGAAACGCCTAGTCGCTAATTGTTTCTTTGATTCTGTTTATATTAAATTTTATCACTAATCTATTAACAAAATCTTTCGGATGTTGCTTTAATTTGATAGTAGTTTCTTTATGATTAGAGAGAGAGGAGGGGGCTAGTTTCTTTCTATTGTATTGCAATTTGTATATTTTTTGTTATTTATTGTAATAGTTTTGTTTTTCATTTTGAGTATGCAAATTGATTGATTTAATGTATTTTGATATAATCAATTGATTGTAATAGATCAGTTTTTATTTAAAAAGTGAAAAGAAAAGAGAAAAAAAATCTATCTTCAATAAAAAAATTAAAGAAGAAATGGTATAAACCAACTCTAGCTATGATTTTATGAGCTCAAAATGTGTGTCAAACATGGTTGAATTATTAGGTCTCCATTTATTTTTTTTCAATAACTTACACATTGTTCACACACATTTGCTATCGAATTTTGAATCTTTTAACAATACTCCATGCGCCTCTAAAGACAGAATAGTTGTCCATTAGGCCAAAGGTTGAATTGTGTATACTCATTTGATTGCAAGCATTATATTACTTTTTTTCCAAAGAAAAACAATTAGTTGCATCATTAGCACATGTTAAAGGAAAAAGATAATTAAAGGTGACTGCAATATTTTATATTAAATCATGCAAAGAAGGTAAAACAGTACGTACAAACTGAGACTCAATTTCGTCGATATTAGCAGAACTCTTGCTTTGGGCCCAATTTTCTTGGACTTTTAATTGCCTAAATGGGCCAAGACACTTAGAGGCCTTTTTTATGACTTATCAAGACATAATTGGCCTACAACTAAATTGAATAGAAAAAAAAAAGTAATAGGAAATGTCAAATTATCAATAAATAAATAAATAAAGTCAAAAAAAAAGGGCAAGAAATAATTATTTTTCATAGCAATTTTTTTTTTTTTTGATACAATCATTTCGGGATACCCTATAGATGTCAATCGGGAAACACCCCCCCACACACACACATGCTCACTCAAAGGGGAAGGGGTAACAGGACAAGAGGGTTCGAACTTAGGATCTCCCTGATACCACTTTCAAACCCCCATCATTCGGCTTCGAACCTAAAGCATTTTTCATAGCAATTGAGTACAAGTCTGCATCAAAATAGGGTATCAAATAATCTGTCCCCTTTGTCTATTCCACTTATGTATCTTACTAAGTCGGATGCATAATTGGTATATATGCCCATTAGATAATTATTTTGTGTAAGGATCATACATTCAAAAAGAGAAATCCAATATAATATAAAAAAAATGAAATAGAAAATTTAACCCGATCATAATTTAAGTATAACAACGATATCATATAATAAATGGTATAAAAAAAATCAATTGTATTAAATTAATTAACATCTTATAATGAAATATACGATGAATCACAAATGAATCCAAAGATCCAATTCGGATGAAATTCCACCAATTCACTTTTCGTAGGCCAAACGCAAAGCCAGTTTAACGAACAAAACTGATTATAGGCTTAGGCCCGTTTGGATGGGCTTTTTTCAAAGAAGAAGCACTTTTTTTTTTGAAAAAAAGCAGTTCGAAAAAAAAATTGTGTTTGGATGGGCTTTTTGAAAAAAGCAGAAGCCAGAAAAAAAGCCAAAACTGGCTTTTTTTAGAAGCTATCCCAGAGTAGCTTCAAATAAAAGCACTTTTAAAGCACTTTTAATTATTGTACACAAACGCAAAAGTGCTTGGCTTAAAAAAAAAGCTCTACTATAAAAAGCACCGTTCGAAAAGCACTTTTTATTTAAGCCCATCCAAACGGGCCTAAGCCTATAATTAACTTGTTTTTATATGTTTAATTAATATACTTTTTTATTAAAAAAATGGTAAAATTTGGTGTTTGTATTGTGAAATTTTATCAATGTTAGTTAAATTTTCCCTGTATCAAATATGAATTGAAGTACTCGATCCGGATTAATCAGTCAATGAGTAGAAATCGGATGGTTAAGGAAAAAAAAAATGAAGTAGGTGCATGCATATGTGCGTGGCTGCGAAGTGAATATTATAGCATGAACTTGCAATGAACGATAACATATAATAAGAGACCGATTTGGCATTGCATGTGACCCCCCTAGTGCTAAGGTCATGCAATTAATACAATTAGCGCTATTTATAATTAATATTATAAATATTATATTTTATGGCCGGAGAAGTAAAGATGTGGAGGAAATTTCTTGGTGTCTTGACCAATATAAAATTCAAGGGATGAAAAAATGAATTAATGATGTGCGAATATTTTTTTTAAAAAATAATAATTGTGATATGCTATGATTCTTCTACATATGCTCATATACATAAATAATCTATATTTCAAAACTTATCTAGAAGATTTAACAAAAGAAATTAAAGAGCACCATGTTGGTCAATGACCATCACTATAAGAAAGTAAGGCATTTATAATGAATTCGCGACATAACCATACCAAAATATAACTAAAGCAATAATTAACAATAATGGATTTAATAACGAATTTTTGATTCGTGAAGGAATTATTACTTTTCTTGACGAATTTCATTACATTCGTAATATATTGTTTCGTTAATAAAATTAGTGCTTTCTTACAACCATATGACACATGCATAAGGCATATCCAACACGGGTAAAACACAATTTATATGGTGTAAATGAAATAATTTATGTCATGATATATAAACCCTAAACTAAATATATTCATTCGCTCTACTTAAATTTTGATTAACACTACAATCTATGTAATGTATTTTGTGTGCATTTACTCCATAACTTATTTCTTCTTCGTTTTCATGACAACATCAAAACATAGGATTATTCTAACTTACATAATTTTTATTGGCTCTCTTGCCATTGAACTAGGGCTCCTCAATATTTGTATAGAAGTGATTATAATTTCCTCCCCACGTACTGACACACACATACATAAATATTCTGTTCGTGAATTTCGTAGCAAGTCGCACATGGTGCAACCTGCAAAGTGAAGAGGTCACAGAAAAACAGCGAACAAAAAGACATATGTCACAAGATTTAACGACATGCCACACATGATGATAAATGAGTAACACGGATGCTACGGTCCAATGTTCCTCATATGTTTTATCCAACTATCATTTTCATCAAGACTTTCCTGTTGTCTTGTCACCTAGGTCATATAAAGATTCTATGTAGTATACTAAGTGTATTTACTCATCATTACACTCACCTTGTATTTCAATTTTCTTTGGATGTACAAGAAATTTTTGGCGAACTACCCCCACTGAGAAAAAAAAAAAAAAAAAAAGTCTATCAAGATACTGAAAGTTATCGCAACAAATATGTAAAAAACACATTTATGTTTGAGAGTCTTTATAAAAGCATCTCATAAAAAACGGTCCCAATATCTCGAAGCGTCTCCAAAATATTACCTTTAAAAACATCTTAAAGAGTTTTCAAGAATAGTGACACTATATAGTCTCTCGTAATTAGTTTTATATGACACTCAAGGTGTATTTATACGGACATATAATAACACTTTTAAGTGTCATAATAAATATCGTAATAATTTTAAAAGAGTTTCTCAAAAAGATAACCATTACAAACAAACTTTTACCAGAGACAACCACCAACAACGAGAGAGTCACTCGCTTGAGCCCGGACTGCACCCGCTTGGTGGTGCAATTGCACGCACCTAGAAGAGATGCAGATTTTGCACTTGTCAAGTTTTGAACTCAAGTCTCCAACTAAAGAAGAAGAAGATAACCCCACTAGACTATTATGATAAGTTGTTAATATGTTTTTGTTTTTTTTTTTTCAAACTTATCATATGTTTTTGAAATTTCAATTTTTTAATTTTAATTTTAATTTTTATAAACTTTATTAAATTTAAACCAACAAGTTTAACAAGATATAAATGTCTATAAGAATTAAACAAAAATGGCGAATTACACCTACTACCCCTGAGGTGTAGTGTATTTACAAAAAATACCCCCAACTTTGGAATATTATAAATACCACCCCTGAATTGAGGGGGGTTTCATCTGATATCGATGAAAAATCAATTTTATCCCTAAGTAATTTAAGAAAAAATGGGGGGGGGGGGGATGGGGAACTAAAATAAAAAATCCCAAAATACCCTGGTGTGATGGACAATGGAGATGGCGGTGGTGGTGGGCAGTAGAGATGGTGGTCAGAGTGGTGGGGGCGACGATGACGAAAGAGATCGAGAGGATGGATCGAGAGATGAGAGCTAGAAGGAGGGCATTGGCGCCGGTGCCATCGACGACGTCGTTGTGTGTGTGTGTGTGTGTGTGTGTGTGTGAGAGAGAGAGAGAGAGAGAGAGGTGCGCGCGCGCGTGTGTGTGTGTGTGTGAGAGAGAGAGAGAGAGATATGATGGGGAAGACAAAAAGGGGGGGGGGGGAAAGAAAAAATATTTATTTATAATTTTTTATCAAATATTAGAATATTAATAATTTTTTATCAAATATTAGAATATCAATAATTTTTTTTATTTATAATATCAATAATATTTTATCAAATATTAGAGTATCAGATAATTTTTATAATATTATAAGATATTTTCATGTGTTTTGTATTTATTAAATATAATTTACATATCACAATTATATATTTTAAAGTATATATTTATAAATATTTGCATATATTATATAAAAGATTTAATTTTTTAAAAAATATTTAAATATGTATGATATGTTTAAATTTAAATATGTATAATATAACAAAAAAACCCTCCGAGGGTAAAATAGTCATTTCGTTATTGTCAAACACCTATTCTTGCTTCCAGAAGGGTAGTTTTGAAAGTTTAAATTTTTTGAATAATGGTAGGCGCAATTTGTCGGATGGAACCACAATTCAGGGGGTAATTGTAATTTTTCAAACGTCGGGGTATTTTTGTAAACAGAGTACTTCAGGGATAGTAAGTGTAATTCGTCCATAAAAAAGTATAATTAAACATTTTAAAACATTCAAATAATTATCCAACAATAGTTGATACTGTGGTTGTTTAGACATTTTTCTGTAAGCGACTTAAAAAATAAGTCCCCATAAACGTACAAAATAAATTTTATAAGACTTTTTAGAAGATGTGTCATAATAAGTATATTAAAAGTTAAAGCAAATAAGACTTTTAAAAACGGGTCTCAATATATGGTTCTATTAAGACAATTTTAATTAGGCATCACAATAAAATGAAAGTTGTGATGCTTCTGTTGTAAGTGTCTCGATACCAGGGTTGTTGGGACATTTTTTTAGAAGCATCCTTAAAAATGTGTCCTCATAAACCTTTTTTCTGGTGTTGTATTTGGTGTGGAAATATTATGGATTTGGACCTCATTCAACCCTAAAAACTAGCGCATTATGTGAGGATTCACTACAAGGAATTAGTAAATTAGTGACAATATAATAAATGATAATAAAAAAATTGTTACTACTTATATACATTTAGTGACACCATAGCATAAATAGGTGACAACATTGTGAAACATTGATAATTAGCGACACATATATGATAACAATTTAGTGGCAATGGAATCTTGTCACAAAAATCCTAATGACTTTTTTTTTATCATCAAGTTGTTACTATATGCGTGTTACTAATTGCCAATATGATAATTAAAATATTAAGGTTATAATGTTTATATTGTCACTTTCATATCTTTTCACTAATATTACTTTTTCTTGTAGTGATTGCACAAGCTATTATAAGGCCCGTTTGGATGGGCTTTAAAAAAAAGTGCTTCTCAAATGGTGTTTTTTATAGCAAAACTTTTTTTAAAGCCAAGCAGGTTTGTATTTGGATACAGTAATTAAAAGTGTTTTACAATGTGCTTTTATTTGACGCTACTCTAAGATGGGTTCTGAAAAAAGCCATTTTTGGCTTTTTTTTTTTTCTAGCTTTTGTTTTTTTTCAAAAGTCCATCCAAACACAATTTTTTTTTTCCTTCAAAGTGCTTTTTTTTCAAAAAATAAGTGCTTCTTCTTGGAAAAAAGCCTATCTAAATGGGTTCATAAACCCTACCACAATTGATTCTTTATTCAATGTGGCAAATAGTTAACAGGTGAAACCAATTGCAAAAGACAGGGAAAAAACATAAGTAAGAAGGCTAGTAATTTATTGTTCATGTAAAGAACGACCAACTACATTACAGTTAATATCAATTGTGTCCATTTATCAATTACTAAGTACTATTCTTAGGAGTTACAAACCATGCAAATCACACTAAGCTACATCGTATTTATCAATATTTTAAAAAATTGTTGTTCAACAATTGAGTTTAAAACTACACCATAAAATCGGTTTGGTGGTGATTTTCACTCAAACCTCACCAAATCGAATAGCGCGCATATGTTACATATGCATGTTTAAATTTATCTCTTGATTTAGTTTGATCTCTTTAATATTTAGGATAGATTCACCAATCACTTGTTTAAATGTTTCAAATTCCACTAATTATTAATTTAATCAGTCAAAGCTTCACATACATCTAACCATCCAATATGAAACTATGCATGAACTGACAATTTAGTGAGTTATATTATGCTTTAGTCTTAAAATATGTAGTTAGTGATCAACATTCTTTTTTGAATTTGATTTATATATGCAAATTCATATTATATGTTTTTAACTTATATCATAACTGTCTCTATAAATTTAGTTTTTATTTTTTTTTATTTCAAAATTTTATTTTCGTGCATAGCTTATCTTTAAATATTAATTTAAATATCTTACTAATATTAAAAGATACTATATTTTTGCTCTTGTCTAATTCTTTCTTTTGATTGTTTAAAATTGTTATACCGCAATGAACTCCCCCAAACCGTTCTAACACTACTAGAAAAGTGACATCTAGCCATGGATTTTAGATACAGAAAAAATACGTAGCTAATTCGTGGCTAATAGCCACATAATTAGGTATTGATGATTAAAAAAAGGGTCAAAAAAATAGCTATGAAAAATTCGTGACTAAATTGGTAGTTAAATTGGCATGAAACTTGAAGCCAGTTTAGCCACAGAAAATTCGTAGCTAAATTTACCTTTCAAAATCCGTAGCTAATTTGTAGCTAAATCCATATCTATTTTCACATTAGCTTTAGGTGGATTTAGCCACGACTTTTCCATAGATAAATCCGTAACTATTTTGATCACCAGTTTTAGCAACCAAGTTTTCGTAATTAAATCCGTAGCTAAATCCTATAATTTTTTTATTTTTATTTTTATTTCAACCACTGCAAATTACTAATTTTATTATCCTATTATGTAAAACGAACAATAACCCTTAATCAATTTAAATGTACAAATCAAAATTTTGAATTTTTTTTGTTGAATTAGTGATCCATTCCCCAAATAGCTAATCAAATTGATTTTTCATTTTATATGTCAATTATACCAACTCAATTAATTCAATTCATCAAGAATTTTTTAATTTATTAATTTTGATAAGATCAAAGTTAAAAAAAATTAATTTTGATTTTTAGTCACAAATTTTTCTAGGGCTAAGAAATTAGTGGATAAAAGTAAAATTTTTAAAAATTATAATTGATTAATAAATTAAAAAAATTATTAAAACTAATAAATTTAAAATATTGATAAAATTTAATAAAATTTGTTCACATAATTTAAATTTAGAATATCATATAAATATATATTAACTATAAAAAAAACCATCTTATAATGAAAAACCTAGAGTAGCTAGTGGTTAGACCTTCTAAGCTTTATTTTGCGCGTCGTGGGTTTCAACATAGCCAAGTGCAAAAAAATGAAAAAAATATATGCACTATTGTGGAGGCCAGATGGGGTTGTAGGGGATGTGGTGGTGGGTTTTATAGGGAAGGGAATATTTTCTTAAATTATTTAGCCATCGATTTTTCGTAGCTATTTATCTACAGATTTGCCATAAAAATTTAGCTACAAAAAATCCATAGCTAAATTTACCTACTCCACTTTTAGTTTTGGAAAAATTTCGTAATTAAATTCGTGGCTAAAAATCCAAAGCTAAATCTTCTTTTTTTTTTTTTTTGTAATGTAATCCCCGCCTCCTTTTGAAATCAATCTATTACAATCACTCAATTACATAAATAACATTTCAAATGAAAAATAAATTATTACTATCGAACATCATCAAATAACAACTAAATACAATCTACTATATAGTAAAAAGAAACTAGTATCAAAGTAGAAAAATACTCACCTCTCGTTTTATATTAAAAATTTGCAATTTGAATAAAAGCACATATGAAATTTTTATTTTAAATTTATTCAAGAAAAATCGAAATTAAACCACAATCATCCAAAACTATTTTCTTAAATCCAATTAATTACACATACAAATTAGCAAATATTTAATAAATATAACAAAATATTTAGTAGATAAATAACCACCATGTTCGTGGGGATTCAAACCCTCAGCCTCTTTTGTTGAGGAGCCCTTTTTTAGAGAGCTAATTGGCACAGGGACTTAGACCGTCTACATATTCCCCTTAGCAAGGAATTAGTAAGAAGAAGTTTTCTTTTACTTTAGATTTGGTCATTAAAATTTCATAATAACTGATGTGGGTCTAATTTATAGAATGATCAAACTGGTCAGACCCGGTTAATGATCCTAGGTCGGATTCGAATTGAGCTAGTATTGAGGAGTAACTTGGGAGCGAGGAGAGCAAATTTGAAATAGTCGAAAAGGAGGCATCAGTTAAGACCCTTCGATGCATAAGTTAGATACGAGAAAGGAGAGTGTCGTCCAGATATAATAAAGATAGAGTTTAGGTATTTAATGATGCTTAAATGTCAGTATAAATGAGGGGTATCTATAGTTATTGGGTTTTAGCCTAGAGATCATTAATATTGGAAAGATTAGTTATTTGTCTAGTTGATTTAGTAGGCAATCATGATATGATATGGTCCAACTCATAAATTTAGAAATTTAGTATAACACTTTAGGTTTATTGCATTAAATGAAAACACGGAGCTTAGGCAATGTTAGTATAACCGACTTGGCACCTCATTTAATGCAAGTATAAGGTGACATGGCCTGCATTCAATGCAGCACGTCTCAAGTTTTGTCAGTTAATTTATCTGCTCAAAAGGGAGAAGAAGGTCGAGGTGAAGCTCGATCAAGGACATCCGATCAAGTCCTTTGGCTCTTTGATCTTGTCCTAGTAAACGGGGAGACCAACGAGTTGAGTTGCTCGCCTAATCGAACACCTTGAGGAGATTCCCTTGGGCAACACCCCACTTGCACTCGAGTTGGGGTTTTTGGGCTCGGCACATGATCGCGGTCTAACGAACCCCACATAGTGATGACACATGGCAAATCAAAAAAATATGGCACGTAAATAACAATTGCGTGAAGATAGTTCTTTTTCTCGTTTATATAGTAGTACCTTATACTTTTTCGTTTAAGCGTTTTTGCTTTGTTCCTAGTTTATTTCACCAAATTAAAAGTCTAAATGAATAAGGCTTATACTTACATTTGATTTTGAAATTCTTTACTTCTTACTTCTCTGCATTATGTATTTATTACATGCAGTTGCCATAAATGAGTTATCAGTTGCAATTCTTTCATGGATGTCAAATGTTTCTTCACGAAATAACTTTGAAAGTAAATTCCAATACTCCGAAGGAGCCCTACCCAATAAAACACCCATATTTTTAGGAATTATATAAAGGGGCAGCACCATTTAATAATTATTTTTTGTCTGCTTATTTTTTTGATTTGTCAATTTCTTTTTTTTTCTTTGGTTCTTTCTTTTTTCACTTTCTCTGTCTTTTTTTTTTTTCTCTCTCGCATCTCTATCGTATTTTATGTTTCATACTCTTCGATATCATTTTTTTTAAAAAAAAAATCTTTTGCAATTGTTTGCTTTGCTTTATTTTAAATTATTTTATTTTTACGTATTACTAATTTTATTAATCTATTAAAAATAATTAAAAATATTTTGATAGTATACGCTATAAATACTATCAAAAAAAATTTAGTATATCATTAAATTAAATTATTTTTTTTATTATGCAAGCGCATTAAATATGTCAATATGACTAGTTTTAATTGTTCAATATCATTAATCTATAATCTTTATTTTTTTTTAATATAATCAACTTGATACATTTTATAAATATCAATCGAAATCTTATACACGCAGACATACCCTCACCCAAAAGGAAAGTGAACATAATAAGAGGATTCGAATTTAGGATTTCAAAAATATCATATTTGAATTCGTCACCGTTGAATTACAACTCTAATAGTTAGAATTATTAATTTATATGCAATTGAAAAAAAAAAGAAGAAGAAGAAGAAGAAGAAAAAGTTATACAAACATTGGCCTTTATCGGCTATTTTCTAATTTCACGACGGAGCAACACGAACTTGATTAGATAAGCAAAATATTATCATTTTTTGTCTGTTTTCTTGTTTGTTAAATAGGAAAATATCAATTCAGATATAAAAATACAATTGAGCCGTCCAAGGAACCTGGCCCTCACATAGTCACATAAGGGGGTGCGTAAAACATGTGGAGCGAAAGTCGATGGGACGCAACGATCGTGGCACGTGGGACCCCCATTGTCTTCATAGCACCTCAACCTTGTACGGATTTGCTTGGCCCCACCCCATCTTTCTTTCTCCTTGTGCATCAATGATTGGACTCCTATCCTACATGTTATTTAATTGGATATTATTTAATTGAATTTTTAATCGTTGAATCGAATATTATAATATTATATTTTTTTTAAAAAAATATTCTTTTATATTATTATATTTAAATTTAATAGTTAAAAATACTAATTGAATTATATTCAATTGGATAGCATGAGCAAAATTCTCAATTAAACAGTGTTCAATTAATATTTTAAAATTTTAAATTAAGTGTGATAATATAATAATTTTATTTTTTTTAATATTTTTTAATATTATTATATTTAAATTTAACGATTAAAAATATTAATTAACTAATATCCAACTGAATAGCATGAACAATTCTCTCACTATCATGGGACTATAAAATTCTTCCACACACCAATTTTGGATTTCGCATATATCAATTGTAATTTATTTTATATTAATTTTATTCGACAAAAGTTAATTTAAAAAGATGATATTTTTGAGTCACGATTATTGAATGCCATTTGTGTCCGATGCATATGTGAACATAACAATACTGCGTTTAACTTGTGATTATACTATTAAAGATATGTCTTGTTTCCCTCATTTATTTTACAGCGGATTGTGGAATTTTTGCTCATTAAATTCTCATTGGTAGTACATTCAAGTTTAGTTCGTTGAATAAATGCAAGAATGTTAATAAAAGGCACTCATTTTACCAGTTTGCCCTCAGTAGGGTCAATTGGTTGGTTATTGAAGGGCCATTTAGTAAAAAAAATAACAACATCAATTTTCATCTAATCTCACACCCCCTTCCCTCCCGCCCAAGATCTTAACGACCGCTAATACATGGACGGAAAATTCTTACCCACACCAGATTCAGCCATAACGGAACTAATCACATAGATAATGTTTTATATTTGCCATGTGATTGGTGTACAATTTAAGAAGAGTGACCAATCACATTACAAATATATTAACATTTACTACATAATTAATTGGATACAACCAAACAGAACTTGGGCAGGAATTTTCCTACATGGACTAATAACATTAAGCTAACGTAGCTTAAGAAAAACAAGTGCCTGTCTTTGTCTTTTCAATCCTAAAATTAAAAGTTACTAATTTTAAATGTTTATGATGGCTTACATTTATACTACTTGATTGGGTCGTTGACACTACCAAAATATCGTTAAAGTGTGACGCGTATTATTTATTTACGCATTTGTTAAGTTGGAAAGGAAAGCAACATTTCATATTACGTGTGCAATCAAGTATTCAACCACCCAAATTTTATTATATTATTAATTTATTTATTACAAAAAATTAATGTATAAAATATAATAAAATTTCAACTATGTAATTTATGTGTAAAGCCTAAACACCGAATTTATATAAAAAAAATTCTACTTGCACTATGAAGTTTCTAAATCAAGCCCATGTAATGGGAACTAACTATATAATATTTTGGGCGAGTCACGACCACTACCCTCAAAAACTTGGATGAAATTACTAAAAACATTTTAAATATTTAATAATTGTCACGATTGTTTGAATTTTATGTCCCAAATGTTACATTGGATAGAATGCATAAATTGTCCAGAATGCTCTTAGATATCTTTTTCAGAGGCAAAATATGTGAAAAATCATGAAATATCAAAAATAATCCTCTTATGTAAGTCAAATCTTTAGAATAGATCATATGTATGTGTTTGGACCCGCAAAATAAATTTTTGTATCAGTTCGGAGTGGGCTGATATTGGTCCTTTTCGCCGTGCCGAAATAAAATTAACAAGTCCAAGTAACTTCGATGCAAGCAGACCAAGCTCGTGCTAAAAGGGCCGGGCCAGAATGAATTGAGGCCTATGACCCAATCAACGGAAAACAAAATTAGGGAAATAGAAATAACAAATACAAACAACAGGTCCCTTGTTTTTAGGGATTGCTGGATGAGAATAACTAACTAGATAAGAATAAAGCAGGAGGTTGTACCTGAACGTGCTTAAAATAAAGGGCATGTGTTGCTGAAAATTAGAAATTCAGATGACATGGCATAACTACCGTATCCTAAAAATAAGGACGACCATCCATGTCAAAGTTGTCAATTTAGAATAAGGTGGCTAGCTCCAAAAATAAAGGATGACGGTTGCACTTGAGGCCTATAAAAGGGAGTTGGATTCATTATTCAACACACAACGTCAATCAATCATCATAACATCACAATTCTTCCAATCAAGAAGTGAGGATATCAATGCACCCATTCCGTAATATCACGAGGTCGTAGTCATCACTCACTCGGATTGGCCCCGGTTCGAGGTGAGATATCAATGCGATGAAATGGTACCCAATATCCATATCGAGTGCATGCATGAAGAGGAGTGCGGATGGAGTCAATCAATGCTCGTCTAAGTGAACAGCATCTGAATACACCCACGGATAGATATGGCCAGAGTCATCAATGTGGCCGATTTGTAGCTAGAGTTCTTAGAGACTGCTCAATGCATCTTCACTATAGATATGGCCCAAGTCATCAATGCGTGTGTCTATAGTTGAGTCCTGTAAGGTCCAGGTGGCGAGTAATCATCGTATTCGAATACATTTTCTTTTCGATTTAAAGCTTTTTAACCCTTTTCGATTTTTAAAAGTGATGAATTGTTAAGTCCTACATTGAGTTTTAGGCAAGTAGAACCTCATGGGTAATGTTTACCTACTCCGATTCAATCATTTTTCAAATAGAAATCTTAGACGCACCACATCACTTTTCACTTCGAATCAACAAGACTTGCACTTGTGTGCTCCTGCACACTGGCACGCACACACCCGAACACAACAACGCTCACTTCAAATTTGCTGCTTCCCCATCAGACCCAGCGGATTCAAATCCTGAGCGGCCACTTCGGCTTGAGCGTTGAAAATTATATGCAAACAGTATGATTAAATAAGATTTTTATTTCTTTAGAAAAAATTCTTATGTATTTCAAAACCCAACTCTCATCGTATCGGTGTTGATGCTAGGGTGTATCACCGCTCTCACTGCCAACCTTGGTCGGAATTTGATGAATTACACACCAGTCGACTAGTCTCATTGTGAGCTTTATTAGTCAATATCGTTCAACACTATCTCGTTGCCCATCAAACCCCTTTTCTCAAAAAATTTACATCTTCGATCTACCTCCAACTATTGGATTTTCAATTGCTCCGGATAGCACTCAACTCACCTCCTCCTCCTCTTTCTGATCTCCTACTTTTCAACTACCGTTGGGCTCTATTTAAAAGATATATTATTTTTTTCCCTCTCTCTACGGTCGTGACCTGCACCCACTCTATGACTTCTTTCTTCTCAATCAAGCAACTCGATTTCCTGATGATTTCAACAGCTCTGGCCATCTTTTGCCTTTTGGCCTCTGTTTTCCTCATATTTTTGCCTCCCCAATTATAATCCTGGCAGTGACGTACCCCTTGCCACCTGTAATTTTCCCGACCCAATTATCATCATTTTGTGACATTACAAAAAACCTCCTACAAACTCAAAAGGATATTTCGACACGAATGAAGAAGAAAAGTCAAGCAATTTGAAGTCAAAAGTTTATTGGCTTGAACAAAAAAAAAAGCAAAGGGGAAATATCAATAACTTAATTTTTCATGGATATCTATCAAATTTCATGAGCATGTTTAACAATGAATCTTGAGTTGATATTTGATTAATTTGATTTGTTAATGTTACTAAAATATGCCAAAAACAATAATTAGGTATATATATATATATAAAAAAAAGAAAACCACTCAAGTCGACGCATAAACATGACATGACTTCAACAAAAATATTTTAATAAGTTATGTCTAATTTTATTTAGAATAACTTTTTCGTGACGCTATAAAATATGGTTACTACAACACTCCAATATATGAAACACTTTGGGTGTTAATGTTTAATTCCAACTAAAAAATATCATAATTGAAATTTTCTATAAATTTTTTTACCTAAGTTTCGCTGAAAATTGAAAAATAATTTTTTTATGTGTTTAATTTTCATCAGAAATTTTCGCTAAATTTCGTCGAAAACTGAAAAATAAAGAATTCTTATTTTTTTTAATTTTTGACGGAATTTTAAAAATAATTTTTTTATTTTTTTGAATTTTTTGATGGAATAATCCACCAATATTCTACCGAAAAATCAAAAATATATATATTTTTTTAGGATTTTAAAATTTTCGTTGAAATTCTGCCGAAAATTCCATTGTTTCTTGTAGTGTAATGTTCACTTAAGATTATCTTGTACGGTACCTCAACAACCATTTGTTTTTTACTAGTGTCCTACTTTATGATCTAACCAACTTACGGTTCAGTGTGTATATATATAGCTAAGAAATGTGTGTGAACTGCGCCATGATTCTCTTAACACACAAAAGAGTGCGAAGCAAAAAAAATAAAGTAAAATTTTCATAGAATTATCATACTTTGAGTGCACTAATTATGAAAAAGGACAAGTTTGTGTAGATTAATTAAGATGCCTTACTTTTATTTTACTTATAGTTTGTGTGGAACCTTTGTAACTTGACCAACTCTCGTGTCCATCGAACAAAGAAAGAATAAAGTTACATAAGAAAGGCAAAAGAAAATGAGTACTATAAAACATACATAAAATAAACTAGTGATCAAGAATGGGAATAACTTCAATTATTTCCTCTCTAGATTTGTTCTTTTTAACCAAAAGAACCATTTGTCGTTTCTTTTTGTACATTACTTTGTTATCATTAGTACTTTAATCATGCATGTCTTTCCCAAAAAACGTTGATTTGTCACTTCAATTTGTGCATTCTATACCATAACCATTTTCTAAAAGAGTATTTAAAGGATTTAATTGATTATACTTAGAAACTACTTGGATACCCTAATAAGGACGAAGTCAACAGGGCACGAAGGTACTCTCGTCCACTCATCAATTTCTATATCTAATTATATTTTTTATATATTTTTATTAAATTCAACCCCCTCCCCCTCCCCCTCCCCCGTCTTAGAGAAACGACAAAAATGTCTAATTGATTATAAAAATTAGATTTTATTCCTCACTGAGGTTTCTAACTCCATATAGCAATTCATAAATAATTGAAATATACGATTATTACTATATTTTGTTTCAAATATACTGTTCTTATTTTCTTTGTTCAACATTCTACAAAAAAGATTTTATCATTCAAAATGAAAAATACTTTAGTGGAATATCATCCAAACAACATTAGATTAAAACCAATTCAAAATGGAACATTTTCCAAAGTGGATACTTTTTTGAAAATAGCATTACTGTCCAAATTTTCAACATTGGGAAAGAACATATTTTCTCACTTGTTGACTAAAGTAAAATAGACTAAATTACGCAGGAAAATTTTATATGAATCAGGTGTATGAGCTCTATTTATATATTTTGTGGTTCAAATTCAGTCATATACTATATATATTTTATAATAAATTTAATACATAATACGTAATTGAATTTGGATCGCAGAATATAAATACCCGATCTATGAAAGAAAAACCCATTAAGCACAATATTGACCACTCTAATCCTTGTTAATTGATACCGAGGCTAGAGCCAAAAATATTGATTGAAAAAAATGAATGAAGCTAACCTATTTTAAGTGTAAGTAAAAGAAAAAAAAAACAAAATGACTACGTATATCACAATATTCAAATGATGGTTATTTTTAAATTAAAAATAGGTTGTTATTATCTTCTTTTCGACAAAGACATGATACAAATTAGTTGTTAACACATATCTTTTGCTCCCTAATGACTACATCGATGGTTACATACCAACTTTGATGATATGACTACCGTTTTTAATTTAATCATTGGACCCTGTATTTTCCATGGCATTTTAATTTTATTTTTCGAAGATAGTTGTTAATGTCCATAAGAATGGTGATGGGTTGATTTAAGACATATTTATAAATGGATAATCGGTAAGTGCATATTTATTCGTTTTTTTTTTTGGCGTATTTGCGATAGATATTCATTAATTTTTTATGGTTTGATCTGAGAGTAAATCAATGCCAATTTTGATGGATTGCGCTTAGGTTTATTAATGGTGCTAAACTGACGAAAACCAATGTTGCGTGAAATTTTGATATGGTTACAATTTTAATTAGGGATCGGATTGCATTTTTTCAAGTCATTCGAAGTGTCACATACGTCGATTGTGTACTTATTAATTTGAATGTAAATCAATATCCTCTTCGTGAATTGTGATCAACATTAGCCGGTCATGGATGATACTGTTCTCAAAACTAGTTTTTGTATTTTAAACCCCCAAAAAGGGTTTTGTACTCATTTTTCTGAAATTAATTTCTTTTTTGGGTCCTGATCTTTTGAAATTTCATTTTTCGAAATTAATGTTGAAAGGTATATTTATAAAGTAACTCTATCTTTACCCTCTCTTTCAAAATCTACGTTCTGTTTTATTTTATTTTATTTTTGGAAGACAGAAAATACATTCAAAATAAGTAAATTTATATATATATTTTTTGGAATAAAATATGAAATCAAATCTATCATCCTAATTTCCACAACGTTCAATTCATTTATTTGGATTATATTTATTATATTTAACGTTACTAATAAAAATCTAATTCGAAATACTAATAATTTCATAAATATGAAAGGCTCCAACGGTTCGAATTCGCGGTCGCACGAAATGCCCATGACCCGGGGATGCAGATAATGCCCCCTTAATTACCCACTTAATTACCATATTAATTATTTTCAAAATTAATTTAGCTGTGGTCCTTATATTTATAAATCCCATTAGAAAAAAAAAAACAAAAAAAATGTGACTCCTCCAGAGAGAGGATAAAAACTCTGCTTTACACACTGCTTTACAGAGCAGACAGAGAGAGGAGAGAGAAACATAGAGAGAGAGAGAGAGAGGTGTTTTCTGGCGAGTGCGGCGGGTCCGTTGCTTGATCCGTCATCTGTATGGAAATGAGACTGGCAGCCGGGGAGTCCGAAGTTATGGAATGCAGTGGTGGCGAGAGCACCGCGGCCGCCGGTTCTGTGTGGAATGACGGCGGCGCTGGTGACGAAGGAGGTGCGGTGGTGGTAGTTGGAGTGAAGCTGGACTCTCGGAGTAGAGAGTTGTTGACTTGGGCGTTGGTGAACGTGGCGCAGTTCGGCGATCGTGTCATTGCTCTTCACGCCCTCGATCCCGACGCTGGTGAGAAAATTTCGCGCTCTTCACAACCAAGGAAATATGTGCACTGTGTTAATAGTACTGTTCTATTTCTTCACACTCCATTGTTTTCACTTGGTATGGTTTGTTGGTTGGAACTCAACGCATCCTGAGTTGGAATTTTCGGTTGCACAGTGTTTGACTTTGTAAATGTTGTGAAATTTGATGCGTCTTTGTTTTAACTTGTGTGTAAATGTTAATTACCATATACAGCTGCCATAGATTGGCTCACTCGAAATCGGTTTCTGGTTGGATTAGTGTGCTTTCCGAGTTCGTTGTTGTATTTGTTTCTGATTAAATCTTGTTTTGATTTTGCGTGGAGAAGATCAATCGAGTCTGCTTTCGCTAGTGAAGACTTTTGATTCAGTGCTGGCCGCGTATGAAGGCTTCTGTAACCTAAAACAGGTATTTCTGATATTCTTCTATATTTCGAATGTAACTGGAATTCGCTATTTTTTCTCGTTGAGTATGTTCAATAACATTTAGAATCTGGATATGCATTAAGTTCTTTTTATTTGGAGACAAAATTTTGCTAGAGTTCTTTAATTTAAACGTCTCTTTAGTTTGAATGAAGTTCAGCTTTTGAGTGATCTTGAAAAAGTGATGTATTTAGTAATTTAAGTCAGTTGTGGACTTCTCTTTTATCGCTTCTTCTATTTATTGGGTTCTTCCTTTATTTTTTTTATGGAAGCAGGTTTTTTTTTTTTCATAAATACGGAAGCAGTTTACCCTAGGGTTGTAAAACTATTGAAGTTTATTAATGTTCAGGAGGTCTAAAGTCCAACTGTATCCAGATTTTTAAATTTCCATATTTCCCTTTTCCTTCATCCCTATTTGTTGGTTCAAAGTTTCTGGGGTGTCACAAATATAACATTCTAGATCTGTAGCATTTTATGTACGATTGTAGCTGGACTTGCTAAAATTAGTAAATTTCTGCAGGTGGATTTAAAGCTTAAGGTCTGTAAAGGATGTACAGTTCGTAAAATCCTATTCCGAGAGGCCAAATCATGTGGCGCAACAACTTTAATTCTTGGTAGTTCAGGAGCCCATCACAAAATGAGATCAAGGATTTCTATTGCCAAGTATTGCGCCAAGAATCTCCAAAAGAATATATCAGTTGTATGTGTTGATAATGGAAAGGTTGTGTTCCTAAGAGAATCAAATGCTTCCAGTGCCCCATTGTTCGGAAGTCTCGATGTGTCGCAATCCAGAGAAAGGAGGAAGACATTGTCGAAAAGCCCCTTGAGTCTACCACCCCAGGGAGTTTTATCATCATCGAGCAGTGGAAAAGAGAATATTTCAATGGCTCTGGTACCCTTTACAACCCAAGAAGTTATGCCCGAATCTAAATCAAGATGGGCAGTATTACGCAGGGTATTTTTACACTACCGAAGAGAAACTGAAACTTCATCCAGTAAGAAATCATCATTGGTGCAAAGGATATTAAAACGACCGAGCCGACAATCTGTTGCAGCTATTTATCCTGACCAGAAACAGATTGCTGCATCTGATAAGGATAGGGATGGATGTCCGTTGGATTTGGAGCCACATAATGGTGCTATTGTACTGTACTCATCTGACATTAACTCTGTTCCTTACTCGTCTAATATTTTCTCGGAAGAACTCAAGGCTCTTGCAGAGAAGTACTCAACGACATGCCAAACATTTAGCTACCAAGAACTCTTATTAGCAACAAATAACTTCGCACCAGGTTTGTCTCTTAAAGTTTCTCCCCCGTAATTAGTTCCCACTTCCTTTCCCAGGCCTCATTCATTATTCTTGACTATGTTTTCAGAAAATTTGATTGGAAAGGGCGGAAGCAGTCAAGTTTATAAAGGTTGTCTACGAGGAGGCCCGGAATTAGCAGTGAAAATTCTAAAACCATCAGAAGATGTACTGAAACATTTTGTTTCAGAAGTAGACATAACTATGTCTTTGCATCACAAAAACATAATATCCTTGGTTGGATTTTGTTTTGAGGAAGACAAATTACTTTTGGCTTATAATCTTTTATCCAAGGGGAGCCTGGAAGAGGTTCTCCATGGTATGTATATTATGGTTCTTCTTGCTTATGTGGATTATCTTGTATAACTGCATCACCTCTAATAATATGCTCTTGATCAATGCCCTCTTAGGTTCTGAGAATTCTGAAAGTTTGTTTGGTTGGGAAGAGAGATATAAGGTTGCTATAGGGGTTGCTGAGGCACTGGACCATTTACACAATACTGCTGAAACAATTATTCATAGAGATGTAAAATCTTCAAATATCCTTCTTTCAGATAATTTTGAACCACAGGTAATATGCAATTCAACTATTCATCATTGGCTTCATTTCTGTGTGTGAATAATCTCACTAATGTTTGATTTGGCCTTGCAGCTGTCTGACTTTGGACTTGCCACATGGGCTTCAAGTTGTTCAAATCATATGGGTACCTCAGATTTTGCTGGCACTTTTGGGTTAGTTTTTGTCTCACTTTAATATCTAGTCATCGACTCATTGCCATATCTTGGGTATAAATGTCTTACCTTTTACGGCAGCTACTTGGCTCCAGAATATTTTATGCATGGGAAACCAAACGATAAGATTGATATCTATGCGTTTGGTGTTGTTCTACTTGAGTTATTGACGGGTAGGAAACCTATTGTTGATGGATGCCCAAAGGGCGAGGAAAGCTTGGTGATGTGGGTGAGTATCTTGCTTCTCAAGTCTGAATTTGATAATGAATGTTTTCTCATATCTGCAATGTCTCTTGCTGTACCCATAGAATGGGTTCTCCGAGATGGTTTCTTTTCTTTCTTTGGATTGGCTAAAAAAAATTCTATACTTTTTTCAGGCGAAACACCATTTGAAGGAGAGGAAAATATCAGAACTCCGAGACCCAAAGTTGGCTGATGCTTATAACCACGATCAATTCGAGACAATGCTCTTAGCTGCAACCTTGTGCATCAGAAATGCACCTCAATCTCGTCCAGAAATCAGCCTCGTAAGCAACCTTATCAACTTATGAGTTTCCATGTTGAACATGATGATATTGATGATATTGCCTTCTAGTTAGTTAATCATGCGACTGTTTCTGCTTCTCAAAACAGGTTCTCAAACTCCTTGAAGGCGATCCAGAAGTGGTCGAGTGGGCAACACAGGAAACTGAGACTTGTGAAGACTTTGACATTATCGATGGACCACAATCCCCGCCAAACATCCAATCGTTCATCAATCTCGCTCTGCTTGATCTGGAAGATGATTCTGCTTCTACCAGCAGCGCCGAAAATAACATCTCCGTGGAGGATTACTTGGCAGGTAGATGGAGCCGTTCATCGAGCTTTGATTAGATACGATAATAGTTTTCGTAATTTCTCTCCCGGCAATAAAATGTTGCCCCCATTGTTTGAGTGTGTATATGCATTTGTAGAGCCTTTACCTAAAGGTGTTGGATGAGAGGTTCCAATTTTTCCGACCTCCTCCTCGCCTGATTTTTCTACGTTTTAGGATTCTTGGAAATCACCTTTTTTTTTTTTTAGTCTTTTACTAATAAAGCGAAAAATTGCTTCTGATATTTGCCTTTTCAGTTATCTGTAACTACAGCTTGACTCTCCGCTTGTATAAAATTGATTTTTTTTTTTGAACTATTCAAAATAATATCAAATAAAAGTATTTTTTAAAATATTTTTAATTGTTGCATTCAAACTTTAGATAAAAGCACCTCTGAGAATACTTTTAATTATATCCAAATACAAAATTTTTTGCCTTAAAAATATAAAATAAAAAATTCGACCACAAAAAGTATGGTTCAACAAGCATTTTATTTTCAAGCCCATCCTGACCTTGTTTCATTTATAGAAACTCAATTGTCAGTGTTTCTTTGGGAAAATTTCATACTACCTAGTTGGGTGTTTTTTAGTCGTTAGATTTGAATATAATGACATCAAAAATTGTTAAAAAGTAAAATTGTGATATACTCATATAAAATAGCTACATAAATCATTTGATAGTACCCAAGTGGATTGCATTTCATGAGTCTTTTTCTTGATGGAAGTAGTTCCAAGGTCCATTTCTCATAGTTTCTTCTGTGTGAGGAATCGGATGCCCACTCCTCTCCTCTATCAGTGTATTCTTGAGGAGGTGGTTTAATGGTCCTTTTCCTCACCGTATTTTCTTCTGTTCTTGGAATCGGATTCCAAAATATCTCAAACTAACATTATTTTCTCTTGACAAGTGATGATGGTTTAGATCAAACATTGGACTTTTGACTTGTTTAGAGTTGTTTAGGCTAACTTATCGCGGGAGTTGGTAATGGTTCATTTGATCTATACTATTATATAGAACTAGTAGTGTTAGTAGACTTGATGTGTGTAAAAAAATTTATGTAACTTAATTATATGCTTATAAATTTTTTTTTTTTTTATATAAGTATAATTTTTTTAACTATTTTTAATATTGTTTAGTAAGATAATGATAATTGAAGAGTAATAATTTAAGATAAATAAAACTAATAAAACAAAAAAAAATTGAATAGCAAGAGATGAAAAAGGAAAGAAAGAGAAGGTGAAAAGAACGTGGAAAATGATAGACCAAATGCATTTACTCAAATGTGCTCTTCCTTTATATAATAGTATAGATACCATCTCCTTTTAATAACTGTTTTTGATATTTTTGCTTGTCACTTAACTTTGAATTACACCCCTACCCCCAATGTGGGTTAGGATTCGAGGTCAATTGGGGCCGACATTAACCAATCAAGGGCTTGATGGTCTAGTGGAGCTCAATAGGCAACTTGAGAAATTCCTGTAATAAAAAGGGCGAGCAAACATGAAAGGGTTTTTAACTAAAATTGATGCTTAAGTCAGATACGAAAAAGAGAGTGGCAGCTAAGTGTAATGAGGGTTTAAATATTAAATGTGAGTTTACCTATCTCAATAAGTGGAGGAGTGTTTATAATAGTTGGGTCTTAGTTTAGAAACCCTCAGAAAAAAGGGAATATTTGCCTAGATAATCCCCAAGTCCTATAGGTAATAATGGAAAAGCATGACTCAAACCATAAGCCTTGGAATTTGACATTGCCTGTTAAGGTCACTGCATTAATAAACACATGTGCCTAGGTGGCATGTGCAAGGTCGACTTAACAATGCAGTTAATATAGGTATGATCTGCTGTGGTCTGCATTAAATAAACAAAATTACATGTCCTGTGAGCCAATCTAGGGGTCGAGGAGAGCGATGTTGACCCCTTGACGAAGAGCTTAAGGTGGGGTCCCAGGCTAAATTGTACGAACTCGACCTCGAGATAAAGGGCTAGTCAAATTGAGAGGGCACTCAATCAGTCTGCTCGATCAGGGTGTTCTCATGTTTATTTCAATTGGGCCTTGACAGAATATCCTTGATCGATCTACGGCCACGACTCAAGTGTTGGCCACATATATACTTGCCACATGATAGATCGAAATTATGCTACCTCAAGACCCCCCATGTTTATGTTCTACTATTCAACATTGGTTTTGCTCTCTTCAGATTTATTTTCTTAATTTTATTTTACTTTAAATTATTTCACTTTCTACTTATAATTAATTAGATAAACATATTGAGAATAGAAAAAAAAATACTCATATACAAACGTTGCTAGATATCTATAATTTTGTACTATCAAAATCTAAGTGAATTATGTTAAGGTCTAAAATTCAGTTTCAAGGACATTTTTGTCCATTCATAAGAACAAAACCTTTCTGTGATGCTTTGTCATTAGTTAACGAAGAAAAAGGTCTTTGAAAAGATAAAAGATTTAGACTGGGCTTGAAGCACAATTGCTTTCTCCGTAAAGTTTCAGGGCCTACTTCTTGCCATTCAAATAATTTTTTTTTGGTTTTCGATGAAATCTAAGTAGAATTATATGTATACTAAATCATAGGTGGTTGATTGTAATAACCAGTTTTGTTGAATTACTTTCATACCAGTTTAGAGACAGCTTAAGGCAAGAGTTAGAAACCTATCAAGCTCCAAGGGCGTGTTTCGGCAAAGGAACGATTTTATTAATAGAGTTGCTAATGGATGGAAGAAACGCTTTTGGGAAGAAATCACGTTTATTAGCCAAGTTAATAAGCCTTTTGGCAGAGAACACGTTTTCTTTCTGTGTTTAATAAAGAACACTTTTAATTAGTTAGAGTTTAGGAAAGTAGTTAGAGTTAGATTAGATATCTTCCTGTTAATGTTGGGGGACTATAAAAACAGGAAAACTAGAATGTAACTGTTCATTCTCTGATTTAGTGAATTTTATGTTCTCCCAAACCTCTCTCTGAGTTAAGTTGAAAGTTTGTGTGAATGTAGTTCTCGATTTTGCTTCAATCTCTGCAATTTCCAAGCTAGGTTTTCCTGTTTCTCCCAAATCAGCAAAAGCGATTATTACAGGTGGTATCAGAGCTGTCGGTCCTACGCCAGTAGTTGGGTCGAAATTCATGGTTGACGGAGTGTTAACACGATCCATGCCTGAACGCGCGCAAGCTGATTCGTTGGTGGAGGAGCTGCGAACAATCAAGGAGACATATGAGAAGAACATCGAGGATTTGCGCGCGATGATCGCAGCTATAGTTACGGGTGGTATGAACGGGGGAGCGCCGCTGTCGGCAGGTGTGAGTAACTCTCATGAGGTTGATGGTGATACACAACAACGGCAGCGAGAAGAGTTCCTGAATCCAAAGGAGTTTCGAATCCATAGGAGGCAGCAAGACACTGGCAGAAATTTTGTTCCCGGTGCATGAAGAGGGAATTTCAGGACTGGTGGCTATTAATTACCCACACGGTGTTCAAGCATCGAATTCCCTAGGTTCTCCGGAGAAGATCTACGTGTTTGGGTCTACCGCTACGAACAATTCTTAGATATTGACGACACGCCACTTGATGCGAAGGTGAAGTTGGCGTCGGTCCACTTGGAAGGTAAGGCTCTACAATGGCATCAATCTTTTTTAAAATCTCGTTTGACTAGAGAATATTCGAATTAGGAGGAGTATGTGAAGGCCTTCAATGATCGGTTTGGATCGTTAGTTTATGAGGACCCTATGGCGGAATTAATGTACCTTAAACAAACTGGTTTAGTAAAGGAATATTTAGATCGATTTAATGAGTTATTGAATGCTTGGAGTTGAACGATGTATATGCTTTGAGTTGTTTTCTAGCAGGGTTAAAATCTGAAATCTCTATCCAAGTTTGCATGTTCAGACCCAAAACCTTGCAAGAAGCCATTAGCTTAGCAAAATTGCAAGAGCATGCCTGACTTCTTCAAGCCAAAAAACCCCTTTTTGCACCATCAAAATTGCCCATGCCCCCTAAACTGACCACCTCCTTGTTTAGCCCACGACCTTTTGTAGGGAATTCTAACAATGCTAGCAGCAGTGGCGGAATTGTTCCCTTTAGGAACATGAGTAATCGGCCTAATAGCAGCCCAGTGATACCATCTAGGAGGCTTACCCCTCAAGAGATAGATGAAAAGAGAGCTAAGGGCCTTTGCTTTTGGTGTGATCAAAAATTCGAGAGGGGGCACCAATGCCCCACGTAGAAGGGAATGATGAGGGCCAGTTAGAACATGAGGAGTCCAGTGAGGAAATGGAAAGTCCAATAGAAGAGGTGGAAGAGATCCCATCACATGTGTCTGTACATTCTATAATCGGTTTACACGATTACAGGACCATAAGGGTATCCGGAGCTGTTAATAGGAACGTCATACACATCTTAATCGAAACAGGTAGCACGCACAATTTTCTAGACTTAGACACATCCAAGCGCTTAGACTGTAGGCTGGAATCTATTAAGCCATTCTCGATCACTATCGCGGATGGCAATAAACTTGAAAGCACTTACATGTGTAAGAAGGTCACATGGCGAATGCAGGGACAAAATTTCACCACTGACATCATGATACTTCCTATGGGGGGGTGCAACATGGTATTAGGAGTTCAGTGGCTTGTGATGCTTGGCAACATTAAGTGGAACTTTGACCAATTACAGATAGAGTTTTCAATAGACGGTAAGAAAGTGACCTTGCGAGGGAGTCGGCCACCTTAGTAAGTGGGAAAAAAATGAACAAGCCTTTAAGGAATCCATCCTCCCTATCTTGTATGTGTGTGGGGCAGTGTACAACTCCAGAAGGGCTAGCCGCTGGTCCAATAGCCACTCTGTGCTCTCTTGAACCTTCTAGAGTCACTAAGATGGAAGAATTGTTGAGTGAGTATCAAGACTTATTCCAAGAACCTCAAGGTCTACCCTCTCATAGGCCGCAAGATCAACAAATTCCCTTAGAAAAAAGGATTAAGGCCATTAATGTTCGACCCTATATATATGCCCATATCCAGAAAACCGAAATTGAAACAATTATCCAAGAGCTACTAGATAGTGGTACCATTAGACATAGCACTAGCCCTTTCTCTTCCCCTATAGTTTTGGTCAAGAAAAAAGATGGTTCATGGAGGATATGTATAGACTATAAGGAGTTGAATAAGCACACCATAAAAGACAAGTTTCCCATTCTAGTTATTGAGGAGCTGTTGGATGAGTCGAATGGAGCTAAGTTGTTCTCTAAGCTTGACTTCAAGTCTGGGTATCACCAAATTAGGATGAGGGATGAGGGATGAGGATGTGTACAAAACGGCCTTTAGGACTTACCATGGTCATTTTGAAGTCTTGGTGATGCCTTTTGAATTAACAAATGCACCATCCACTTTCCAAATCCTAATGAATAGCATTTTTAAACCTTTTCTTAGGAAATTCATTCTCGTGTTCTTTGATGACATTCTAATTTACAGCAAGGATATTGAGAATCACTTGTCTCACCTTAGGTCAGCTTTTGAACTCTTGAGGAGCAATACTCTTTTCATTAAACATAATAAGTGTCACTTTGTAGTTCCTCAAATTGAATACTTGGGTTACATCATTAGTAAAGAAGGTGTGGCCGCCGACTCAAGCAAAATTGAGGCCATGAAAGAATGGCCTCTGCCTAAAATGGTAAAAGAGTTAAGGGATTTTTTAGGTTTAACAGGGTATTATAGAAGATTCATAAAACATTATGGACTTTTGGCTAGGCCTTTGACTAACCTCCTAAAAAAGAATAACTTCCACTGGAGTGAAGAAGCTACTAAAACTTTTGAACACCTCAAGCAAGCCATGTCGCAAGCTCTAGTGATGGCTTTACCCGACTACACTAAGGAGTTTGTGATAGAAACTGATGCCTCACATTTAGGAATTAGGGTTGTACTGATGCAAGGAGGCAAGCCAATAACTTTTATGAGTAAAGGATTGTCGGGCAGCAACTTAGGACTTTCGTTATACGGAAAAGAGATGCTAGCCATAGTGAGTGTGGTGCAAAAATAGAGACCTTATTTGATTGACCACCATTTTTTTATAAAAACAGACCATCAAAGCCTCAAGTTTTTGTTAGAACAAAAAATATCCACACCAATGCAACAAAAATGGGTTAGTAAGTTGTTAGGCTATGATTACACCATTCAGTATAAGAAGGGTAAAGATAATGTTGCTAATGATGCGTTGTCTAAAATTCCCCATGCTACGAGTTCAAACTCTACTGCCCCTTCTTTTCTATTGAAACAAGGTATGAAACAAACTCCTAAACAACCCCTTACATACAGTGGTTCCCTTCCGACAAACCACTATCCTCAAACTGCTACTCCATCCCTCTACCCTATCACTCTTGATCAGTTTCCCTTGTGGCAAGAAATCAAGGATAGTTGGCAACAAGATCCTCGAGTTGTTTCTTTAATACATAAAATTTCCAATGATCTTGCCAGTAAACCTCAATACAGATGGAAAGATGGGATTTTGACTAAGAAAGATAGGTTGGTGGTGGGAAATGTAATAGAGATAAAAAGAGAAATTGCTGGAGTTTTATCACGCAAGCTCCGTGGGTGAGCATTCAGGAGTAAGTAGAACGGTACAACGGATCAAACAAGGGCTGTACTGGAAAGGGATGAAAAGAGATGTTCAAGAGTTTGTGAGAAGTTGTGACGTATGCCAAAGGAATAAGAGTGAGAATTGTTTACCAGCCGGGTTATTAAACCCTTTACCAATCCCTGATAAGGTATGGTTCGAGATAAGTATGGACTTCATTGATGGGTTGCCATCTTCTTTCGGCAAAACTTCTATATTGGTTATGGTGGATCATTTAAGTAAATATGCTCATTTCATGGCCTTGAAACACCCGTATACAGCCATAACAGTGGCGCAAGCTTACTTGGATCATGTTTACAAGATACACGGTATACCACAAACCATCGTTAGCGATCGGGACCCCATCTTCCTTAGCAAGTTTTGGCAAGAATTATTCACATTACAAAAGGGGAAACTATTACCTTCTACTGCGTACCATCCTCAAACGGATGGGCAAACAGAAGCTGTGAATAAATGTCTGGAGTGCTATCTTCGTTGCATGGCAGGTGATAGGCCAAAAGAGTAGACCTTGTGGCTACCACTAGCGGAATGGTGGTATAATACATCATTTCACACTTCGAGCAAGTGCAATCCGTATGAGGTAGTCTATGGGCAGAAACCACCGCATCACCTGTATCTTCCATTTGATCCTTCTCTTGATGTCGTTGATCGAAGTATGCAGTATAAGGAAACTACCATCAGATTACTCAAACACCACCTGAAACTGGCGCAAGAACGAATGAAAACCCAGGTAGACCGACGACGGAGGGAGAGGGAATTCAGTGAAGGTGACTGTGTTTATGTGCGATTACAACCATATAGGCAGGTGTCTATGTGGAGCCATGCAATTCATAAGTTGTCTCAACGATACTTTGGGCCGTTTCAGGTAGAAAAATGAGTCGGGACAGTTGCTTATAGATTGAAGTTACCTCCGGAGGCTAAGATTCACTCAACCTTTCACGTGTCTCAACTCAAAAAGAGAGTGGGAGTAGAACCAAATACTTCACACTTACCTATATATCACTACACACGGGCACGTTTTGTTGGAGCCTGAAAAACTTTTGGATCGATGCATTGTCAAGAAAAATAATCAGCCAGTTACCCAAGTATTGATCAAGTGGTTCAATGTTTCTCATGATTATAACACATGGGAGGACTTGTATTCCTTACAGCAACGTTTTCCTCATTTCAATCCTTGAGGACAAGGATTTTTTTGAGGAGGGGGCAATTGTAATAACCAATTTTGCTGAATTACTTTCATACCAGTTTAGAGACAGCTTAAGGCAAGAGTCGGAAACCTATCAAGCTCCAAGGGCGTGTTTCGGCAAAGGAACAATTTTATTAATAGAGTTGCTAATGGATGGAAGAAATGCTTTTGGAAAGAAATCACATTTATTAGCAAAGTTAATAAGCCTTTTGGCAGAGAACACGTTTTCTTTCTGTGTTTCATAGAGAACACTTTTAATTAGTTAGAGTTTAGGAAAAGTAGTTAGAGTTAGATTAGAACACATTTTTCTTTCTGTGTTTCATAATCAGTTGGAGTTTAGGAAAGTAGTTAGAGTTAGATTACATATCTTCCTATTAATGTCGGGGGACTATAAAAATGGGAAAACCAAAATGTAACTGCTCATTCTCTGATTTAGTGAATTTTATGTTCTCCCAAACCTCTCTCTGAGTTAAGTCGAAAGTTTGTGTGACTCTAGTTCTCGATTTTGCTTTAATCTCTACAATTTCCAAGCTAGGTTTTCCTGTTTCTCCCAAATTGGCAGAAGCAATTATTGCATTGATACTTTTATTTTGACCATCATATCCTTGTTCAATAACTTATGAACACACTAGAGCAACCTTGGACGACATGAATTTGTTCAAGTGTTGGCTATCTCAAATTACACGAACATGAACTGGGAAATAATCAATGTTAATTTGGCATAAAAAAACTTTCATGGATGGTGAAGGCCTGTTTGGACAAACTTTAAAAAGACAAAAACAATACTTTTCGAAAAAAAAATTTAATAATAGAACTTTTTTTTAATGCAAGTAATTTTATATTTGAATGCAGTAATTAAAAATACTTTAAACTATATTTTTATTTGAAACTATTCTTGATAACTTTTAAAAGAACACATTTAAGCTTTTTTTCTGACTTTGGTTTTTTTGAAAAAGATGTAACCAAACACTATTTTTTTTACACTGAAGTTTTTTTTTTTTTCAAAATACAAATGCTCCTCTTTGGGGAAAAAAACAAACATCCGAACAAACTTGAAATAATTAAGACGGTAGCCCAATATCCTGTATTGGTACCAAGCGTGTATCTCCTTTCTTCGTTATAATCTAATCATGTACCATGTTTTTATTCATCATTCAAGTCTTCCATTGTCATTCATTTGCTTTTATTCTACTGTCATTTATCATTCAAGTCTTCTTTTTATTCATCGTTCTAACTTGAAAATTTCCAAATCCCTGTTACTTCAAGCGTTCCTACGTTATATTTTTCCTAATTTTTAAGCTGCAGTTGGACAGCAAGCAACACAGGCCCTCTCATTACCAGAATTACAGATTTCGTTGCCATTAATAATCATTCAAAACGGTGCGAAACATGAAGTAGAAGTTTGTGTTACATCCAAAACAGGACTGTCACAAGTCTTGAGGACTAACTTGTGCAGTTACTACAATTGATGGTTTTCCCAATCCAAAAGTCAGCTCTTGCAGAATAACACAAGAGACCTCATATATGGAGGCCGTACACCATGCAAATCATACTTAAATGATTAAGAAACATGGCGTGTCATATTTACATGTGGCCAACAAACATAATTGAGAATTCAACGCAAGAACAGCACATCTACAGCTCAATGACATCATTCTTGTTTCCTTTTGGCATTCGCACCTCATCAAGCTGACATTTCAAAGCAGTTATTTGCTTATGTATTTTCTCTCCCTTATCAGGCAGCCTGGATATTGCAACCTGGATAACCATGTTAAAGACAGTCAACGTATCATTCATAAATGCAACCAATCATTAAAGAACTAGAAAACTCGATATCCATAAGAACCAGGTGTCAGAATGTTTCGGAATTGGATACTCAACAATATAAATTAGGTAGCATTGCCAACAGAATAGACGCCAAGTATTAGTTAACATGCTTTATGGCTCAAAAAGCTCAAATTTCCACCAACTTCATAGACGAAAATTTGAATCTAACAAGGATGGCAGGTGTATAATTTTAGAAATGAAATGCTACTCAAGCTTAAGTCTTAGTTTCCAGTAACTGTATGGATATCAAGAAACAAATATGTATTGGAGATAATGCTATTTAACATAAATCAACAGAAAGTGTGATTATTTTCCCATAATTTAGTTCTTTGAGATATACAGATAGCTTATTGTGTAGCTTTGGAGTTTATGATAAACTTCATCAGATTATGAGCGATAGAATCATGTGCATTTCATATGTATCTTTGTTGATTGAGGTTATTTCCTAGCTTCCACAAATTATATGAACTTTTTCAGATTAATGTAATTCATATTAATATCAAGAATCATTTTCTTCACAGAGAGAATAGTTCCAACTTCCAAGCTTCAAAAGAGTGAATTAGCCACTTCCATGTATTCCTCACAGGCTAGTTCTACTCAGGAGGAATGAAACGAACTCTAGATTTCCTAGTGACTAGGTAAACTAGTAGTCTACAGGAAATTATCAATCTAAAAAATGCTCACCTTGTTAGCAAAGATCTGAGATAAGCGATTAATTCTATCTCTGATTTCATCTTCTGATGGTTCCTTTACATCAGGGCTTGAACTCTTCTGGAATTTCTTTATATCCTTAGGGTTAAATGCATATTGTGCTCTGCAAAGATAAATGACATTTTTATTGCATGAACAATCATTTATGAACTATGATTCAGAGTGGCAATGTATTTTTTGTCTCAACAGCAATACCCATCAACATTATGTTCTATTGATGATCGTGTAGATGTATTGCCCATGAATGTACTCCCTCTGAACCTGTATACATAGAAGAGGATTAAGAATTTTCATTCAAATATATAGACAATACATGTAAACCCACAGTACTCCCATGCTTTGAGAAGTCAGTCATCACAGCAACAGACATAGCGGGAAATCTTTTCAAGGTGAGAAATCCAGTGCAGGAACACTAGGTTATTGCATGTTAGATCAAGAAACCATGAAGACACATTAAGACCAGATTGTACCCAACACTTTTGAATTCATAAAAGGATTCACCTTCCAACTTCCTCCTCCACCTCAATTGCTTGTACAGGTGCAGCCTTGGAAAAGAGCAAACTGTGCTGGCTAACTCCAGCTATGTTGAGAGTTTCAAGAAACTCTACATGGGCTCTAAGAGACTCTTCCCTAAACAAACCAGGAACAGTTAGAAACTCAGGAGTTGGAGCTAAACAATGAATGCTACATTTTGATTTTTCAACAATAACTGCACCAAAACACATGAAATGTCCCTCCTGAATCTTGAGGTAAAACATAATCGCATATACACACACTAGTTTAGAAAGAAGCTGCACGGCAAATAACTCATTACATTGTATGCTGTTGATCATGCTCTTCAAGCAACTGTTGTTGAGTGGGAGATATATCAAATCCTTGTTTGGGCAAACTGAAAAGATCCTTCAGATCCTGAAAATTAAAGCACAAGCAATGGCATCAAGAAAGTGATATTGCATGCAACACAGAAATGTAAATTCTTTCACAACCCAAATATGACCATTTTCAGAGTTTGGCACAAATAATTTACAAGGAAATACAAAATGGCATTCCATCGAGTTCTGGCACTAGCAAAACTTTCTAACAGTCAACTGAAACAAAAATTAAGGAAAATAAATTGTTGTATTGATAAACTTACAAGTCTTTTCCTTTTCTTGAAGTAGTAATATATGATGGAGCACGTGGATTTTATTGAAGCACGAGAGCTTCTAAGATATTTTCAGGGGTAAAATGCGTGTTGCTAAGGAGACACTAAATTCCCTCAAAGTTTATGTAGAGATATGTTTCATACCATTACTGGGAAGGACAAAGGAAGGTGTTTAGTTCAAAAAAATAGGATTGGAGCGTGGCCAAAACATATTGCATTCAATTTCAGGATAAAGGTGCATAAACATTCCACTTAAAACAAGTACCTGTTGGCTGAAATAACGAATCTGTTCTTTATGCTCAGTTGCACTTTTGAATAATCCTCCTTTGAATACCTGGATCAGAGACTGCATATATATATATTATATATATATATATATATATATGTACATATATATATGCACACATATAAGAAAAAGTGTCATAGAACTTAAAGGAAGGACGCAAACTGAAAAAGTACCCAAATTGGGACAGAAAACAAAATGAAACTCTATTGAGAGTATAGAAAATCTTTCTGAATCCAGATTATTTCTACCAGAGCATCCTCTGGCATATTTATGAGACATGGACATAAAACAATAGGGACCAGGAGAGGATTTAATGACATTTACTATTCCTTAGATAAGCACTTCAGCTTTGGTAAGGTTAGCACAAGAAAGACCTGTATCCATTCTCTACTAGAATTTTGGGGTACAAATGTATATAATCCTAGGTGCAGTTAAAAGGTACCAAGATGAAAATTGTTGATAATAGAGTAAATTTGATGTTACTGGAATTTGCACCTAACCAAGACCACTATGGCTATATCAAATTATGAGAGACCAAAACGTTCCCATCTTAAAGAATTTGTAGCATGAAAACAACAAAAACTACCAACCTGCTTTCTATAAATTTTCTCTTCCACAGTGCCCGATGTCATTAATCTGTACACAATGACATCCTTCTTCTGCCCGATCCTGTATGCACGATCTACACTCTGATTGTCAGTGCTGCAAACATTAAATACAAAGTTGCTGACGGCTTCCTCAGAATAATTGGTAACCATATGTGTGGAAAAATGTTACATTGCGTTAAAGTTTAGTCCAGTGCCAAGCTCTTAAAATGTGATGGGAACAAAGGCAACAACATATCTTACCAATTATTCTAGATCAGATTATTAATGGATTATCAAGAGAAAAAATCCATATAATTCTAGGGATATAAGTGAGAAAAATGATTTTCCACATTAAAAAAAACAAGATCAGGCAGCAAAGTTTATGCATTTCATGCTTTCTCAAGCAAGTTGATCAAGATTCTCCTTAAATAAACCATCACCTGATTGGTAAAGTTTTTATAAAAACAAACCTCGGATTCCACGCTGGATCAACCACAATTACACGATCTGCATTAGTGAGTGTAAGGCCCAATCCACCAACTTGGGAGGTCAAGAGGAAAATTGGGGCTCCACGACCCTCTTGGAAATCCTACAAAAATGACAAATAGATATAAGGCATGATATATGTGAAAATATTTGTACTTATTAAACAGAAGCAAACCTTGACGATTTTAGCTCTGTCGCTAATTTTGGTAGTACCATCTATTCGCATGTACTTGTAGTGATTGGACATCAAAGATTCCTGAGTAGCAAGATACAGTTAGAGAATTACGAGTTTCTACCAAATCAAGGGAGAAGCTAAGATGGATGTGGATGATAGCAAATGCGGGATGGTGCAGTAGAGTCAAAACTAAGTAAAGGTAGAGTAAAAATATCAAAGCTGAAGTAATTGCTAGTTTAAAGTAACTTTGTGATGTCAAGATTGTCCAAGTATATTTATGCCTTAAATTTGATCGAAAAGGGGGTCCACTCTCAAAGGTGTGCGCCAATTTGATGAATGTTGGGAGTATACGCAATATTCGGAGCTAACAACCTTCTGATGGGTCCATCATTAAGACGATGTTTACATGTGCTGAATGGAAATGTCACAACTAACCAATATTAAGATTTAGCAGGAGCATATCACCAATTAGGTCCAGCAAGGAGCGCTACAAGCACTATAATTTCATCTGGCTGCATTATATTGCATGATAGACTGGATTAAATCTAAAGAATGTCATTTGCCTATAAATGTGAGATCAAGTGATATGTGAAGTCTTCTATTTGCAACTTCACATGTGAAGGAAATGTTTTGGATTCTTTTTACCGGATCAGTTCGAAACATATCATAAGAAGATTCACAATTGAAAATAAATGAATTATATGGACTTGGAAATTTGTTTTTCGAGGCAGACATTCCTGTCTCAAAGGGTGTGTGTATTAGAGGTGTGTAAACTTCTAATTTGTGATTACGAATACTTCACCCCTACGTCAAATTTATTGCTCCTATATCATTATTATGGGTCTCAAAAAAGGTTTTGTTTCCACAATCAGAATGTTTTTCTTTAACAAGTACCCTCTCACTTAAATAAGATTTCACATAACTATCTCTAGACAATAGTTTTGAGGGCATTAGTGTTTAATTTTTCAACATCTAAAAGTTAATTTTGAGGAAGTATTAGGTTTCTGGTCTTCTTTGGAAGAGTTATTCCAGCACAGAGAGCTGATCCCAAATGACTGTTTTCAAAGGATGCACCGAATGCACAAGCTGAGAGGGATGGTGATAAATAAGATACATCTTTTCCGAGGAAGCTTTAATGTCTTTCTTGGCCTTCCAAATCCAAAGAAAACAACAAACAAAGAATTCCAATGGAAGGATATATATAATGTGAAACCATATATACACTAGCTTTTTGGAGCATATAATGGACAGAATGTCAAACAACTAATTGTAGACTAACCTGAATTAGATTAAGCATCTTCCGAGTTTGTGAAAATATAAGCACATTGTGTCCCTTCGGAATTAAATCACCCTGTAGCCAAGTGTCAAATATGAGGTGAAAACTACCACAAAAAAATCCATTGTGTGTAATAGTTAAATGATGGCCTTACCAGTAAAGACAATATAAATGATATTTTGCAAGAGATATCATGATTCTCAACAATGTCAAATCTCTCAGCAACATCTGCTATGTGCATTGCCAATTTTTCAGCAACGCGCTGGTCTTCCTGCCCGGCAATTGTGTCCATCCCTTCCAGAACATCCTCAGCGGCTCTTTTTGTCAATAGAAGCGGATGATCGCATATTTTCTTCAAGATCTGCTTATCAGAGAAAAGAATCAACCCTTCTAGAGAAATGGATAATCGCATGTAAAATTTAGAGTGATGAAGAAAATTATTTTCATAACATTATCTGTCTAGTTGGATCAATTGCTGACAAACACTAGCCTACACGTTCATTAGATGACTAGAGCTTTAAGCCATTATTCAAATGAAAGCAAGTCAATTGTCAAAATTCTATCAAAATAAAATAGAGCTTTATGTTTGTATCTGCAAGCACACAAAGATATTCAGTCTTTGCTCTTTCTAGAGGCTATGCTAGTCTGAAGTATTCGGTAACAAGGTAACTAAAAATATAGACAGATACAGCATAATAACACCTTTGGCGTCACCAGTTGGGGAGAAAGATTGGAGGTATTTCACCATCTCTTCTTATCTGTGATAATGCTGAAAATGGTTCAATTAGATTTGGTTTCTGTAGGTTTTATACAAAGTTTGAGGTTGTTGGTTAATTTCATGGTCAAATTTATCATATGCCAAACTCAAGGAGCTGAGTTATTTGATGAAGCTCAGATCTGGTCAGACTAGGTTCACAATGCTTGAACAATGCTTAGAAACCAACAAATAGTTGGTTCATTCAGGTGGGCTTTATAGCATAGCAGGATAAAGTATATCCAAAATGGATAATTAAAAGTTCACCCAATAACTTCATTTTATGTTAAAGAAACTTCAGAAAGCAGTAGAGATGGAATTAAAAAAAAGTTCAAATTGAAACAACCAATAGAAAGTACTTTATGCATATTACCGTAATTGCAGCAAGAGGTGAACCATCACAAGCCGAGAGGACAATCTCACTCTTTAAGAAAGCTTCGTAAAGTCGACGCTGGATTCATGGAGATTGATAATGTAACTTCTTCATAAATTGTTCTCAATATAGAAGAACCAATTTTTTTAGGAATAGTATTAATAGAATGTTTTGAACATATACCTGGCAATGAGTTAACCGTAGCCACACAATAATCTCATTCTTCTTTGAAAGTGTTGTGTCATCATGAAATACTTCACTTTTCAATCGTCTCAAAAAATATGGTTGAATGCAGTCTCTCAGTTCCTGTCAACAAAAAAATCTATCAGATGTGACAAGGCATACACAATGAAGGATCATATTCAATCAAGCAAACAAGTTGAAAATGTTATGAAGTCAAAAGTATGGAGTAACCCTTATGTCTTAATACTCCTGGAAAGGACAGAAAACCTTAATTTGCATACAGAGAGAAGAAAATGTTTTCAAGGATTTGGTATAACGTGGGCCAAATACAGGTAATGTGGGCCAAATACAGAAGGAAACAACTTGAGTTCAAGAAGTTAAAAAAATATTGAGACGTGGCCAAAACTAAGTCCTACTTTGACTGTTTCAACCACCTCCCAAGACAAATAGTTATGAATGGGGGGACCAATTATGCTCATTTATTTGTAAAGTCATACATTATCACACTCTCAAACATGTAATAAATTGAGTTTGCTAAACACAAAAATAAGCTCGCAAGATATTGCAAGATAACGAGTAAAATTGTCAAATACCTGACCTGGTCTAAAAATCAGAAGGCAACAACATGTTCTTGCTACAAAAATCAGAAGGGTGTCAACATATGCTTGCCGCAATGAGATAAGATTGCATAATCAAGTAGGAAAGATGAAGTATCAATTGTTCAACAATGTGAAAGAAGACATCAATCCTCACACTAAAACTGGATTACCAAGACCAGCAAAAGAAAAGGTTTAAATGAATTGAAAAACAAAGAAATAAGTTAGAAAATATAATTGTGAACAATCACCTTAGCAACTGAAGAACCAATACGCTTCTCCCGATCAGAGGCATTTTTCTCATTTCCTCGGTTGATAAAGTGCTCATATTTTTCCTTAAACCTGATAAATTAGTAACAAGTGAAAAGAATCAACTTATGCCACAGTAACTCAACAAAATAACGAAATTGAAGCCAGGTAAATGAATTACTCTTTCTTGTCGCCTAGCAGCTCAGGACAACAGAAATTAAATAAAGCCCACAGTTCCTAGAAGAAGAGAGTGAGTGAGTGAGTGGGTAAGAGAGAGCATTGTCATAAAGGCTTAATTTTTCCAATGATTCTCATCTGCAAAAGAAATACATAGTGACAATCAACAGAATAAATAGAAATCCAAGGGTGACAAACCAATACTACCTTAAGATTGTTCTGGAGTGGTGTGCCACTGATAATGATGCGATGACGACAGGGAATCTGAAGCAAACTTTTTGCCCTCTGTGTACTCGGATTTTTTATAAGATGGCCCTAAAATATTAATAAATCGGAATCTAGTTAATAAGATCAAGCAAGCAGTTGCTTGCAAAATTGGAGGCATATTGCATCAAAGCAAGCAAAAATATCATTGTGTGTCATAAATCTATTTAATAAGAAAAATAAAATTACTTCATCAAGAATCATATAATCCCATGTTGTTTCATCTTCTTCTCCATCATCATTGTAATGATAATCTCCACAAAGGGCTTTTGTATTGTTCCGCACTATATCATATGTTGTCAGAAGAACACCTTTGTCCTATGATAATAAAAAAACAGGAACAAAAAAAAAGTCAGTCCAAAATATAAATTTAAAAAATAAAAGTAGAACATTACTATGTAATAAATAAAGCAAACTAGACTCATTTGACTAATTTCATAACAATTAAAAGTCAAATCCATGATCAGTATTTAAACTAATCCTTCATTTGAATATTTCGAATTGTAAACAACATCAGAAGGTTATGCAATGACTGTTGAAGAATCAAATGAGTATACCAGAAGAAAACAGCACATGACGTGCAATGAAGTAAAATTTACAGCAGAGACAGCGAACCATGGAGAAGTCTTATCTTTTTAGCACTGTGATCCCAACCATTCATTTCTATATCTTCGCTCTGTGAAAATTTACTTAAAACGAAGTACAAGATTTCTTCTCTGAAACTATTTACTAGTTTAAAAAAGAGTGAAGAGGCAATAAGAAGACTTTGATTCACAGCTTGGTACACTAACCTAAATTCCTCTATTTCTGTTGCGTATGAAGCATCAAAAGAAAAATAAATAAATAAACCTGAAGTACATATTGGAGTTCATAGTGTCGAGTTTTCGTGCAAGTTGCAAAATATCTGTATAAGAAAGAAAAGGTTCAAACAGTGTCATATGATAACTTTACATTCTAAAGCAATTAAGAAGGTAAAGTTAAGACAATGGCCATACTCCCTAGTCTTCTCAGAGAGGCCCACGGTTGATAGCTCATTTATCCAATGGGTTAATAGTGTTTTTGGTGCAACAACCAAGACCCGACGAACCAAACTTGAGTGGAAGAGTCCGGCTATATAGCTACAGATCTGAGAAAAAGAAAATGAAATAGAGAGGTCAATCATTCAAAAGGCCATAACGGAAAATAAGGAAACAGTCATTCACAAGATCATTTTCCTTTACCTGCATTGTCTTGCCAAGGCCCATGTCGTCACCCAAAATACCACCCTTACCCTTACAGTGAAGTGACCAAAGCCACTTTAGTCCTTCACGCTGATGAGGATACAAAATTTTCGCTATTCTACCTGGTAACTTGTATGTGCACTTTGGACCAATCAAAGTGAAGTCTTCTGCGTGACCATCCAATACAGTGACCTCATCAGATTCTTCATCTAATACCTCAATAAACTTCCCTTGCCCCCTATCCACTTGTTTAACAGTGTGCCTTTCAATCAAAGCCACATAATCATCGGTATCAGAATCTTCCTGTTCTCTTCTATAATTGTAAGCTTGAGATTCTTTTGCAGATCTTGACTTTACATGGACCCTCTTAAATTCATTATTGTTAATCCATTCACTCGTATGCACGGTTCTGTTGCCCTTACCAACGATATCATCCTTAACCTCGGCATAGTATGTTTTTTTCTTTGGGTATTCATTGGTAATAGCACCTCCAACTTTTGACTCAATCGTGTCTGCTGGGGAATCAGATGAATGCAGATATGAAGAAGCAGCAACCTGATCTTCACCGAATTCCTCCTTTATGGTCACATCATATAATTTACTTCTCTCTGACTGAAAATTGTCCCTGAGATCAACTTTCTTGGGAACTTTTTTCTTCTCAATGGAGAGAATCTCAAGCCTTGAGCTCAAATCATTCAGTATGTCTCTGATCTCATTTCCTTTACTTTCACATGCTCTATTCACGGGAAGAGGCGAATCAAAATCAGAAATACCATCAAATTTTGGCTCATCCCTGATAAAATTCTTCTCTGTACCATCATCATTATCGTCATTCTTTGAAATTCTGCAGAGGCGACGCCTACCTTCAATTCTCACCTTCGTTTGTCTTTCTTCTCCTGTAGTTATTTTCCACAAACTCCATGAAAATTAATTATTTAAAGAACCATGCATCCTAAGACAATAGATGTGATGGATTCAAGAATAATCAGTGATACCTTGAAATTTGGAATCAAAATTAGCAACACCAGAAAATGAAGATTTTTCCTTGGCAGCATTATCATCTTTTTCATATATTTTACTACTCTCCAGATCAAGACGCTCAAGCTTCGTACGACCTGTATGATTGATTGACATATTAAATCATGTCAAAAAGAAAGGAAAGATCATTCTAAGCACAAACACAAGAAAGAAAGGATTATTGAATGGAATATGACTCTTCAGTAAATTATAAAATTGCAAGTACTATACCTGGAAGATCAGCACCATATTCACATGAAGCAGAAATAATTGGATTTGTCTCGGTAGAGCTGCCATCTTCTTCAGTGGTCTTGCTACTTTCATGTGGTTCAGATGCTTTCAGTACAATTGCCAGGAGACAAAAATGTATAATTTATAATTAGAAACTCCATGCACCAAATATCAGAGGAAGGGAAAAACATAAGTAAGCACCGCCACCATACATTCGAGAGAGAGTACCATTAGATACATATCAATCAAATTTCATAATAGCAATGAAAGATCATTGGTCATCTGCTTCCTTTGAGATTCATGAGAGGGGAGGAACTTGGACAGTATTAAATATGCAATAATCTATGTAGCATTGACAAGTACTGAGTACTCCCAATATCCTTGTTTCTTGGTTCTCCTCTGGTTAGTAAATGTAGCATTTAGTATACTTTTTAAAATAAAATTGCTGTTCCATAACAGGCACATCCCAAAAAAGTGATGAGAGCACTCCAAAATAAAAGATAATAAGGGGGAATGTCTTAACATTCAAAGATACAGGGAACGAAAGCTATATAGAGGTCGGAATATACACCAAGAGTGGAAGACAGTGAACCAAAGTCGGCAGTGCCAGCAAACAGCCGTGGAGAAGAATCCTTCAGCTTTGTCACAGGCTCTTCAACATTTACTTTTCCTTCCCAAATTAATACAAAAAGAAATCATTTCCCCGCACATACAAATGTAATGCTATTTAAATATTAAATATCTATCAAAACACACACACACACACACACACACAGAGAATCAAGGCAAGAAGAATACCTTCAAGAGGAGGCGAAGGAGTACCAAAACTAAAACTGGGAGCATCATCATCTCCTCCGGTAGATTCAAATGCCGAGTCAAGCTTCACCTTCGATTGAGTATCATAATCCACTATAGTTTCCAAAAATCAAACAACAAAAACGAAAAATAGGAAAAATAAATAAGATAATCATCAAATCAACGCATAAGTAAGTATTGATACACGCATAAATATGTGTGTCTATATATGAAACTTGCCGGTTTGAGGTTTAGGCTTGGATTGAGAAGCGGATAGATCAAGAAGATATCTACTGTGAAGCTGATTAAGACTCAACGGCTGCTTCTTTTTCCCATGATCCGCCATTGATGATCGTCTGGTGTTGATAGAGTGAAGTGGATGAGAAGGGTTTGCTTTGTTTCTTCACTTCCCGCTTTGGGAGTGAGATTTGAAATTTGGAATTTTGAGAGGAGAAAACCAAACCCCAGTTTTTATGGGGGTTTGTGTAGTTTGGGGGGGGTGCGGGGGGTGGATATTGGGGTTATGTTGCTCATATGGTCACTTTTATAATTGCTCTTAGTCAAATTTTTTTATTTTTTCTTTTATTTTATTTCTCAAAATTATTTATCACTAATTGACCAAACATTGACAATTTGCATATGGTTAATCATAAATAAAAAAATCTAAAATATTGACATTTGTAAGTATGAACTTTTATTTGGAATATATATTATCCGGTGCAGATGATATTATATCCTTGTCCTATGTTGGAAGAAATTTAGAGAGTTTGTCAATTTATAAATTACATTTCTATCCCAGATGCATCACCGTTACACTTACACCAGATTGTCTATTGCAAATCGTATTTCATCTCCTACTTCAATATATGAATATACGCCCAAGTATATAATAAAGAAAGTTATTTTATACACGTGACATTGATGTGTACTATGGAATATGAGATTAAATACTATTTTGCAATAAAGGGTCATATCCGAATCACACTACCTTTAGTTGCAAAACTATACTTTATAGCATTGGGCCTTCTAATTGGAAGGCGAATTTGGGTATGATCAACATCGAATTGTTGTCTTTTTTTCTTTCTTTTTTCTTTTTTGACGGATAAGATATTATCTATATCTATACTATACATTAAGTTTGATTGCCTTCGATTTTTTATTTGGCGTATTTAATTATGATTTTACTAAAATTCCCTTTTAACTACTCATCTATTTTATATCCACACTCTGTTTCTCCCAACATGTTTTTTTTTTATTATTATAATATGTTTCTCACTTCTCCTCTCACATTCTTCATTCTAAATTTATTATTTATTGTAATCAAGAGCAATTTATTTTTATAATTTATTTTTTAGCTCATCATAAATCTAATAAATATATTTTTCAATAATTAAAAAATAGTATAGATAATAAAAGCATTTAAGAAAGATATATAATTCACATAGAATTTAACAAAAAATATATATTTTAATACCATTGAATTTAATTAGATCACATTCATTTTTATTTTACACACATATTGTGTGTGCCCGATATGCTAGTATACAATTAACAGCAAGAGAGTTGAGAGAGGAATCGCTATCTTTTTTTTTTGGTAGCCAAGGAATTGCTATCTATTTTTATTTACTTTCTTTGTTTTTTTTTTTTTTTTTTTTTGTTTATCCTGCTACCAATTTTCCATGTCAAATTGAACTCGCCTCTTCTCGGTTTGTTGGGAGATTTTTTGGGCACACTAGGTGAATTATTTAATTATTATGTATGTTTGGGATCGTTTTGCAGAAGTTCTCATCTCTTATGCAATTTAAAAATATTTTTGTTGCTTGAAAGTAAATAAATAAAATTAGAAACATTTTCGTCTCCCTTTAGCTTTGAAATATTATTACTATTATTCTTTGCATGGCCGTACAAAAGCAAACTAAAAATTAAAAATTTTGAGAAATTTCTATTAGTGCACCCCACTTACAAAGTTAGAAATTCTTATGTGAAAGGATTTATATATAGGTATGGCTACGGCCTATGGAGTGGATTTGGGGTGGATTTGGCCCCCGTGGTCTGCCCCGTCAGGAAATTTTTTGATTGGGATTCGGATTCGTCGGGTTTGGATTGGACCCGGTTCTCCAATTTATATTTTAAAATAATTAATATACATGTTTTAAAAACATTATATTATCTTAATTTTCTAAACATGAAAAAAATAATAGTACTATCAAAAAAATTATTTACAAAATTTTATGAACATATTTTAATTTTTAAAAAGTTAAATATTATTATCACATATTTGTTTATACATATTTTGAAATCATTCCTTAATAACTAATGTTATATAATTATTTTTATATATAAAATATCATATTCATTTTTTAACGTGACTAGTTATCTAATATATACTTTTGTATGTGAAGTATGGATATATAGCATATATATTTATATAAAATAATAAATAAATAATTATATATAAAATTATAGCGGGACGGATTTAGGGCGGTTTCGGGTTTTAAAATGAAAATCCAGAACCCGCCCCAAACCTAGTTAGGGGTCTAAAAACCCGTCCCAAGTTTAATTGGAACCCATTATCATCCCTATCTACATAGATGATGAGAAATATAACAATTCCTCATTCAATAATTTAAAATTTTTCATTAGTTTTTGCAAAAAATTATTTAATAAACTTATAATTGATTTGAACTTGTATCTTATCAAATTTTAAGTTTATTTATATTGTCTTTTCGTGCAATATTACCGCTTAGACAGTGAACCCAATGATAAGAACTTACGACTACGCCACTACGTTTTACACATCTTTTCTTTTCTCTAGGTTGGCATTTATTATAATTCCTAGAGTTTAAATTATTATATTTTAGTCAATTGTGTTTAGAAATAGTTGGTTCCTCTCATGAATTACCTCACTAAATTGCACCAAAATACTTATTTAAAGAGTATTATTTGTTCATTTTCACCAACTAGCTTCTTTTTTTTTTTTTTTTTTTGAGATAGGCCAAATTTGATAAAAATATTCTTCAAATAAATGTTTTCTATTGAAATTAGGCAAAAGAAAAAAGAAATGTCAAAAGGACTAAAGTGTTGCTTATAAATAGCTAAAATGTGACAATTTAAATTTTAAAAATTTAAATAATTCTAACTTTAAATTTTAAAGACCATTAGTGACATTAACCCTATATTTTAGTTCTATGAATTATAAACATTTTTTTTTATCAATTATTCTCTGGACATTAAAATTTTTCAATACGTTTTATGTAATTTTTCTAAGAATAATTATGCCTTTATGTTACACACATTTATTTATTGGTTTAGTTTTTCTATTTAAAGCCAATTTTCATTCTACAGTTGGACACTTTCATATTCTCTCTCTGGTTTCCAATCCATCCCATTTACAGACCTTCTCACTAAGATTTTCATATTTGAAAGAGTTTATCTCACTTTGAATGTATGAATATTCTATAAGAAGTTTATGATATTGTTACTAGACTTTATCAATTTACAAATTAACTATTCAGATGCGTTTCTTGTAACCCACTCAATTCCAATCATATATCATAATTAAATTAACAAGAACTCCAAATATAAACTATACTCATAAACGAAAACATTAAATAATCACATCTTGAAATTAATACATTCCAAAAGTGAACTCAATCGATGATACTTATTATATGATTTAGCATATATCTTCTCTTAATTATCAGCTCCAATCTCTCCAAATCCATCTGGATATGCTTTACTTTCGTCCACTTCCCAAGCAAGAATCAAGCATCTTTGTAAATGTCACTCGTTTTAAGAATCATAGGGGAAGTCTTTGAAATATAAGCAAAATGTTTAGTGAGATTGTCAAGTGTTCGAGTGCGAAGACTTTTGAAACATGACCAAAGTATAACAAGTAGATTATCAATACATATCCACATTACAATCAAATACATGAAATCAGTAAACAGAATAAGATACAACTGATGTTTGTTGATACTGTCAACCTTATCTCACAAAAATAATAACAAGCCTTATCATTCTAAACAATAAGCGACCTTGCCACACAAGAGACGTGCCCGGGAACATATGGATCTTACGGTCTCTTCTCACTGTGACGGCTCATGTGTCATGCGCTTACAAGGAATAGATGCTTGATGAGAACAAACAATTCGACAAATCCAATATTGCCTGAATAGTTGATGACATACCCAAGTCTAATAGGGCTCAACGATATATCAATCTCAAACACGATCAACAATTCAACCACTTTCTCAATCAATCACATTTACGCATGGGTGAAATTAAGGGCTACACCCAACCAATATCAATAACACTCCAATCATGTTTACAATTATGACACATATAAGTGATGCATCACTCGATCGAAAAGATAAATATGATTTCACACAATCTTATAATAAAGTTCAACTCTAAAATATTTTTTATTTAAATACTATAAAAATGTAGCATTAAACAAAGCACGTACTTTCTCTATTTTCAAATATAATAGATAATTGAATTGTGATACTCACTTGTTATCCAATATCATTTTAGTAATTCGGTATGTAAAGTCCTCTTGGATCTTGTTACCTATATAATCATATAATACTTAAATTAACACAAAATATCTAGTCGACTATCTCAATTCAATGCCGTCTATTTTATTTTAAAATATTTTATAAAACAAATATCAATATGATAAGATGAATATTTGGCTAATTTTAGACTCTTTAAATATATGTTTGTGGATGATTTTTGATCTTAAATGGGGATTTTCACCATGTCTTTATATTTTGTCGATGATATATTAAAAATTGTGAAAAATAATGATTTGTAGCTTAATTTGTGAAGAAGAGCCAAATTTGTAATGAAAAGAAGTGCTTGCTCCATAGGTCATGGTAACTTTTAAAGCAAAAATGGCTTCAAGAAGACAATGGCTTGAGAGTTGGAGGTATATTTTCCGTAAAAGTCCACCAAATTGTCTTCAAACAATTGTGAGCAATCAAGAGCATATCTCACCATTATCTATTCCTCCTTTTTGAGATTGTTTTGAAGATTTCCAAGACAATTATGGCAAGCCAAAAACTGTCAAGAATTTCATGTTTTATCAAATTGTCAGAGTTTGCATGCTTAATTAAGCTAGCAAGATTTATATGCTCCATGAAATAGCAAAGACTTGCAAGACTTGTATCCTCAAAAAGATGATCAAGATTGATATCTAGCAAAAGGTGACCAATATTTATATCTTGCAAAAAGTAATCAAGGCTTCAGTTGTCAAAAAGTGGTTAAAGTTTGTCTCCAACAAGTTACCAAGATTTGTCTCTAAAAAGTCTCTAGATATTGTCAAGATTTGTAGGATTTGGAGAGAGTCAGAGTATTCTTAAAATCCTATACATAGGTATTAGGGGATTGTAACATGCATCCAAGTTTGTATCCTAGTTCCACCCCAGTTTTATTTTAGTTATAGTTTCATCACTTATGTTTTTCTTTTAGTAATGTTCTTAGCCATGTGTCGTTAAGTACTCTACTTTTAGTCGAAGTTAATTCAAAGTTGATGTTCTACAAGGATTGTGAGATATAAACATTCTTCTCTAACTCTTTAATTTCAGCAATATTTATATATTTCTCATTTTTGTTGGGAAAGACCACCTTTTAAGGTTGTTTTATTCTTTGTGCAATTTCGGTCAGTTGTTTCGAGTAATAGAATAACATAAATCCAATTAGTGAAGCTAAATCTGTAATTATTCAACTGAGCCAATACTAAGTGGAAAAATAACATATTTTGATTGAGTTGAAACTTTTGATTATATTATAGAAATATATAATCTGGTTTCTAAATGAATGCGAGTTTGCGGTTTGTTGGCTAAGATCAGGTCTTTCTAATTCTTAATATTGTTAACAAACTGAACTCCGTCGTTTGATTGGTGTTATTTGTTAATTACAAATTATTCATTGCGGTTACATATTTAATTTAATATTAAAGAAGGTTTAGGTCAGAACTTGGATGAGTTTTTCAATGGCTATAACCGGTCTATTGTTTGAAATTATTGAGTTATCTTTTAATCTATGATCAATCCAATGAACATCGTAATTAGAGTTACATTCGGCTGAAATCTTCTCATATCAATTCAGCTCCATCTAAATTTCTGTGTTTATTTTATTTAAGTCACTTCTAGTTGTAATCTCTTTAAACCCCCCCCCCCCCCCCACTTTTATTTTTATTTAATATCTTGGTTATTTTATAATTTGATCAAAAGTTATTCCGTATGGATTCGACCATTCTCACCTTATTTATAATTTATTTTGTTTAAGAAGCGTATGAATTTATTTTTGGTGGTTTCCATACCGTTCAATTTTGTATTCGTAAGTATTTATCTCATACCACTAAGTCCTTAACATCCAAAATGTCCAAATAATTAAGCTCAAGTCCATTAAACTCATTTTATTATTTAAGACCCAAAATGAAGAGGTTCAATTATCCATTTTATTTGCATAATTTAGGGCCAATCTTCATCTAATACAAGAATTCACATCTCATTTAAACACCAAAAGAAAATAATTTCTAAAGTTAATTCCATAAGTTCTAATACGGCCATGCCATTAATATCGTCTTCTCAATTGCATAAATATCCCATTTAATAAATTTTAACATAGTCCAATCCAATATCGTTATTCCAATCTATAGAATTCTAAACTTTAAATGCCCAAATCAAATCACTCCAATTAAATTGATTCAATCCAAATTCCAATTAAAATAAACTTAATTGAATATCAGATTGAATTAATAGCCAAAAATTAAACATTAGCACACCGAAGTTTCAAATTAGTAAGATTCATTAAAGTTCAATAGCCCAACAAATAAATATCAAGATTTATTAAGTTTAATATTGAACAAGTATCAAGACTCACATCAACAATCCTAAAATTCAAATATATACACAAAAATCAAGTACAAAAAAAATGTATTAATTCAAAATTGGTACACAATACATTCTTATACGTTGCTTTTGCAGAAAAAGTTAAATATTGTAGGGTTTGTGAGAGAAGAAAATTTCTAATAGGATTTTTGGTATTTTAATTGTGATAAAAGAGAGAAGTAGAATCTAATATAATTTTTAATATTTTAATTTGAAGAGAAGAAGGATAAAGAAAGAGAATTTAATTATTATGGTAAATGATATAGGATAAAAACAAATCACCAAAAGTAAAATATAGTAGAGAAAATTTAAATTTTTATTATATAACTTATATAAAAGTCTTTTTTTTTGTTGTGGGGGGGGGGGGGGGGGCTGATTTTAAAATTCTAATAAATACATACACTGAAAAATAGTTTTTTAAAAAATTGAAGGGGCGTCTGTCACTGCATGTTCACTTCTACTAAAAGTTCTTAACAATTTATTTTTCTTCTTCTCTTTTTAATTTAAAGAACAAATTTCATTAAGAATCAAGTGGCCTCAGCCAAGATCAAGTTTAGTATAGAATGAGGAGGAGTTGAATTCAAGTCCACAACATGACATGCGAACCCTGCCAGCAAATGAGATTCCTACACACTAGTGAAGAGCTAACTTGTGGTACATTAAAACAGATTGAATTCAATTTTCTAAAACTGTGTTTCCATGATTTTTTTTTAAACCAAAACTCGTTTGTTTTGTTTATAAAAGAAATTTCTTGGGTGGAAAATGAGAAAATAATTTTTTTTTTTGTCACAATTCAAATCTCACTATTTGAATTGACATATATCAATCAATCATTTCATGTCATTCTTCTAACTAAGTTTTACAAGGTTCTAAAAAAGGATTTCTAACTAAATTTTAGGGCGAATTATACTGACCACTCCTGAAGTTTGGCTAATTTATAAAAAACTTCCCTACTTTTTAAAAAATTATCAAAAATCCCCTAAGGTTATATCAATATTTCAAATTTATTTTAATTTCTGAAAATATCCCTTCCCTCGTTTTGGGTGATTTACACGGACCACCCAGAGATAAGGTCAATTTACGAGAAACCCCCTGCGATTCCAAAAATTACCAAAAACCTCCTGAGGTTATACTAATATTACAACTAGCACCTACTTAGGTTGATTTATCAACAATATTAATTCTTTTTTTTTTTCCCTCTGTAATATTGTTATCATAAAATTTTCATGTAATAGATTTGAAAAAAAATGTGATTATTTATTCAAATAAATATTCTGAATTTAATACATTAAAAGTATCTACCAACACATCAAGTATGTCATATTATCGTTAATACGGAGTAAATTTTATGAGAAATGAGTTAGAGTCCTCAAGCTAAATAAAGGTTCCAAGTGCATTATTTAATTTCAATTTTTTATTTCAATCAATATTTATATTTCTCATTTCATATTATGGTTATATACGATGTACATAATTATATTTTCTCAAATATAAATTTAGCACATATTACGTATGATGAGTCAAGTGCCACTTCATCATGCCACGTCATTACAGTCTCCAAAACCCACAAATCCGCCAAGTACACGACTACTACCCTCGAGGTAACAAAAGCCCTCGAAGGGGCTCACAAGCCATCCTCTTTCCCTCGAAAGACCCACAAGACGACAACAGGCTATTCAGGGTGCCCTCGAACGAGGAAGCTGCCCTCGACGGTGCTCCCATCGAGGGCCAAATCCCACACTTAGCTGTTGCAAGGATGGGCATCCAGAAGGTACAAGTACAACTGGTAACTCCTGGCAGGTACAACCCACCGCCACGTAACGCATCCCGGTGGCACATGGGCACCATCCCATCAGACGTGGGCGCATTAAATGCCAAGTCATAAATACAATCCTTGGTCATAAATGCCCAAGATACCCATTTATTGCCGGGTAAGACCCCTCATTAATGAAGAGTGAGAATAGCCGCCACAAGGATTGGAAAAGTGGGACAAAAGGCACATATTAAAGCAGCTACAGTGCCTAAAGTGACCAGATCCCACCAACCATGTCACATCCAAGCTCCTCACTCTCATATAAAAGCTCCATACGGCTCTCCACCCAAGGGTAAGACACATTGCCTTGCAAATCATATCAATACTACTATTGTTCATCTTCTTCTTGAACCGTCCACTGACTTGAGCGTCGGAGAGCCTACGCCGGGGCAAAATCGGCTAGTCTCACGTGCGTTCCTCCCTCTTTAGCAGGTGGACCACCAGCAAGGATACTTCAGAGTACACCATACCCCGACACGTGGTCAAATCAGATTTGGACCGCATCATTTTGGCGCTAGAAGGAGGGCCTAGTCCTGTTCAAGAGGTGATTTTCTCTAAAAAAAGAAGAATGGTGAACACACAGCGAACTCACATATCTGCCACCTCGGAGAGGGATATCCGCGACCCTCCCGAGGTGACCCAACGGGCAGAGGGAGCCGTCAATGTGGTAAACAAAGGAAAGGAGCCTGCTGTCCCCATTCCACCCACTGGCAGGCTGAGCACACGGTCACCCTCCCTATCAGTAGAGTTAGGCAGCTCTTGGGGGCCTGCGATGACCAAACGCTAATTTGGTTGCTATCTGGGGGGCTATCTCCATCGCCTAATGAGATAGGACCTCCCGCCGCTTCCCGCCGCAGCGGACACCATGCCCTCACTCGGAGCCACTCCCAGCATGAGGGGAGCCGCCGACATAACCACAGGGAAGAGGTTGCTGAATCGGGCAATATAGCCGCCCGCAAAGTCCCTCCTAGACGAAATGCTGTGGACTCTCCCGCTAGGTCTGGGACCGGTGGTCACCGTCCACGCCCGCGAAGGGAGGAGGAGCCAAAGGAGCTGGATCGCATGCGCCAACAGGTCAGCCACCTGCAAGACGAGATAGAGCGCCTATCCAGGCGACGCAAAGGAGAAAGGAGCATGGGGGTAGGAGCCATACGACCGATACCCCCCTATAATCACCGGCTGGAAAGGTCTCCATTTATTTTGGAGATTGCAGAGTCCCGGCTGGCTCCAGATGAGCGAATGCCTACCAGCTTACCCCGTTACGATGGAACTACAGACCCGATGGAACATTTGACCCATTACGAAGACGTTGTAGGAGTAGCAACCAGCAACCTCCACGTATGGGCCCGTCTCTTTTCTACCACTCTCCAAGGGATTGCCCTCACATGGTTTAAAAAGTTGGAGCCACAGTCTATATCTTCGTATGAGGAGCTAGCTGACCATTTCTTGAACCATTTCGCTACCAAAATATCCACCAAGTTGTCCCATACTCACCTGTATGGGGTGATCCAGAAAGAGGACGAAAGCTTACATGCCTTCATGGAACGATTCAACAACGAGCTTCTTAAGGTGGAAGATGTTGGAGTCGAGTTTGTCCGGCATGCGCTGTATCAAGCCTTAAAGAACGAAATGTGTTGAGGCCATTATTATGCCGGCTCCCCGTACCATCACCGGGATTCAGTAGCTGGCCTCCAAGTACATGGAGGTGGAGGAGCTCAACCTGATAAAGCATCCGCCCAAAGTTAAGAGTGAGGGGAGTACTAAGCCCCGGGAAGACAAAGTGAGGGGCAAGGAAAGGAAGGAGCCAACCAGAAAATACAAAGAATACGCTCCCCTCATCAAGACCCCAGCCGATATCTTTTCCCTCCTCGGGTGCCACGCGTTTTCGACGCCTAAGAGGATACCCGAGGGGAAGAGAGCCCGGAGAAGCGGGAAATATTGTGCTTATCATCGGCAATATCGGGTACAATACAGAAGATTGTTATAACTTGCAAGATGAAATCGAGGCACTGATCCGCGGTGGAAAGCTCCAGCAATTTGTAAAGAAGATGGAGTATTACGACAGCCAGGCCTCCCCGGTCCATCGCGATCAGTCGAGGTCCCCCAGGAAGCCGAGTCCCCAGAGGCATCCGGAGACCTCGAGGAAAGCAGGAAAGAGACCGATGAGCAGCAATCATCCCACAAAAGGCACGATCATCATGATTGCCGGAGGACCAGCAGGGGGCGATACTAGATCCTCTCGAAAGAAAGTTGGTAGGAAGCTCCGGTATGACCGATTTGCCCTCGAAGATCCGGATCACCCCCAGCAGGTCAATACTATTGAGGGATGCTCAATTGAGTTCAACGAAAGCGACAGGATCCCTGTTCAGAGCCCAGAAGGTTTGACCGAGCAACCCGATTATCCTATGGTGGTGACGGCCAACGTAGCCAATTTTGCCATCACCAAAACTCTGATCGACAATGGAAGCTCGGCTAATGTCCTGTTCTACTCGACTTTAAAGAAGATGGACCTAGGAAAGATCGACATGGAGCCAGTGAGGACGCCCCTGGTAGGCTTTGGGGGTCTCAGATTCACCCGCTAGGATAGATCAAGTTGCCAACATCCCTCGGCTAGGAGCCCTACCGACGAACGTTGATGGTAATTACCTGGTGGTAGATGCTCCCTTTGCATATAACCTGATTTTGGGCCGACCGGCACTTAATGCGTTCCGAGCGGTGGTGTCTACCTACCACCTTATGATGAAGTTTCCTACCGAGGTCGGGATTGGACAGGTGAGATGCGATGTCAGTTGACGCATGGGCCTGCTATTCCGTTTCGTTGGGAATGAAGCCTAGGTCCTGCTAAAAGGAAATCACCCGAGGCCGTCTCGGACAGCGACTCTGGAGGGTGGGCAAAAATGCCCTCGACTAAGGCAAGAAGCTCGAGGATAGTAGAATCAAGCCCACGGGAGGGTCCAAGGCCATCGAGTTGGAGCCCTGGGAACCCCGAGAAAATGACCAAGATAGGGGCCCAACTTGATCAGGCTAAGGAGGTGATGCTCGTTCAATTCTTGCGAGAGAATAGGGACGTATTTGCATGGCAACCCTCGGACTTCCCTGGAATAAGCCCCGAGGTCATTGTGCACCGCTTAAACGTCGACCCCACAGTCAAGCTGGTTAAGCAGAAGAAGAGAGTCTTCGGGGCCGAGAGAAACAAGATAATGGAGGGAGAGGTGAACAAATTGCTGAAAGTTGGCTATATCATGCCGATATTTCCCAGAGTGGCTATGCAATGTGGTAGTGGTGCCTAAAGGGCAAGGTAAATGGAGAATGTGCAATGATTTCACAGATCTCAACAAGGCATGCCCGAAGGACCCCTACCCGCTCCCTCGAATCGACCAACTTGTCGATTCAACGGCAGGCCTGCGAAATGATGAGTATGATGGATGCCTATCAAGGGTATTATTAGATCTCAATGGCTCCGGAAGACCAACCCAAGACCTCATTCGTGGTGGAGATGGGAGTTTACTGCTTCCTAGTTATGCCATTTGGCCTCAAGAATGCTGAGGCAACTTATCAAAGGCTGGTAAATCTTATCTTCAAAGAATTGATAGGACGGATTATTGAAGTCTATGTGGATGACATGATCATCAAGAGCTCAGAGGAAAAAGACCACCTCGAACACCTTAGAGAGGTCTTCCAGGTTCTTAGGGAATTTAGTCTGAAACTCAACCCCTTGAAATGCACATTTGGAGTTCGAGGGGGGAAGTTCCTAGGGTTCATGGTCAGTGAGAGAGGAATCGAGGCCAACCCAGAGAAAATCGAGGCTCTACAGAAGATTGGGTTACCCAAGTCAGTCAAGGATGTTCAGCATTTATGCGGCCGGATTGTTTCCCTGAAGAGATTCATATCTCGGTCGGCTGACAGGAACCTCATTTTCTTCAAAAAACTGAGAAAAGTCCCCGATTTCCAGTGGACCCCCGAATGTGAGCAGGCCTTGTGAGAGCTCAAAGAATATCTGGCCACCCCGCCATTGCTGGCAAAACCTAACCCGGGGGAAAAGCTGTACGTGTATCTCGCAGTATCCCCCGAAGCTGTCAGCTCTAGTGATCGTGGTAGTAAGAGACCGGAAGCACCTACCTGTGTATTATCTCAGCAAGGTACTACAAGGGCCGGAGAAGAACTACCTCGAAATAGAAAAATTCGCGCTGGCCCTCATCCACTCTGCAAGGAAGCTGAGACAGTACTTCCAGTCACATTCGATGGTGGTGCTCACCGACCAACCTCTTCGGCAAGTCATTTCAAAGCTTAATACATCAGGCCGGCTTATTAAGTGGGCTATAGAGCTCGGAGAGTTCGACATATCGTACCAACTGAGATCCGCAATCCAAGCCCAAGTGCTGGCCGATTTCCTCCTCGAAAGGGTAGGGTTACCAGAAGAAAGTCCCTCTACTGCCGGCCCATTGCTCCTACATGTGGATAGCTCTTCCACTACGCAAGGTGGGGGAGCCGGGATCACCTTACAAAGCCCAGAAGGCGATGCGGTGGAGTTCGCTATTAGACTTAACTTCCCAGTTACAAATAATGAAGCAGAGTATGAGGCCCTTATAGCTGGCCTCGAACTGGCAATTCAAGAAGGAGTCTTCCATATCCGGGCATTCACTGATTCGCAACTGGTTTCTAATCAAATCGGGAGAGTGTACGAGGCTAGAGAAGCGATGATGACCAAGTACCTCGAGCATGTCACCAAGCTGAAGGAATGTTTCAAATCTTTTACTTTTGAACATATCCCGAGGGAAGAGAATGAGCGCGCAGATGCCTTGTCCAAATTTGCAAGTGCCTTTAAAGGTACCCGAGATCTTGTAGTCAGATTCCAGACCCTCGATTCCTCTGCGGTTCGCGAGGGAGACACTCCAATCCTGCCAATTCAGCCTCTCGAACCCAGCTGGCAGGATCAGATCCACGCCTTTTTGTTGGGAAAAGAGGAAATCTCCAATCAAAACCAGTTAAGAAGGTTAAGAAGGCAGTGCGCGAGGTATGCCTTGGATAGCGAGGGAAGGTTGTTCCACAAATCATTCCTCGGGCCTCCACTCCGGTGTCTCCTCCCCTCGGAAGCTCTCGAGGTAATGCAGTCGGTCCAAGAGGGTAGCTGCGGAAATCATGCGGGAGGAAGGTCATTATCCAAAAAGATCATGAGGAGCGATTTCTACTAGCCAACTATCCTAAAGGACGCGTTCGACAATGCTCGAAAATGCCCCAAGTGCCAGCTTTATGCCAATCTTCCTCATAAACCAGCTGCCGAAATAGTGAATGTAGAGATCTCATGGCCCTTCGATCAATGGGGAATTGATGTGGTTGGACCTTTCCCCACGGGAAAAGGTCAAAGAAAGTTTGCCATAGTGGCCGTGGAGTATTTTACTAAGTGGGTCGAGGCGGAAGCCATCCCCAAAATCACGGATGCCTCGATCCGGTCCTTCATATGGAAAAATATCATTTGCCATTTCGGGGTCCCTCGAGTATTAATATCCGACAACGGCACACAATTTTAGAGTCGAGCCACGATAGAATAGTGCCAGAGTCATGGCATTGAGCAACGGTTTACATTAGTAGGAAACCCCCAACCTAATGGTCAAGTGGAGGTTACCAACCGTATCATTTTGCAAAACCTTAAGACGATGCTAGGTGCCTTCAAGGGAGAATGGGCGAACGGGTTGCCGGGGGTATTGTGGGCTTATCGCACCACCCCCCGAACGGCGACGGCAGACTCCCCGTATGCCTTGGTATACGGGTCTGAGGCAGTGATTTCAGTTGAAATACTGCACAATATAGCCAGAGTGGCGTATTTCAACAAGTCCAGGAATGAAGAGAATCGTGCCACGGAGTTAAATTTGCTGGAGGAAAGAAGAAGTGCAGCCTGGTCGAGGATGAAAAAGTATCGAGCCTCCATGGCCCGAGCTTACAATAAAGGAGTACGCCCCAGAAATTTCCAACTTGGTGACCTAGTCCTCAAAAAAGTAGAGGTATCCAAGCATGTGGGAAAATTAGATCCCAACTGGGAGGGACCGTATAAAGTTGTAAAGGTTTCAAAAAACAATGTGTACCGGCTCAAGGACATGGAGGGAAGGGAACTGCCTCGACCGTGGAATGCCTCGAACCTCAGAAAATTCTATGTATAAGATAAGTCTACTCGTCCCATCCTCGATAGTTGATAAAGAACTGTGTCGAGGAGACTTTTGATTGGAGGGAAGCGAATGTAAAGGAATCATTAAATAAAATCCCATTCTTCCTCTCGATTGTCTTTAAATTGTCCTCGTGCACTGTTATGATTGAACTTTGATGAAATCTAAGAACTTGGCGCTGTTAAAGCCCGCATGTGTCTCTCGATCATATTTAAGTTATACTTATGTTTGAACAATTTTATTAAGTAATCTCACACAAACGTAAGTGCATATGCAAATCGAGAGCACCTCTCGATCTCATCAAAAAAAAAATGCGTGAACATTGAAGGAATAAAACTAATCGCTGTACTTAATAGGAAAGCCTCGAAGAGGAGGTTTCATTAAGAAGGCTCGAGGGCGAGAAATATACAAGAGGAACTTAAGCGGGCTAACCTAAAGGGGGGAACAAAAAAGGAGGGATTACATAAATGGGGGACCTTGGACCTAGTCGCTAACTTCGACGGGCCTATCCTCCTGATCTTTGTCCTCGCCCCTGGCACCGGCAGACGCCTCTGCTCCGTCACCTCCATTTCCGTCCTCGGGACCACTGGAGGAGCTGGGTCCGGCCATTTGTTCTTTCCAAGTCTTGGGAGCCGGCGCAGAAGGTAGCGGAAGGTCCTCTTCCCCCGACGACTCGCCTTTTCCACTCTCGGGCATTGGAATATCGAGGCGGCGGAAGAGGAAGTTGAATTCGCTTCCTTGGAAGTCGAACTCTTTGGACTTTCCTGTCGAGGGCGAGGCCTCTTCCACAGGAGCCCCGCTGCGGTCAAACGAGAGCCCAACCGAGTCTCGGTCAAAATCTTCCCCTAAGTCGCCCCGAGATTGAAGCTGATCGAGGACCAGATCCACAGCCTCGGAAGAATCCAGAAAGCTGAGGTGTGTTCGAATATAATCGAACACCTCACTTATGAGGAATCTCGAGAAGGCCCGTTTGATCCTCTTGTTGCATCGTGCGGGGAAGGTCCATTCAGCTCTACGAAGCCCGACCTTGACACCCTCGTCATAGTTGCGGAAAACCTTGGCCTCTGCCTCGGCTATCCTCCGATTAACCATCTCGAGGCGCTCTTTGGCGAAGTCGCGGGCAAGTTCAGCTTCCTCACATTTCACCCGCGCATCCTCCCAAGCCTGGGCCGTGCATTTGACCTCGTCATCTAAGTCTACGCACCGCCTCTCGAGCTCTGCAATACGAGTCTTGGCAGACTCGAGGAGCTGCTGGCTTTCTTGTAACTGCCCTCGGAGGTTGTTGTTTGTCGAGGTCAGTTCCCCAGCAGGGACCTCGGTTTCTTCGAGGCGCTTCTCCACCTCGGCAGGACCCTGTTTGCTCTTCTTTTTCTCCTCCCGGAGGAGCCTCTTGTACTTGTTCTTCCCCCATCGGATAACACTTGCACGACGGAGGAGGTGGTGAGATAAGGGGACAACGACCTGCCCAGAAAAGAAAAAATGTGTAAGATGTCTCATAAAAATAAAAAGAGGAATTAGAAAGGAGGAAGAAAGTGTGTCCTCACCCCAATTAAGGCGTTGGCCAAGTTGGTCTCCAGCTCAGTTATGGAGCATTTTAGCAGCGCCCGATGGTCATCCGGCAGCTGAAGACCTCGGAGTAGGGCCAGGTTCATCTTAGTGTCCGTCTCGTTGGTCCCCACTCTGGTAATGCGGAGATTGGAATGGTGGTGCTCGAGATGGACGGGGTTGCTGGGCCCCGCATTGGCACACTTGAGGATTTCATCCTCTTCATCCGTATCCGAGGGGTCGGGGCTCGCCACTCGTTTGCCTTTACCCGAGGAGGCTGACTTCTATTTCTTAGCCCCTCGAGCAGCCTCCTTAGCTGTCGCCCTCTTTCGAGAGCCTTCGGTGCCCCCTTCACGAATGGAGACACCTGGCAGGACCTTTCGAGAGGCGGCGATCCCAGGACTTGGTCACATTGGAGGCGTTGATTGTGCTGACCCAACGGGGGGGCTGCCAGGACTTACCCCCATTCGAGGCGAAGCCTCAGTTGGAACCGGCCTTGGTGTAAGCCTTGGCGTCGTAGCAGCAGGGGCAGGCGCGCTGGATGTAGTTGGCGTCGATGTGGGAGCCTCGGTCTGAGGCACTATTTGTTCCGGGGGCGCTGAGCCACCCTCGTCGCCCCTTGGGGCCGCTATCTCCTCAGCTGGTGATGCCCCGACTTAAGTTGTCCGAGGAATCTCAACCTCAGTTTCGACCCAGGTAGTCTCTGCCTCATGGCTGGATCCCTCCCCACCCTCGGTGTCCTTTCCTCGGCCGCCGTGTTTTTTGAGTGACGGGCTTGTGAAACGCCGTCACCTTGGGTCGTGGGGGCTGGGTCTGGCGCCTCTGGCGGTCAAGCCTTGCCAGCATTGCTTTGCGTGCGTCCATAAGAATCTTCAAAGCTGCAAAAAGAGAAAGTCAGTATCCCGCGAGATCCTCGAAAAGCAACGCAAAAAACACAAAAAAGAACAGAGAAGGAAACTTAGGCCCTAAGGTTGTTCTCGATAAGGGTTCGGCGCCGCGTACCGGGACGCTCGCTAAGGCCGGGGTCGCCGGAGGCGTTCGAGAGGCGGCAAGCGCGGAGTATATCCTCGAAGGCTAGAAAAACTACGCACATCCTCCCCATTTTCGCCAAGTCCCCCACCTTTCCCTCGTCAAAACTTGGCTCCTCGTGGAAATAGTTCCGGTTGAGCACCGGAGGTTGTCGCCAGTTCGAGGGCATACCCAACTGCTCTCGATCCTCCACAAAAACGAACTTCCTCTTCCATCCCGACCCATGGGAGGATTTGAAGCCATCCAGCACCTTCGAGGAGCCAGAATGGGCCGACAGATTCAAGAACCCGGGCTCATCCTCTGCTGACTCGCCTGGGCCCGACCGAACCGAGTCGTTCGATCTAACAAACTCCAAGAAATTGGCAGGGCTCGCCACCTCCTTCAAACATTTCATGATCACCACGAAGGCAATAATGATCATGATGGAGTTTGGCACCAGTTGACTAGGACAGACCCTGGTGAACTCCAATAGTCTCCGAAGTTCGGGAGGAAGGGGAAGGCGCAGTCCCGCCTCAAAATGATGAAGGTTGAGGGCCACACATCCTTCCTGCGGCTCCACCATGTTCTCGTTGGGGCCCGGCATGTGAATGGGAAAGTGGACCCCAAATTCATCCCTAATCCTCTCAACCTCCGCCGCCGTAATGTTACTGGAAATGTCCCGGGGAAGAGAGGTCGTCTGGAACTTGCCCATTACGGCACCCCGCGCCTTTGGGCTCTTTGCTGGGGACCCGCTTGGTCCTGCATCCCCCCTAATGGGCCCCGTTGTCTTCCTCTTCTGGCGGGGATGAGTACTCTCCGGCGCATTGCCCGGCGCCTCGCCTCTCATGCCACTCCCTTACGGCGCCCCGGCCAGTGTAGCCCCGGCATCTTCACTGGCACGACCCGCCCTCGTGCCTGAAACTGACTGGGAGGGGAGGTGAACCTCCCTCTCCACCGCCAAGTCCTCAGGGGACGGGTCAGAGTCGTCCAGTATCTTTCTTATTGGTCCCATGACGGCTAGGGTTTTTCGGTAAAAAAGAAAAAAGGGGGGAAATCTAAGAAGACGGTTCACCTAAAATGATGGGAGGAGCTTGAGAATGTTGTGGAAATCCTTAAGTCAATCGCTCGAATGGGTATTGCGGATAAAGGGAAAAATCGAATTGTGATGAAACCCGCAACTATTTATAAGTTACACGAGAAATCACCCACCATTATGGCACCTCGGGCACGATAACCCATAAAGGCCTGCAGTAATTATGACAAAACACACCCTTTCGCGTGAAAACCCTTCGGCCGCCCAAAATTAATGGATGGGGACATAACACATCTCCCCAAATAGGCGCGTGGACTGACAGAAGCTGAAAAGGAGCGACTTTTCGTGCCCTAATGGTGGTTCAAATTCAAAAAATGAAGGGACACCTAACATCCTGCTATTTAATGCACTCTTGAAGGCTGACGTCCTCGTCACGATCAAGAGTGGGGGGGCTAATGATAAGTCAAGTGCCACTTCATCATGCCACGTCATTACAGTCTCCAAAACCTACAAATCCGCCATGTACATGACTACTACCCTCGAGGTAACAAAAGCCCTCAAAGGGGCTCACAAGCCATCCTCTTTCCCTCGAAAGACCCACAAGACAACAACAGGCTATTCAGGGTGCCCTCGAACGAGGAAGCTGCCCTCGACGGTGCTCCCATCGAGGGGTAGTTAGTGTAATTTTTCCTAAATTTTATACTGTTCTACATGAGGATTTTTTTCTTTTTTCTTTGCCCCCACCTGCCCGGCCGGCCCCCGGGATGAACTTTCATGTTCAAACTCCAATTCTAAATCCAATTTGCCCGTATTATAGTGGACACTAGCATTCCAAAAATCGTTATGTCCAACAAATTTAAATATATCTATTGATTACTTTTTTATACATAAAAATCTATGAAATGTCATAATTTTGACAAGTGGCTCAAAACCAATCTCAAATAACAATCACGTAGTTTTTTGGCCGACAAGAGGCCTAAGACAAGGCGATCCCCTATCCCGTACCTGTTCTTATTATGTTCCGAAGGATTCTCGGGCCTAATCCAGAAAGCGCACATCACAGGCTCATTTGCAGGCATTTGCCTATCCAGGGGAGGCTCAAGATTGACTCATCTTTTCTTTGCAGACGACTCTCTTCTATTCCTTCGGGCGTAAGAGAGTGAGATGCAATGTCTCTGAGACATCTTAGCACAATATGAACAGTTGTCGGGCCAACGAATAAATCTCGAGAAGACCTTTTTGTTTTTTAGCTCCAACACGCGCCACCAAACTCGAGAAATGGTTTGTAGGAGGCTCCAATGCTCTGGCGCTCCCTTGGAGTTTTACCATGGACTCCCAATGTATATTGGGCGATCCAAGAGGCATTGTCTCCAGTTCTTACGAGACCGAAGCTGGAAAAAATTGCAAGGCTGGAAGGAAAAACTCCTTTCCATGGGTGGAAAGGAGGTACTTATAAAGACAGTGGCCCAAGATATACCGTCTTATGCCATGAGTATTATGGAGTTTCCCGTAGGTTTTTGTAAGGAAGTGAATGCGATGTGTAGCTGATTTTGCTGGGGGGAGAAAGATGGAAGGAGACGAATATCATGGGAGGCATAGGTGCATCTGTGCTTACCGAAGGTGGGGGGCGGGTTTGGATTTCAAGAGCTATCATCATTCAATCTCGCTTTGCTCTTAAAATACACGTGGCGAATTTTAACTGAGTTGTTTTCCTGGTGTAACAACTTGCTGCTGGAAAAATATTGTGCTAATAGTGACTTCTTGCATTGTCAGGTTCGGCAGACGGATTCTCTAGTTTGGAAAAGTATACTAAAAGGGCGTGATTGGCTGAAATTGGGCCCAGGGTGGAGGATTGGGTAGGGGTCGGCCGTGCATTTTTTTGCCGACAACTGGATGCTGGACCCGTTGATACCAATGAAACCATGGCCGCTGGAGGTTGACGGACAAATTACTGTAGCAGAGTGTATTGATGCAGTGTCAAGGCAGTGGGACGTTGATAAAATATTGAGGTTAGTTGGGCAGGCAGGATGGGACATCATCCGAAACATAAATCGGGACACAAGCCTAGCTGATATGCCATTTTGGCTTGAGGAGCCATTAGGCTTATTAACGATAAAGTCTGCGTACCGAATGATCCATAAAGAGCGAATACGATCTAGCAACTTATATGTAGAAGGTGCACCAGAGGATAATATGGTGTATAAGGCTTTGTGGAAAGCAAATCTGCCGGTAAAAATTAAGATTTGGGGCTGGCGGTTGTTCCGTGATCGACTTCAGACACGCGCAAACTTGACTCGATGAGAGATTATAATGGAGGATGTCTGCCAGCTATGTCATGCAGCTCTAGAAACAACAGATCACCTCTTTTGTGTCTGTCCAGCCACAAGAGGTGTTTTTCGACAAGATAATCTCCCTTTCCTTCCTGTCTCTCGACCATCTACTGTCAAAACCCTGCTGCAATGACTGGCTGGAAAACAAGAGAGCGAGAATCTGGTAATTCTCTAACTTGCGGGCTGGCGCATGTGGTAGTGGAGAAATAAATTCTATATCGAAGGAATGGAACCGAGATTTGATGAGGTGCAACGGTGGGTGGCCTCTTTCTCATATGAAACTCGTGATGTTTGGAGTGAAGTGAGCACTCTGCAACGGAATCCCACACCGGTTGAATGGTGGTTGTGCTCGCCCAGAGGCAAGTTCAAACTCAATTTTGATGTGGGGTTTAATGAGAGGAATGGCATATTGCATATGGAGTTGTCATGCTGGATGATTGGAGGATGTTTGTGGGGGCAACGGCGGGGGCTATGCCCGAGGGGTGTGATCCGTTGCAGATGGAGCTCTTAGCCTTGATCAAAGAACTAAGATGGGCGTTGGAGAAAGGGGCCGGACCACTAATTGTAGAAGGGGACTATCCAAGTCTTCCAGTTCCTAGATAGCCTAGAGAGATGTATATCCTTATATCGGTTGCAGATTAATGCAACATGGGAAATCGCTCGCCGGCTTGAAGATCCCATCTTTCAACACGTAAGACGGACAGCAAACTCCGTAGCCCATGAACTAGCAAAAGAAGCAGCATGTAGCTTAGAACAAATGGATGTTTGGAATGATGATGCGCCTAGCTATATTACTTATTTGTTGTACAAGGATAACCTCAAAGTAGGACTATAACTTGCCAGGGATTTTCCCTGAGTTTCTGTTGATCAAAAAAAAAAAAAAAAAAGACAATCACATAGTTGTTTTTATAAAAAAAATACATCACATCAAAAGTAAATACTACATAAAAAAAAACATCCAATTGAAAACTTCAAACTCACGATCTCATTTTTACTACATAAAAAATTCTTTCACTCTTTCTTATGAAATATGAGAACTAAGAAGTCGTTTAATCTAGAAATATTGGGATCATCTAAGTAAGCGTCATATATTCACATATTTAAATAATCATATCATTCTTTATCACAACGCATATGAAATTATAATAATATTTAATTTTAATTTGTATATGCATATTATTATTTATAATTATACAAAAGAATCTAATATTTATCCATTATTTTAGATAAGATATGGTACATTTTAATTCAAATTAGATAATAAAATGACTATTATTCAGTTAAATGGTCTTATTTACAATATATACCTGACGTGGCACATTTGCGATTGGATTTCTGATCGGTCTATGCGTGCTACATGTCACCTCCCTGAGAATTTAAGGAGAACGAACACTGGGATACCGACTGGGCCAACGTTCTCTTGAATCGTCTCGTCGGGATATGTGGTCAAATTTTTTTATCGATCGAAACTATGTTGTGTCCTATCAACCCCTACTGGTATTAAATATTCTACCAACTTAAGGTGTGGGGCAACCACTTGACTTCATACCTCATTAATTAAGAATCAACTAATGTCACTAGGCTTTAACCTTTAGGCTTATAGATCACCCATATCATCATATGATGACCTACTAAGCCTAAGGGACCCAAAGGAGAAGATCTATATGAATACACTATAAATACCATTGCATTTATGATAAGACGGAGGCTATTAATGAGACACTATTTGCTTACGCCATTCAAAGTCATACTTATTCCGATCACAGACTTAAATATCGGAGGGTTTTAACTGAAACTCATCTCGACTAGCTCACGTTATCTTTCCCTTATTGCAGGACAACATTTTTTGATCAATTTCCAACCTTCTTATATTCGACCAGGACAATTGATCAAACCCGTCCACTCCTAAATTCGATCCGCATCAATAACAAATGCTTTAATTGTAAAATTTAAAATTATCTATCACCCCCTTCTGCATAAATTTAAAATAGAAGGGCAGAGTTATTCAAAAAATTAATATTGAACTGAATCAATTAAAATTTTGAATGTACTAATTCATCAATTATTTTCCTACAATGCGATTTTGAAAATTTATTTATTTATTCATTTATTACAATATATAAATAAAAATATTACTTCGCGCGCCCTAACACGGGCTGAGTACTAGTTTCTTCAAACAAAATACGAACAATAAAACGTGTAGCCCCATATATTACTGAAAAACAAATTGCTTGGTGACAGCCGTCGATCAACTAACATGTGTCATTCGAGAGCACTGTCGCTTTTCTTGGCCAGCAATTGGGACAGTGAGTGAACCTCAGGGATCGTCACCGCGACACGTTGTTTCTCCAGAAACTTTCGGCCTCGGTTCTTTCACTTTTTTTTTTTTTTTTAAATTTCGGCCGATTATACCTTTTTTTCCGATGCCGCCATCTCTCTGCCTTTACGTTTTCTTGCAATCTCGGCAATTAATTTCAATTAACTAATCAATCGACCCAAGACCCTTTTGTCTGTGTGTATCTTGAGTGAGCCTATACGCACTAATCTGCCAAGAATCTTGAATTTTTTGAGCATTTTCAGAGAGCGACGCTCTAGGAGGCGTTCTACGATCGAAAGGCGGAATCTTGAAGATTTCGAGAGACCCTTTTGTGCTCTGATTCGAAAATTGACAGTGTCTTTTTATGTTTGGTTCTTGAATTTATTCAAAGATGGTGTCGGGTGTGGGTGAGAGTGAGATTGTTAGGAATAGGAAATTGTTGCTGGGGATTGGGTTTTGGGTGCAGGGATTGAGGTGCTTTCCATGGATGGGTATCAATTTCTTTCTCAAGGATGGGATGAGAGTGGACCCCTCCTCTCTCCAGATCCTGCAGAATTCGGCCAATTTGCCAATGGTGGCTAAGCCCTTTTACGGCATACTCTCTGATTCATTCCACATCTTTGGCCAGCATCGTCTCCCTTACATTGCCCTTGGAGGTATGTATGGTTCTATTTGTAGCTTTTTGGGCCATAGTATTTTTGTTAGTTTAAGCAGAATTGGTTCTGTAATTGGTTTCTTATAATTGGTTCAATATTTTGAGTTTCGTTGGAGGTGCTCTTTTTGTTTGGTTTCTCACGTTTCATGGTTAAAGTTTCTCAGAGAGCACATCTGCACAGTTGGTTTCAGTTTACTGCTATGCATGTATAGTCTCGATGCATCCGAAAAGGAATTGGGTGATTGGTTTTAAAGCTATGCATCTGTAAGATTTGTTGGCTAAAAATTTCAAAAGGCGGAGTTTCTTGATTGTTAAAATGGAAGTCTTGGAGGCGTTCTTTACATTCATGATTGGATTAGGAATCTTGGTAGTTGATTTGGTGCTCTTTATTGTAAATGTTTTGTCGTTTTGGTTACTCTACGCCGACATAATATTGCTTATCGCATTACATCTCACGCCACAAAATGTAGCGAGTTGCTTAACAACTCTTTAGTTTTTTCATACATCTTGAATAATTTGACCTTTGTGTGCTTAGTGTATGCTTTAACGGTCGCACTATACTATTTCTTCAATCTTTAATGAACTGGGCTTCGTTTACTCATTTGATAGTTGCTTCATCTACCTTCTACTATAAGTTGGACAGTGTTGAACGTCTCTATTACGTTACAGGATATATCTGCCTCTTCATGGTAGTCAAAGCCACTCGTATCTAGTAGCAGATTACTATTGTCGGTGACATATCTTGGTTATCTGATGTGTTTACTGTGGGGTTGTGGGAATGATGATCTCATGCTTTCTCAAGCATATGGTAGAATATGCAAAGCCTGAAAACTTTCTGGGAATATTTGAACATGAAGGGCTTATGTGACTTTGTTGCCAGACAATATTAGTGTATTTGACTTTTTGTCTGTGTGGTAGAATGGCTGAGGGGATACATGATTCCATACTATTCCTGACATTGGAGTGGTTACATGGATCAATATTTGTTCGCTGACAAGTACAAATATTTTTTTGCAGCATTTCTCCAAGCGGTGTCATGGATAGCCATTGCGATCTTTGCTAAATCTGGCATTTCATTCTTCTCAATCACGTTTTATCTCCTTCTCAGCAATCTAGGTGCTTCCATAGTCGAGGTAGCCAATGACGCTATTGTAGCAGAGACTTCCAACAAACCCACTCCTTCCAGAAACAGCAAATCATCAGCATCATCACCATCGGGTGAGCTGCAGTCGTTTGTTTGGATGGCCTCGTCCGTTGGTGGGGTTTTGGGAAACCTCGTTGGTGGTATTGCCATTGATCAATATTCCCCTCAAATAATGTTTTTTGTCTTTGGCGTTATTCTTTCTTTTCAATTCTTGATAACATTATTCATTCGGGAGAGCTCTCTAGACCTCCCCAAAACTTTATCCCACTTAGGTCTTAGGGAGCAACTTACTCAACTATTCGTTGCACTAAAAAAACCTGAAATCCTTAAATCAATAACCTGGTTTGCATTTTCCTATGCTGTTATACCGGCCCTAACGGGCACCATGTTCTTCTATCAAACCCAACACTTGAAGATTGAATCATCGCTCCTGGGGATATCAAAGGTGTTTGGACAAGCAGCTATGCTGCTTTGGGGTGTCGTGTACAACCGTTACCTCAAGTCAATCTCACCAAGAAAATTAATCTCAGCCGTTCAAGCCTCCATGACTATTTTCATGATATCAGATTACTTGTTCGTGAAGGGGGTTTATCAGAGCATCGGCCTTCCCGACTCCGTGTATGTAGTGGTTTTCTCGGGCTTGCTCGAGGTTCTGTACTTCTTCAAGATTCTACCTTTCACTGTTTTAATGGCACAGCTCTGTCCTAAAGGATGTGAGGGTTCAGTGATGGCGTTTGTTATGTCTGCTGTCGCACTAGCATTTATAGTGAGTGGGTACCTAGGCGTCGCCCTTGCATCCTACGTTGGTGTTAAAGGTGGTGATTTTTCGGGCCTGCAGCGGGGTATTTTGATACAGGTTGTATTTACACTTTTGCCCCTCCTTTGGGCATCGTGTATTCCGGAAGATGCGACCGTCAAAACAAAGAAGAAGAAGAATTAGATGTGGTGGCATGCTCCACTTCAAAGTTTCCAGCAGTTGCTTAATATATTGTATTATTTTTGGGATGTATTGTAACAATAATGAGAATGCAAAATCTTGGTGGTCATATATATGTGTGTGTGTGTGTGTGTGTGTGTGTGTGTGTCTATACACACATACATAGTATATTGAATTTATTTGCGGGAGAAAATAATGTGAAATCTAGTGGTTCGATATATAATGTCAAGATGAGATTTTGTCTAGGACTTAGTGTTATTGAAGTGTTACAAAGAGGAGCATTATCTCTGTTTTCTTGTCTTAGTTTCCGAGGACTTCGCTATGTAATTTAGTAGGAAATCGCCTGATTTTTTAGGCTTCATTTTTTTGTTATTTTTATTTTTTATTTTATATCAAGTTGTGTTTCAGAGCTTACAGTATTTTTTTGGTGGTTTTTTGCGCATTGATATTTTACGTCCGATGTTTGAATTTTTTCACGCTATTGGTACTTTAGTTGGAGATGGATTTGAATGTGATGAAATCAAAAAGTATTAAAAAAAATATATAAAATTATTATATCATCAAAATCATTACAGTGATTGAAAATATCAGGTGGACATTGTCCAATCGGGTAGCTTTGAATGAGGCCTGAAGATTGCTCGTTAGTAACGGAAATTTGGGTCACATTTAATAAATGTATGGGCCCGTTTAAAAAAAAATTATCAATATGTTCAAGCTTCTCCTGTTACCTTTCCAAGTATCCATTTTACTTTTGTATTCATGTGGTGGTTTTTTCGTTTGGTATTTCTTCGTATGTTTTTGCACAAGAGTGAGGAAATTTGGGGGGTAAGATTTGTGATTTTTTCCCTCCATAATTCGTTGACCAATAGTATGCTTGGATGTTTTTTTTTTTGGTTTTTCTTTTTTATTTTTGCACCACAGATAAATTTATATATATATATATATATTGATACATATATAAATTTATATTGATACATATATATATATATCCAAGTATCTACGTATCAATATATATATATATATTCGTGACTAATTCGTGGCTATACATTATGTATATATTTATATGTTCAAGTATATATATCAATATGTGTGTATATACACATATATGTATCAATATATATATATATATATATCATGTATCTGATATGTATCAATATATGTGTATATATGTCCAAGTATATATATCATATATACATGTATCAATATATGTATATATATGTTAATGTGTGTCTCATATATATTAATATATTAATGTACGTTATAATCCTCAATATATAGTCTATATGATATAACTATATATCTATATATAACACATCTAATATATGTTACAAATGTAGTGTATGTATATATCGATCTAATATATATATTCATATATCTAATCATATGTACTATATATTAATCATCTATATGAAATAAACGTATATCAATATATTATATATCTAATATATGTTATATATGTACATATATATCTAATATATACACATCAAATTATATATAAATAAACATATATATATATATAGATAGATATAAGTAGATCTAATCTTATATGTATGTAATATATCGAATCATTTCTTATATATATATATAAATATCAATATATATAATATACATATCTTACTTAAGTATAACAAAAATTAATTATTAAACAAAAAGTTAAAGTGGTGTAGTGGTTTAATATTCTAATTTCAACTAAGAGATTAAGAGTTCAAACCATACTTGGTGCAAAAAAAAAAATTTTATTTAGCCATAGATTTTTAGCCACGATCTGGCCGTGACTAATAGCCACGGCTAGAAATTAACCACGGTCTGACCGTGGCTAAATTTTGGGGCCAAATTTTGCACTAATTTTAGCCACCAAAAATAGCCACGGATTGGTCATGGCCAATCCCCGGCTAAGTTTTTTTTTTAAAAATCCGTTGCTATATGCAGTTTTTCTAGTAGTGAGGTTTGGTGTTTGGTCACTAATTATAGGAGTCGGGATGGGTTGGGATATGTGTTGCCGGCAGTGGATTTCGCTGGTTAACTGGCCATTGAAGTCTATCGGAGATGGATGTTACGGGCGGCATGGACTCATTTTTTAGGCATAAATTGAAAAAAAAAATTAAAATAGAGTAAATAAATATTATAAAAAAGGAAAATAATGATTGAAATTGATTTGGAAATAGATGAAGTTAATGACGGTATTTCGGACAATAAAGTATAAAAATTGTGATTAATTTGAAGAGGGAGGCATCGGACTGCTTTTCAGAAAACACGAGGGAGTTGTTTGCCTATTCGTTTTTCACAAGGAGGTATTTTGAACATTTTGTATATCATAGGGGGTAAAATGCATTTAACCCAGCCATAAAGTGTGTGAATATTACGCATATTAACTCTTCGTCTACTTATGGTAGAAATTCTTAAATTTAAATATCTTTTTCGTATTTTATCCTTATGGTTTAATTTTATGGCCAAATTATACTTAAAAATATACCATTTGATGATGGAATTGAATGCTTTTTGGTCAAATTTGGTCAAATTTTTATTGAAAAGATTAAATAAGAAGAATATGTTTTAAAATTTAACGGTTTCTATTAAAAATTCAAGGGATGGTAGATGGATGATCAACATATGTCAATCATTTGTATACCTTATGGTTATCTAAATAATTATTAAATATCGGAGGTTTAATTTATAAGTTTGGCAAATTTCAGGATAATTCAATGTAATTATCCCTCTTCCCCTTTTTTTTAGATCTTCTCCTTGGAGCGACCATGCTCTCACTTTTCTTTATTGAGGATACTTAAAGAGCTATAATAGAATACTTAATAATTGAACTATTAATTTTGTACACGATCTAAATTATAGGTATTTATTTACGGACATATATGTGAATCTAATCCATCCAAAAGAAATTTAAAGATATTTGAACACACGGATTCAAACTTAATGTTGTCCATTGACCCACGTCGTGGCCAATCCAGAAATTTAAATGGGCCGTTAGTCTGTTGCCCAATAATTAATACTTCAAAATTTTGTAACACCAATACACCATCAGGTCTTAACCATCAAAAAAAAAAAAAAAAAAAAAGGATCTAATGGTCCAGACATGGTATGTTTACATAAAATTTAGTTTATTTAAGCTCAAAAAAAAAAAGGGCTTATTTATCTGTAAGGACTTGTAGAAAAAGGTTGCATATTCAAATTATAAAAATAGGAAAATGCACAATCACATTCAAGTTTGAATTTATTAACATTACTGAAATCCCCATATTTGATGTTCAAAAACTATGATATTTTGAGTTCAATTCATATTAAAACGTGTGGATTTAGGTTTGATTATCATATGATAGTTTGGTTAATATCTTAAAAAATTTCAAAATAAAGATTCATATGTATTACATTAGTTATTGATATAATTAAATAAATTATTGCCTGCTGGGGTTGTAGTCCAGTGGTGGATGTTCGAACCGACACTAGTGAGGTCTTGAGTTCGAATCTTCTTGTCCTCTCCCCCTTTCCCCTTGAGTGAGTGTGTGCGTGTGTGTGGGGATATCTTTTCGGTTGACATTTGTAGGTGTCCTGAGTTGATTGTAATAAAAAAAAATAAAAAATTAAATAAATTATTGCTAATCCTACATTTATCGGAAAAAAGAAAAGAAAAAAAACCCATATTGAGAGAACATTAAAGATTCAATTCCATGAATTGAAAAAATTAAGTAATTAAATGAGAAAATTTTGATTTTTAGTCCATACCTTGGACTTGTTAGACAAGAAAGTCCTTGGTTTAAAAAAAAAAAAACACTCTCGTTGCTTCAGCTTTCACCTCTTCTTTGTTGCGCGGCCGCCATCTCCGCCGCCGCTTTGTTGCGCCTCAGCCATCTCCGCCGCCGAGCTGTCAGTAGCCCGGGAGAGGGTTGCCACCTATTTTCCCGGTACTTCTCATGATTTTACTTTTCTTTTCTTTTCCTAATTTTTCTGGATTTTTCTTGTTCATGGTGATTTTGTATCTGAATGTGGGTTCCCTAGTAGAATTTACTTGTTTAGATAGAAAAGTCCCGAATCTATGTTACTTCATATACTCTTTGGTTATATTCTCTTATAGTTTTTAAGAGCTTCAGTGAAGTGGCAATCTGGTCTCTCTGAGTTTTGCCTATCTTGTCCTGGTGGGAGTTGCAGTTATTATTATTATTATTATTTTTTATTTTTTATTTTTTTTTATTTTTTCCAGAATGGATGGTGTCCGTCGCTAAAAAACGTGACCTGTCTTGTATTGATTTCTAGTGGCCAAAAAACACATGAATTGTCTTTGATGATTGGATGGCTCCCAATAGGTTTAAATCGAGTTAAATTTTATATATTTTTTTTTTTTGAAAAATTTTAAATTTTTCTTGCCCCCAAAATGAAAAAAGTACCTTTAATATTTTATGAAAATTTGATCTTACCCCTCTAAATCGAACTTGTTGGCTCCATCCCTGCCCACATAGAAGAGTTTATCAGGCATCAAAGAGATTAGGAACATTGAGTTTTTCCGTCTTAGGTACCACAAAACTTAATCGAACTACAGAGATGTCATCAAAAGCAGTAGAAATATAAAGCAGTAGAAATATCTCAACTTTGATTAGACTTTGCTTTTTATAGGCGAAAAATGTGCTTGTTAGCTCGTTGGTCTTGCTGAAAAAGAATAGTTTGATTTAGAGGGAACATGTACGATGGTCCCCCCCCCCTTAATTTTGAAAAAGTGAAATTGAGGTAAAACCCTAACTTGACCGGGTACTCGACTAGTCGGGTATCTGAGTAGTTTTGGTCAGGGTCAAATAGTAATTTATCCTACCCAATTCGTAAAACCCAAACCCGCAATCTCCCGATTGGACGCTCACCCCTAGGTTAGATCAGTATACTAGTAACCGGAACAAAAAATTGACCCTATTTGGATATTTTGTAACGTTTATTCATTCACTTTGCCCATTGAATCACCGTAAAAGTGTAAATGGGCCTGAAATGATCCAAAACTTCACAGCCCAACTGAAGAGGGCCTTTATATGGGCCCGCTCTAAGAACAGATCCTTTGCCAGCCCAATTTAGCATTTAGTAGCTTTGAAACATTTTCTTCGTCTTCAAGAACCCTAAAAGCTAAAATCCTCAATTCAGAATTAAAACCCTATGCCCTCAAATTCGATTAGCGGGAGTCACATCGATTTTCGAAGCAATTTTGCAGGCAAATAATCTTTCAGGTAATTCATATGTAATTACAATTTATGGCGATGATGTTCACGCATATGCGCAGAAGTCTCATCTACATTTCGAAGAACAATGCTTCATCCATATGCAAATCCCATGTTTCTATCTCTTTTTCTCTTCAATTTTTCTCGACCTCAAGGAAGAAAAATTGTGCCAGCTGCTCTACATTTCTCGAATTGTTGCTGCACAAACACCATTTCTCCCCTGAAGCAGCTGCACAAGTCGCCTCGGGTTTGACCCGTTTGAAAAATCCGGAAAGATCCGATTCCATATTGTCGTTCCTCAGAGAGAGCGGTTTTTCGAACGCCCATTTGGAGAAAATCGTGAAATAAGTGACTGATGCTGACAAGGTGTTCGAAAAGAGTTGTGCTAAATCTTTTGTGAAAGAATTCTTCCTTTACTCAGTAATTTGATCCATAGAAGTGCTTAATTTTCCTGTGCATCATGATATGCCTTAACTCCTCGTGAGCTTAACTTTTTCCTGTGCATCATGATTTGCCTTGAATTCACGAGGGAGAAGGATTTCTATTGATATTTTTCTCTCCTCATCTTTTATGCTGTTAATGCATAGAAATATGGGTACTCATAGATTGCTACTAATTTTCTAGAGGGGGCGTTTAAGCTTGTAGTTTTGAGAATTCCAAAGTGCAAAGCCTATATATCTATTATTCTTTTTGTGAAAAGGATGTATCGACAACTGTGATCCTATTCATTCAAAAATTAATACAATGAGAGAAAATGATTAATGGTAGAGGAGTCACACTTGGGAATCTAATACAAATGTGCATATGGAGGGGTTTTGGTTTTCTTTGATTAGTTTAAATATTTTTATATACTTGTGACTTGGTTTTGCAGCATCGAATCAAAATAAGGGGATTTATGTTATGTTCGGAAATCCATTAGGTGTTGTGGATCACAAATCTATTTGAAAGCATGGGGTCTCTATAAGAACTGATCGTCCACAAACTATGATATTCATGTAGGCATCACTACAACAGCTTTTTCCATATTTGTGTTAGGTGTGAATCTTGAATTTGGAAGTTGGCTTGGGATCGGGCAATTGATTGCGACTTTCTGGATTAATCAGATATTTAGTCCATCATTTTCATATTCTAAAGTGCTGGCAAAATTTGTTTTTGCATTTTCCATTTAGGACTGAATTGATGAAATGTATAAACCATTGGAGCTGATGTTCTAGTTCTTGACATGTATGTCTTGGAAGCAATTGTAAATTCTAATGTTATTTAGAGAACTGAGGAAGTAGTCAAAGAGCCAAAAATTGTATATGTTGGGGAGGTGTATTCGTATGATTGTCTTTGATCTAATGTCAACGGAAATATTTTGTGGTGTACATATTACTTGCCGCTATAGTTTGAGTTTTCTTTCCCCTAACTTTGTTGCTTTGTGTTATGAAATAAGCTAAAACTAATGTTTTATCCATTTATCAGTCGGGACAGGTCAAAAAATGTCGAACCAGCCAAAAGCAGAAGAAAATCCTCCACAAGCTGCTGATGGCCAGCAAGAAGGCCCTGTGGCTGCCGGGTGGGGAGGTAAGATAGAAGAGCAGTATAGGAAAATCAAAGAACATGCAGAAACTTACCCATATGTGTGGGGCTCTTATATCCTTGTGTATGGAGGATTTGGCCTCTGGTTGACCTACAGGTGGAGAAAACTTCGCAAGACGGAAGATAGAGTTCGAGTTCTGCAAGAGAGACTCCGTAAAATTGTTGAGGCTGAGCAATCGACTAACTCTGCTGCAGTTACAGAACAGCCAAAAAATGCTGCCACACTGACAAGTAAGCCGCCTCCATCTGCAGATAAAGCTGCAAAATAGTAGTTGGGTTCATACCATTAAAGTTCACAAGATCTCTTAGAAATTGTTATTGAATGGTATGTACTTTGGAGAGGCTACAGTCCAATGAAAATGCTCCTTTTTTGTCGCACAAATTATTGATCATACTTGCAGTAGGATTTCAAAATTCGTTTTTGACCGTTAGGCTTTTATGTTCTCTTTGTGCTGCTTGAAGTAGTGTAATTATTTTCAACATACCCTCGACCCTTGGTATGAGGAATATCATTACACCATTTGAGTTTTGTTCACCAGAGCATTTCATAGAGTACGATCTTCTCCTCTTTTCTCTTAGTGGGTAGTGGTAACTGTTTCAGCCGTTGTAAATGAGAGGGCAAATCACGAATGCGATGTAGTTTTGGCACCTCAAGCTCGGTAACACTAGTAGAATTTACTTGTTTAGATAGAAAAGTCCCGAATCTATGTTACTTCATATACTCTTTGGTTATATTCTCTTATAGTTTTTAAGAGCTTCAGTGAAGTGGCAATCTGGTCTCTCTGAGTTTTGCCTATCTTGACCTGGTGGGAGTTGCAGTTATTATTATTATTATTATTTTTTATTTTTTATTTTTTTTTATTTTTTCCAGAATGGCTGGTGTCCGTCGCTAAAAAACGTGACCTGTCTTGTATTGATTTCTAGTGGCCAAAAAACACATGAATTGTCTTTGACGATTGGATGGCTCCCAATAGGTTTAAATCGAGTTAAACTTTATATGTTTTTTTTTTTGGAAAATTTTAAATTTTTCTTGCCCCCAAAATGAAAAAAAGTACCTTTAATATTTTATGAAAATTTGATCTTGCCCCTCTAAATCGAACTTGTTGGCTCCATCCCTGCCCACATAGAAGAGTTTATCAGGCATCAAAGAGATTAGGAACATTGAGTTTTTCCGTCTTAGGTACCACAAAACTTAATCGAACTACAGAGATGTCATCAAAAGCAGTAGAAATATAAAGCACCATAATGACATGTCTCAACTTTGATTAGACTTTGCTTTTTATAGGCGAAAAATGTGCTTGTTAGCCCGTTGGTCTTGCTGAAAAAGAATAGTTTGATTTAGGGGGAACATGTACGACGGTCCCCCCCCCCCCCCCCCCCCCCCTTCTTTTTTTAGTTTATCATAAGCACAACTTTATGCAAACAGTAACTAAAACTTGTTCAATACAATCACCACAGAAATGTGCTCTCCCAAAAAGTAACATAATAAGTTGTGTTTCTCATAGGATCAAAAGCCAGAGAGCATCATTGCTAATGCACAAGCATGCAACAAATCTTATCAGAGTCTACAAATCTTCAAAGATTGCTGGATTCATAACTCATAAATCGCAAAATAAAGCACCTTTATTCTACTCTCAAGTAAAAGAAAGCTATCTTAAGAGAGTCCGTACAACACTGTTTATATTTATCGCTCCCCATTTCCCTTCAACCTACCATTTATTTGTTGACATTTGTCTCCGTCAGAACAAAGCTTACCACTAAGCTGGGTAACAGTGTCGAAACTTTGGTTCTTATACATTTAGTACCATGAAAGCACCACATTAGGGTATGGTCGCCATGTGGAACTATTCGCGGCCAAAATGTGAAGAAAAAAGAAGTTGAGCAACTCACGAATCAACAATCATAATCTTAACAAGCATAATTCAAACAAAACCGAGCAACTAGAACAAAGTTTTGGCCATCGCAACAACATAGGAACTCAAACAACAAAAGCTACAAGAAAGACACAAAAACGAACAAGCTTAATCCTAAACAAACGTCTTTCAGAAATGTATGACAGACACATTGTATTCCACAGAAGCATCCCCTGTCTTGGGATCAAACCAAGCAGTATGAGCCAATGCATATCCCCTAGCAAACCTAAACAATCCACTCCCACCAACAATAGGCATCTCCCTCACATCTTCCAGCACGTGGTTCCTCCCGAGCATACTGATGCTGCTCCCGTTGTACTTCCCTCGTGTGAACACGAAATCCACGACCATTAGGAACACCAGGTCGTTTTGAGCTGCCAACGAGTACATCCCCTGTGCTCGTCCGATGATCTTGGAAGTTGGTTCCACCCGTTCCGTCAATGCATTGTCGATAATGAATGTAGTCCCAAAGCCGAACCCTTTTCCGATTATCTTCACCGCGGTGGGATTCTGGCCGCTGTGCTTGTCCTGGAAGTAGAAGTGGAGACGGGTCGTTTTTTCCATTCGGACCGTTGTTAAGTCTTCTGAGAATTCGCCATTGGAAGAAGTGATTGAGATTGACAACACAAGGAAAGTGAAGAGTACCAAGAGAGGGTGACTACGAGAATAATAGGCCATTCTTGGGTGATTTTGAAAAAATATAATGGCTTTGTGATTTATAAAGAGGCTCTAGTTGTGACTTTAGGCAACTTTTTTTCTTGGTTCTTTGATGATGTACACTTTTTTGCAGAGAAGAAATTATTGCTTCCATGTACAAATCACAAATGTTGTCTTTTTTTTCATGGAAGCAATGATCCATGCGCAAATGTTGTAGCATGTCACTTAATATAAAATAAAAAAGCATGCCCCATTTGAAGTAAAAATAGCTTGTTGGTCTAAAAGTGATACCAAGGTTATGCTTCAAGCTTACTCCTCGCTTTTGTTGTTTAACTATTCTCTCTCTCTCTCTCTCTCTCTCTCTCTCTCTTATTTTCTTTTATTAATATTTTTTTGAATGGGTGAGTTTGTTTACTTTTTACAGAATAAGAACCTAAAATATGGCATTTTCTCTCTTTCAATTATGGCTATCAATAAAAATTAATTTGCACGACAAGGGATAACCTATGGCTCCACCTCTAACTATAATAAGGACCTTACCATTCTCTCATGTGATCAGTTAGAGATTTTAAACAGCCAAAAAAAAAAAAAAGAAAAGAAAAAAATTAGGGATTTTGAGTTTTTAACCTATATGTCTCTTCAAGCTAGGGAAAAATGCATTTTTAGTCCCATAATTTATAGACAATTGTATTCTTAGTTCCATGACTATCGTAATAGGCAATTTTGGTCCCACTGGATATATACCGTCTAGTGGCGAAAAAAGGACTTCCAGTAAATTTTGGACGGAATGCGCATGTGTTTTGCACGTGCAGCGTTAGCACTCATTTTTTGGATGGGAAAAAACACTTTTAGTCCCATAATTTATATGTAGTTACAATTTTGGTCCCATAATATAGAAAATATGCATTTTTTGTCCCTTATAATAACAAAAGGTGGTGAAAAGAGGACTCTAAATGCTAATCGATTTTAAAATGGATTATCTAACATCATTTTTTTCACCTCATACCACCAAACAATCACAAAAAGAACACCAAATCACACGCCACTGGCCCCAATTAGGGTACAAAATTCAAGAAAAAAATTTACGTTACAGGCAACCAAAAAATAGACAACAATGCATCCAACTATTTCATCTTATTAACTACCTTACATTAATATCTTACAATAAACAAAATGATAGAACACTTTAAATACTAATCAATATTGGGGATCGCAATTCATATAATATCATCTTTTTTCTCCCCATCTAATTGGGGGTGGTGGTGCCAAAAAAGTCTAAAATGGCAAGCTACATAACAAAGATGTTGATCTCTTTCTCCAAGAATGGGCTCCAGCACTTCTCAGAACTCGGGGGAATACTATGTCTATAAGTTGTCTATTGATCCCTCTTGGGCTTGGAAGGAAGCAAAATATCCTTCGATTTACAAGATGGTTAGTGGGCGGTATAGGTGAATTTAAAGTTCTAGGGTATAGAAATCATCTTAAACAGAAGATGAGTCCCTTTTATGGGTAGTAAGCCATTAAAGGAGGGAAAATGAGTATAGAAGGAGAATCAATAGAGTCAAAGGACTTTTACAAAATCTGAATAAATGAATCTTCTTTCCATCTGTGAGCAAAAGAGAAAGAGATCGCATACCTAATTTTTTTGGGATTGTAGTTCAATTGATTAGAGCACCAAAAAGGGAATCCATCTTTCCCAGAAGAAGTATGCACTCATAATTTGGCGCCCATTAGTGTTAAACCAACTCTAAATGGAGCTAGTTCTCGAGTGTGATTTGTTTTTTTTTTCTTTTTCTTTTTCTTTTTTGATTGTTGGTGGTATAATGTGGGAGAAAAAAAATGTTATTATATGATTTCACTTTAAAATTGATTATTATTTGAAGTGTTTATCATTTTGTATATTGTAAGATATTAATGTAAGATATTAATATAAGATATTTAATTGGATGAAATTATTAGGTACATGATGCTCTGTATTTCATGGTTGCTATGTAAATGTTTTTTTTCCCCCTTGAAAATGTACTTTAATTGGCGCTAATGGCATGTGATTTAATATTCCTTTTATGATAGTTTGGTTGTATGAGGTGAAAGAAAAAAAAAATGATGTTATATGATCTACTTCAAAATCGATTAGTATATAGAGTTCCCTTTTCACCATCTTTTGTTATTTTAAGGGACTAAAAATGCATATTTCGTACATTATGGGACCAAGGTTCCAACTAAATATAAATTATAGGACAAAGAGTGCATTTTTTTTCCCTCCAAAAAAGGAGTGCTAACGGCGCACATAGGAGACACATGCGGAGATTTTAGTCAAATGGGTCTTATAATACAAAGGTACCCACAGATTTGGTTCAAATTTTTTAAAAATGCCTAAAATTGTCCCACTGGATAACATTCTATCTCTAAACTAGTCACGCCATTAGAAAACTAACAGAAATGACATGTGAAAGTCAAATGCATATGCCATTTCCGTTAGTTTTCTAATGACATAACTAATTTGGAGAGAAAATGTCATCCAATGGGATTAGTTTGGGCATTTCAAAAAATTGACACCAAATTGTCGACGAACTTTATATTTTGGGACCAATATGGCAATAATCTCCTACCATTGCGTTTTTATCTTTAGGGACCATACCCTGAATTAATTGGCCATACTTGACATTTAATTTGATGGGACCTTTGCATGAAATACATATTCAATGCATTGAACGCTAAAGACATTTGACATGTCGAAGCATTAATTATACTTGGAACAAACGCGACTCTTGCAACAAATCAATAATGGTTAGTGAGTACGAGTGTGACCGTTTGTCAGGATATGAATACCAATTATGTCTTAGGTAAGTCTCGGGGGTTGGTTCTAAGTGGAGTCATTAGGGGTTTGTAAACCCTCGTAGACAGAATCCTCAAGGGCACCCTTTAGGTTGGCCCTTGAAGAGTTTCGTGGGATTTATCTAATGGTTATGCGCCCTCAAAACTTTGCTTTCGAGGGCATCTAGAGAGGACCTTCGAGGCAAATTCCCTCAAGGTCACAAGTCGAGGGTTTCTCGAGAGTCATTTAGAAAGTCCCATGCACTCTTGGCATGTGCAGACAGGGTGGGTTTCTTGAGAATTTTTGTTTTCCTACCTAGGAGATATTCAAACTAATCCATGCCGTGAACTATTTTGAGACTGTCACATCGATCACCCTACCATCATAAAAAAAATTGCCATAAAGACTCCCTGGAGTTTATTGCCAAATTGACGAGCACCTCTATATTATGGGATCAATTTGACTAAAATCTCACACGTGCGCATTCCGTCCAAAATTTAACGACAATCCTTTTTTCGCCACCAAACGATATCCAATGTGACCAAAATGAGCTATTACGATAGTCATAAAACTAAGAATGCAACTACCTATAAATTATGGGACCAAAAATGAATTTTCCTCCTTCAAGCCATTTTAATTGGGTTAGTTTCATATTTAGTTGTCATATTGGGAAAATTGCCATGTTTGTCCCATAATGTAGGTTTTTTCTCCGATTGTGTCCTAACAATTATGATTTTCTCACATTAAGTCTCATAAAATATATTTCTCTTACATTATGTCCTATGAGACAATTTTTGTCAAATTTTTTTATAAAAATACCACGTGTCTTGCACACAAAAACACCAAGTGTCACTGGATTAACTTAAATATGGGATACATTTGAAAAAAAGGCCTTACATATGGGACGAAATATACCACAACTAACTATAATCTTCTTACACACATACTAAGTCAATATTTCTAATATAGTATTCAAACATATTTTTATTTCTACATAGATATTACGTGACTCATTTTTAACTTTAGAAATGTTGGAAATTGTAATTATTTGATAAAAGCATAAAAATATTGGACCTTAGGTCTTCTCCTTATACTTTTCATTGTTTTCATATAGTTCAAAGTCGATTTATTATCTATTAGTTCATATTTTTATTATGCAAGTAGTCTTTTTTATTTTTATCCAGGGTGTTATAAAATTATTGTATACTTTTTCGATCAAACTTATTGCATTTATATTTTAATCATGACAAGAATAGAGTTTCCAATTGACTACTATTTTAAGTCCAAAAATCTCATAACATTTACAAAAGACACATTTTCAACTTTCCTTTCTAAATAGTACAATTATAAGTTTAATCTTATCATAGTATTCAAAATATAGCTTTGTCCTCTTTTGAAGTTATTGTGCAGGCCTGCAGGGTATATGACAACTTTTTCTTATCCTAATTATTTTGGGGGACATTCTTTAGTTTGGACATTATATATTTATTTTGAACACAACCATACATAAGGTCTAATTTTAATATTGGAGATAGAGATTAGTTTAATGACTAAGCTATTATGGATTGGGAATTGTTATTAACACTTCAAAAATTATTATTGGCATTCAAATCTTATTTTTCTATTAAGGAATTGTTCAAAATATCTATTTATTTTAAAATATGATCTGATACGCTTCACTCCTCCAATTATATTATACGTCTCATTCATTCTTCTAAATAATCAAACACAACATTTAACCCCAACTCAATTAAGAAATTAGTCACAATTGCCCTAATACCACTCCTATTTATACAATTTTAAAAAAATTCTCTGCATTTGACATTGTAAATTCAACTTCAAATCATTTGTTAGCTATAAAAATAAACTTAAATTTAAATTTTAAGAAATAATTAATAGCTTAAGTAAATTGAAATAAAAACCAAGTTAATAAGTTATTGTAATTAGGGGTGGGAGTCGGATCGTCTAATTGCAAGTTTGGGTTTTGCAGACCGGGTACCCGAAATGTCGGATAGAGTAAATTACTACCCGACCTCGACCCAAACTAATCAAGTACCTGGCTAGTCGAGCTCCATGTTGGGTTCAGGTTTTACCCGATTGAGTTTAGGTTTTTTCTTTATTCTATTTTATTTTTGCAGAACTAAAAGTTGGATATTTTAAATCAAAATAGTTCAGTATTTGGTGGCTAAATTCTGAAGAATGTATTGTTTTGATAATGCAAATTTTAATTATATAAATGTGTAAAACAATTTTGGTATCAAAAAATTAAGAACAATCTAATTATGTTTTTATGTTTAATTACTTATTATTTTCCCTAAAGTTTTACTTATTTTGTTCAAACTCATTGGAATACTTTTTACAATTATTTATACACATAAACACGCTATTGGCTGCAATTGTACAAAAGTATTTGTATAAATTTCATTTTAATAGAAAACTATTAAATTGATAGAGTGTGCAATCAATTTGTTAATAAAAGGATGCCGACTATGATAATGGATAACCTTGCAACCACTTACAAGTTTGAAACTTTTATATTCCTAGCCAACCTAGACTTTATATATGTTTTATTTGTTTTATTTTATTTTCTTTTTTAATTTTGGTTTGGTGCATCGGGTACCTAATTGTGTTTTTTAGGTAGAAAAATACTACCAGACATCCGATCTGATATAAATCAGTCGATTTCGGGGTAACCTGAGTATTTTTATCTAAAGTACCATCTTTGAATTACCCAAACCTCAATGGGTCGGATCGGAACCCGAATTACCCAATCTAAATGTCTGCCCCTCATTGTAATAATATCTTAAAATTCAATATGAAAAAAAAATATCTAGTTCTTTTGACTTGATACATTTATTAAGTACAAAGTATAAGGACTCATTTGAATGAGCTTAAAAAAAGTGCTTCTCGAATGATGCTTTTTATAGTAGATATTTTTTTAAAGCAAAATAGTTTTGTGTTTGGATGCAATAATTAAAAATACTTTAAAAGGTATTTTTATTTGAAACTATTTTGAGGTAGTATCTAAAACAAGATCTAAAAAAAAGTCCTTTTTGGATTTTTTTTCCTGACTTCTATTTTAAAGCTCATTCAAACGTAGTTTTTTTTGCTGCTTCTCTAAAAAAATCTATCCAAACGGGCTCCAAGTAAAGTTTGATTGTTTGAATAAAAAATGGATAAATATTGTTTAACTATAATTTGAATATGTTTCCGTATTAAATTAAATTATAGTTTGTTAAATAATTTGAAATTCTTTCGAAAAATTAGTATATACAATCATTTTGTTTTAGAGAGAAAACACACACAAATTAAAGTAATTAATGAAAATTCAATTATTCATATAGTTTAAAAGAATATAATGTTTACTTTTGATTGAAGAGTAAATAACTTGGTTTTTAATTAAACCATATTTAAAATAAAATCTAGATTATAAATAGGTAATAATACTTTGTGAACTATGTATACAAATATACATTTATATAGATTTAGGTTATTCTTGTCGTATATAATTTGGGGTGGGGAGACAAGGCAGGGGGTTGAGTGTTATATTTATTAGTTTGTAGAGGTAAATTATATATAATTTATAATTAAGGGGGTAAAGTGTATTTAAACTTATTTTAAAATTAATTGACATTTTAGTAAATTTTTCAAGATAAAAATGAGCCTGGAGTGTTAATAACAACCCCTTTATGGATTTTGACTTAAAATCATATATATATTTTTTAAATGACTATGACTACTAATATCTTTCTGGGTGCTTCTTATTACTCGATTTTCGATTTTGTTATTGATAGAAATTAAAAGAACAATACTTAAGATAAAATACAGTTATGTATAGTGGTTGAGCCGAAACTTAATCCACTACCTAGGTATATTTTACCTTAGGCTTTTAAACCTGTAAAACGTATTTTATTAGTATGTGATTAAAACAAACTGAGAAACAAATTGGAACGATACAGAGTCTCAAACTACTTTCACAACTAAAGTGCAATTGGTAAGGGCCTGGTACCAACACAGAGGTATGTGGTCCTTAGTACACTAACTAGTACACTTATTTAGTTTATCAATACACAACAACGCTCATTCAAAATCAAGCAGAGGCAAGCATAGTGAATGAGATTACAAATTTTGGGGTTGCACGCAGCCTATTTATAGGTTTGGCCTTGTGTATCAACGGCAAGAGATCCTTTCTTCTCCGCATTTGGTGAATGAAGGTAGGTAAATCAATCTTCGCAAGGTAAGAAGTTTATATCAAATCTTCCCAATATTAGCCGATCAAATCTTCCCAAAGTTAGAAGATTATGAGATATCAAATCTTCCCACTATTAGCCGATCTCAAATCATCATCAAAAGATCATTAGGGCTAACAGTTGTCCATACTATAATGTGTATATATATATATATATATATATATATATTTAAAGGGGCATATTATCATTACATGAATATTAATCATCATTAAGTACAATATCAAATATCAATCCCCACAAGCAGCTATTACAATTATCGGCTAATAATAGATAACCAAACTACTAAAGAGTAGAGTAAGAGCTATTTTGAAAGTAAAAATACAAGTCCACACAAGTTGGTGGAAAATTAAACCTAGGACCTCACGATTTGGTTTTTCCTTTCTATCTTTTTTTACTTTCTCTCTAATCTCTCGTCTCTTCTATTACACGTTTTTTTTTTATTTTCTCTACCCCTCCATCTATCTCCTCTCTATCATGTTTATCTCCTAATACTCTTACGTATTTCTAATTTTATAATTCTATTTAAAATAATTAAAAATAGTTTGATAGTATAGATACTGCCCAAAAAAATTAGTATACCGTTAAATTAAATTATTTTTTATTATGTACATGCATTGAGTGTGCTAATATTATTAATCATGATAATATGATTACTTAATTGATCAAATATATCATTAGAAATCAAATAAATAAATTAAAATTTTAATTATTAGAGATTAAAAAGGCAATTATTAGATGTAGGTTTAGATAATACAAGTGTGTTGTTTATCTTTTTAAGGTTGGACAAAATTGATATCTCATCGAGAAGAGATTGTTGGAATTGTGACGGGCCTAGTTCATAAGAAAATCTCTTTTTGGATTTATGTTTTAGAGGGTGTTTGGCTAAGCTTATAAGCTATTCAAAACATCTTATAAGATGGTGCAAAGTGTTTGGCAAAAATTTTGAAGGTGTAGCTTATAAGCTCCTCAAATAAGATATTTAAGAGCTTATAAGTTCTTTTTACAAAAGTAAGGAAGTAGCAACTTATTTTTTAAGATCTACCAAGCTTCTTTATTTTCAACCAAATTAATTACAATATTGCCATTATTACCATCTCATAAGCTATACCCCTTCTTATTTATCCAAACACTTTAATAACTTATTTTTAAAATAAGATCCAACATATTATAAGCTCCTAAAACATCTTATAAGATGTAGGAGCTTATAGGATGTTTTAAATAAGCTTAGCCAAACACCCTCTTAGTAGATCGCTTAATCTGCTTCCAAAAAGACCTAGGGCAATTTTTGGAACAGGGCGCCTGGTTGCTTACAAAAAATTGCCCTGTTTCAGACCTTGGTAATATTATTCAGGATCTTTGTTTCAAATTTACGCATGTTGAATTCTCTTTCCTAAGATGCGTCTGTAACAGGATAGCGCATTTCCGAACACGTAACGCTAACCCTCCATTTGATTTTAGAATTTGGTAAGGAAAAAAAGATGATTTTTTGTTTCTTTTGCTTCAAATGATAGTACTATGTGCTTTCATTTTTTATATTTTCCATTTTCCTCACCAAAATTCTTGTTTCAAACATAATATGAGGAGTTCTGCTTGATGATCAGGACTTGTTGAATTTGGATTTGATGAGTTGAATAATTTTTTTTTCTTTCCCATCAAAAAAAATAAAAATAAAAATAAAAATTTACTATAACTTTATTTTGTCCTTTTTACTTTTCCAATTTTCCACTTTTTTTTTTTAATCTCTGTCTCTGTCTCTGTCTCTGATGTAGGGCAATTTTTATATCTTCGGTTGTCAAATCTACTTTTCGCTCCTCTGTCCTATTTATTTTTTCATTTTTTTTTGCCTTCTCAATTTCTTTCTCCCCGCCCCCTCCCTCGCCTCTCACTTTTCTGTCTCCTCCTTTACCCACTATTTAACATTTTTTAACTCTCTTTGTATTTATTTTCTTAATTTAATTTAATGTTAGTTTTTTTATTTATTAATAATTTAGTAAATATACTGATAGTTAAAAGAAAACTAGTATATTAACCCGTGTATTACACAGGACAATAATTGCAAATTAAAAATGTTTAGTATATTTTATTTATGATATAGCATAGATAGTGAAACTTTTGTACATATACATTACAAATGCAAAACAATTAACGAAAAATATTGCGTACTATTTAATTATTGTAATAATAAAAACATAAGAATATTTCATATAAATATGACTTGTTTTCATTTGATCTAGTATGATAGGAGTTGCATAATTTTCTATAATTTCATATTTGCTTGTACGTGAAATATTCATATTTAAAATAGTGATATATAAAATAAAAAATTATTTAATATTGATAATCCAACATATAAAATGTGAAATTTATGGGAAATAAGAAAAAAGAATAAAACTTACTTTATGTGCTCTGAGTTTGTTAATGTGACTATTCAACATTTACTCATCCTCATCAACTACTATTTAGTGTAATGAATTTGTAAAACTGTGTTAAAAGTGTTGAACAATAGACATAAAAATGATTTAATTGTATAGATTATCATATTTAAGCAAAAAATTGAGTAATCCTTTCTAAATCTTCTATACAATATTTAACAAATTTTATCTTGAAATTTTTTTAATTGAATATTTCATATCGAAAGAGATAGTATCAAACCATGTGAGTATAAAAAATAAAATAAAATAAAATATATATAATAAAGACCGTGACACGTGCCTCAAACCATGAACTTATTTTAATAATTTTCTCATTCTATAAAGCCTCAAATTTTGATATTTATAATTCAAAAACTTATTTATATACTTTCTGAGAATAAAACACTTAAACAAGAAGAGTAAAAGTTTGAGACATACTAAATGACCTATTTTATTCATACATCGATAAATAAATATATTAAAAATTTGTATGATAATAGAATATGTTTGATCTCAATATTAATTTTGGTATATTAAGGCAAGGAAGTTTTTATCCCCAGTATTTAACATTTTTTTTAGCTCTCTTTGTATTTATTTTCTTAATTGATTAAAAGTTAGTTTTTTATATTTATTATTAATTTAGTAAATAAACTGGTAGTTAAAAGAAAATTATGCTTGTAGAAAAAATTAATAAATGTTTTTAATTTATATTATCTAAATTTAAGGATATAATATAGTATTATTATCTTTTTATTATGCACACGTATCGAGTGTGCCAAAACAACTAGTTATTATTATTATGAGCTTTTGTTCCTTTGAGCCTTGAAGGCCATAGTCCATAGTAGGCCTGTCAATGGAGCGGATTTTAATTCGAATCCGGTCCGAATTTTAGCATTTTTCACCTATTAAAATATTCGATAGATTAAATCCGATTATAAATATCTACACTTCGAAATAAATAAATTGGATATGGAATCAAACAATCCGATCCTTTAAAAATCTGAATCCGAACTTTAATGATACTTTTTATTAAATTAATAACCTTACATATATAATGTTAGTAAAGAAACTTAAATAAAATGTAATACATAAACCATAATCATTAAACAATATACTATTTTTTATTTTTGAAAGTAATTTTTTAACAAAATAATGTATAGTTTTTATACATATTCTATAATAATTTTCTACTCAATTAAAATTTTATTTTTTACAGAAGAAATAATTTTTTTATTTGTTACTTGATTCTAAAGTTTCGACTTTTTAAATGTTAATCGGATCGGATTTTCTTATCAGGTTTTGGATTTTTTATCGGACTCAATAGTATTGAATATAAATTCTATAGAATTTGGGTCGAATTCAAATGTTGAAAAAACTTATCGGATTTTAATTTTTTAGATCCTCTCCGAATCCGGTTCATTTACAGCCCTAGCCAATAGGTCTCTCTCTCCTCATTTTATTTATTTATTTATTTTTCCCGGGCTTTGGGGTTTTACCATTTTTTCAGAGGGCACAGGTGACACTATAATAGGTTGTTCAAGTCTTCCTCATTGAAGGAGCCTTTTTTCTTTCTTTTTATTGGGCTTCAGGTCTTCTGCCGCAAGTCTTCAAACATTGCGGGCCTTGTTATTTTTTTTGTTTTTTTAAATGAGTGTCCATTAGGGCTATGGATTACCACGCCTTTAAAAGGGTGTATATATCCATTAGAGTTAATCCTTAATGGCTGAATGTATTGAAGTACATGCCCATTTCCTATCATTACATTTTCCACGCTTACATGTCTATTAGTGTCAGTAATAATACTTACATTTTTCACGCTTACATGTCTATTAGTGTCAGTAATAATACTTACATTTTTCACGCTTACATGTCTATTCCTAACATTACATTTTCCACGCTTACATGTCCATTAGAGTTAGTCCTAATAATTCTAAAAAGGGGTATATATCCATTAAAGTTGATCTTGAATGTAATGAGATTTATGTCCATTAGGACCAATCCCACATTCATTATGTCATGACATTACATTTTCCATACCAATTAAAAATGTTAGTCCTTCTTCATATTCTCACCCCTTAAACCTTATAACCTTACTATGTTTTCTTTATTTATTCAATGTGGGACTTTTTCTTTACTCTATATTTCAATAGAGATTAAAACTATGTTTGAAACAAGGATTTTGGTAAGGAAAAGTGGAAGAAAAATGGAAAGGATTAAAAATAAAAATATAGAGTACTATCATTTGGAGCAAAGAAAAAATTTTCCTTACCAAAATCCAAGAACCAAACGAAGGGTAACATGCATTAAAGAGATTAGAGACGTGGAGTTTTTTCGTCACAGGTACTAAAAATCTTCAGAGAACTAAAGATAAATGTTATCAAAAGCAATGGAATTATGAAGCAAAGTAATGACATATCTCAACTTTGATAGAATTTGCTTCTTATAGGCGCACATTGTACCCCTTACCTCGTTAATCTTGCTATAAAAGAAGAGTTGGTTTAAAGGAATATGTATGATTGTGCAGTCAGCTCCTTTTCTACAAGTGCAACTTTATGCAAACAGTAACTGAAGTTCAAAAAAACTGAAAAAAACATAACTTTTGAACTTTTCGACTGAATTTTGGGTGGAATTCTAAAAATCAGAAAAAAATTGAACATCCCGGTAGAATTTCAATGGAAAATCCCCCAGAATTTTTAAAAAATTCTATCTTTTCTTGGATTTTTTTTTTTTTTTGCCATCTTGTTGCTCCCGTCCTCCTACCACCTCAATTTTGAAGTTCCAACGCATGTTATTGGAGCCACAGCCAACCGCCACCACCTCCTCGGACTATCGTTTTCTCTCTTTTCCTTTTTCTTGTCTTTTCTTTTTGTTTCTCCTATCCTCCTACCACCTGAATCTAAAAGTTCTGTAATTGCAATGATGTGGTTGTATCCACATAAGCACCATGACGAGGAGGTTAATTCTCATTCCTCGACCAAGTACATTCTGCCAAATCAAATGCTAATGCTAATGCTAATAATAAACAGTGAAAGGTCTCTTCTAATTCATTTAGCAATTGTTTAATTTGAAACATGGGATCCATACATGAGGCTGAAAACTATACAATTTGCTAAGCAAATGCAAGGCAAAAAAGAAATACCGTTAAACTCAAGAACTAACAATCATAATCTTGCCAATTGCATAAATAATGCCAAGAACAAGTTCTTTGGCCATACAACAACACACAACTAAGTAACAAAAGCTATAAGAAAACACAAATCCCTCATCTTAAACGAATCGATGTTTCTTCAAAAATGTACTATGGACACATTGTATTCCACAGTAGCATCCCCTGTTTTCCGATCAAACCGAACATTATGAGCCAATGCATATCCCTTGGCAAACCTAAACAATCCACTCCCACCAACAATAGTATATACACGAGTAAATTAGCTATAGGTAGCTTGACAAAATTCAATTCTCAAACCCGTTGAAAAAGTAAAAATTGACACGTGACACTTAGTGAGAAGGGCTGGAGGGCCTACCTAATATAAATTTATACGGGATGATCTTATAATCATGTATATGATCCAATAAATATTTTAATTATATATATATATATTATTTAAATATGTAATTAAATTATATTTTATTTTTATTTTGTACATGTATAAAGTGTGTCCAATCGACTAATTTAAATGAAGGGGAGAGGAGGGGTATATACCCATCCAAGAAAACTAATCATGTGTTCTAAAGTTGTTTAGTTGTGATCCAACCAGATGAGCAATTATCAGCAGTCTCTGATTGATTTCAACAACACATTCTTTGATTTTATTATATTGCTAACACTAAATCTAAACATCAAATAGTTAAATAATCATGAAATTATAATAAGATTTCACAATTTTTTTTTGTTTTTAAATAGGAAGATATTATTAATTAATTAATCATATCTTATCTAAGCATAATTATTATTATAGCTTTTAGTTTAAAATTTAACTTTTTATTGTTTGAAAGTGTGATTTTCTTTTAATAGTAAAAATGAAAAAAAAGAAGAGAAAAAGAGCAATAAATTTAATGTTTATGATCAAAGTAAAAACAAAACCTAAATCAATTTGCATCATTATTGAGAACTTAAAACAGTTATCATAAATATTACTGCACTATATTGAATCCTTAGTAATGATTCCCATTTCCAAATTCAAAATAGCTAAAAATGAAATTTAATCCTCCAATAATAAATATTAACTAGATTCATGTAGTTGAATTACAATTTCAAAACAATAGCAAAATAAGTGAATATCTTATTTTATAATCTCTTATTAAATTCTTGATATAAATAAAAAATAGAAAAATATTTATTGGTTCTCACTGGGGGTGGTCGTTGGGTCGAGTAATTGTGCGGTTTGAATTTTGTAGGCTGGGTACCCGATATGTCGGGTAGTTTAAATTGCAGCTTGAATTTGACTCGAACTATATGACTCTCCAATTAATCGAGTACCTGGTTGGGTTTGGGTTTGGGTTTTACCCGATTGAATTCTTGTTTTGATGAAAATAAATTTTGTTAATTGTATCAATGTGGCCAAGAAAATCTAATTATTATTTTTTTAAAATATCATCTTCACCACAAGTCCGTAAATGCAATTCACACTCTGATCTTAAAAAATAAAGTTCAAATGCTTGCAATTATTATTGTAAAATATTCTTATAATTTTATCAAACTATTAGACACTAATATCATTAGGATATTAGTTATAAAAAGATAAAAAACTTGATTTGGATGCCCACCTCTATACGTACAAGTCTTTGATTTTAAAACATAAAACTCATCTCTTGACAAGAGTAGGAGTCTAAAAGGTAAAAACTCATTTCTTGACTGGAGTAGGATTTTAAAAGGTAAAAATTCATGTTTTGGAAAGTAGGATTGTAAGAGTAGTATTCTATATAAACCTAAATTCTATATATTTTTTATTTCCTTTTTTTTTTTTTTTACAAATTTGTGATCCGGTATCCAATTGGATTCTTTGGGCAGAAAAATAAAATGCAAAGTCCAACCCGCATTCAAATTAGTCGGGTCCGGAATAACTCAAACTCGATTTTTAACTTGAATTACCTGCCCCAAATACCCAAATCCCACCAGATCGGATTGGATTAGGATCCAATTTATCTGATATGAATGTCCACCCTAGTTCTCACCTTACGAGTGTGCACGAAGTCTAGATTAAGTGAAAAAAAAGTAATATTTCAAAATAATATTGTACTGGGTTGCAGAAATTAGAATGAAGAATAATTATATAAAAGTATGATGAATTAGTATAAATTCTAGAGGCAAACAAAGAAAAGTTAGAATTGATAAATATTTGTAGACTATAAAATAAGGACAAGAAAAAAAAAAAAGCCAATTAATATACATACATGAGAATATACGTAGCAATATAGTAATAATATGGTAAATATTTTTGTGGGAGTAATAGTTTGAAAATTATTATTAATTGAAGTAATATATATTTTTTTAAGAAACTCGATAGATATAGGCCTGTGACGCCTAACAATTAGTGCTTATTTTATGTAAAAACAAAATCCACGTTCTGTAAAAGAAAAATTAAAATTGAAAATCAGAGTAATATGCTAATTTAATTTTAGTAAAAATTCCCAATTCTCCCAAGGAGAAAAAGCTACCCTCATCTTCAACCCCGACGGAACCCTACCACAAATTCAAGACAGCGTCGCCTCCTTTTTCCCCGCCGGAGAACAGCCGCTCCGCCGCCTACAAGGACGCCGTATCGCCTGGCCTCGGATTCTACCTTGTTGCCGCTACTCCAGATTCAGCGTGCTGGAACAATCAGAAACCCTTTTCTTATTGCCGACACAATTAGATGGAAGTAATAAGTGCAAAACCTATATATTTGCTTTGTTAAAGGAATTTTCTGACAATTATGATCCTATTCTTGCCCATAAATTAATTTAATGAGAGAAAATGATCAAAATAGGTTTTTGTGATGTAGCTCGTGTATATTTCTTGTTAACTTTGCAGATGCCGGGGAGTATTGGTAATGAGCTCTACTCAGAAATCCTGCAGACGTCGAATGTTGAGTTAGATAGAGGAACAACTTCAGCCCAATTGAATGGCAATTCATATGGTATGAGATTGATTAGCTATTTATATGTTTCAGCTGTTGACTTCGTTTGTTACTGCGAACTTACGCGCATCACGATAAAACGTTTTGCAAATTTGTTGAGACCGAATGGTGTATGGGGTGATGTACTTGGGACATGGACAGTAGAAATTTATTAGAAAAACACACAGTTCTATCCAATGCAGTCGAACTCTTTCATTTGGTTGGCTTCTGTGTTGGGTGACTTTTGCGCTTCAATTTAGAATTGTGTGTGTGTGTCTAGGGGATGAAATATTTCTAGAAACATCTACAGACTCGAAACTTTTCTGACCAGAGTCTCAACTTGTTATCTGTTAGTGCCTTATCTTTTATAGATACACCTTAAGAAATCAGCAAAATTATTGCAAATCGAGAGGCTAACAAAATGCACGAATGAGTTATTCACAGCATGTCAAAAAATTGCTTCCTTTGATGGTTTGGTTTAGTGCCAAAATGTGCGGAATTCATGTGGAACTACTATTTATAATTTCGGCAATTGAATCCTTCACTTTGTTTCTACTCAGAAAGTGATCCGGGTGATTCATGGTACGATGATGGATCTTCTTGGGAAGATTCTGCTGAGAAACCAAATAAAACATCTGATATGGACAGGGAGTGGCAGAAGAGGCGTAATCAATTCCATACGGTATCCTAAAAATTGTATCTCTTTTTGCTGTACAGAGTCAATGAATACTTTGTCTTGACTGGTTTATTACCTAATACGTCTTGTCATTCTGGTGAGTTAGATAGGGTACCGGGATGGTCTCATTGCTGGCAAGGAAGCTGCTGCACAAGAGGGGTTCAATATCGGCTTTAAGGATTCTGTGTTCGATGGGTACAACTGGGGTCTTGTAAGAGGGATTACTAGGTAAATATTGAAAAACTTTAAAGCAAATAATGTCAATCTGTATTCTTGTATATACATATATATGTATGTGTGTGTGCTCGTGCTTGCGCTCGCTTGCCACTCTTATCATTTACGAAGAACAGTTTTGTCCTCTATGTTCATGTTTATCTTACATTGTCTTATCTGTTCCCTTCGCAACCTTTGAAGTGCTCTGGCTGGCCTCCCTGCTGGGTTAAAGGAGAAGCTGGTTGAAACAGAGGAAACAAGAAACAAGTTCCAGCAATTGCATGAATCCGTGCAGTCTTTGTCGACAATGGATGCATTGAAAATGTTCTATGAAGACCAAAAGAGGAAAACATTGAACAACGGGGGGGGTGCTGAACCAAGTACCGCGACCGCAGATTCAAAGCATCAAGGTGCGGATGTTAATGTTCTCGAGGAATACAGCGGACAGCTTCTGTCACTTCTTAGTGAATCTCCTCTTCTCCAAGGGAATTTGAAGACAAGCTAGTTAGTATTTATTATTTCTTTGTTTTTGTATAAGCCACATATTTAGCCATTCCTGTTGAATGTTTAACATCACGGAGCTATATGTATTATGTTAATGTAATATGTGTCTCTCCCATTATAGATGCATACCAATTTTTATGTGTATATTTTGTCAAATACCAATTTTTATTTAGTAATAGTAATACAAGTCACAGCAATGACAATACCAATTTCATGTCAACATTAAAAGTTTACTGTCTATGAGAAGTCAAGCTTGTTCAACTGCTCAGATCTACTTAATCTGGTCTACTTGCCATAGCATAGAGAAGAGAAAAATGTCCATGATTTAGGGTCTGTTTGGATTGGAGTGAGGGAAAAAAGCCATGTTTCGGCTTCTTCTGGCACTTTTATTTTTTTCTAAAAAGCACAATCAAATACTAATTTTTCATTGAAGTACTCTTTTTTATAAGGGCTTTTCTGAAGAGGGCACATCCAAACGAGTTGTCAATGATATTAAAACCAGAGCAACCTGGATATCTTTTAAAGGGCAACAAGGTTAGAAGTACTCTACACCAACTGCTAGAATGTCCCTCGTGCATTTGTCTAATGGAAATGATATTGGTACTCCAAATTTTTATATCGAACCTTCATTCTCATTGTTTTATTAGGAAATGGACTAAAATACCTACTAATTTATAAAATATTATTTATATTATTTTTGAATGACAAATATACCCTCCACTCTAATATGCATTTTTTTTTCCCATTATTGTATTCATCTATTTGTGGTGAGACATACGAAACCATTCTAATAAAAAAAAAAAATCTTGAAATAAAATTGAATAAATTACATAAAAATTATTGAGTACAAGAGCAAACTAAAGTTTAATCTAAAAGATCATATATTTCCATTAAACAAGTAAAAATTGAACTAAATACTTCTTAACACTTGTGTCTTCTAACAAAGTTTTGACTAAGCTATCTGGTTCAATATCTAATCTTGAAAAAAAAAAGACAATATTAACAAGAAAAAGCAATTTTTATAAAAAGAAATAAAATACGTTATTATTTTTTTTTTCTGGATTTCGGATTTTTTCTACCCTTGGTTATAATTGCCGAGAAGAGAATTTGCCCACTAGGTTGGTGGTTGTCCACATTGACAAGAAGTTGAATAAATGGTGATTTAGCGTAATTTTGTCCAATAAATTAAATTAAGTGATGTTTAAAAGATAAAAGGATATTTTGGTCAAGTGTCTAAAGCTAAAAATTAAAGAGGAGTGCTAATATACAAATTTGAAATGCTAATATCATCTCCCTCTAACTAATTGTAAAGACAAATACAGAAGGGGAAAAAAAATGCATGTTATGAAAACCTTTTCTGAGAAGAAAGTAATGTTTACATAGTCTTGGTCTGCATAAATGATCAAAGACTATCTTTGTGTTTTTGGATCTATATACAATAAAGAGAAAAAGACACTCATTGTAACCTAGAAGCAGCAATTAGTAATACCATAAAAATGGGAGAAACTAGGAAAATGACATACGGGAGCGCTTGATTCAATCCGCCTTCATCCACCTGAGCCTCGTCTAGTGAATAATTTGCCTTGTCCTGTACAAATGCTTCGAAATAATTTTGATAACCGGCGCTCTGAGGGGAACGGCTCAAGCTTTTAACTTTCATCATTTCCATTGCCTGTCAAAATGAATTTGTTTGTAAAATGACTTCGGCATAAATATCTTGTCTTGTGATAGTTCAGGATAATGCACAATATTTGGTTACTAAATAATGACGGTTATCTCGCAGCACGTAGATCCCATCTGGGCTCCATATTCACCGCGTTAATTTACCTCAAAGCCAAAGAAAAATTGCCTAGCCTTCTTGCTCACTTGAGGACTGGGGTGAGACTGAAGCTTCTCATACATAGTACGTGCTTCGTTGGGTCTGTCTTGCAGTGAAGATTTATACATAAAGCATCAGTAGAAATAAAATATCAAAGTTAAGCTCTAACTACAATTTATATTCTACCATGTCTCATAGAGTTATTAAATCTCTGTTAATATGTCCTGAAATGGTGAATTTTAGAGTTCAATATGTTAACAAGACGAAGCATAAGCTTCAACAATTTTTCCTGGAATAAGTGCCATAGGAAATAGTTGAGAAAATTAATAACAAAACAAAAAATCAGTCTTTCAGTGAGAAAGGTAACTGTCATGATTTTAGCTTCTAACAAAAATGTGAAAATGTTTAGTGGATCCCGGCAGGTTCCCGGAGAGTTGTCACAACTCACAAAGCTTCAACAACGGGTAATGAAGAAACACTATTTAATTATATTTCAGCGATCTATCATATAAAATCATCTCAATATTAGATATGATTTCAAAATAGCAGGCGATGAAAATGAGGCAAGATTCTATATATTAATGAGTCAACACGAGATATTCAAGTAATTTTGGCACACCAACAAGCCAACATTTCCACTCTTGGTTCCATGATTAAAGTTTCCTCTTTTATTATTATTTTTTTACTCCCACATTTCTGATTTTCTAGGATAAAGAGTTGCATTCCACTACGAGCAATTTCATCAGTTATTGCCGAAACGGAGTATATCTCAAAAAGAGGAAGTAAGAAATAGACCTGCTGAGTGAGTCCTGACATATAGACCACTGCAGAGCTGCTAATCCATGAAGTTCACTCTGTAACATTGGATATGGAGACTAAATGAAGAAAATAAAATGTTTTGAGGTAAGACAAGATTCACTGCTGACAGGTTATAACGAGAAGATTATTCTCATGTGAGAGGGGTGAGTTAATTGTGAGTTCCATACATTGTTTTAGGGCCAAGGATTAAAATTCATCGGCTGCTTACCTGGAACGCCAATTTGTCCATGACTTTTTCATAAAAGAGTAATGCCTCCTTCAGTTTTCCAAGATCCATCAGCGAGTCACCATCTGTCAATGCCTAAGTATGATAGCACTAAAACTGATGGGTGAGTTTTGACAATGTGATACTGTTATACTACAATTTTTTGGTGACATTTTTCCCCACTCGAAGAAAACAGAAATGATAAACAATTTACACTAAATATTGCATATTAAACTAAACTAAATATTACCTTCTCACATTCAAATTTCCGCTTTGGGTCAATATTTAGGCCAATTTTGGTCTTGTAAGCAGCTAGCAACTGCCTTGTACGTGCTTGTTTGGCATCTCTCTCTTCTGCTGTCTCAAGCGCTTCCCCAGGCCGTAGAGTTCTCCCGCCACCATACTTCACAGTAATACAAAGACAAAATAAGTAAATTATGGATATCAACTGTGCGGTGTTAAATATCTCTTGAAAACACATTATAATCTTAAAAGCTTGCTTAAAACAGTTTATCAAACAGCAAAATGGTAAAGATGATGCTACATAACATATATCCGATCACACCTAATATTTGTTATAAGCACAAAATACAGAGTAACACCAAAAAAATATGTAATTAAGCTTTGAGGTAACATCTCACCGTCTTTGAAATGTCATTTGGTCTAGGAAAAACTCCCCAAGTGGAAACCTTTGGCTTATAGAGATCGGCATTATCATCTTCTTTAACTGGTGTTTGTTTTGATTGTGCAGATGGCTCACCAAATTTACTAGTATCCCCAACAAATATCTCCACTTCAGGCAGCTCACCTTCAGGAAATGGGTCTGATATTGGGACCAAACCAGCAGGCAAACCTCTACCACTCTTCTTGTCGGCGAAGCCAAGTCCCATAAAATCAATACTTGAAACTGTCAATTCATCCTTCTTATCTGAATTCTTGATTGATTGATTTTGTCCAGGATTTTTCTCATTCCCTCCTTGAAGTCCTATAATCAAAATGCAGATAAAACTTACCTCATGCTAATTTATGCTATAAAATATACATCTCAGCCAGGGAAATTTGGCAGTACAAACAAAACAAGCCAATTCTTGTTTTTTTTGAGATTAGTTTCTGCTTATGAATTTAGAAATAAATAACACTAATCAGACTGGAAAACCATCAAGACTCCAAAGTAGTCAAATCAAATTCAAATTGTACATAAATTAAATAAAAACTCACAATTCCTTTGTTGATTTTGTCTAGTAGAGGGCTGCCATACCAATCCAAACCAAAATTTGTAATAAAGCGCGCGCGCGCGCGCACACACACACACATATATATATAGTAATCGTAATAAAGCATAGACTAAAACCAATAACGAAAATCCCAAGAATCATCCAAAGATTAACAAATTTCTCCATAAACAATCACCTGAAGCTAGTGTTTCACTGCCCACAACATCTTTGTTCTTCTTATACTCCTTTGCTTTCTCCATTGCAAGTTTAACAGCCAAAGGAACCTCCTTTTGCCCACCACCATCCTTTACCTCATCTGCCTTCATGAACCCATCATTCTTATTACCCGTTTCATCAGATTCCGTGCTGGAATCTTTTTGAAAAATCTTCGAAACAGAGACTTCATTCTCCGCAAGAATTTTACTTTTCTTGTACTCGTTCGCCTTCTTCAATGCAATTTTAACAGCCAACGGAGCATCTTTGTTCACATTACCATCCTCAATTTCATCACTCTTTGTCCCATCATCATCATTTCCACTGTCTTCAATGTATGGTTCTTGAAGTGGGCTCTGAACAATCTTTGGAGATGGGGTGTTGGATTGTGTCGAATTTTGGTGTGCCTTGGCTTTGGCAAATGCGAGTTTAATAGGGTCCTCTTCTTGGGGTTGGGATTGTGGTGGATTTTCTAGTGAATTTGGTGAAGAATCTGTGTTCGAGGATGAGATTTTTGAGTTCTTGAATGTGAGGAAGTTCCTGGATTGGGGAGAGAAGGCAAGATTTTTGGTCTTCTTGGTGGGAATGAGAGAAGAGAAGACTGGAGGTTGTGAGAACGAGGCCATTGAAATGGAGATGAGTTTGTTCCTTTTTTCTGGTTGTTTTGGTGGTGCTGGCCCAGATAAAAAGGAAAATCAAAGAAATGTTTTTAAATTTCCAATTCTCCCAACCTGTTTTCTATTTTTTTTCCTTTATGGAAAAATAGAGGCCTTTCTTTATATAAATTAACTAATAATTAGGGCACACTCAATACGTGGCTCGTAGACAAAAATGTGACACCAAATTCTTTAAAGATGGTAAAGAAGATTCAGGATGATGAAGAAAATGGAACAGTACATAGCCAGGGGCTTGATATGTAATGTCAAGGTACTTGATCCTAATGAACGTGGATATTTATCTATTTTTAAGTAATTGATGTTTGGTTCAAAATTATATTAATTTGCAATTATTTGTATTTCATAAAATCAAATTTAAAGTATCAATATTACTCATACGCACTCTATCACTTGAAAAAAAAAAAAAAAAAAATTCACTCAAAGGAAATAAGCAAGACACCAAAATTCTTGACTTCTCATCTATCTATCTATACTATTATTAAAAGGAAGCTACTTCTATATTTAAAGTGATGGTTGTTTTAATATTTTTTTATAAATTTGACTCCTTAATTTTCAGGCCATTAATTATGAAAATACAAAATTGAGGACAAAAGTTGAAAATCTTTATACATTAAAGGTAGTTATAACATGAATTTTTTGAGAAAAAAATGCATTTTTTATCCCATAATTTATGGGTAGTTGCATTCTCATGATTATCATGATAGTTAGTTCTAGTCTCACTGGATACTATCAGATGGCGAAAAAAGGATTTTTGTTAAATTTTAGATGGAATGCACACGTATTTTGTACGTGCGTTGTTAGCACTCATTTCTGGAGGAAAAATGCACTTCTGGTCTCATAATTCATATGTGGTTGCAACATTGGTTCCATTATACACGAATTACACATTTTTAGTCCCTTATAATAACAAAAGGTAGTGAAAACTGAAAAGAGGATTCTATATGTTAATTGATTTTAAAGTGGATCATATAATATTATTTTTTCTCTCACATCATACTACCAACAATTACAAAAAGACCCCCAATTACACGCTATTGACCCCAATTACAGTATATATTTCGAGAAAAAAATTTATGCATAGGCAACCAAGAATTAGAGAGTTAAATGCAATATTGATCTAAAAAATATATGTTTTTTGTTTTTTTTTAACAAAAGCGGTCTCATGATAATCAAAATAGTCAAAATTAGTCCCATATAATAAGGATCCATTGCAATGGTGGTCCTACTGTTAGTTTCTGGACAAAAAACTAATGTGACTTGCACATGCTTTGTTGATTTGTTTGGTAAGGAGGGAAATCTCAATGTGCTTCTCACATACAATATATCAAAAAACCTAAAAATGAGAGATTTGGATTCATTTGGCCAAGATCTCACTTACGAACTAAAAATCCTAACCCTATTCCTTCAAAATCGAGATTGTCACAGTGGTTTTCTATTGGGCATTCAAACAATTATTAACAAGGACTTGGTGAAGAAGAGGACCCCTAATAGATGGTGCCAAAGATGTTGTGACTGCAACACTTGGTAAGCAAAATACCACTTAAATATAATATGTAGATCTTGGATGCCCCTTCAAAAAATATCAAGTACTCAGATTTTTTTTGCACACCCAACAAACTAACAGAGTGCATAAAAGTCACATGACTTTTCTGTTCGAAAACTAACAGTAAGACCACTATTGCAACGGACTGTTATCAGATGGAACTAATTTTAGCTATTTTAATTATCATGGGGCCACTTTTGCAAAGAAACATATATTTTGGGACCACTATTAAATATAACTCATAAACAAAATGATAAAACACTTTAAATATTAATCATTTTTCCTTCCAAATGAAATTGATTTTGTTGGGTCAAAGGAAACATCACCCATGAACCAGAGCTTTGATGTGAAGACGCTGGGGTGACCTAGCTAGTGTGAGCTTTGTGACGCTCTACTAGTTTTTAGGAGAAAAATAGAAAGGAAAGCTTAAACAGAAGGCAATCTTAAATGGAAAAATGTCAAATTTCCGTAACTGGAGTTGTGCTATTTATGGTTGGAATGCCTTACGAACGTCAAATTTCCACAACTGGAGTTGTGCTATTTGTGGTGTTGGATTTGGCATGCGCCACCTAATCGTGTGACATGGCTTCATTGGGCCTTAAGAAATGCTTTAAGTCTCATCAAACTTTAGTATCAGTGGTATTGGGTTTTTAATTACTTATTTAGGGCTATCAATGGAGTGGGGTTTTAATCTGAATTTGATCCGAGTCCGCTCCAAATTTTAGTATATTCGGATGTTTAAAATATTCAATAGATCACATCCGTTTATAAATATTCGTAATCCAAAATAAATAGATAGTATATGGAATCAAGTAGTCCAATCGGTTAAAACATTTGAATTCGGACCTTAATAATACTTTTTATTAGATTAATAACAGTATGTATATAATGTTAGTGGAGAACTTAAATAGAAAATACACTATAAAAACCATAATAATTAATCATACACTATTTTTCATTCTTCAAAGTATTTTTTTAACACAATAATATATAATTTTTTTAAATATTAGAAAATAAGTTTCTACTTAATTAAAATTTTATTTATTACATAAAAAAAATAATTTTTTTAATTAGTTACTTGACTTCAAAGTTTAAATTTTTTTAACTGTTAATTGTATCGAATTTTTTTATTGAGTTTCAAATTTTTTTATCGAATTCAGACTCAGTAATACTAAATATAAATCTTATAAGATTCAGGTCGGATTCAAATATTGAGAAATTTTATTGAATTCGAATTTTCCAAATTTTATCCAAATTCAATCCTTTGACAACCTTGTAGTAACTTATTAATGCCCCAATTTATTGAGTGGGAACAAAGCCCAAACTCAATAAATTTAAAATTTTAACACGATATTATAGTTTCTCAATTTATTGTGTGGAGTAATACCCAAGCTTATCATGGCTTTCACCCAAAAACCTATGTAAAAGAGTCATGAATTAGGTATACGTGCATTCAAAAAGATGTAGAAGACATCAAAGTCACAAAAAAACTTTGTCAAATTCCACAATTTGAAGAAGAAGAATCACCAAATTGTTTGGACCCAAAAATAAATATTTATATAAATTCGGAGTGGATTGATTTTAGTCCTTTTCGCCATGTCGAAATGAATTAATGAGGCCCAAGTCACTTCGACGCGTTCAGAACAACCTAGGTTAGAGGCCCGGGCCGGAGTGAGTTAAAGGCTCATGGCTCAGTCATCAGAAAATTAGAAAATAGAAAAATAGAAAAACAATAATAAAATCAAAATTCAAACTCCTCACTTTTAGGGGTTGTTGGAAGGAAAATAATATAATGGCTAACAGATAGGCAAACATGCCTAAAATAAAGGTAATGTGCTGCTTAATATTTGAAATTCAAATAAAATGGCATAACTGCCATAACCTAGAAGTGAGGATGGCCATCCATTTCGAATAGCCAAAGTTTGAATAAGTTAGCTAGCTCTAAGAATAAAGGGATTCGGTTGCAGCTTGAAGCCTATAAAAGGGAGCTGGATTGGACGACATCAATCATCCAACAATCATTCAATCAACACAACAACTCGTTCAATTAAGAAGTCGTCACTTCTCTGATTTTTTTAGTCAAATTGAACAAAAGCTTGACTTTAGTTCACTAGGTAGCAAAACCGTTACATGAATGTTTGTAGTCATACCCCATTTGGGTCGAAGTGAGGATATCAATGCATTCATTCTATAACTTCACGAGGTCGTAGCCATCACTCACTTGAATTGGGCTCAATTCGAGGTGAGATATCAATGCAATGGAGTGGTATTCCGCATTCATATCGAGTGCATGCATGAGAAAGAGTGTAGGTGGAATCAATCAATGCCTGTCGGAGTGAACAACTTTTGAGTACATGTATATACGGCCGGAATCATCAATGTGACTGACTAGTAGCTCGAGCTTTTAGGAGCTGTTCAATGCATTCTAGTCATATATATGACTTGTGTTATCAATGTATGTATCTATAGTCAAATCTTGTAAAGTCCAAGTGGCGAGTAGCTATCATCTTTAAATACATTTTCTTTTCGATTTAGGCTTTTCGACCCTTTTCGATTCTTAGAGTACTAAATAGTTAAGTCCTATATTAAATTGTAGGCGAATAAAATCTCAGGGGTAGTAGTGTTTGCCTACTCTGACTCAATCGTTTTTTGGATAGAAGTTTTAGGCGCATCACATCTTTTCATTCAAATCATCAAAGACTTCCATTTATGTGCTTTTACATACTGGCACCCCTACACTCAAACACAAGAACCCATTTCGAATTTACTGTTTTCTCATAGAACTCAGTGATTTTGAACCTTGGGTGGCCACTTCGGCGTGGCTATCAAAATTTATGCAAATATATCTCTTTGGCACACCCAGGGGAACAACTAATTTTTTTGGTAGGCCAGTTGAAGTGCCAATTCGTGCTCAACCCACGGCCACGCCAAAATTTATGCAAACACAAATATTTTCGCGAGTATTCTCCAAGTTCCATACAATTATAAACCCTTTGAGATAATTGCACTCTAATTTCACAAATGTCCAACGCACAATCTCCAGGTCTCAAAGACAACTCAATAAGTCTAGCAAATTCAAATTCATAAAGTTTAGAAAGTCCATTATTGGAGGAGAAGAATTGACTAAAACAAGTCTTTCCTTGAGATTTATATATCATCAAAATTCTCCGGCATTCATCCATCAATCCATTAAATCCTTAATGACTTCATCTATCGAGATACACACTTTTAAGGTCTTCGAGATGAAGAGAAATAAGATAATTAAGAATTAGGGATGGACTTTGTAATTTAAAATTAAAAAAAAAGGAAACCAAAGTTGTACTTCTGAAAAATTTTATTTTGTTTAATTTCTTGTCAACTTATTGTTCCGTGATTTTAGCATAATTTCTTCGCCCAATTTTTGTTTTTTTTTTGCCAAACATTATTAATATGATAGGATTTGCATGTACAAATATATTTGTATATATACTTATATTCTATATAAGATTCATACATATATAGCGATGTGAGTACCACCCCCCCAACCCCCCCCCCCCAAAAAAAAAAAAGAAATTATATGTGTAATTGAATTAAAAATCTATTTATGTGATGTTTAATTTAACTATCTATTTTAAAAACAAAGAAAGTCTTTCTACAAAAAAAAAAAAAAATCTAATGAAAAAAATAAATTATGAAATGAAACAACACTCTCTTTAAGTAGTTTTAGAAAAAAATGATTTTGAATATTTTTTACACTTTATATACTCATGAAAATATGTAGAAAAAAACTCCATGTGTTCGTGAAAGGCTTTATTGTATTTTTAGGACAGTTAAGATGCCACTTTTCAATTTGATGACATTTTTTTTATTAGGGGTGGCAAATGTAAGACATAAACTTTCTATTTTTTTGCAATGTTAGGACACCGGCCAATTTTCTGGCCATTTTGGCCGAAAAATGACACGTGGTGCACACATCATTACCAAAAATGCATATGTGTGCGCCACGTGTGTGTCATGTCATTTTTCAGTGATGACATGTGCACCACATGCCATTTTTCGGCAAAGATGGCTAGAGTCCTAACATTACAAAAGAATAGAAAGTTCCTGTCCTACATTTGCCACCCTCAATAAAAAGTATCCTCAAATCAAAATGTTGCATCTTAACTGTCCTAAAATGCAATAAAGCCGGTAAATATTAGATGTGTTGTTCATGGGGTGTTACACACATTGATAATAGTGTATTCATATACACCATTAGAAGTGTCGGCTATATATTTTTTTTATTTAGTCTGTGGGTTTGCCAAGCAATGCATCGGAGACATGTTGAAGGCATATTGTGTTCGATACGGTATCCTATATTGGTCCCACACATCGCAATTTTAATTTTAGACGTGTTTGTGCATCATAGAAAGAAGGGAAAATTACAATTTTCGTCCATTATCTATTACGTTTTTGGTTTTTAGTCCAATAAGTATGCATTGTTTAATTTTAGTCCTATAATTTAAGAAAAATTGTCAATTTTGGTCCGATTTGGCCGGACTTCGGCGAATTGCGCTGACATGATCGATAAAATTGGGGCTTTCTGGTGAATTTGCTGACATGGCGGACATATATGTATTTACACATGTTTTTTTTTTCAAATATCCACATATATATTTTTTACACAATTTAAAAATAAAATTCTTAAAAATAAAAATCACCCACCCCTCCCCCAACCCCTACCCCCACCTGCCTCTCTCTCTCTCTCTCTCTCTCTCGTAGCCCACCCCCCGGCTTCCCTACCCTCCTCTGCCCACCACCGCCACCACACCGCCACCCCCTCGCTTGAGAGATCCACCCGCCAATCTAGATTGCGAAACTAGAAGGAAAATGTGGCAGTGGAGAAGGGTGGAGGAGGAAGGACGTGGGTGGGGGAGGAAAGACGAGGGTGGACCAGGGGAAGAGATAGAGAGAAAGAGGCTGGGTGGTGGGGGCAGCGGGAGTGAGGGACAGCAGCAGCGTTGTGGAGTGAGGGGCGGCGACTGTGTTGGTGGTGGGAGGAGAGATCTAGAGCCGGCGACGACGACAGTGGTAGTGGCAGAGGACGGCAACGACGATGGTTGTGGCGGCGTGGTGGTGGTGGAGGCGAGTGGGAGTGCTGTGGGAAGGCGAGAGAGAGAGAGAGAAGGGGAGCAGGGGGGGCGGCGACAATTGGTGGTGGGGGAGTCGGGAAGGGGAGGGAGGGGGGCGGCGGTTGGTGGTAGGGTAGCTGGGAAGGGGAGGGAGGGGGGACGGCGGTTGGTGGCGGGGGGGGAGGGTGGGGAGCCGGGAATGGGAAACAGAGAGAGAGAGAGAGAGAGAGAGAGAGAGAGAGAGAGAGAGAAAGAGAGAGAGAGAGAGAGTGGCAGGTGGGGGTGGGTGGGATAGGGTTTTTTGGGGTAAATATTGTAATATGTATTTTTAATGAATTTATTTTTTTTATTTTGGAAAAATTATATATGTGGATATTTAAAAAAAATATAAAATATGTGTAAATACGTAGTTGTCAGCCATGACATCCAAATTGTCCAAGTCAGCACAATTTGCCGGAAAGCCCCAATTTTATTGACCACGTCAGCGCAATTCGCCGGAGCCCGGCCAAATCGAACCAAAAATGACAAATTTTCATAAGTTGTAGGACTAAAATTAGACAACGCATACTTATAGGACTAAAAACCAAAAATGTAATAGGTAGCGGACGAAAATTGTAATTTTCCCTAGAAAGAAGCTGATGAAAAGATTGATCTTGATTGCAAATTAAGGACTAGTTTACTTGGGTTGTTAACGCGAGTTAGACTATTTTAAACACCATTATTTGTCATTTACTTACTAAGTGGAGTAGCCCATTATTAACCAGGGGCCCGAGATTGGAATGTTCAACGTCAGTTGGCAGTTTAATAAATGGGTGTTTTGACTGGAGTTTTGATTTTACCGTCCTGTCCAACACTTCCCTTTATTTACATGAGTTGCCGTTGAAAACCCTAGATCTAGCTATAGAAAACAAATCTAATTCTACGCTTCTCACTAGATTTGCTCGATAGTCCCTCTATTTCTCTCCAACAGGTAAAGTTTTCCACAATATCCACTATACATTTTTTTTGAGAACATAATCCCAGCTTTCAGACTAAATTTTCACTTTTGTTCGACCGAATATATATTATTTTGAGAAAAAAATCCCGGATTTTAGACCAAAATCGCGTGTACTATTTTGGCTGAACACATTCTTTGTATTATTTATTAAACTGGGTGTGCTCTGTTCTACTCCATAATGTTGTATTACCGTCAATGCCATACCATATTTGTGTTGTTATTGTGCTTTTGGTTTTACTTTTTCTAGTATTTTTCCTTTTTTCCTTATAGTGGTGGGGAAATATGCTTGATTTGAGTGTCAAGATTGCGAAAGCCAGTTACCTCACCTACATTGTAAGGTGCGTTACTAAAATGTCACCCACAAAAGTAAACAATTGAGTCTGACACTAACTTGCACACAATCCGACAACTAGACCATATCTAAGCTAAGTGGTGTTATCCATTCCAGTCAATGTAAACGAGTCCTAAGTGTAATAATTTTTCCAACAGAGAGCAGTTGTGGTCACAAATATTTTGATCAATCAGTAGTTTATTACAAGGCCATTTCGTTTTCATTAGTACCAAGTCACTGTAATATTTCCTCCACTTCACGGGACAGTGTAATCTGCATGCAAAAAATCAAAATTTGTATATTAATTTTTAGAAGGAAATTGTTATTGTCACTCCAAAATTGTTATTAACACTCCACTCACTTTTATATTAGAAAATTAACCAAAATATCCATTCATGTTAAAAAAAGATCTAATACACTTTACCCACTTAATTATATGGTATTATTATTTACCTCTATAAACTAATAAATGTAAGACCCGAACTCCCTGATCTCTCCTTCCAATTATACATTTCATTAAAATTACCGTTATATCTATACAAGTGTATATCTATGTATAATTCGCAAAGTATTTACTCCAACTTATAATCTAAATTTAATTTTAAATATGTTTTAACTAAAAAGGAAGTTATTTACTCTTCAATTAAAAGTAAATTTTAGAGTCTTTTAAATCTATATAAGAATAATTATGTTTTCCATAACTACTTCAATTTGTTTATGTTCTATTTTTTTTTTTGCAAAACAAATTGAATGTATATACTCATTTTTTAACGAATTTATATTTAATTAAATATATTATATTATGGTTAAAAAATATTTATCCATTTTTTTTTCAATAAAGTCGAACTTTACTTAGAAATTATACTTAATATATTTTTTAATTAAATATATTATGATGTATTTTAATATAAAAAACATATTATATTATGATTAAAAATATTTATCCCTTGTTATTCTTAAAAAAATCAAACTTTGCTTAGAAATTATATTTAATAAACTTTTTAAGTTAAAAGAAGTAGAATTGTTTTTTCATGTTTAATTTTTAGGTATTATTACAATAACTTATTAACTTAGTTTTCTATTCTATTTCAAATTAAAATTAAAATTAAAATTGAAATTATTTTTATAATTAATAAAAAATTTGAAGTTGAATTTAGATGCTAAATGTAGAAAAAATATTTAAAATTGTATAAATAGAAGTGGTGTAAGGGCCAATTTGACTAGATTTTTAATTGAGTGGTAAGAGTTGTATTTGATCATATTTAATCATATTTACGTTGAGGGAGTAAAGTGTATATAATCATATTTAAAATTTTACCCAAACAGTCATATTTAAAATAAATAGGTATTTCAGTTAATTCTTCAATAAAAAGATAAGAATGGAGTGCTAATAACAATTTCTATTTCATAGGTCTCATCCTACCTATGCCTATTTTATGGAACTGTTTGCATAAATTTTCAGCTCTTGCGTCGAAGTGGCCACTCAGGGTTCGAATTCGCTGAGTTCGATAAGAAAATAGTAAATTCGAAGTGAGTTTTTGTATTCGGGTAAGGGCGTGCCAGTGTGCAAGAGCACACAAGTGGAAGTCTTGTTGATTTGAAGTGCAAAAATTATGTACCTAAGACTTCTATCTGAAAGGCGATTGAGTCGGAGTAGGCAAACATTACCCCTAAGGCTCTACTCGCCTACAACTCAATGTAAGACTTAACAATTTAGTACTTTAAAAATCAAAAAGGGTCGAAAAGCTTTAAGTTGAAAAGAAAATATATTCGAAAACGATGGCTATTCGGCACTTGGACTTCACAAGACTCGACTACAGATACATGCATTAATGACTCGGGCCATATCTATGATAAAGATGCATTGAGCAGTCCCTAATAACTCTAGCTACAAATCGGCCACATTGATGAATCCAACCATATCTACTTGTGGATGTACTAAGAGGTTGTTAACTCAGATGAGCATTGATTGACTCCATCTGCACTCCTTTTCATGCATGCACTCGATATGGATGCGGGGTACCACTCCATCGCACTTATATCTCACCTTGAATCAGGCCCAATCCGAGTGAGTGATAGCTACGATCTCGTAACTGCTATAGAATAAGTGTATTGATATCCTCACTTCAAGCCAAATGAGGTATGGCTACAAACATTCAAGCAAAGGTTTTTTACCTACTGAACTAAACCTAATCTTTGTTCATTTAGATTAAGAAAAATCAGAGAAGTGATGACTTCTTGATTGAAAGAGTGTTGTTGTTGTTGTTTGGATCGTCGTTGATTGATTGATGTCTTTCAAATAATGAATCCAGCCCCTTTTTATAGACTTCAAGTTGCAATCGTCCTCTTTTATTGTTGGAGTTGACTACCTTATTCCAATTTGACGATCCGAAATGGATGGCAACCCTTATTTTTAGGACATGGCAGTTATGCCATCTCATTTGGATTTCAAAGTTTCAACATCACATGTCCTTTGTTTTAGGAATGTTAAGATATAACTGTGCCTTATCCTTATTTAATCTATTATTCCTATCTAACAATCCCTAAAAACAAGGGATTTGATTATTCTTATTTTCCTATTTTCTATTTTTTTGCTAACTAGGCCATGTGCCTTTAACTCATTTTAGCCCGGGCCTCTAACACAGGCTTAGTCTACTTGTGTGTTGAAGTGACTTGGGCTTTGTGAATTTCATTTTGACATGGTGAAAAGGACCAAAATCAGCCCACTCTGAAAAAATTCATTTTTTGGCCCAAACATGCACGTTATACTGCTGTTGAATCTTCCCAAGTTGATGGAAATAATCTGTATTTGAAGGGAATACAGGGATTCCGAACTGGTAGGCGAGGTTTAATGGCTAGAAAGAATGATGGGCAATGGGGTCAACCACATTATGGTAACTAACACATTTTAATCTAGTAGCAATTTTACTTAATTTGTTATACCATTGTGGCTAGTAATATTTGAGAAAGTGATGTAATTTGAACCCTGAAATTTTACTAGTATAGTAATAGAAGTTTCTTGTTGTTGGAAAAACAATAGTTTTGAATATCACCAAAATAGATATTCATTGGGGCGTCTATTCGAGAAATAAAAATACAATGCAATGATAGTTTTGTACAAAACACAATAGCCAAAAGTAGTTAAACACAATGCCGAATACAGATAAAAAGTTTAGTAAACTTATTAGTATTTTAATTGCTATTGCGATTAACTGAATCACCGAGTTGAGCAGGTTTGCTTTAAAGAAATATTCGCCCCACCGGTGCGACGGACTAGCAATACTTCTTCCAGGATAAGACAGTCCAGAGATTGGTTCCAAGTTGGACTGCTACTCCAAACCTCACTTCGAAAGTTTACTAACTTGAGTGTTTCGTATACACGCAAAACACACAATATTCAAAGAATAGAATGATATGCTGAACTCACTCGATCAGAGGTGCGCACAGAGAAAACTATTTTTCCTCACACTGATTACTTTTCAGAGAATAATATATTTACTTGTATTTCTAATGTCTTGTATGTTTGATGGGTATCGAATCTACCAAAAATAAATCCTACTCCTTACAAAATTAATTTGTATATAGGGTGAGAAGGGTCGATCTCACAGGGAATAACTTATCGACTACTTTTCAAGATAACCAAGCGTAAAAAAGAAAGTAAAACAAGGGGGTTTTGAATGACAAATTAATAACAGCAATAAAGAAATCAAAAGTAAATCTATAAGAATAAAGACTCAGTCAAGAGTAATTCCTCGCCCAACGTTTTCATTGATTAATCATTGATTCAAAAATAGCTTTCAATTTATGCAATAGATTGGTTATAGCCTTCAGAGAACTCGTCCAACCTAATCTTTCCTTAATAATAGACTAGACATGCGAACGCTATGAATAATCCCTAATTAACAAATAACCCTAGTCAAATGATAGGATTTGACCTGTTAACAACATTAAAAAAACTAGAAAGACCCAAATCCTAGCCAACAAACCTACAAACGTGGTTGCTCGAAACTAAATTATGTATTTTTCATAGTATAACGAATTATACTACTGCATAAAATTAAAAGACGAGCAAACCGATTAGATCTCACAATCCTTGAAGAAAACGTTGGCTCGAATTACTTCTTGACTGAATAAAGTAGTTTAGCCACACATGGCCATAATAACAACAAAAATATAAAAGCTGAAAATTCTAAAGAGAAAAACTAAGAACTAGAATAAAATATTGAAATCCAAAATATCTAAAAATATGATACAATCGGGTATATATAGGGAGCAAACCCTAAACCAAATGCCTAATAGGGCTAGGATAAGTCTTTGGCAAATCCTAAGAGTCGTAGGCAAGTAAGGAATTTGTTTTCAAGTCGAACTCTTGCAATATCAAGATTTTTCTTTTCCATTCCCGCGTAGGATTTTCAGTCCATAAGGCGTGAGCATGCCTTGTGCGACGAAAATGATTATTTCCAAAGTTAGCCCTTAAGCTTCCTTATACGACATCCCTCTGTACTTTTTACCATCTTTTGGCCCGTTTTTATCCCATTTTCATCAATTTTCACCTATGTCAAGTAAGAATTAACTTTTGTGAAATTCTAACCAATTTAAGATCCAAAGTTAATCAAAATAAGTATAATTGAGGCCTAAAATTAGGTAAAAATAATATACTATCAAATTCCCCTACACTTAGTCCATGCTTGTCCTCAAGCATGTAATAAATCCAAGTCATCAATTTTTTCTCAAGAAAAGCAAACCCTTGACGCAATGTCAAATTGATGAAGTCAAAGACCAAATGTAGACACACTTAAAAAGAGAACAACATACAAGATACATCCACAAAAGCCTCCACACTTAGGACTTGGTTCAAACAAAGGTCTTTAGGCATTTAGTATGATGAATTAACACTCTTTACCCCAATTCTTAACAAACAAGTTTGGTTTCGCAAATCAACTCAAAGAAGAAAATCACCATAATCACACAAGACATCGCATATCCTTCATTAGAAGAGTAACAAAGTGGGGAGTTTTATTGATTTTTTTTCTTTTTCTATTCTCTCCCCCTCTCTCTCTCTCTCTCTATATATATATATATATATTCGCCAATTGCAACCACAACCAACCTTTTTACGCGAACAAAAACATTGGTGATGAGTGTGCTCGGTTACTCAGTTGGCGTGATTAACTTGTCTAGAGTGTTAGCCAACCTTTTTACACCAACAAAAACATTGGTGATGAATGTGCCCGGTTACTTAGTTGGTAACAACCTCTAGATGAACATTAACTCTATTCATAATCACTTTTTTTTTTTGCATGAATAGTGGAGTAAATTGGCCCTGTTTTTTTTTTTTAAACACCCATAATTATTCCTCATCTTTTGAGTTCAACATAACATCAAGCATAATTACAGCAAATTCCTACAAAAAGTGACCGCTAGCCAAACCTATTCACCAATTCACGTAATATCAAGTATTTTTCCCTCATATTTCACACCCAAGCCCCATGTTTTAAACCAATGCGTTAATGGTGAAAGAATTCATGAACTTTCCAATAAGTCGTCACTTCCCAAGTGTAACCCCTATAGACTCCTTTACTCCCTATTTGACATTAGTTCAAAACAAAACCAAGTATCCTTCAAGAAAAATGGACAACTCATTATTCAAACTTGATTAAGTAGAACATGTCTAAGTCGGGGTAACACTAGGGATCAATTAAAAATGCAGAGAGGCAAATAAAACCCTGAAAACCAAACATGAAACGTTTTCAAAGCACAAGTTCAATTTCTCCCCCACACTTAAATTGTACATTGTCCTCAATGTATGATATAAGAAAAGTAAATAAAGAGAACACGAGCACTCCCTTGACAAATGGCTACTGAGCGGGATCAAGTGGAAAGATACACGATTGATTTGGCACTCGGCATTTTCACTGACAAAATAACAAAAATAGGGTTAAAGACATCGACGAGGAATGCACAAATAGAAAATAGTAATAAGAATAATATAGATATAGAATAATAATAATAATCATAATCATAATAATAATATATATATATATATAAATATAAATATAAATATAAATATATACTACTACTAATAATAATAAATATATGTAGATATATATATTAATAATAATAAGAATAATAAAAAATATATATATATACTACTAATAATATAAAATAAGATAAAAAGAAAAAATGGAGAAGAGGGAAAGAAGAGAGAGTGACAGAGAGAGGAAGGGAAGGAGGGGGAGAGGGGGAAAGAGAGAGACGGTGGCTATTTGGAATTGAAGGCGAGAGAAGAAGGTGGTGCGGTGGCCGGAGGTGCTGATTGGTGAGAGAACAGGGGCAGTGGCGACGGGTTAGAGGACGAGAGAAGAGAAGAGAGAAAGAGAAGGGGTGGTGATGGTGCTGCTGTTTGGAGAAGGAGTTGTGAAAGAGAGAGAGAGCAGTCGTTGGTGGTGATTGGATCTAGGATTGTGGCGGTGATGGCTGGACTCTGGTGGTTGACAGGCTATAGGGAGGGACGACGGACACTGGAGGTGGTTGGCCAGAGATGGAGCTAGCGGCTGAGTTTGGAGCGGTGGCGATGCGCGAGAGGAAGCTTGGCCGGAGCAGCGGCGGTGACGGGAGGATGAGTGCAGCGGATAAGGGAGAGAGAGTTGACGGTGATAGAGGTGGAGAGAAGACGGAGAGATGGAAACCGACCGGGAGGGGGAGAGAGGGGGGTTAGAGAAACGGAGAGGGAGCAGTGGCAGTCGCTGAGGTTGGAGATGGAGTGGCATTGCCGAAGTTGGGAAAGGCGACGGGAAGATGATGATGATGGCAGGAAGATTGAGCGACGGTGGATGAGGAACTAGAGAGAGAGACGGTGAAGCGATGGGGATGACGATGAACAGTGATGGTGGGAGAGAAAAGGCAATTTTGACCAAAATTGTGATTTTGGCTTTTTTTTTTTTTGCGATTTTGGGAAAATAACGAGAAAAGAACATGGGGGAAAAACAAAAGTGCTTGTTTTGTTAAGCGTGATCACGCCCTGTTAAAAGGGCATATATGTTTGGTTTGGAGGTAGTCTTCATTTAATAAGGCGCGATCACACCTAATATCCTATGCACCATTGATCAATTTTTGGCTCCAATTTCCACCGTGTTTAAGCACCTAAAAATAATAAAACACTAATTAAAACACAATAATAAAGAGTAATTAAATGCATAAAAATAGATTTTTTTTAATAAGTAAAAGAAAAAAATTGGGTTGCCTCCCACAAAGCGCCCATGTTTATCGTCGAAAAAAATTGGATTGCCTCTCACAGAGCGCCCATGTTTATCGTTGAAAAAAATTGGATTGCCTCTCATAAAGTGCCCTTGTTTATCGTCTTAGGCTAGACGTTAACAATAAAATTTCATTGGTTAATATTTAAGGTTAACAATAAAATTCAATTAATTAATATTTAGTGGGTCCATATATGGTCTAACACAATAATTGTTGAATAATAAAACCCCTTGAAAATGTATATAATAGGTAACCCATCCACTTTACTTGTTCAAAATGTTGTATGTCATATAAAAATTAATGACTTAGATTAAATATAACATATTGAATTGATAAAGTTAAAAGTGAATAATGTTATTCACCCACGAACTTTAACTAATGGTAGAATTTCCGAAAAGATTATTGACCAAAATCTATTTAAACTCAAAGTATGCATTGTGGTACATATTCATAAAAATAAGTTACATATTTTGCACATAGATATTCATGAAGTCTAATATTCTTGTTAACCAATAATAAACATTAATTAAAAATAATTAATATAAAAACCCAATTTCCACTTTTTGATTTAAATAATAAAATTATTGACATAAAATAACCACAATTATTAGTTATTACTACATTTATTAATCAAATTTATCCCGACTTTTGGTCTACATATGTACTCATTTTGTACTGATTTACATTATTTAAATACTATTTATTGTATCTTGAAAAAAACCCACTAATAAAATATGAGGATAGAGGGGAAAAAAGTGACCAGCAATTATTGGTGTAACCCCACCCTTTCCCGTATTCAAACTTTCCCTCACACATTCCTCAAATTGAGGAAGTTGAAAAAAAAATTAATGAAAAGTGCCATCGATGTTGCCTATTTCAGTTGGTGAAGGTGAGACCTCTAGATTATGAAGTCTTTGGTTAATTCCCATCAACTCGTTTGGGGTTTTTAATTCTATTTTTATAGTAGTTTTTATTCTTTTTTTTTTCTTTAGAAAACAAGGGAACATTTTATTTAAGTCTCAATGTCCGCTATTACAATTTCAACTGCATTCACAGGAATATTCGCCAATTCCTCTGAGTTGGGAGAAGCGTTCCTAATAAGCCAATATGCCACTCTATTGCCAGAACGGCCAACGTGGGAAATTAGAACCGAATCAAAATTCACGCGGAAACCCTTGCGGCGTATGAAGCGGTGGATTTTGCACGTTGACGAGGTTGGACCAATATTGCTATCGAGGGAGACAACCTGACACTAATTAAGAGCTTGCAAAATAGTCATAAGGATGCTTCTTTTGTTGGTCATCTTATTTCTAGTAGTAGTTCTTATTCTACTACATAGTAGTTTGGTTATTTGTTCATAGCTGTAATAATTATCAATAGTGATTGATTTTTGGTAATTTAGTTGATGATGACTGATATTTATGTAATGATAATTTAATTGTCCAAAAATAAAATGAAAAAAAAAAAGAGATAAGCCCCATACTGTCGATAGTTTGAAATAAAAAGGTAAATAATTGTAATTACAAACAAGGTTATCCGTCTAACCATAGTTAGTTTCCTCCTCCTCCTCCTCCTTCTCTTAACGTTTTTATGCACTATTCTTAAGCATGTATGGCTTTCGTCGCAAACTGAATTGCTTTCCTCCTTCACTTATGTATCTTGTGTTTGTAGAAGATTTAATCACTAGTTTGCCTTCAATTGTGTAGGTCCAGGAATGATTTAGGCTTTTAAAGAGGGGAAATCAATTTAATTAGCCATTTGGAGTAGCTAATAACCTATTACTCTGTAAAACAATTGGAAAAAAAACCCACGTGTTGGTCATGCCCCTTTGTCCGGCAAGTTACTGAATCGGAATATGACTTTAGGGCATAAAGTGCTAAATAGAAGATTAAAATATGTGAAGTGAAGACTGAATTTGGTGAAATTGAGATTAAACATGCGAGAGCATCTGTTAAAGTTTTAGACTAAATCCGAAATTAGGCAGGTTATAGGACTAAAAGTGTCAGTGTCCTATGTTATAAGACCCAAAAGTGTAGTTTTTCTTTACAATACTTTAATGAGTAAAATGCTATGATTGGTTTGCCAAGAAATATTTCAATTATTAATTACTCCAAATATTTTGCATGTATTATCATCAAATCTCAATAGTAAGAAAAAATTATCCTTTAATTTCCATAATCTTTATAAAGAAGGGTTGTAGTTATGCACCAACTATACATGTGTGTGTATATTCGCATATATTATACCTACACAAATCCTATATTTTAAACATAGCAATAAAAAGTGGGATTACAGAATATTTAAGGTTAAATTAATAGTAACAAATAGGACGTGACTTGAACAAAAAATAGATTCATATATTGAGCCTATTATACAATAATGCATACAAAAGGATTCTATATAAACGCGTTCCCTTTGGTGAACTAGTATTTAGCCATGTGCATCTTTATGTATATATTCTCATAAATTTTTATTATAAAAATAATTTGATAAAAATAAATGAGCTTTTTTTCATAAATTGATAAAATAAATATATTTAAAAATTATATAATAATAGAATAGGTTGGATCTCAATATTAATTTTGGTCTACTAGGGCAAGGAAGCTTTTAAGGCTCTTTTTGACAAACATAAATCACAAATATACTTATTTAAATATAGTTAAAGGTATTTAAATTTGATATTCAATTTGAGGGTGGGGGTTGACACACGAAAAATTATGTGAGTATGCAAGCTGGTCTTGGGGTTGTCACACGAAATCGGTGTAGGAATCCGAATAGGGGGACGAAGAATCGGTAGGGAGAATATGCAAGCTAGTCTTGGGGAAATATATCAAGCTATTTGGCGCTCAAAACTTCCAACAAAAATCAAAATTTGGAATTGGAGGTTGATGTGAGACAGGATTCCCACAAGATCTAACTTGGCTAGACGGGGTTTGATTGGTAATGAAACCTGTGGTTCATAAGGTGCTGCAACTAAGACCGCAACGCACATATTATGTGAATGTGGGACAACGGAAAGAGTGTTTGTCGATGCCAGATTGCCTTTTTCAAATAGGGGAAGGCCTGGTAGAGTTGGGGATCTATTCGCAGTGGTAGCTCGGAAAGAAATGGTTGACTATCGTGAAAAATTAATGCTTATTTGCTGCCGAATATGGTGGGAGAGGAATAAGTTCTATTCCGAGAACAAACAGCCGAACATGACGGGGATTAAGGTAGGGGTGGAAAATTACTCGTATGAACTTAGTGAGGCAGGTTTCGAAGACAGGCCTTTTTAACAACAATTTCCACCTGCTAGCGAAAGGACCAAACCACCCTCAGGGGTGTTGAAGGTTAATTTTGATGCAGGGGTGTACTTGGAGGCGAGTAGGGGAGGATTTGGCGTTGTGGTTTGGGACTGGCAAGGGGTTTTCGTGGGAGCTAAGTCCTGGCACAACCAGGAGAGTGTCAATGTTATTGCTATGGAACTGAATGCACTGATTGGAGGGCTGGAATGGAGGTGCATGGCCAACGTGGAGAGCTTAATTGTTGAAAGGGACTGCTTGTTATTGCTTGAGTATCTACGAGACCCACAGAGGTGTATGTCTTTTATTGGGGCGGAGTTAGAACGTGTCCACTCTATTTCTACACGCTTTTATTATATTATTTTTAACCGTGTTAGACGTAGTGTGAATAAAGTGGCGCACAAGTTGGCACACTTGGCAGCTCATGAATGTTTAGACATTGATGTATGGGGAGTGGATGCACCCCCATGTATCGCGGAACTTGTTTACAGTGACCAATTACAAGTTGAGTAAAACTTTATCGGGGGATTACACTGAGTGCTTCTTATCAAAAAAATAAAAAAATAAAAAAATAATCATCTTATTTTAAATACTTGATAATTGTGGGGTTCTTTTTGACAAACATGAATGAAAAATATGCTTATTTAAATTTAGTTAAAAGTATTTAAATTTGATATCCAATTTGAGGATGGGGGTTGACATGAGGAAGATTATGTGAGTTATTGTGAAAGACAATATTTTTAGAATATATAAGCGGAAAAACGAGTGTTTTCAATGAAAAAAAATAGGAAAGTAATTAAAGAAAAAGAAATTGTAGGAATAAGATAAGAAATTGGTATTGAATTTCTGGGAATGATTGGCTTAGTTATTGTGCCACCTAAAATAAAAACCTTTTATAAACCAAATTCAAGTGAAAATAAGATGAAGTTAACTAATTATGGAATACGGGAAAATTTATAGATTGTCTTGGTAAGAAATAACACATTGTAAGAATACAAATTTGAATGTGATATTAATTAGTGGCATAAATGGTTAGATTTTCTTGTATATATGTCAATATATAAGTGCAATGATTTGAGAAATTTATGATGTACTATAATAAGACATGATTTTCTTAAAATGAAGAATGGTACAAAATGTATATAATACATTCAATCATGACAATTAACTACTTCTCAAAATAAATTCACTTGCTAAATTAAGATGTATTAAGAAAAAAAGAAGAAGAATTGTACATAATATTAATTTGGGGTCACTTACATTTTTACAATAGGGCTTATTAAATTTTTATATTTTATTCTTTAAACCTATAATCTCATCCTCAAAATCTTTTCATAAATCTAATAACATGATGAATATGTGATTTTGATACACACACATAACTAAAAGAAATATGGTCAGATAATGTTATGACACATATAATTTATACTATTATAAAAAGAAAGCCACTTTTGTATCTAAAATGATAGTTTTTTTTTTGTAATTTTACAAAAGTTGCCTTCAACTCCATGTGAAATAAACAGAGCTATGTAAAATGAAGGCTAATATTGAAAATTCCAATGAAATCAATTCAATTCGGATACCAAATTTTGATGTGCCAATTTTACCCTTTTAGTTAGTAAATACATGCGACAAATAAGCAAATAGAGAGGATAATATTGTACTATCACAATCCAATTTGAAAATCCATTTCTCAACCCATAAATCACTTTCTCGATTATTTTGGATTTTAGAAGTTGAAACTCATTTTTAACAAAAAGTTCATTTAAACAAATAATAATTAATATTTTTAGTTCTCTCTCTCTCTCTCTCTCTCTCTCACACACACACACACACACACACACACACACACAAATCTCTAATTATAATTACCCGACATTTTTTTTCTTCTTTTTATGTTTAGTTCTTTATCATGTAATTTTATTTTATATAATTATTTTATTTTTAACCTATTATTATTTGATAAATTATGTCAAATAGTTCTTTAAAAAGTATTTTTATAAAAAACATTTAATAATATATTTATATTTTGATTCTAAAATAATTTAAGCACTAAATTAAGGTATATATTTTTTTATATCTAGCACACACATAAGGTGTGCGACACTGCTAGTTTAACAAAAGAAAAAAGTATTAATAGTAATTGTTTAGAGACATGAGTATTTTAAATACTTTTTACAAATAAAAAATTAAATCATATGGCAAAAATAAGGATTTTAAAGAATAAGGAATATATATTAATGATTTTTATGGAGAGAGGTGAAATGTGGAAGCAATAATTAAAAAAATTGTGACATAGAAAACTTAAATAAATTCTATGTATGTAAATAGTTTATATGGAAAAAGGGATAAAAATAAAGTGTCCACCTCAATACCACATAAACAAAATATCAAACATATTCTCACCACACCATTTTAGTTTATACTAATTTTTAACCCGTATGTTGCATGGAATGATAATTGCAAATTAAAACAATAGTTCATATAATTTAAGATATAGCACATAGATAATAAAATAATTCTACAAATATAAAAAATGCAAAATGATTAACAAAAAAATGTATTGAATACAACTTAATTTTTGCAATAATAAAAACATAATTATTTACTGCATTAAAAACACAATTTAATTAACTCATGCTTTGCATGGACGAATTATTTCTCCATTATTTGAATAAAGTGTGACATAAATGGATAGCGACTTCATTAATTATAGGAAATATAAAATGACAAAAATATATATGTAAGAAAACTGTTAAAAGTTTTAATTAAAATTAAAGGTGTATTTATGGACATTAAAGTAAACATAAAAGAATATAAAATATGAAAAAAATGAAAAGAAAATAATAGTTCATAGCTTCATTTTTAAGAGTGTTCCGAAAGTAATTTATCGCAATACATAGTCTTATAGTTTTAAATCACATTTTAAGAATAGATTTGGTAGAAATGTTTTTAGCACATAAAACTTATTAACTTTATCCACATTTGTAATAATGTGGAAGAATGCCTTTTACAACACAAATATTATAATTTTTTAAATAATTTATATATGACTAAATAAACGTAAAATAGTATCGTTGAGAAGATATTGCTATGTATTAACTTTTAGGAATAAGGATACCCCATATCTAGAGGTATATTAACAACTTAATCCTTAAACTTTTCAATAATAGAAATAACAACAACAACAAAAATAACAATTATCTATTCAAGATAAAACAATTGAAAATCATAAAACAACTATAAAAGACAGGTTTATAATCATATCACAGGTGAATTTTTGTGCATTATAAGAATAATCTGTCATATAAATGAATATCGATTTCGTTTTATTATAAGAGATATAAAAGGAAAAAAATATGTCACAAAATTGTGAAAGACATTTAATTCAAAAGGTGTATTTATTGATATTAAAGTAAACATAAAAGAATACAAATCATGAAAATAAATTGATTGAAAGTTAACCTATGACATTACTTGTTCACAAAATAGAATCATATCCAACGACAATGTATCGTCACTTGATGTAACGAATGGCATCCCACATTCTAGTTATTCGTATTTCTTATTATCAAATTTCACTGTATTAGCTGCCAGAAAAGCTGATTGCAAGTTTTCGTGCTTGACAAAATGTACCTAATCATAACAAATATCACATTTAGAATAATCATTTAACTCATCTATCAAATATCCAACACTTTTGATAATCCACATTATTGTAATACATAGGCACTATACAGTAAAAAAAAATAGTTTGGTTAGTTAAATTAAATTAAAATATAACATGTCATATTTTTATTTTGGATAAATATTAGATCCTTTTGAATGATTATAAATATTCATATGTTCAAACAAAATAAATCTAAAAAATACTATGAATATTGTAAATAATGTAGTTTTCTCGTTTAATTATTTAAATTTTATATTGGAAATAATCGTGCATTAAAAGTTATTATCCATATTGTATCATATACTTACAATCATGTAAATTAACTACTTATCAAAATAAAATCACTTGCTAAATTAAAATGCATTAGATAATGATATTAAAGAATTGCTCACTTTTTTTTCGTCGAACTTAAAATTTTATTCACAAACTAATTGATAAATAAATATATTAAAAAGTCAATCAAGAACATGATATGTTTCATTTTTATGTCAATTTCGATGTAATTAGAGTATGAGGATATATTTAAAATAAAATATTATGTAAAAATAAGTGATGAATAATTATAATGATATAAAGTGAATGATAATTTTTCTAATAGGACACCAAAATAAATTTGAATTATTATATAAACTATATTGTTTTTTATTATAATTGTTAGATTCTTTTAAACAATTATGAATAACCATAAACTTACACAAAATCAAATTAAAAACTCCTATAAATCTTGTGAGTAGGATACTATAATTTTTTCATTTATTTTTTTTAATTTTATCTTGAAATAATTATATATCAACACTACTATACATATCGTACCATATACATACAAAAATTAAAATCCAAAACTACAACAAATATTTTATTTAGGACACTATGGTTTATCATTTCAATTTCTTTTTTATAAAAACATTATGTAAAAATAAATGATAGGTAAATACAATATTTTAATCCCAAAGAGAATGAAAATATTAGAAATAATTCTACTAGAAAAAGAGCAAATAGCCACGGATTTTAGCCACGGATTAGCAACGGTTTTCGGTGAAAATTTTTTTTGAGCTTTAGCCACGGATTGGCCACGGATTACCCGTGGCTAATTTAGCCACGGCCAAGCCGTGGCTAAATGTCGTGGCTAAATTTGGCGCCAGTTTTGCCGCTAATGGTTAGCCACGGCTTGGCCACGGCCAGACCGTGGCTAAGCCGTGGCCCTTAGCCACGGTCTAGCCACGGCCTAGCCGTGGCTGGATTAGCCACGGCCAGGCCGTGGCTAAGGGCCACGGATTAGCCACGGCCTGACCGTGGCTAATCCAGCCACGGCTAGACCGTGGCTAAATCGTGGCCCTTAGCCACGGCCAGACCGTGGCTAAGTCAGCCACGGCTAGACCGTGGCTAAACCGTGGCCCTTAGCCACGGCCAGACCGTGGCTAAATTAGCCACGGTCTGGCCGTGGCTAAGGCCGTGGCTAAAAATTTTTTTTTTTTTTTTTGCAACAAATATGATTTGAACTCTTGACCTGTTAGTTAAAGTTAGAGCATTAAACCACTACACCACTTTAACTTTTTGTTTAATAATTAATTTTTGCTATATTTAAGTAATATATATATATTATATTATATATATTGATATATATAATAAATGATTCGATATATTACATACGTATAAGATTAGATATACTTATATATATGTGTATTTATATATAATTAGCTGTATATATATTAGATGCATCAGTACATATATAACATATATTAGATATATAATACACTAATATATGTTTATTTCATATAGATGATTGATCATATATATATAGTACATATGATTAGATATATATATATATATATATATATATATATTGGATCTATATATACGTACACTACATTTATAACATATATTAGATATGTTCTATATAGATATATACTTATATCACATAGACTATATATAGAGGATTAGAATGTACATATAATATATTAATATATATGAGATACACATTGACATATACGTAAATTTATATATGTATATATGATATATATACTTGGAAATATATATATACACATATATTGATATATATATACTTGAACATATGTATATATATACATGATATATATATATATATAAATATAGCCATGGATTAGTCACAAATATATATATATATTGGTACATATATACTTGGATATATAAATATATGTATCAATATAAATTTACATATGTATCAATATATATATATATATATATATAAATTTATCTGTGGTGCAAAAAAAAATGAAAAAAAACAATTAGCCACGGATAAATTTTTGTTATTGATATTTTAATTATCTCAATATAAATTATCTATATATACTTGGATACATATTTATATTGATACATATATATACTTGGACATTTATATATATATTGATACATATATACTTGGACATATTTAAAATAGATACATATCTATCAATATATATACTTGGACATTTATATATATATATATTGATACATGTATACATGGACATATTTAAAATAGATACATATATTGATATATATATATATGATATATATACTTGACATATATTATATAATACCACACATATATGAAGATATTGACAAATTATCACGAATTAAAGTTGCTATTATCTAAATATAAATTATATAAATAGACTTTTGTTATAATTTTTGTTTTGATATATTAGTTTATTAAATATTTGTCATAAAAAAAAAGTTGAATATTGAACGATAAAGTCAAAGGTAAATATCTTTATTTTTTTAAAAAAAATAATTGGTTAATAATTTATAAAAATTACTAAAATTAAATTAAAAAAATTGATAAAACTAATGAAATTTATTAGATAATTTTAGTTTAAAATATTGTAACAATATAGTTTAAGTATAAAAAAAATCAATCAATAACCAAAGAACTCCCTTGGCGCAACGGTTACATGCTCCATTTATAACATTGATGTCCCGTGTTCGAATCTCCTTGAGCGCAAAAAAAAAAGCTTGGGTTGGGGCGCGGGTTTCAGGTCCGGGTTGGGGCGCGGGTCCGGGTTGGGCCGCGGGTTTGGGTGTAATTAGCTTTTTTTTTTTTTTCCAGTGGCCACGGATTAGCCACGGCCAAACCGTGGCTAATCCGTGGCTGTTAGCCACGGATTGGCCACGGCCTGGCCGTGGCTAATCCGTGGCCCTTAGCCACGGCTAAGCCATGTCTAGGAAAAAGTGGCCAAACTTGGCCACGGTTTGCCCGTGGCTATTAGCCACGGCTTGGCCACGGCTTGGCCGTGGCTAAGCCCAGCCGTGGCTAAAAAGCCGTGGCGAAGGTTAGCCACGCCACTTTTAGCCACGGAAAAAATCCGTGGCTAATCCGTGGCCAATCCGTGGCTAATCTCCTTGGCCACGGATTTTTTGCCAAATCCGTGGCTAAAATCCGTGGCTAAATGCCTTTTTTCTAGTAGTGTAAGACACTATAAATATAAATTAATTTTGTCCTATAATTTTAATGTAAATATAAGCTGTCTTATTTTAGAATTTGAATAAATATTGAATTCTTTTAAATAACTATTACAAACCATATAAGCAATCAAATTAAAATGCTAATTATTATAATTTCGTACGTGCAAAAATAGAGCATATTGAGACTGTTCATATGGGCGATTAGGCATACTCATGGTGGACAATCTCAAGATTTTTGAAATATTATATGTTAAATTTATCAAACAAATGAGATAACAATTATTTGTAGAAGTTTTTAGATATTGATATAGTATATAAGCTAAGAAGAATATTTTCACAAATATATAAAATGAGATATTTAAATGGAGCATCCCTATAAATAAAATTAAATAAATTAATATTATATAGAGAGAGAAAGAAAAAAAAATTGAAATATGGAAAGCAGTAATTAAGAAGTAACTTATGAAATTTATATGAGACTAAATACGAAAATATCTTATGTTGTCGAAATGAATAAAACTAACTTATTCACATCAATACCGCATAAGCCAGATACCAAAATAGGGGCACCGCAATGTTTTCCTTTATGTATGCTAATAGTTCCCTGTGCGTGGCATTGGAAATTAATTTTATTTTATAAAATAAGTATACTTTTATCATGTTTTTAATCTAATTTGATATGATATGGAAAAAATATATGTTTAAGTTTTTTTAAACATATTTTAAAGAGTTCGCTATTGTTGGACGAAATCATAAATATTTATTAAGAAAAAATATACAATTTTAGAAATTTCTCTATGATATATTTGTACTTATAAGTATGATCGAATCATTTAGAATTTTGCATAATGATTTACATAATTTATTATAGTTTTCAACAATAAAATTGGGTTAGGATGTTACATAATTAATTTAAATTATTTTTTAACTTATAATTATTATGTAATTTTAAAGCTAACAACTATATTACAATTTATTGGGATATATTGGGATTGAAAAAAAATAAACAAAACTATTCCACTTTGGATAAAAAGAAACCACAATGATTCCACGTTTGAAAGAAGTTGACCATATATATGCAATATGCATTAGGATATATCATAAAAGCATAAGAATTAATCATTATTTAATGCATGTTAATTAATCATCACTTCAATCTGTCTAAGATTAGACATCAAAAAAAAAAAAAAAAAAGAAAACTTCGATTTAACAACTCCCTATGGTTCAAAAAGATCTATTTATTCACGTCAAATATTTTGATGAATAAAAAGATAAAATAAAAGAAACACCTGTTGTTGCATAACTACATAATTGAGTTAAAAAAATAATAAATGATATGAATACTAAATGGATATCAGGAATCACAGATTGAAAAGATGAATACAAAATTATCCATTGGTTTTCAAAACTCCTTAATACATGTAAATTCATCATCACTTCAATCTATTTAAGGCCCCTTCAAATTTCAGTATGTTGTTCTTATCATGAAATACTATGAACACCGAAAAGAAAAATAATAAACTCTAATATTAAAAAAAAAGATAAACCAAGCAGAGAAATGGATATTATGGTGATGTTTCATATAACATGTTTTTTGCAACAAAAAGAAAGATGAAAATTTTCAAAAATCAACTCTCACGAGCATTCGTAATTTCTCAAAATGTTAATTGAAATATTACAATCAAAGATTATCCTATGCTCTTGACTACACCTTTTATTGAAATCAAAGAAAAACTTAATTATGATAAATCATGCTTAGGATTAGCGGAAAGACTATGTGAGGTATTATGAAAAACAAAAATTTTAGAAATAGGACGTGACTTGAACAAAAATTAGATTCATATAATGAGCCTATTATACAATAATGCATACAAAAGAATTCTTTGTAAACGCGTTCCCTTTTGTGAACTAGTATTTAGCCCCGCGCAACTTTATGTATATATTCTCATAAATTTTAATTATAAAAATAGTTTGATAAAAATAAATGAGCTTTTATTCATAAATTGATAAATAAATATATTTAAAAATTATATAATAATAGAATAAGTTGGATCTCAATATTAATTTTGGTCTACTAGGGCAAGGAAGCTTTTAAAAATTTATGTAGAATCAAAACTTTTAATTATTATTAAAGTAAATGACACATATTGTAAATAAAACACTAATTTTTTTTGGAATTCAATTTTAATCCATATTATTTTAAGTACTTGATAATTGTAAAATACTTGATAATTGTTCGGCTCTTTTTGACAAACATAAATCACAAATATACTTATTTAAATTTAGGGAAAAAGATTATTTACCATCCAAAGTATATGGGTTTTTACAGTTTGCCATATAAACTTATTTTTTTTACCGGTTGCCATATGAACTTTGCATTTTTTTACAGATCACCATCTAAGGCATTTTTTGGCTGAATATTTTGTCCCTCTCAAAAATAATTTCCTTCAATGGGAGTCAAAATTGGGACCTCTAGGTGGCAGAACCTTGAACCCTCTTCCTTTACCATTTTGGACACATTTAACTCTTTTTGTAAAATAAGGCTTTAAATTATATTTGTACTAATAACTTAGGTTCAAATTTTAAATTTTTTTTTTATCAAATTTTAATATTCTTCCAATTTATTTTCCAAAGATATCTAATATGAATAAAATTACGAAATAAATTGTTTTTTTCAATTTAAAATGTCAAAATCAAAATTTTTAATATATGGATAAAATTCTGAAATAAATTAATCTTTTACAATCTTTACGTTCAATTTTCAAAATTCATTTATCTATTTTTTATATTTTACCTTCAATATTATTTTATCATTTTCTTTTTAAAATCAATTAATTAGCAAGATAAAATTTTCTTTAAAAGAATACTTTATTCCTTTTATTTTTTTGGATTAAAAATTGATATTATAATAAAAGTAATATCAATTATTAATTCACAAAACAAATATATTTCTTTTCTTTTTTGAATTTTAAATTGATAATAAAATTCATTTATTTGAATCTACATGATATAAATGTATCAATTTGCCCCATATTTGATTATAATGGTGGCTGGCAAAGTGGTAGTGGGTGTGGTTGCACTCCTTCTCAATCCAAGTTCAAATTCTATGGAGCATATTTTTGCAAACAATTTTTCTACAAGTGAAACAACGGAAATGCCCCTACCAAAATCACATGCCATGCATGTGGCACTGGTCTGGCTACTTTTTTGGCCGGAATTCGCTCCCAGATGGTAAAGTGCAAAAAATCATGTAGTTTCGATGGGAACCAAAAACAAAAAAAAATTTAGGTGGCAAAGCGTAAAAAACATCATACTTCGGATCACAAAAAATAATTATCCCTTAAATTTATTTAAAGGTATTTAAATTTGATATTCAATTTGAGGGTGGGGGTTGACACATGAAAAATTAGTTGAGTTATTGTGAAAGGCAAATTTTTTAGAAGAGTTCTAGGGCACATGACATAATCAAGAATGCATAGGGAACACATGCTGACACCACACCGATGATCGAGACAAGGAGGGTCTCAGTTTGAGACTTAGATGAGAAGATAGCAGCGTGTGCGCGGGACTTGGAGTCCTAGAACAAAGATACAGTAGGGAATCTCCAAGACAAAATCAAGAGAGCACAACATGAGTTGGAAGCACTACACACTGAGACACTGTCAGATAATCGTGATGATGAAATAGCGGCAATAGAGAAAGAACTTATTTCGCTGTTAGGCGATGAAAGACAATGATGGCACTGGCGTGCCGTTTGAACTGGCTCCGATATGGTGATAAGAACTCCCGCTATTTCCATCAGGTGGCAACGGGGAGAGGACGATGGAATGTTATTACCATACTACGCAGGAATAGCGGTAACTTGGTCACTCAGCTGAGAGAGATGGAAGTTGAAGCTGCTAGTTATTTCTCAAGCTTATTTACTTTAGTGGGTTCGAAAAATATCGAAGGGGTCGAATGGTCCTTTTTGCTCACTCTAATGGAGCATCTGAATTTCCTGACTATATTGGTGAGATGGATTCATATTTGCATCTCCTCAGTTACTTTCTGGGTGCGGATTAATGGAGTCTTATTGTCGGAACACTACAAGAAAATATTGAAAAACCTACGGATTCCGTCGATTTTTTATGTTTTCCTATGGAATACCGATGGAAAGCGTACAGAAAGGATTCCATCAGAAAAAGTGTCATTGGTATGCTTTTGCTATGGAGTGACCAACGGAAAATTCGTCCAAGATTAACCAATAGATTACCAATGGAAAACCCTCCTACGACATAGCTTTGGAAAACTTAGGGGTGTACTCAACAAAATTTTAGCAACGAAATACCAATAGAAAACCGACGGACGATGGATAGAGCTTTTCCTTTAGATTACCAGTGGACTACCTACAGAATGCTGACATAAATTCAAAGGATATTTTTTCTTTCCGTAGGTTTTCTGTGGGTAACGTGTTAGTAGTTTCTATTTTCATAAATTTTTTTTGTGGGTTTTCCGTAGGCAATCTGGCGGCAAAATTCGACGCCTGCCGCCGTCACTGCCTGCTGAGTTGTCTCCGCCTCGGCCCCGGTCCCCACTATCGCCACTGCTGGAATAGTATCCCCAAAATATGAAAATTTTTGCAGTTGAGGGGATTTGAACTCGTGACCTAAAACTTGTTTGTCAAGCCCTCAATCACCAAACTATTACAAGAAGTTGTGGCATGTTTTATTTTGTTTTATACTTATTACATATTTGTTTGATTATTCTTATTTTAATTTATTAATATATTATTTTTTTATACTTATTATATATTCTTATTTTAATTTCTTAATATACCATCTACATTTGTAAAATATTATTAATATTCACGTCGAATACATATCTATTTATATATCCAATTATTTGTAATTTAGCTGTATAATTTTGTAAAATGCAATTGTATTTTAATAGTTTTAAAAGATTATATTAATTTTTAATAATCACATGCATTTTATTTCATATAATATAAGATATATAGAAATAAAAATAAATAGTTCATATTATGCAAATGATAAATAATAAATTGTTGATTTAAATAAAACACATGATTTTTTTAAAAAGATATCCTATCTTTATAACTTATGTGAACTTTAGGTGTTATTAAAAAAAATATGATATCTATCTATGTGTGTGTGTGTGTGTGTGTGTGTGTGTATAAATTAAATAGATACGGATATGGAAAGTGGAAACAACATATCTGAAAAGCTGATTGCTTGTATTCATGTTTGACAAAATGTACCTAGTCATAATAAATATCATATTTAGAATAATTATTTAACTCATCTATCAAATATGCAAGACGTTTGATAATTCACATTATTCTAATACATAGGTCACTATTTAGCTAAAAAAAAAGGTTTGGTTAGTTAATTTAAAATAAAATATAACATGTCATATTTTTATTTTGGATAAATATTAGATCCTTTTGAATGATTATAAATATTCATATATTTAGACAAAATAAACCTAGAAAATACTATAAATATTGTAAATAATTTATTTTTCTTGTTTAAGTTTTTAAATTTTATATTGGAAATAAACGTGTATTAAAAGTTATTATCCATATTATACCATATAGTTACAAAAGTTAAAATTTAAAAATTTTAAAATTATCGTAAATGGGACACTGTAATTTATCATTTAATTTTTTTGAAAAAATTATGTAATTTTAAAACTTATGTAGAATAAGTGATAGATAATTTAAACAGTTAAAAACTAAAGTGATGGATAAATAATATTGATAAGTCCGTAATTATAAATGATATTTATGTTTATTTTGTAGGACTTATCACGTTTTTTTTTCTCATTTCGGGGCTTTATTATGCGTAAGTTTGAGCTAAATCGTTGTTTTGTAGGTAAGAAGGGAAAAATACCATAAAGGGCATGAAAAGTGGAATCAGAAGCTGCGTATTTACGCAAACTATTTCGAGTAACAACCTAATGCAAGTAATTCAGAGGAAAAATGACTGTAAAAATATGTATGTACGCAAGAAATCTTGAGTACTTACCCAAGGCCAGCGAGTTTGAAGAAAAACAAATCTGTAAATTTGCGTATGTACGCAGAATATTTTGCGTACATACACAACGTCTGCGACAACAATTAACAACTTTCCATATTTGACTGAGGTGTTGATTTGGAAAGATTTGTTAGGTGTTTCTCTACCACTTTTGAGGCTAGATTCAAGCGGAATTCAATGGGAGACATTTTTTTTAGATCTAGATAGATTAAAACTCTGGGATGCTTATGAGTTTCATGAATTTTTGTTTTTCATTTTTTTCTTTACTTCTTGGGGGTTCCATTTTGATCTTGACGGGAATTTTGTGAAGAACGGAAGAAGGGAGAAATCAAGAGCCAAGGGAAGAACAACTGAACAAGGGGAGTTTTCGTCTGAAATTTCAAGCGAATAATTTTAATTCTTCTCTTTTCATGAATTATTTCCCATATTTCGTTCTTATGTTTAGTTTCATTATGAACTAATTTTAATTAAGTGTAGGGATGGCGTAGTTCATTGTTTTTTTTTTTGCTATTCTATGAAAATCCCGTGAGTTTGAATTTGTTTTCGTATGTTTTCATTGTTGTGTGATTCTTGTTTAATGGTTTAATACGTGGTTAGGGTTTGATCACCCCTAATTAGTGAATTTGAGAATCGTGATGAGGTCGAAAGTTGCATGAGAATGAATTTAACTTTGATTGAGCCTTAAGGCAGTGTCTAAAAATTCATACAAATAATTCTAATGTTGGGATTAATTGAATGAAAATTGGTTAATCTTAGGTTTACAGGAATTGTATGAATTAATTCCACAATGCTCGAGAGAGATTGTGGATATATGTATTCCTGGGCTTCACACAACCACGAAACCACTCAACTTAGGGATTGGATTAGAATAGCGAATTTGGTGAATGAAACCACCTTACACTTGCATTTTCCCGCCTGGATTATTTGTTAGTATTATTATTCGTAAATTGTTTTTAATTAAGAACGTAGGTTTCTTTTAGTAATACAAAATCGCTACTCAATTTGATCCATTTAGCTAAACAAACACAAGTCATTTTCATGGGCCAAATCACAATCCCTGTGGATTCGACATTCTACTCACTTTATATTATTTGTACGATTGCGTGCACTTGCGCAAGTCTCAACAAGTTTTTGGCGCCGTTGCCGGGATTGGCGCATTTGATTGTGATACTAGCTTGTGTGTTTAGACTAAATTTCTTTCGTTTTAGTATTTATTTATTTTTGTTATTTTTGTGGCTGAGTTTGTGTTCTTTCATGTGTAGGTACTTTTTGGTGTATGATCACGAGGCGTGCAAGTTCACGAGCTGAACTAATGCCTTTGGATCTTAAAAATTGAAAGAGCCAACAGAAGGAGGAACGTAGCGAGAAGAGCTAGAACAACTCAAGAATGTATTGTGGCGGACAACCAGAACATTGGGGTTAATGGTGGCAATGATCAAAATGTACCACGGGGTGACCAAAATGCAAGAACATTACGGGACTTCATTGCCCCAAGTCGAAGGAGCAAGAACGGGGATACAAAGGCCATGCATTGAGGCGAACAATTTCGAGATCAAACTAGCCTTATTAAACATGGTGACTAATAATGTACAATTCTACGGCCTACCGAATGAATACTCCCACCAACATCTATATAACTTTCTAGGGCTGTGTGACACCATCAAGATCAACGAGGCGCTGAATGATGCAATAATACTAAGGATTTTTCCTTTTTCTTTGAGGGATAAAGCCAAAATTTAGCTCAATTTGGTGCCAAGCGAGTCCATAACCAATTGGGAACAGCTGTCACATGCATTCCTACCGAAGTATTTCCCACCGGCCAAGACAGCCAAGCTGCGTAATGATATTTCCATGGAGAGACAATATGGAATGTTGCAGAGAGAGACAGAGAAAAATTAGGAAACATGGAGAGAGAGGAGGAGAGAGAAATTTTTGACTCATGATAGCGGGTTGCTAAAAATTAAAAAAACCTACAAACATATTAAAATATTTTAAAATTGTACACATGGTATTTTTTTTGATAGGGTGACTAAGGTTAGTCACCTATGATTGTGACTAATCATAGAACTCCCTAAAAAAGAGTAGGAAAATTCTATTGTTAGTCACAGTTCATAGGTGACTAACGTTAGTCATCTTTAATTTAGGCCATTAGATGTGTGATATTTAATCTAAGCCATTAATTTTTGTGTGACTTGCAACCTGTTGTGCAGGTAAATTTGAAAGGTTGTCTGCTACACAGGTTACCAAGGGGTTTTTTATACAACAATTGTTGTAATAGACTATATATGGGTCCATTAAATGCTAGTCAATTAAAATTTTATTTTTAATGTAAAAAAAAGGAAAGCTAAAAATTTAATATTATTGGGTCCATTAGATCATTTTTACTCATTTTTTTTCACTTTATTGAAAAGTATAATGTTAATTTTCATTTAAAAAATTACCATAGTATTCATTGTGATTTTTATTTTTTAATATATAAAATGGTACCATTATAATTCTATGGTACTATTATAATCTGTTAATTTTTTATATTTTAATATCATGATGCCATAATTTTTTTATTTTTAATTAAAAATACCATGGTACTCATTATAACTATTTATTTTTTTAATTTAAGACTATGTATTAACAAGGATAACTAATTGAAAAGCGTGATACAAAAATTAAAATACTAAATTGATACCAAAATAAACAATATTTATAATTCAAAATCCTAACACATATGTTAATAGTTCATAAAAAATAAGGTTAAATTTAAATTTTGAAACATATTTCAAAGAATGTATAATATTCATCATGAATTATTTTAAAAATCAATATAGAATATAAACATCTATATTTAAAAAAAATGTAAATATGGATATCATTATTAAGTAAACCATTTATATTATTCATAGATTTACTCCTAAATGATTTATCTGCAGTGATATTCAATAGTATATTTTTAAAAGCAATTTGTATAAATAAAATGCATAAAGAGGAGTACAACAAGTACTAATTGATAAAAAAAATTGTGTTTTGATTATTAATGGAGGTAAGCTATGAAACACAACAACAACAACAATAATAATAATTGAAAAGAATGAGTATGTGGTTTTAACAAATATATTTCAAGATGGAGTAATATATTTAAATGTATAATCTCTCCGAAAAATGTAGGAAATATGAAATTCAACTACTAGTCTCAATAACTATCATAATATATATATATATATATATATATATATAATGAATAATAATAGTATGTGCTTCTTGGAGATAGTAATCAAATATGAAATTCATTTATTGATTTGAATAATTATGGTTAATATATAATCAAATATGAAGTTAATTATAATAACTACAACAATTATAATATTATTAATGATTATGATACGCATTTGGAATTTGATAAACAATACTCATACTCTTAATATGGAACATATAGTAATCATATTATACATTTGTCATATAATAATTGACGAATAATACTCTATTTTATAAAAAAGAATCGACTTATTTAAACATAAATCAAACAATTATAAATAGTTTGTTTGATTTTAATTTTTGTCTTAGAAATTGTGTTTTATTTGTACATCTATAAATTCGTGTAATATTTTTTGTACTAACGAGCCAATATTTTTAATGTTACCTTGAAAAAGATATATATACTCATATGATTTAATGTTGAATATTAAATCATAATAATAATAATAATAATATTCGCACATGAGAACACTTAAAGGAAAGTAATAATAGTATTATTTTTAAGGCAATTCTACCATCAGTCGGCTTCGTAGGTGACTAAGGTTAGTCATGCCTTGAAATAATACTACGTGTACTAGTTTTAGTTTTTTAAATAAGTTACCCGTTAATTAAATCTCACACTTACCAACTTCTGCAGGTAAACAAATTACGTTTCTCTATCTACAAAATCAATTCTAATCAGATTTCTCTCTCTAATCCTCGTTTAATTTTGAAGAGAATGGCTATTGTTGCATTCTAAAGAGATTAGAGGATCCCTTAATTATTAACCTTATCAAATATAAAAAATCTCCCTTAATTATTAAGAGTTCTTAAGGTAAATAGTTTCTATTGATATTTAAATGTTAAACTTTAATTAAAAAGAAATTATATCATATTTTATTTCAGTAACAACAAATATTATTATTATTTCTTTTAATTATTCTCGTGGATTAATTTAGCTAATCATTCTATTTTTATTATTATTATTATTATTATTTCGACGTTTAGTCAGAGTATATATATTTTCTCCAAGATACGACTACAAACATCGTCACGGTAGTATAAATTTTTTTTATATGAATTCATAGATGTACGAACAAAATAGAAATTCTAGGACAAAAATTAAAAGCAAACAAACTAGTAACATTGACCTATTTTCACATTTATTTTGTTTATTTTCAAGTAAGTCAATTATTTTTGTTAATATTTCACCGTTAATTATTTTACGAAGAACGTATAATACAATTACTAAATATTTTATATCAAGAATGTGAGTATTGTTTATCAAATTAAGAATGTGTGTCATCTAATCGTTAATATTATTATCACCGTATTATTTATTACAATTAAATTTATATTTGATCACACATTTAGTTGTAGTCATAATTATTCAAATTAAAAAATGGGTTTTATAATTATTTACCTTCTCTAAGGAGTACATACTCTTCAATATACAATTGATGTGTTACGTCATTTAGATGTATATTAATTACACTCATACATAAATACTTGTAAATTATTATTATTTATTCACATATGATTATTAATATTAGAATTGTTATTATTTTTACGGTGATCTCACATTAAATTATATATTGCTAATATATAGTTATTGTTACTACTATTATTATTCATTATATATTATTATAATCATAATTAGTGAGATCAATAATTGAATTACATATTTGGTTACACTTACTGTGTAGAATATACATTTGAATACATCACACCATATTGACATATAATATTGGTGTTTGATATTAGTATACCCCACTAATAATCAAAACACATTTTTTTAACAACTATTGCTTATTGCACTCTTCTGGATATATTTTATATATTTGCACCACTTTTAAAAATATATTACTCAATATTAATACAGATCAATCATTATATAATAAATTTATAGATAGTATGAATAATTTACTTAATAATAATATTCAAATTTTAAAATTTTAATTTGTTATTTAAAATACAAACATTGATATTCTAGATATATTTTTAAAATAATTTTTCATTAGCGTTATATATTTTTTAAAACTTGTTGAAAATTTAAATTAAGCGTAAGTTTTTATCAACTATTAATATATTGTTCGAATTTATAAATTACATATATGTTATAAAAACAATTTTATTGGTTTGTATTTATTGGGACCATATATGGTGTAATAGAATAATTATTATAAAGTAAAACCATGTGATAATCTGCGTAGCAGGTAACCCTTCCACTTTACCTGTACAACAGGTAACATGTCACAAATATATGGATGACTTAGATTTTATTTATCATATCTAATGGCTAAGATTAGTTGTGATTAATATTATTCAACTACGAACTATGACCGATGATAGAATTTTCCTTATTTTTAAGCATAACCTAATTAACGAAAACGTACGATTCGAAACAAGTCAACTTCAAAATTTGACCTTGGCTATGGAGAAATCCGTGGGCAATAAATTATTTTAATTTTTTTTTTTCCAAAAAAAAATCTGTTTTGGATCCGTGGCCAATAAATAATTTCTTTTTATTTTTTTTAAAATTGGTCTTGGCCACGAATTTATCTGTGCTAGGGGAGGAAATTTAATATTTTTTAAATCGAAGAGCTTAGCCACGGATTTTTTCGTAGCTAATCCAATTTTTTAATTTTAAATGGCTCACTTAAATCACCCGATTCGACATTATGGGGCACAAAAAGGTTTGAGCCATTTCAAAATCATATTATTTTAATCGCGATTATTATATTTTACCATCTCTGTATTAAAAATTATAATTTGCTTATCGAGAATACGTTTTTCTCTTTCAGTGATATATACGAATGATTTTGTAGTCCGGTGTCAATGTATGCTAAGGTCAATTAACTTATACAGGATTATAAAAAAAATTGGACTTTCAAACAGATTGATTAGTATTGAAGATGTATTACTCCAATCTTACGGATCCGTTTAACCTAATTAACGAAAACGCACAATTCGAAAAAAGTCAACTTAAAAATTTGACCCTTGGCCACGGATAAATCCATGGCCAACAAATAACTTTAATTTTTTTTTTTTAAAAAAAATATGTCTTGAAAATCCGTGGCTAATAAATAATTTTATTTATTTTTTAAAAAAATTAGTCTTGGCCACGGATTTATCCGTGGCCAGGGAAGCAAATTTAATAATTTTTAAAATTGGAGGGCTTAGCCACGGATTTTTCCATGGCTAACTCAATTTTTAATGTTTTTTTAAATTTTAAATGACTCACTTAAATTGGACGATCCGATATTACGGGGCAAAAAAATGTTTGACCAATTCCAAAATCATATTATTTTCATCGCGATTATTATATTTTCCCATCTTATTACGAATGATGTCGTAGTCCAGTGTCAATATATGCTAAAGTCAATTAACTTGTACAGGAATTATCAAAAAAATGAATTTTCAAGCAAATTGATTGGTTTTGAAGATGTATTACTCCAATCGTACGGATCCGTCTAACCTAATTAATGAAAACACATGATTCGAAAAAAGTCAACTTAAAAATTTGACCATTAGCCACGGATTTAATAAACAACTTTAATTTTTTTTTAAAAAAAATCTGTCTTGGCCACTGATTTATACGTGACCAATAAATAATTTTATTTTTTTTTAGAAAAAATTGGTCTTGGCCACAGATTTATCCTTGGCTAAGTGAAATTTTTTTTTGAAAATGATTCGGTTAGCCACGGATTTTTAAATTACTAGAAGATCACGAATAAATTATTTAAAAAAAAAAGATCATGAATCAATATTATTTATATAAGTTTATTTTAATTTTCAAAAAAAAACATAAAATATTAAATAATATAGACAGATATCCCTCTTAAAAATATATATATTCTTTTAAACTATTTTATATATATCTGTTTTTTCTGGCACAGATGAAGTTAAAAAGTCTTTCTCACACTTGTGTCCAATATAGCAGCAGCTATTTCCTTCTTCTTTTCTGATAGACATAAAGCAGTAGGCCAACGTTGTGGCCTTTTTTTCTTTTCAACAACTTCTATCAAAAAGAAATAGAATATTTAATACACAGTTTAATATACCTATTTAATTAGAAGACAGCTAAATGATATCACAGAGAATCACAAGCGAATTCCCTGTTTCCTTCGGTTACAAATTATACTATCATAATAGCTTCTCAGGTAAAGAGAAATCAGTAAGTTGGTAAATCCTATATTTTTCACTGAAATGCATATTTATATATCTTTCAGGCAAACTTATCTTGATGATAATAAAGTTCGAAAGCCACCTTGAGTGGCATACGACAAAGCATTTGTGTCCTACCATGGAGCAATAGTCAATTTTAACTTTTACTTTGATGGATATAAAGCGGGAGTCAGTTGTTGCTTAGTGCCAATAATTTGCATCGAAATTTTTGTGACAAGAAAGCACTAGGTCCCAGAACAATAGTCAAACTGTTTAGGCTTCTAATTTTCCATGGCCGCCAGTCTTCGCGAGTCAACATACTTGTGTACAAATACCTGAAATTTTTGCTTGAGTGTTCTTATGATCTTATAGTTAATTTCCAGTTCTAAACTACAAGTACTCGAGGATAATAATATGGAGGAAACAAGGTTTCTATATGCTGTTCCAACAATAATCTTCTTTTTATTTCACTGTCTGATTGCATCTTGCATGGCAATTCCCACTATCAAAACCGATGAATCTGCTCTTGTTGCCCTGAAATCCTGTATATCTTACGACCCCAAAAACGTGATATCGAGAAACTGGTCCAATTCTGCTCCTGTGTGCAGCTGTGTATTTCTCGGCTGACTCCCCGGGTATTTGTCTCATATTGGTCAATTTCAATATGGATACCTCTGGGGGTAGTCGATAGAAATGACTATGGAAAAGACTCTCCATAGTTGGCCAATCAGAAACAGACCCAGGTTTTAATTTAATGTACCACAAGAAATCTTATCCGATTAAAGAATTAGGGAATAAATGTAATTTTAGGTTTCCATCCATTCTGATTTCACCACATTGTGTGGTGAATTTAGAAATCTGCTTGATTGTGGTATTTGACCCATCTCCACTAAACAAAGTAAAAATTTGAGCCTAAACCCTTGGGGAAAATGAACCATGTCGATTTGTGGTGGGTAAGGGCGAGAATACTTGGTTGGCAAGGTTGATCGCTTATGCCTTGCGAGTTCTTGCCGCAAGATTTCATGTATCTCCTATCGAGATACGCTTGTGTTGCCATTTCGATTAGTGGCAGGTTGGGGTTTGTCCGCCACATATGGCATTGCATAGGGAATTTTAGGCCCGTCAAAATGGTTTCTAGAGCCTGACCCTTCTCCTTCCAAGAGTATTCCCTTGGATTCGAATGCCACTCTTTTTCATGTGTCAACGTTGGGGTTTCTTCCACGGCGATAGTTACATCCAATGTTTAGTCGTTCTGGTAGTGGATCGAAATGGTTAGCTTGTAATGTTGTTCGGCCTCATTCTGTCGTAGAGGTTCCCTGGTTGGTAGAATGCACATTTTTGCCGCCACACTACTCAAGTTCATTCCCTAATATGGATCGGTTACTCGAAATGATTCAACATGGTGGCCTTCTATTCGGCCCTCTCTGATTATTCTTTCTATTATCTTCCTATCAACTCCTGGAATCTACGGTTAGATTCCGTGATCCACTTTTCCATGACATATGATGCGTCTTCACCACAATTGGCCATTCTGGCCAGTAAGGCGGGTGCTTCTTAGATTTGCGTTTAGTTGCTCGCTGATTTCACTCGAGCCTGTTAATGATAGCCTAAACGTTGGGAGGTGGATTATGTCCACTCATCTCTTTGTTCTGGTCATTGTCTATCTCTTTCCTACTGTTCAAACCAGACTCAACTTGATTTTGGCTCCTAAAGCGTGGGGGTGCCATGACTTGCTTTTTATGATTTCTGAATTTTAATTTTTGTGATTTTTCAATAAAGAATGCAGATATGCAATTGACCGAGATAAAAATGTGCTTCCTAGGATCTAAATGGTGACAAAACCTTTCGATGCCCTAGGCACGGCCCTACCGGATGTGCCAGAAAAGATATATTTGTATAAATTTTGGCGCGACTGTAGGTTGAGCACAAATTAGCACTCTGACTGGCCTAAAAAAATTAGTTGTCTCACTGGGCGTGCCAGAAAGATATGTTTGCATAAATTTTGACAGCCACGTCGAAGTAGCCACCTAGGATTCAAAGTGATTGAGTTCGATGAGAAATAGTAATTTCGAAGTGGGTTTGGGCTTGTTGTATGTGCGGGCATGCCGGTGTGCAAGTACACACAAATGTAAGTCTTTTAATGATTCGAAGTGAAAGATGTGATGCGCCTAAGACTTCTATCCGAAAAATGACTGAGTTGGAGTAGACAAACACTACCCTTAAGGTTCTACGCACCCACAACTTAATGTATGACTTAACAATTTAGTGTTCTAAGAATCGAAAAGGGTCGAAAAGCTTAAATCGAAAAGAAAATGCATTCAAAGACGATAGGCCATATCTATAACTAAAATGCATTGAGCAGTTCCTAAGAACTCTAGCTACAAATTGGCCACATGGATGACTCCGACCATATCTATACGTGGATGTATTTAGAGGTTGTTCACTCCGACGAGTATTGATTGATTCCGTCTGCACTCCTTTTCATGCACGCGCTCGATATTGATGTAGGGTACCACTCCGTTGCATTGATATCTCACCTCGAATCGGGCCCAATCCGAGTGAGTGATGCCTACGACCTCGTGACACTATAGAATAAATGCATTGATATCCTCACATCGAGCTAAATGAGGTATGACTAAAAGCATTCGTGTAACGATTTTTGTTACCTAGTGAACTAAAGCTAATCTTTTGTTCACTTAGACTAAAAAATCAGAGGAGTGTTGACTTCTTGATTGAAAGAATTGTTGTTGTTTGATCATTGGGTGATTGATTCTCCTGAAATGATGAATCCAGCTCATTTTTATAGACTTTAAGCAGCAACCGAATCCCTTTATTTGGAGTTGAATGTTTTATTCAGGTTCTGGTCATCCGAAATGGATGGTCGTCCTCACTTCTAGGTTATGATAGTTATGTCATCCTACTTGAATTTCAAATTTTCAGCAATATATGGCCTTTATTTCAGGCACATTGCCTATCTTTTAGCGATTCTATTACTTTTCTCTAACAATCCCTAAAAGCGAGGAATTTACATTTGACTTTATTATTTTTATTTACTTTATTTTCCTATTTTCTATTTTCTAATTTCCTGATGATTAGGCCATGGGCCTCCAATTCATTCAGGCCCGGGCCTCTAACATGGGTTGTTCTGTATACATCGAAAAGACCTAGGCCCTATTAATTCATTTCGGTATGACGAAAACGACCAAAATTAGCCCACTCCGAATTTATACAAAAATTTTAATTTTCGGGCCTAAACAATTATTAGTGTAAACGTTAATATAAATTGGTAACATTTGAACACTTTTATTTCCTTCCCACCTTTATTCCATTTTCTACTTTTATTTGTTTATTTATTTCAGTTGTAACAGCAAACAAATTTTTATGTTTATTTCCACTATCATTATATGTTGAATTGTAATTGGAAACAAATTGAGTTGTGAGGAAATATAGATGAAATCTGTCAATGCCTAAACTTAGTCAATAAATAGATTCTATTCATTCAACATGATTCCTTAGTTTAAAAAGGTAAAAGTATACAATAATTTATATTGTTGTACCTCAAAAAATAATACAACAAAATAACTGTAACCTTAATTTCATTATTTTCATTATTTTGTCAACCATTTTGACGTACGTGCATAGTATTAAACTCATTTTGTGGTTGTATTTTTAATTATTTATTTTACATCTTAATATCATTTTTGGCCTGTTGTTTTTATTTTCCTTTATTTGTTCTACCATTTATCTAATTTTTTTTGTTGTTTTACGAATCACTGTATCAATTATAATGATAATGAAATATGAATTTAAATAATAGCAGACAAGAAACAATTAGATAAAATATATGAGCCTTTCCTTTCATTATTTTAAATGATGTTTATATCAAGAAATATTAGAAATTTCATAATTAATTTTAGAATAAATTTGTCTTTATTATACATTTATTAAGTAGGAATATATAACCTACGCTCAAATGCTAACATAAAACTTGAGAATAAATATATTTAAAATATTAAGAGGTTTTTGGTAATATTAATATATAATCACTTATTCATCTATTATACTGATCAAAATATAATTTATTTTTAAATTTGTGATCTATAATTCTTTATTTCATCTTTTATAAATTTATAGTAATCAAACTTAATATATATTTATAAGTTATTGACGACATTATACTTTTAAAATAATATTGGGTGTGGAACCAATTTTATGCTACTATATATATATATATATAGAACTTAGGGGTAAAAATTTTTTGGCATTCAAACTATGAGCCTTTTTGGACTTTACCACCTATATATATATGTATATATATATATATATATTTGGCTAGTAATGATATAAACGACACAAAGTTTGCATTTTACCATCTGAGAGTACTTTCCAGCATAAAAAGTCATTGGAATTTGAACTTGTGTCTAGTATATGATATTACTGAAGGCATATTTGTCATTTCATACATGTGTAGGACAGTTTATAAAAATACTATACGTGTAAGGCACTTTATAAAAATGCTATTGATGGGGTTCAAACTTGGTACTATAAGGTTGTAACACATGCATTCACCACTTAAACAACTAACATAATTGTGCATTGTAACGTGGATTTCTTAATTAGTCTTATGATGTGCACAAATTTGAGAAAATACCTTTTAATATAAATTTTGAAACCAAAAAAGTAAATTAAATAAAAATTATTTTAAAAAAAAATTTAATCTTACTAATGTATTTAATTTTAAAAATAAATAGGACAAGATAAATTTAATTAATTTTAAAAGAAGTAGAATAAAAATTATTTTGTCTATGGACTTTTGATTTGATGGACATGTACTCCACCTTAAAGGCATGAGGAGTTATATTGCTAGAGTTTAAATCCTATCAAATGTGCATGCCTCATGATAATGCATTTATTATCAAAAAAACGAATAAAATTTATATTTATTTAATTAATTTCAAAAAAATTAATAAAAGTTATTTATTTAATAAAGTAATTTCTTAAAAAAATTTCATCTCATTTCTTTTTAAAATTCTTGGTGCTTTAAGATTAAATAAATAGAATAAAAATTATTTTTAAAAAAAATAATCACTATTCAATTTATTTCCAAAAGTAATAAATTTACTTTATCCCATTTCTTTTTAAAACTAATTACATTAACAAGATCAAATTATTTTAAAAGATAATTTTTATTCCATTTGCATTCTTTGGATTTAAAATTTATATTAAAATATATTTTCTTGAATTTTTACACATTATAAGACTAATTATTAAATCCGCCTTTTAAAGAATGATCTTGTTTCTCCATCAAGTGGTGAATGAGTATGTTGCCAACCTAGAAAGTCTTCGGTCAAACCCTATTAATGGCATTTTTATACACCACTCTACATGTGTATGAAATGACAAATATACCCTCAATAATATCATGTGCCAAGCACATGTTTAAATTCCGATGACTTTTTATGTTGGAAAGTGCTCTCGCGTGGTAAAGTACAAAATTCATATAGTTTAAATGGTAACCGACCAAAAACAGAAGTTAGTTGGTAAAATTCAAAAATACTCATAATTCGCATGTCACAAAAGTTTTACCCGTAAATCTTATGGGGAAAGTTAATTATATACATTCTATTTATTGCCCATAATTTAATTTGTACATGGACCAACAAATTGCAAATAAGAACAACTCAATAATTCCTGTGATTACAGGAGGTCGAAAACAATTCAAGAAAGCAATTAAATAATTTTCTAATTAGAATTAAAATTGGGAGGCAGTCCTTAATGATGTTATACCATTTCATGGGTTTGCTAAATCAATCCAATCCCACTTCAGATTATGCTAAATCAATCCAATCCCACTTCAGATTATGGGACCATATATGGATGCTAATTAAGAAATGTCAGATTTTACAGTTAAAAGTTAAAACAACGGCTCCTCAAATTAAAATCTTCTTGATTTGGTAACCTTCACCGAAATTTCCACAGATTATGCATTACTCTATATATTTTCAACCATGACCGAAACTAGAAACTAAACTTGTCCGAATAATTTTCGAGGCGTTCCTTTACAAAAGTTACTGAATAATGGTATGAAAATTTTGATTTATTTTACTTTATTTTCCTTCAAAATTGATAAACGCTATGTTTGAGATAGAAAACTACCGCAATCACTAGAATTTTTTATTATTTATTTATTTTGATGTTTGTCACGTATTTGTTGAATGACTGTCTTATTTAAAAATTTAAACGGTTATAGAGAAAAATCCCAAATATTTATTATCTTTAACATGTCCTCGCATGTGCATGCGAAATTCTTCTTGTATCAAGTCTTGCACGTGAAATTCATTTTGATAAATAAGTGGCAGTGAGCCTCGAACACATGACCTTTTATTTGGTCTGACTTTGATATCATGTTCAATTCTTTTAGATAAGGCGATCATTTAACATGGTATCAAGGCAGCCCAAACATGAGGTCCTACGTTCGAATGTTGCCGCCATCCATTTATGAAAAAAATTTAACATGCAACGCCTTGTTTTTGTGTTCGAATCTCGCCGCTACCCATTTATGAAAAAGAATTTTACATGCAAGGCTTAGCACAAAAACAAGTTTGTGTGCACGTGCGGGGGCGTGTTGGAATTAATAAATACTTGGATGATTCTTCTCCCTAACAGTTTTAACTTTTAGATGATATAGTCATTCAACATCTATATCATTCATTTCAGTTCTACGTATTAATTTTTGTTTATACATTTATCATCTTGTTACTTGTTAAAAAGTATTATAGTTTCCACTTGCTTTATGATATTATTCTGAAGGGAAAAATGCATTGATTTATTTTATTCCATAAGCCCTTTTAGCTAGGTGTCAGTAGAGTAATTAATTTTTGAAATTTAATCCTGTAGGGGCTTTGGGCGAATTTTCTGATTTTGTTGTGGGCATGTTTGGAATTAAGCACCATATGGGGAGCGCATGATATAACTTCCGAATCTTATTGTTATCGACCATCGGAAACCATACTCGATGTCACGAAATTCGGAGCTGTCGGAGATGGAACAACAGATGATTCTAAAGTAATTACAATAAATTCTTCCTCATATTTACTGCAAGAATGCATTTCATTTACCAACAAAATAATTCATAAAAAGTTTAATAAAATCTATTTAAAAAATGTCGTTCTATGATGAATTTAGTTTATCATAAATTTGTAGTAAATGTTTTATTACTAATTGTTGTTTTTAGAGATATTTTGATGGAATTCTATCAGTGGTTCATTACAAATGTCTTCTATCTATGATATAATCCATCAATTGAAAACTTTATGTTAGTAAAGCGGTGTTTTTTTGTAGCGATTAAATCACTGGTACTTTTTTCTTAACCTTTAATTAGACAATCATGGGACTTATGTGAAATCCTTTCGAGTTTCATAGTGTCAATTGTATTTTGGGTTGAAGTAATATTACCTCTTCGTCGTGCAAGAAGAAGTTTGGATTCAAATCCAAGCTTCTGTAACCCTCAATCTTTTTTCTTTGTTTATGTAAAAGAAACAAACAATAATAAAAAAAAAGGCTTCGATTTTATGGCGAAATCTACTAGGTCTCCTCTCTCTCTCTCTCTCAAATAATTTATTATACTCCTTTAAAAATATAAATTCAGACGTGCAAATTTCACTACATAATCCAGTACATTGGTCCCAATTATTAGAAAATCTCAAATAGTTCGGCTTTGTTGTACAAATACCTCTATTTGAATCATTAATCACAAATATGGTGAATGAAATCTTGATCTTACTTTTTGTTATTGTTATGCGATGAGTCTAAGTCATAACCTCTAAATCGATCATGAAAAAAAATTCTCGATTAGTTATAGCACGTAAATGTTAATTAGTTAATCGATGCCAATAATCACTAACGAACATGATAAAACTTTTGATTTTCTTTTGTCCCAAAATTTCCCGACAGGCTTTTAATTCGGCATGGAAAGCAGCTTGCAAGGGAGTTTCGGAGCGAGTGAAGATAAGCATACCGAATGGGAAGACATTTCTGCTGTCTCCTATGGCATTCCAAGGCCCATGCAAACCCCTAGACATAACATTTGAGGTAATAAATAGGGTTAATTGCAATTTTAGTCTCATAAGTATGTCTTTCTCCAATTTTGGTCTCATTCGTTTCAATGTTCTCAATTTCTGTCTTATATGTTTCAAATTTTTGTAATTTTGGAACTTTTCTAAAATTCCGTCTAATATTTAACGGCGAAGGCACGCGCACCTAACATGGGACCAAAATTCCGTCCAATTTTGGTCCCATTTATTTCAATTTTCTCAATTTTAGTCCCATACGTTTCAAATTTTTACAATTTTAGGACTTTGCAGAAAATTTGAAACGTATGGAATTTAATGGCCACATGCGTTCATTGTTAAAAATTAGACGGAATTTCAAAAATGTCCCAAAATTACGAAAATTTAAAATATATGGGACCAAAAGTGATAACATTGAAACATATGGAACCAAAATTGAGAAATTTGAAATGAATGAGATCAAAATTGGACAAACGCATACCTATGAGACCAAAATTGTAATTAATCCTAACAAATAAACACCAACCTAAGGATTCAATTCATGATCTACATCAATATACATACAGTGTAGGGACAAAATTGCAAAATTCGTCAGATAAGATAGGGGTGTTTTGGTTTTAATTATTTTTTCACTTAAATAATTATTCTATACAATATAAAAGCTGACAATTTTAGTCCCATTTATTAAATTGACAAGCGTGCCAACCATGTGATGCGTACATAGCACAAAAATAAAATAAACTGAAATAAAATGAAAATTATTGGAGGCCGATGTGGCACACACATGGCAACTTGGTGGAGCAATTAATCAAGAAAGCATAAATGTGGGGGGAATTGTTATTTGCAATCTAAAATTGTTAATTGATATTCTTTTTTACTCTTTTTATTGAAGTATTGACTAAAGTATCTATTTATTTTAAGTTATGATTGGATATAATTTACTCCCTCGGCTTTATGATAGGTCTTATTCACTCCCCTAAAATATCAAATGCAACTCATACGCTATTTAATTAAAAAATTAGTCAAAATTATTTTCACACCCCTCCTATTTATACAATTTTAAATTTTTTATTTGCATTTAGCATTTTAAATTCAACTTAAAATCCTTTATTAATTATAAAAATAATTTGATTTTAATTTTGAAAAATAATTGATGTCTTAAGTTGATAGAAATAAAAACAAAGTTAATAAGTTATTGCAGTATTACATAGATATTAAACATGGAAAAACTATTATAAGTGAAGTTTAACTATTTTGAATAAAAATGGATAAATATTTTTAATCATAATTTAAACATGTTTTTCAATTAAATAAAATTATAATATATTTAATTACATGTGAATTCTTCAAAAAAAATTAGAATACACGTTCAATTTTTCTTTTTAGAAAACAAATACCCAAATTCAAATAATTAATGAAAATATAATTATTCATATATTTAAAAAACTTTAAAGTTTACTTTTGATTGAAATGTAAATAACTTAGTTTTAGTTAAAACATGTTTAAAATTAAATTTCGATTATAGAGATTTAAGAATACTTTTGTCAAAATATATTATTGGGGGGAGAGAGGGGATTTGGGTGTTACATTTATTAGTTTATAGAGATAAATGATATATAGTTTATAATTAAGGAGGTAAAGTGTATTTGATTATATTTTAAAATGAATGGGCATTTTGAACAATTTTTCAATATAAAAATGAGAGTGGAGTGCCAATAACAATTTTGCAGTGCTATTAACAATACCCAAATTAAAATATATTTGCTAGGCAACTATATAAAATACATACTATAATATAAAAAATTATTTTTAGGATACCTAAATATCTTTTCATTTTTTAAGATTTAAGGACAAATCCATAACAAAAACATGCCATCCATATATGCATTACATACAAATTATGTATATAATAGATACAGGCTTGTTTGAGGTTTATAATTTTAGCTTTGCTACTTGAACTCGTCATTTATGTTTATTTTTTCCTTTTTTTGGAGAATAAATTAATGATTTAAATAAATTTGAGCAAATATAATGTGACAGGTACTAGGAACCATAATTGCGCAACCAAAATCACATTGGAAAAGACGGGCAGCCCAATGGCTGAGCTTTCACATGGTCGACGGGCTTACGCTTGTCGGCAATGAACAAGGAGTAATTGATGGTCAAGGAATGTCCTGGTGGGGAACAGTGAGTTAACAACAAACAGTACACACTAGCCTAATTAATCTAATTTTTATCTCTATAATTCAATCCTTAATTACTTTTTGTGTCATTAATTACGAATTTTCAAATTTAATCTTATTTTTGTGAAGAAAAAAGTTGAATCATTTTTCATCTTTTCATCAATAATTTAACAGCAAAATAAATTAGCAATTGCACGTGCGTGGCTATTGAATAGGGTTTAGGAGGCAAAATTCTGTCTATAGCAATGTGCATAATGCTAAAATTTTGCTGTGCTGCGAAAAGAAATCAAAGATATGAGATTAGGTTTCAAAATTTATAATTAGGGACAAAAAATAACAAGAACTAAATTCTGGAATTGAAAATAAGATATAGGGATTATTGTCATTTTCATCCGTTCTGTTTGGAGATGTATGTTTTTTCCCCGTTAAGTATTCACTTTGTAATTTTGGTTCTATATGTTTTGAAAATATTGTAATTTCAATCCGATTTGATTGGAATCCATCGGAACTCGCTAACGTGATGTCACAAATTTTTGTGCCATGTCAGCGAGTTTTGACGGATTCCGATGAAATTGAATTGAAATTGCAATATTTTAAAACATATAGGATCAAAATTGCAGAAGGCATATTTAACAGACAATAAACATTCACTCCCAAACATAACTGACGCAAATAGGAATTATCCCGTAAGATTTTGCCCGACAACAATTTTTGCTCTTTGTTTGCAGTACATTAATATATGACTTACAATTCATCCTTCTATTTTAGGGATACAAGGACAAGACTCGGCCATTTGTAAGTTGAATATATATTATCATACCAATTAAAAATAATTACGTGATATAGCCCTTAATCATATGCGAATATAAATTCATGGGAATTGTTTTCCAGGCATTGCAATTTTCTAGGTGTAACAATCTTCAAATCAGTGGATTGAAACATATAAATTCTCCAATGTTCCATGTCTTCATAAATCAATGTAATAATGCAAAAATTTCAAGGCTTCACATAATTTCCCCACAAACAAGTCCCAACACCGATGGGATTGATATCGGCTACTCTAGCAATGTTCGTATTGAAAACTGCACCATAGAAACAGGTTCCTCATTAATTATCAGTTCAGATTCTCTATTTTTAAATTACGTTGTATTTTTTTTTTAATTTCATATATATAGATAAATGCAATAAAATGTATAAATTATTAAGAACAGCATATATTTAAACCAAATATCAAGTGAAACAAAGTTCGTCGTTTTGTTTGGAATTATTAAGATCCAAAATGCAAGATTTCACGGTTTTTTGCCCTTATTTTTGGCATGATAAAGGAGATGATTGTATTGCCATCAAAGGAGGCACTTCAAATATAAATATATCTGAGATCAAGTGTGGCCCTGGACATGGGATAAGGTATGTTATTTCTCCTATTTTATATGGTAATTAATTAATTAGTTAACATGTATATATGTTCAATAGTCTATCCATCTCTCTCTCTCTCTCTCTCTCTCTCTCTCTCTGCCTCTGCCAGCATTGGGAGTTTAGGGGAAAACGAAAAACATGACGAAGTACAAGGGATAACTGTAAGGAATTGTACTTTTAATAGAACGGACAATGGAGTCAGGATCAAAACTTGGCAGGTAAAAATATGAATATATGTTTGCTTTACTTGTTTCATTAACAAAAAAACTACTTATCCTTGTCATTAATTATTTCCATATTTACCATATGATTATTTATAAAATTAATTGAAATTTGAGTTGAAATTAATTATATATTTCGTATGTTGGTGGTGTATAGGGAGGTTCTGGTTTTGCAAGGGACATCAACTTCTTCAACTTAAGCTTCATAGAAACCAGCCACCCCGTTATCATCGATCAATTTTATTGTCCTCACAAAACATGCACCGAGAAAGTAAATAATAATTTTCCCAATTTCCTTACCTCTCATTTGTTAGATTAATAGCTCGTTCGGATAGATTTAATATATGTATATATATATATATATGTCGTACCATACTATTCATATTAGATTTTTTTTTTTGTAAAGATCAAATTGTTTTGCATTTAGATGCAATGATTTAAAAGTACTCAAAGAGATGCTTTTTTTTTAAAAAAAAAAAAACTACGTTGCATGTTTTTTTTTAAGGAAAAGAAAAAAACAAGTGATATTTGGGTTTTTTCTCTTCCATTTTTTTTTAAAAAAATCCAATCAAATTGATTTTTTTTCACTAAAGTGTTCTTTTTCTCAAAACAAAAAAAAAAAAAATAATAATAATAACTGTTGTTGCTTTTAAAAAGCACATCTGAACGGGTTCTAATTAAAATGATGAATCTAATTTTTGTCAAACATTTGTTCATGATCAGACATCTGCTGTGAAAGTGCGTGATGTGAAGTACATAGGACTCCAAGGAACAGCCATCAACAGTGCTACGATCAGCTTGCGATGCAGCAACACTGTCCCCTGCACTAACATCCTACTCCAAGATATCGACATTACATCATATAATCTGGACGATTCGACGTCCGTCGAGTGCAACAACGCGCATGGATTGGCTATCAGGACCATCAACCCTGTTGTTAGTTGCTTAAACAAATGAAGATTTGGCGTCACAATTTTGCTTATAATTTTTCATAGCCAACGTACATTCGTAGTTTCATAATAGTTCAATGTTCGTTCAATTATTTGTAATGTTTTTTTGTCAACTTTTGGTCGATAATAAGGACTAGTATATCAGGCACACTTGAGATGCGCGTAAAACAAAAATAAAATGCAATTTAAATAAATAGTTAAATCTTGATCTCAAAATATTATTTTCTATTAAATTTTCTGCACAAATATATTTATCCTTTTTAACTACTTTTATTATTTATACTATATCTTTGAATTTTTATATATTTATTAAATTCATAGTGAGCAAAAAAATAAAATTTTAAATAAAATAACTTTTTTTTAAAAAACAAATAAATAAAATATAAAGTAGAAGAAAATTTTGGAAAGGGGAATGTGAGAGAGAATAGAAAAGAAAATTAAAAAAAAATACAAAGAATATTTATTAAGAATATTTTTGGAATTTCACATTTACACACATCAAATAAAAAGTCAATTAATGGCCCTCACATTTAATATATAATATATAAGTATAGATAACGAGACGGTAGGCACAGAAGACCCCAAAAACATGCATAACAAGAAGGCCAAAGCCGTCATCATGAACATGAAGCCATTTTGATGCACAAAAGCAGTTTCATCAAGTTATTTTTCAAGACAACAAAACAGTCTAAGCAATTTTGACACCCCCGAAGCCATTTTGGCCAACCTGTTCATACAAGAAAACCTTCTACAAATAGGATTTTGATAGCAGTTGCCCTATCACTATTTAAAGGCCTCTTCTACATGATTTTTGGATACTTTTGGTTGATTTTTTGAGAGAAGATCAAGGATGAGAGCTCATGAATGGTGACAATTCCTGGGGCAAAATCCATCATCCTTCAAGATTATCGCATCAAGCCTAGTTTACTTTTATAATTTATTTTAGCTTGATTATGCTTTTGTGTTATTTTAAGGGTTAATTGCAATTTTGGTCCCATAGCTATGCCTTTGTCCAATTTTCGTCCTATTCATTTTAAATTTCTCAATTTTGGTCCCATATGTTTCAATTTTCTCAATTTTGGTCCCATATATTTTAAATTTTCGCAATTTTGGGACATTTATGAAATTCCATCTAATCTTTAATGCCGAAGGCACATGAGTCTCACATGGCTAGTAAATCCCAGACATTTCAAATCTTCTGCAAAGTCCCAAAATTGCAAAAATTTGAAACGATATGACCAAAATTGAGAAAATTGAAACAAATGGGATCAAAATTGGATAGAATTTTGGTCCCACGTGAGGCGCGTGTACCTTCGCAGTTAAAGATTAGACGAAATTTTAGAAAAGTTCCAAAATTGCAAAAATTTGAAACATATGGGATCAAAATTGAGAATATTGAAACGAATGTGACCAAAATTGAACAAAGGCATACCTATGGGAACAAAATTACAATTAACCCATTGTTTTAACTTTTACTATGTCTAGCTAAATAAATTATAGGGTTCTAGGCATGTCGTTGATGAAACCCTTTTGATTTTATTGAACCCCTTTGATTGTAGTTTACATACTTCTTATCTATAATTCAAGATTTTATTACTTGTGAATTTCTGGCCAACTTTTACAAGTTTTGAAATTTTATATTTGATGAGTGTATAAAATCTGACTATTTTTTTTACAGACATAGGGAAAGCTTAGGTTAGAAATAATCATACTCTTATGCGACAAGTTAGAATAATTTTTAAAGACTTTTTAACTAATACAACTCTAGCACGCAATGGGCCAAGGGATTTGTATGTGATCACAAAAGTATAGACATAGCATCCCTTGATACATTTGGTTTACTTTAAAAAAGGAGGTTATAAATATTTTAGTGAGTTGAATCATGGGAATGGGTATTAATCATCATCAAAGGGGGGGTTCAATTAATTACAAAGGGGGTTCAATTGACGATGTCTGGGCATAGTTTGTTCTTATTGATTTCTCTACTTATATTTATTTGCTTGCTTTTATTTTATAAAATTACAAATCTTTTTCCGACGCTTAAACAATAGAGAAATTATAAGTTGGGTACTAGGTAAACTATTGCTCGTGGGATTGATACTTTAATTTTACTTTATTACTTGAGCGGCCCGTATACTTGCGGAAAAATCGCAACAATGTTATCCAAAGTTTGAGTCACTAGCTAATCATATTGAATGAGTAGAACAAAAAACAGAGGGGTGAGTTCAAGTGACTCAATAAGGGGTACAATAAAATAATCAAAACGGACAATAATGCAAGTAATTATCAGTACAGATAAAAATGTTTGATAAAGCGGAAAACAATCTAAGAAAAACTTAGTTGTAGCAATGTGAGACATATTTAACCATCCCAAATTTTTTAATCCCAAAATAGAGAACAACGCAACCAAACATCTTTTTCAAAAAATCAGTGCTAATAGCTTTTCAGACAAAACAGTTCAGTTGCTTAGATAACATATTAGTTCTTAGGGTTCACTTCAATTACATATCAAACTAGTAGTAATAGAAAAATAGATAATTGGATCTTAAATGATTCCCAATCTTATTACACCATAAAACACAATAAAAACATTTTAAACCATGGCTTATTCCTCTGCTTCCGGGAGTGGCTAAATCCAAACAACACAATACAAATGAGACGAATGGACTGCCCCACAGTCACCTCATGGACTACCCTCTGAGTAATAGATCTTCCCCGTGGACTAGCTGTAGGTGCCAGTTCCTCCAACACAGATGGTAAAACATTTTGCGAAATAATGTAGGAAATCAGTCAAGCATTTTCAAAATATAAACTTAATCACTTGGTTTAGATAAAGGCATTTATAGAAAATCAATAACAAAATAGAAGGGTAATGTGTAGCGGCCTCAATTCCAAATATACATTATAACCAAATTACCACAAAATTCCAAGTAAACCTCAAATACAACAATAAATTCCAAATATAAAATTCAACAGTGGACAACCGACCAGGCTAATGGCTGGGCTTGGCACCTTCAGATCATTACCTATAATCTTTTGGAATCAAACTAAAGTATCTTTTGCATGTGTTCTCCCCCAAGCTAGTATGAATCCTTTTCGGTGGGTATAAAATATAAGCAAAATCCTTGGTTAGATCAACAAGTGGCTGAGTTCGAAAGCTTGTGAAATATGATCAAAACACAACAAGTGGATTATCAAGGCATACACACATTACACTCAATTGTATGAAAGAAGTAAACAATGTAGGATGCTGCCAACTTTATCTCACCAAAATAATGACAAGCCTTATCACTTCGGATAAGGAGAGACCATGCCAAACAAGAGGCATGCCCAAGAATATGCTGATCCTACAACCCCATCTCACCATGATAACTCCAATGTCATGCATTTATTGGGAAAAGACACGGGAGAAGCACAAACAATTCGACAAGCTCAATACTGCCCGAATAGTTTGTACCTTACTCAAACCTAAAAGGGCCCAATGATCAATCACAATCACAACATGATCAATTATCAATCATTTGCTCAAACAATCAAATTTATGCACATATGAGATTAACTACTATAGCTGGCCAATATCAATAACACTTCAATCATATTTATAACAATGACATACACACACAATGCATTACTCGATCAATATGATCTAGATGATGTCGCACAACTTTTGATAAAATTCAACTATAACATACTTATTTTATTTAAATACTATTGAAATGTAATACTATGTATAAAATGTACTTCCTCTATTTTTCGAAAATAATATATTGTTGAGTTGCGATACTCACTTATTAGCCAAGCTTAGTTCAGTAGTCGAGTATGTATACTCTTCATGGGTCTCGTTACTTATATAATCATATGATACTTTAATTAACAAAAAATTTGTAATTGTACCAATTCTTTTTTTTTTTTTGTCTTAGCCACCCGGTTCCAACCCATTGGTCGACTACTCCGAATCGGGTATTGCAAAGGCCCATTATGGGGGCAATCCTTCCAACCCAGTTACTTAGTACTATCTTAATTCTATATATCGTTTATTCTATTTCAAAATATTCCACATAACAAAATCAATATATATTCTTGCGTATTTATCTCAAACCATTAAGTCCTCAACATCGAAAATGTCCATTAATCAAGATTTAAGTCCATCAATACTCATTATATAATTTGAAGTCCAAAACGATATGGTCCAATTAGGGATAATTGCTTTTTTTGTCCTCTACATTTAGGGTGTTTTCGATTTTTCCCTCTCCGTTTCAATTTTATTAATTTTGTCCTCTCCGTTTATAAATTTCTTCAATTTTTTCCTCTCCGATTATCGATGTTTCGATTGTTGTCCAATTTTGGACATAACTTCTCGTCAGTGATGATGTGACGATTTTCTAGCAATTTATGGTGATTACTGGAAAAATCTCAATTTGTGGCCAGATTATTGCCACATCATCACCGGCGAGAAGTTATGCCCAAAATTGGACAACAATCGAAACATTGATAATTAGAGAGGACAAAATTAAAAAATTTGAAACGAAGAGGGCAAAATTGAAAATAGGCTAAACTTAGAGGACATAAATTGCAATTATCCTGTCCAATTATCCAATTTCTTATATAATTTAGGCCCAAGTATCATCTAATATAAGAATTTACATTTCAAGATCGAAAGAAAATAACTTCCAAAGTTCATTCTATAACTTCCAATATATTCATACTATCAATATCGTCTTCTCAAGTTCAGAAATATACCGTTTAACAAATTTTCATCTAATTGAAAATAACATCACCTACCCAATATCATTATTCCAATCTCCAGAATTCTAAAGTCCAACTGCCAATCATTCCAATTAAATCGATTTAATCAAATTTTAAATTAAAATCAACTTAATTGAACCTCGGATGGAGTCAATATAAAAAATTTCAGCATCAACACTCTAGACAACGCATTCAGGTCGACTATTGCTGCCTGCCACTGGACGCTCGTTGGAAAATTTTACAAGAACACTAGTCTACTCAACACAACCCCCTAGCCGAAAACCCTCAATCAATTTCCTGAAAACCTAAGCCATTCGGATTCAATTCAAGAAAAACCCATTGGAAAACCCTAATTCGTACCACTACATCCTCTATGACTTATTTCATGAAATTGACTTTAATTACCAAAAGTTTCAACATGCCAAAATTCTCAAGAACCACCAAGAAATCATTAGAAAAAGTTGCTGGAAGTGGAGACCCACCTGCACGTTGCTACCACCATTGCCATTTTTTTGGCCACTGAAACACCAAAACACCACCACCCTCTCATCGAGCTGGTTAGTTTATTATATTTATTCACTCAATTTTGCTTATAAACGAGAAAGTTACGAGCGAAATAACTTTTGAGTATAAAATGTATATAAATATATATTGTATATACGTAAGCATATATCACTGTGTATGCGATGAACTAAGAAAGAAAAAGATAAAAGAAACTTTTGTGAATTTGCAACATGATCCCTAAAGTTTTAAACGTCTTCACCCCCAAAGTTTCTTGTTATTTCCAATTCAATCCCAAAATCACAGTAATTAAATCCTACAAGCTTTGTTTCTCCCAAACAGGCGCCAAACATTTGAAAATTAGGACAATCTATTTTTCTATTATTTTCAATTACGTCCCTATACTTTCAATGTATAGCAAAAATACCACTTATCAACTTTTCACAAATGTGGGGTCTTACACAATGCATGCAACGAACAAATATTTACTGCATATTTGTTCTACTCACCTTCAAGGAAAATATAGCCCTCATATGTGGTCCAAGCTTACTGTGATATTGCAAATGCTCCAAGCTATTTGAACTATAGCGCCTAATTAGTCAGGGAATTATTTATATTTGCATATCACATCTAGTTGTACCTACTTGTATGTCTTGTCACTAATTATTCTGCCACATGATAATTTTAGTACCGATAAATTTCGAATACTTATAGTCCATCTTGACTATCTTGTAAATTGTGCTTAAATCAAATGGGCCACCTCAATATTTCAAATCGTAAATCTTAACTCAAAATTAAATAATTCGATGAACTCTTTAAAAATAAGATTACTTTCCAGAATCTGATTATTGAGTACTAGTTATTCAAATTATTACGCCAAGCCCATAAATCTTTCACTGCTTCATTCTTGGGCTAGCACCAACTTATGACTCAAAACAATAAGTTCATTTGTATTTCTCCATATAATCCAATTTAGGCTTTTTCAATATATATAAATTGGTCCAATTAATCGCGCCCACTTTGCATCTTCCTTGTTATTTTGTCTAACTAAGCCCAAGAAATTCTTTAATAACAATAGCACATTAACAATCCAACTTTTTAACTCAATAGCCCCAATCATTATTCACCAATTACTAACCCCAATTTAACGTACCTCATTTCTAACTAAATAAGCCTATCTAATTCATTCACATCCATACCTATACTTGGGCTTGTTTAGCCAATTTTTACACTTTCATTCTTAGGCCACAAATCCAACTTCATAAGTTATATCGGCACATCATCATGACTTTTACTTAGTCGAGATGATTACTAGCGTCAGTTGCAAAATTTTCGATTTCATGATTACAAAGAAATAATAAATAATTTACTTGGATTTAGAACAAAATATTAGACTAGTACCTTGTGCAATCAATTTAGCTATATATATTAGACCAACTCATCTTTTATTCTATAAGACATTTGAGCATGTGAAAATTGGACTAGTTGCCATTGTCGTGAATCAAACACTAACAATCAATGAGGGATCAAAGCTCAATTGTGTTTTAATTTATTAAGCTGCAAACATGGGTGTTTGAATAAAGTTTGAGCTCTATACTAAAAAGGCTCCAATTATTTTATAGTCGCTATTTCGAGTTGACTTTGTGGGCATTTATGAGTAGGGTTATCATTGATTAGATCATTTTTTTTGTAAAGGATACATTGCCTAACTTGAGGTTGATTTAAAAGTCAAAAAATGCATAAGAAACTGCGAATATTGGTTACCAACATAAATCGATTTGAGGTCATGTTGGAACAAGTAGAGGTGAGCTAGACAAAAGCAAATGAATGAATTAATATCATTAGATGATCAAACATAAGTGATGAATTTGTGTCATCTTCGATATGAAGGCAACCAAGGATTAACAAATGGTTAAGTGTCATTGGTCTAGTCACTTTATTTGCTTGTCATTGTATTGAGGTAAAGTTTAGCTATCCAAACTCTTTCAAAATTTGCAAGTATTTTTCACTCCTTTCTTAGTGGATAGTAGAAGTGGAGAAATGGTCCACAAGAGGAGGCATTATTAGTTAGGCAGTACCACTTTAAGCTCGGCAATGGACATGAGTTAATCATTTTCTAAACTCAACAATAGGTTAGAGTTATATTTGGGAATGTGCATAAACGATATAGTCAAAAATTTGAAATAAAAGCACTTATATTTGCTGAAAAATAAACTTGTCCAAATTCATTATGAAAGAGACCTAATACCATAGGTCCTATTTTCTTTGTTATTCAATTGATTTAATCATTCTTTTTATACTTCATCTTTCATGGCATGCGAGATTATGTGGATGACCATGCTAGTTGGAGGGGCCTTTGTTAGATTACTCACTAAGGTCAACCTCCCTTGTGGAGAATTTCTAGCGAAAATGTCTACTTGAAAATTAAAGACGACACTTATCCTCTATAAATTTAACACCATTCGCTATAAAGGCTCAATTGAGTTAAAATCCTAGCCACAAAAAGGGTGAAACGAATAATTTGAGGCCTAAAACTCACCAATGTTTTAAATACATTTATTTGTTGACCAAATTAGAATGCTCTTCTGCCCCTCTGTATTTGCAACTAATTACATTCATTGACATGTCCCTAATTATAAAAAACTTAAGTTTATATTTTTCCAGAACACATCAAACTATATTAAAAAAATATGATATTAGTATATTTATTTTATAAAATAAAAATTAATTCCCGGTGCCACGAACTGGGGTAAATATTAGCACATATAAAGTAAAATGATGTGGTATCCTTATTTTGGTATCTTGCTTGTGTAGTATTGATGTGGAGAATTTAGTTTTATTCATTTTGACAACATAAGATATTTCCATATTTCGTCTCTAAGTTTCATAAATTACAATTTCTTAATTATTGCTTGTCATATTGCAATTGTCTTCTCTATATAATATTAATTAATTTATTTTTATACATAGAGATCCTCCATTTTAAATTTCATTCATTTTATATATTTGTAAAAATATATTTAAAATACACATATGTTTAAAAATATTTTTTAATACTTTTTCTTTATGAAATATTTTTCTTAGCTTATATATTATACCAATATCTAAAAATATTCTATAAATAATTTTTATTTCCTTTTTTGATAAATTTAATATATAATATTTCATGGGTGCAAATTGTAATTAGCCTGAAAAAAAAGGAAAAGAAAAAAAAAAGCACATTCAACTAGTAATATATGTGCAAAAGTTTATTAAAATTTTATTAAATCAATCTCTTCTAGTCTCTATTCTTCATCTTTTGTAGCAAATCCAAGTCTTATCCATGTCTGCAACAAATAGTTCCAAGAGAAAAAAAAAGGATTTATTGGTATGATAATGACATCAAAATTCAACATCATGCATTCTGGGTAAAAAAAACTGAACTTCAGAAGTCGAATTCAATTGTGTTTACAGAATTGAAGTTCAGGCCTAAATGTAAGTTCTGCAATCTAGTTTGGTAAATAATTCATTCTATGTTCTTGTTCTAAATTCAACACCAAACTTCAGTTTCAAATACAAAACTGATTCAACTCTACAATACGAGCTATCAATTCTGTATTTAGAGTTGAAGCCAGTTATATTCAGTGTTGATTGCCAAATTAAGACGTAGTTGTAGTTAAAGAATCGAAATTTAATTCGAATTGTAGGGTGATATTCAAACTGTATTCAGAGTTAAAAAGTCAATTCTACGAGTGGAACAACAAGAAATGTAGTGAGAATCATGTGACAAGAAACACATTATTATCAAGCCAAAACCATGTTGGGAGTTGTGTGAGAAATTAGAAAGTGCCAAAACCGTGTTGGGATTGGGGAAAGCAGTTAGATAGAGGACAAGAGGGTTCGAACAGTTAGGCAGAGTTTCTCTTCTTTGTCATCTTTCCTTTGTTTGTTTTTTTTTTTTTTTTGTCTGTAATTTTGAATTTGCTATTTATTACTCAATTTTATTTGTGAATCAAAAATAATTTCAATAAATAGATTAAATGATCTTAAATATGTTTCTTATTTGAATTATTATGATGATAAAATCTAAAATTATTCTATGAAATACTCAAAATTATCAATAGAAATATATTATCTAGTAAGTTATTTGTTATTAATTATCTAATTAGTTATCTATTTTCTTTAAATATTGAATATAGAAAAATACACAAATGTACAAAATGTCCTAATATTTTAAATATTACTTTAAATTATGATGGGTAATTCAAATTGATAAACAATCCAAATGTTTATTTGGGCCAGTAATCGAGCTCAATCGATGCGTATGCAAAACAAAATAAAATATAATTTAATTTCGTTAAAATTTGTTGATATAAAATTATAAATATTTATTAAATTCCATGCATAAGCGTATATTTTTTTTAATTATTAGTAACGTACTTATTATATTAATTATAAATAAAATAAAATAAAATAACATGCTAAACGAATAAATAAGGAGAAGTTAAAAAAAATTGATTAAGGAAAGATGAAAGACATTAAAAAATATATATATTAATAGATGAGAGAGACTAAAAAGATAAAATACAAAAAAAAAAAAAAAAAGAAGAGAGAGAAAATAAGTGGGGGAGGTGGATATGAAAGACACCAAAAGACATTGAAGACATTAAAGTGATTATTAAACTCTCTAAGTGTTTTATTAATAGTATAGAGCTTAAATTAAACACATTTTATGTTATGAAAAATATAAATTCCATACTATATAAAGATTCAAATTAATTCGTAGTAAAACTAAGTTCAAGTATTATCTAATATAAACGAGTTGTTGAATAGAAACAAGTTAAGCGGTAGCAAAAGACTTTGCTTCACAAAATAACCGTGAAAAATATGAAAATGAAAAAATAGAAAGAAAAAATTGGTGCACTACTAAAAACAAATATTTAATTTAACCTTTTTTTTTTTTGCCACTTTTTAAAAGTGTCATATTACTGTACACACATCATAAAAAGTATCTCAAATAAGTATACGAAATTCTAATTATGATGTATCTTTTGTGACACTATAAAATATGAAGATAACCTATTATGATACTCAAATACATGTCACTTCGGAAATATCACAAAAAGCAATTTTGATTTAGTGACACTAGCTAAAACGTCATTTATTTGAGTGTTACAATAAACTATCTTGATATTTTATAATGTCACAAGAGATATATTAGAGTTAAAATTCGATATGTTCATTGAGGCACTTTTTATAGAGTGGCACAATAAGTTCATAAATATAAAACTTTTAAACAGAGTCACAAAAAACTGTCAAATTAGATCACAGTCCATGGCAAATTGGTCAGTGCCCACCCAAATTTGCCAACTAAAGGGACAAGACAGGAAGGCGTGATGAATTTGCCAGCTAAAGGGTCAAGTATAGTAAAACTCCTTTTCTCCAAATTAGAAGTTGTTGGGATAGCCTCTTCAAAAAATCTCTAAGCAAAAATCTTCACTTTATTCGGAACACGAGCAGCCCCAAAGAATTTGGAGTTGTTTGGAGTTGCTGGGGCTGAATTGGCATCCCAACTCATTGGCCAAATGGTACCCGCACTTGACAGAATAGACACGGTTCCTAGTGTAATGCCAAACTAGTAAATTATCACTTCCCGAACGCCCCAAAGCAATAGAGAGGATCTATTTCACATTGGCCAGGACGATATTCCCACGTTCCACTCACCCCGATTTGCTATAATGGGATCCGAAACCGAGGCATTTTGCAGCGTCACACACCTGGGAGTAAGTACCTTAAACGAATGAGGACTCCGTAGGTACCTTACACGAATGAGGTGTCGGTATCCATTTATTGTCCCAAATACTAATACTTTGGTCGGAACCAACATGCCAACGGCATCCTGCTTCGAGCAACCATTTAGAACTAAAGATACTATGCCAAGTAAAAGAGGGGTCACTCCCAAGTTTAGCACCATTCAGCGAAGGAGATCCAAAATATTTGGCCCGTAGTACCAAGCTGATTCGCAAATTAGGGCATGCAATGATATGCCAAATCTGCTTAGCTAACCTAGTGGTATTGAAACTTTGGAGGGACCGAAAACCCAAACCACCCAAATCCTTTTGTTCACAAAGTTTGGCGCACGAAAGCCAGTGATTTTTCTCGATTTTTTTATTGTGTCACCAGAAATCTGCCATCGAACTTTCAAACTCTCTTAAGAAAACATTTGGGAGTCAGAAGCAAGACATAGGATAAGATGGAATCACTTGAACGACGGACTCAACAAGGACCTCTTTACCGGCCTGTGAAAGGGATCTCTCGTGCCAGCTTGAATCCGCTGCTACACCCAATTTCTGATGGAAGAGAATACTTCTCTTACTTTTCCCAATCACTGAGGGTAATCCTGAGTATTTGTCAAAGCTTCATTCAACCCGGAACTATCCGATTGCCACAATTTCGGCCTTCAGATCTTGTTGAACATTCCCATTGAAAACCATAGATGATTTAGAATAATTGATCAACTGTCCAAAGGCTCGCCCATAGCACGTCAATAACGATTGAATGTGTAGCATCGCCTTGACAATCGCTTTACAGAATATCACCGTATCGCCTGCAAAACACAAATGTGAAATCAGCAGGTCAGAGCAACACACGACCACTCCCTTAATATCCCCTTTGTTCTTGTTAACCTATAAAAGACAACTGAAAGCCTCTACGCACACTAAGAAAAGATAAGGCGACAATGGGTCTCCTGGACGGAGACCACATTTGGGCTTAAGAAAACCAAATTCATTTCCACTCAATAGGAAAGAATATGAAACAGATAAGACACCATTCAACCAAGTCATAGGCCTTGCTCACGGAAAGTTTGATCCCCATGTATCCCAATTTCCCCTTTTTTATTTTTTATTTTTATTTTTTTAGGAAATGGTTGGTTTCAAAAGCTAGGAGAACATTGTCAGTGATAAGCCATCCCAAAATAAAAGCGGATTGGGAGGATGATATCATACTATCCAAGAAAAGTTTTAATCGATTAACAATTGCTTTAGAGGCAATTTTGTAAACAACATCACAAAGTGCAATAGAGTGAAATTGAGTCATGCATTCAGGTGCTTTACATTTAGCAATGAGTACTTTGCGAGTGTGATTAAATGCAGGGTTAAGCGCACAATGATTTAAAAATTCAAGCACACAAGAAACAACATCTGAGCCAATAGTCAACCAAAAAAATTGACAAAAGATAGGGGGCATACTGTCAGGACCCGAAAACTTGTAGGGGTACATTTGAAATAGGGAGGTACAAACCTACTCAACCATGAATGTACCCCAAAATATGTTTTGAATGTTAACTTGATACACCAATTTTTACAATTGCCTTAAATGATACACGAGTTATGGTATAATTTTCAAATCGATAATTAATTAATAGAAATTGTTAGATATCCATTAAAAGTTATTGATAAATTAATAGAAATCCCCTAAATAATTTTTTAATCCTAAAAATTAGTTAAATTATTGTATTAAAATTCAAAGTCCCTTAAAATAAATATTGTATTATAAATCTCATAAAATGATTCTTCTATCATAAAAATTAATTCCACCAACTTGAATTTTTTAAACTATATCTAAATAATTTTTTATTGATATAAAGTTATAAATTAGATTTATTAATTTGCATTAATAATTAATTCATAAAAAAGATATTCTAAAAATATGTTTTATCTTTTTATGTAATTCATTCAACTTTTAAATTTATATATATTTCTCCTTTGCAATTTAAAGAACATTGTGTGCTCGTCGCAATGCAACCTGCATAGGCCGCTTTAGAGGGTCCTTTCCTTTTAGGGAAAGCGTCAACAACTAAGTTTAAAAATTCTCTTATTTTGACATTGAAGCTACCTGAAAATTTATTTAATGAAATAAATTAAAATTATTCTAAATCATATCTTACAACGTTTGAACTTTTTAAAAAATATAGTGAACTTTTTGATGAAAATTATTTTGAGGAAACTTTTTTTGGGTAAGTCATTTATATTCTTCCCAATAATTTTAAGGGGTCTCTCAAATTTGCCTTAAGTTTTCAGTGTCTTCTTAGTTGAGTTCCACTGTAGAGATTTGCAAGCATGAACATGATGAATAAGTTTGAATGTCATTGTTCAATCAAACGATTTTAAGCACGTCATGAAACCCAACTTAATTAGGCAAAAGATTATGTACAAAAATAACAAACTACTTGAATCTGGCTCCCTCAATAAACTAGAGCAAAAATTTAAAGTTCATCAAAAATATTGTAACCAAAAACATGAACAATAACTTATTCGGCTGGATCACTCGATCGATCGTTCACATCCATGAATTACATCAATGTGTCTGAGCACACTTGTCGAGTGACTTGAAAATGCCAATATATAGTCCAAGATGAGGAGTGCATTCATCGAGGAAAATCTCTGCAACGAGAGATTGATGAGTTACTCAAATGAGAGGAGATTTTATGGAGATAGCGGTCTAGAGCTGTGTGGTTGACTAAGGGTGATCGAATCACAAAATTCTTTCATACCAAGGCCTCTAAGGGACAAAATAGGGACTACATTGATAAAATCAAAGATGAAAATAGACAGTAGCAAGAGGGGAATGGTGCTATGGAAGGGGTGGTGACAGACTATTTATCAACTCCATCCGAATTCACTGATGCGGAGGGAGCGATTAATAGTGAAGTTGTTTCTTAGCTTAAGAGCCAACTTACTATGGAAGAAATACACTCAACTTTGAAATAGATGCATCCATCAAAGTCTCTTGGACCAAAAGGTATGTTGGCTTGATTCTATTTGAAATGCTGGCATTTAGTAGGTGATGATGTGAGCAAGTTGGTCTTGGGCTTTCTGAATTCAGCTGTTATGGCTTAGCAGTGCAATCATACTTTTCTAACACTGATTCTGAAAGTAAAAAACCCAACATCGATGAAAGAGCTCCGTTCCATCAGCCTGTGCAATGTGGTGTACAAACTTATGTCAAAAGTGCTTGCTAATAGACTAAAAGAGGGGCTTACACATAGTACTCAGTCGGGTTTGTTTAGGGTTGGTTGATTACATACAAGGCAATTGTGGCTTTCGAGATCTCCCACTCTTTGAGAAATTGTTTAAAAGAGAAGGAGGGCTTTATGGCACTCAAGTTAGATATGAGCAATGTGTATGATAGAGGTGAGAGGGAATTTGTGGCCTGTTGCAAATAATGAAGGTCCCATGGCATTTTGTAAAGTTAATCATGGCCTATTTCACATCGATGTTGTTTTCTTTCTTGATTGACAGATCACCATGTGGTTTCATCAAACAATGAAGGGGCCTTTGGTATGGCGATCTGATCTCCCTATACTTATTCCTCTTATGTGCTGAAGGGCTATCTGCAATAATTTGAAAGGCACAACATGATAGACTTATTCACGAAGTTAGAGTGTGTTGTGAAAGTCCGGAGATTTTACACTTATTCTTTGCCGATGAAAGTATTGTGTTCACTAAAGCAACACAGAGCAAGAGTTTGAAAATTAAGGAAATCTTACAATCATATGAAGAGATGTCCTGCTCGATGGTCAAATTTGAGAAATCAGAATTGTCTTTTAGTTGCGTAGTTTTGATGGAGTCAAAGGAATGGTTAAAGAGCACTCTTTAGGTTCAGGAGGTCAGCCAGCTCCCGTAATACTTCGGTCTCCCAACATTGATAGGTAGGTCAAAGAGGTAGATTTTTGGGTTTACAAAAGTGCAGATTTGGAAAAAACTTGGGGGTTGGAAGGGAAAATTATTTTTTACTGCGGGCTATTGATTAAAGTGGTATTGATCAAAGCCATTGATTAAAGTGGTGTTGATCAAAGCCCCAATATGTGATTAGTGATTTTTATCTCCCAAACACCTTGTGTACGGATATGGATAATTTAATTTGCAAATTTTGGGTGAGTGATAACACTGCAAAGAGGAAGATGAATTGGATAAGATAGGAGAAGTTGCACGAACCCAAAGCGAGTGGCGGCCTCAATTTTCGTAGTCTCCATCATTTTAATGAGGCCCTAGTGATGAAACAGGGGGGTGAATCCTTGAGAACCCGACATCGTTGTGCGGATAAGTTCTAAAAGTCAAATATTTCCCTAAGTGCTCTTTATTTGAAGCAGAATTGGGAGGCAACCCGAGTTTAATTTCTTGTGGCAAGGTCTCATGGCAGTGCTACTGATTCTTAAAAAGAATACATGCTGGCAAATTGAGAATAGGAAAGCGGCATTAGGTTGGCGAGATAATTGGATTGTTGGTGAAAATCATCATAGGCTATTAGTGCAACGCCTCCTCCCAGAAGATGCTAAGGTGTCAATGTTACTAGATACACAATTGTGGTGCTAGAACCATCGCTTGCTAGAGCACATCTTTCTCCCATTTGAAGTGGCTGTTATTCTAAAAAGCCCCATTAGTAAGCGAATGCCGTAGGATACCTTGTCCTGGGTGCCTTTCATAAACGACAAATATTTCATAAAGATAGGATATTATGCAGTTAAAAATAGTCAAGAGTCAAGGGCAAGCCAAGCATCATCCTTAAGTGTTGACAGTAAACTATGGTGGTTGATTTGAAAGCTACCAAAAGTGCCTAAAATAAATCACTTTGTGTGGAGAATGGCAAGGGAATTTCTATCGTGTTCTGAGGCACTTGCAAAAGGAAAGTGTGGTGATATGCAACAGTACATGCTATGCGTTAGAGAGACAAACAACCTTGTGCATGTCATGAAAGAATGCGAGTATAGCGAGAGATTTTGGGCTCTAAACACTATCGAGGCTATAGTGGTAGGATCCAAAGCTCTACAGGTGTATGATTAGCTGTTAGAACTGGGAGACAGTGCTTTAGCTTCGGAGCTTGGAGAAATCTGTATAGGGTTTTGGCTGCTATGGTATAATCATAATTAAGTGTAGCATGGGCACAAGAGGTTTGAGTCAGTTGCCCTTCAAGACATGGCGGTGACCTACTATAGTAGGGACGGTACCATGGCAGGGGGGATATCAAAATGCGAGCAACGATCCCTCAAGGGCTGGATTCCTCCCCCTCCGGTATGGATCAAGGTAAATTGTGACACGGTGTTCTTGGCTGGCTCTGGTATAACAAACCTTGCTTATACCAGAATGGGCAAGTCTTTGCTTCAGCGATGCGAAGATGCGAGACCTATTGAGACCCAGAGAGGGCCGAGGTAAGTGCCATGCCATTTGGAATTGCGATTGGAACTGCGTGTGGTTTCATGAGAGTGATTATTGAATCTGATGCTAAACAGGTGATTGAGAAATTAGCCAAGGGTTCTATTCCCGGAGGCAGACTTGGCCTTTTATTAAAAGATGTGTTTCTTTCATCTTTTGCTTTAGTAGATAGAAGTTTCAATGCAAATTTGTTCATAGGGAGGAAAATTGAGTTGCTCATCATATGGCTTGTTGGGGCATGTCCCACAAGGATGACTTTAATGAGATGGGGGATGTTCAATCTTTACTTTGACCAATTGTCTTGGCAAACATGTGTGACACTACTAGCTAATATAAAGTATTTTTGCTATTGAATATATATGTATATTTTTTTACATGAAATTAAATTTTAGCTTTTTTTTTGGGTCATCATTACACTTAAAAAAAACTTATAATTGGCGCTTAAAGGTTGGGGTGGTTAAAGTAATTTACTCATAGTTAATTGATCACACCTTTTAAACAATGCATGAAATTTAGTATTAATAAAAGACATGGTATCTAGTTGAAGCATACGTACAATAGTTGGGGTTTGTACAAAAGTAGGAGTTTTCCTACTTGTTCCCAGTGGTAATCTTTGCCAACTATTTTCTCAATCAACTTGCATGCATCTTCTATGTATTTGGACATCAATGTTCTCCTTGCAGATGCGTCAATCATAATTTGGAGAGGTTCTGCCAACCTGTTGTAGAATTTTTGCACTAGTAACCAATCAATCAAGCCATGGTTTGGGCACTTTCTTTGCAATTCCATAAAGCATTCCCAAGCTTTGCTTATTGACTCTTGGTCTTGTTGTCGAAAAGTCATCAATTTCTCACGGATTGTAGAAAATTTACGAAGAGGGAAATACTTTGCCAAAAAGGCTTTAGAGAGTTTGTCCTATGTGGAGATGTAATTTGGTGGCAAAGAACTCAGCCAATCCTTTGCCCAATCTTATAGCGAAAAAGAAAAAAAACAAATAAAGACAGATACCATTAATCTTGAAAGTAGCACAAATTGCTAAAAAGTGGGACAAGTGCGAATTGGGATACTCGGTTGAAACTCCTCTAAAGTGGTGTTGTTCCACAGCGTTGATTATCATCGGCTTGAGCTCAAAGTTGTTAGCATCAATGGTCAGCACGGCAATTCTCCCCTAAAGTCCCGCAGCATCAAGTAGTGAATAATCCCTCAATGTTCTATTATTCTGTTCATCCATCTTTGAGCCTTATAAAGTTAACGCTTGTTCTACTTCTTGTTGTCTTTGAGTAGGGCGAAGTTGATGGATTGTTCTTTCTTTTTCGAGATCAAACAATAAATTCGAAGCTTCAATACCTTCTCATACGCCTACGCCCACACAAAGAAAAAGAAAGCGTATGAACTAAAAATAAAAGACAAGAAAAAAATAAAAGAAAAATAAATAATTGTGCTTAAATCAATAGATCCTAAGACTCATTTGATATTGGTAATCACGGTTCCCCGACAACGGTGCCAGAAACTTGTTGCAAATTTTTCACAAGTGTATGGGTCGCTCAAGTAGTACAGTGAAAGCAAAGTATAAACGGGTTGCCAAGCACCAAACTTATAATTTCTCTATGGTTTAAGCATCAGAAAGTGATCAAAAATTTTATGAAATAAAAGCAAGCAAATAAATATAAGCAGAGAAATCAATAAGAACCAACTAGGGCCTAGGCATCGTTAATTAAATACCCCTTGTAATTAATTGAACCCCCTTTGATGAAAATTTATTCCCCTTCCCACGATTCAACTCACTAAAATATTTGTAACCTTTTTTTGAAAGTAAAACAGACGTATCAAGGAATTCTATGTGTGTACTTTCGCGATCACATACGGATCCCTTGGCCCACTGCGTGCAAGAGTTGTGCTAGTTAAAAAGTCCTTGCTAATTAATCTAACGGATCACACGGGAACACGATTATTTCTAACATATGTATTTATTATGTCTATAAAACAAAGGGAAAATTACATCCACCTCCCCTGAGGTTTGGCGAAATTACATTTTAACCCACGGTTTTTTGTAAATTACAAAAACCCCCCTGAGGTTTATTCCGTCTAACAATTTACCCCAGCCGTTAATGACCGTTAGGGTTCCGTTAGTTTTTGTACGTAAAGTTCCGATAGTACCCTTGACGGGTTTTTTTGTCATATATATAAAATTTTTGGGGTTATATGTTATGTATTACATCTTTGTGGGGCTAAAAGTAATAATATTGAAAAAATTGCTCCGTTTTTCGAGAAGTTTTTCGGTGAACTTGAAGCGGGTCTTCAACTTTTTGACGTGGAAAACACATTGGTGAGGTTAATTTTGGGCTAGAGTCGGTTTTATACATTTTTCGTTTATCACTTGTAATTATTACATATCACATGGGGTTATTGTAATATACACAAAAAAATATGGGTTAAATTGTAATTTCTCCAAACCTCAAGGGAGGTAGATGTAATTTGCCCTATTTAATATCAGCAAAAAATAAAGGGCAAAACGGACTTTTTACACTTTCCGTCCATAAGGCTGGGGTAAATTGTAATTTCGCCAAACCTCAGGGGGTTTTTTGTAATTTACAAAAAACCGTGGGTTAAAATGTAATTTCGCCAAACCTCAGGGGAGGTGGATGTAATTTTCCCTAAAACAAATATTCGGATTTTATACACATCATTTCATAGTCAAATATAAAATCTCAAAACTTATAAACGTTGGCCAAAAATTCACTAGTAATAATATCTTGAATTATAGATAGGAAGTATATAAATCACAATCAAAGGGGTTCAACAAAAATCATAAGAGTTTCATCAACGACTAGCCTAGAACCCTATAATTTATTTAGCTAGACATAGTAAAAGTAAAACAACACAAAAACACAATATAATTAAAAGAAATCATAAAAGCGAACCAAGCTTGAGGTGATAATCTTTAAAGGTGAAGAATTTTGGCCTTTGAATTGTCACCATTCTTGAGCTCTCGTCCTTGAACTTCTCTTGAAAAATCAGCCAAAAGTGGCCAAAAATCGTGTAGAAGAGACCTTTAAATAGTGGTAAGGTAACTACTATCAGAATCCTATTGGGAGAAGATTTTCTTGTAACAACAGGTTGGAAGAAATGGCTTTGGGGGTGTCAAAATGGCTTCAGCCATTTTGTTATCTTGTAAAATCACTTGACGAAACTGTTTTTGCACATCAAGATGTCTTCGAGTTCATCAAGCAACTTTGGTGATAACATGTTATTTTCACCAAGTTTTAGACCACAATTGCATTTGTTTTGATTAACTTTGGGTTTTAAATTGGTTAGAATTTCACAAAAGTTAATTCTTACTTGTCTCAGATGAAAATTGATGAAAATGAGCTAAAAAGGGACCTAAAGGTGGCCAAAAAGTGCAGAGAAATGTCATAAAAGGAAGCTGGAAGGCTAAACATGAAAATAATCATGCTTGTTGGATAAGGCGTGATCATGCCTTATGGCCAGCACTTCGTACGCAGGAATAAAAGAAAGAAGTCTCATTTTAGCAAGAGTTCAACAATGAAACAAACTCCCCTCTTGCCTACGATTCCTAAGGCTTTCCAATGAATTATACTAGTCCTATTAGAAATTTGATCAAGGATTAGAGCACTATATATACATCTTGTAAGACCTTGTCTAGGCAACCTTCGATTCTAGCTTTGTTATTATTTTTGCTTTGAAATTCCAGCTTTTATATTTTTATTGTATTCATGGCCATGCGTGGCTAAACTATTATTTTCAATCAAAGAATAATTCAAGCCAATGTTTTATTCAAGAATTGTGAGATCTAATCGGTTTGCTTGTCTTTTAATTTTACATAGTATTTGTGTATTTGTCTTGGCTATTTGTTAATTCTGCAATTATAGCCCATTGTTCAATTAATTCAACTTCATAATTCCAGTTGTTGAAATAGAATCCGTAATTGTTTGATTGAATCAATACAAGTGAAAAGTAGTATAATTTGTTATACTATGGAAAATACACAATCTAGTTTCGAAGAACCACATTTATAGATTTGTTGGCTAAGATTAGGTCTTTCTAGTTTTTAATGCTATTAACGGATTAAATCCTATCATTTGACTAGGGTTATTCGTTAATTAGGGATTATTCATCGTGTTCGCGTGCCTAGTTTATTAGTAAGAAAAGATTAGGTTGGACGAGTTTTCCGAAGGTTATAACCTATCTATTGCATGAGTTAAACTTTCATATAGATTTGTTTTTAATTCTCTCTTTGTTTTTATTTTGCTGGCTTTTGATTCAAATCCCCCCTTTTTCTTTACTTTCTTTTTGACTTCTCGTTATCTTGGAAATTAGTCAATAAGTTATTCCATGTAGAATCAACTCTTCTCACCCTATCCACAAATAAATTTTGTAGTCAGAGGAGTAGGAATTATTTTTGGTGGATTCGACACCCATCATTTGGCCATCTTGTTGCGTATGTATTTGGGGTCTTCTATACTCACCGAAATGGCTAGGGCATGCTAAAATGGCCTTGGCCATTTCGCTGTGCATTGCAATGGCTAGTTGTGTGTCAAGTCGGCCAGGTGCGCATCAAGACGGTTTTGGCCGTCTTGGTGTGCTCTCCCGCGTTTCAAGCTCAACTTCAACCCCAATTTCCTATGATAACAACACCAAATTCTTGTGAGGGGATGTAAGCATCAAAATCTTGGAAAAATCATGTTTTAAGGGTGTAAGCATCAAAATGACCTTAGTTGTAACGACCCAAACCTTTAACTAATTTATTAAAATATAGCCAACTAAAACATGAAACTATACTTATTTTATTGAAAATATATCAGAGTAGTGCGCATAATATATAGGAATACAAAAATTTATAACATCACGATCTCCCCAAAATACAAAATATCAAGCTTAATTCCGACTAGTTAAAGGAGCCGAACCGTTCCTCGCTATCGTCCTTAGTAATTCCCACCTCCTTCTCGGCTAAAATTATCACAGGGAGAAATGGTCAACATAAACGTTGAGTAGGAATTTTCACTTAATAACATAAGGTGCTCGTGTGTATAATATGTGCACATAGTCATGATATCTCACATAATATTTCACATAATATTACCTTTTAAGTCACTTATTGGTGACTCCCTTATGTCTCCCACAGTACAATATTCCAACCGTTCACATCATTAATCCCCATATTCCATCTGTCCACATCGATTCCATCCGTTCACATCAGTGGCTATATCTCGAGATTATGCCAATTCCCTACAACAAATACCAACACATGGAACACTCCGTCCATGCAAGATGGGATGGATGGCAAGAACTGTTTTAAGACCGGCAAGCCCATTGCCGCCCGGCCGAACTCAGCCCCATCCACACCGAAAACACATTTGGGTCCGGCATGCACAAATAAAAATTGTCACATAAAGATATTCTCACATAATTTCACATAAGGAACATATTTCCATACTTATAACTTTATATATAATAGCATACAAATAGCATATTTTGGAATAGTAAACATACATGAACATAAGATATTAATATAACTAGAAACATAATTTCTAATAACTTGTAGTAGTACAATAATAAACTAGCACTAGAAAGTAACTTATGTAATTAAGGAAATTCTTACCTTAACTCACTTCTTGATTGATATATATGTAGATGTAAACGTGTATATGTATGAATATTTATATAGTGGTGAGAGTGTTGAAAGGGAGTGAAATTATATATATATATATATATATATATAGACATACATATATATATTGTGAAGAATAGTGTGTGTGCCGTGAATGTGTGTGTGTGTGTTGTGAATGTGGGTGTGTGTGTATTGTGAATGTGTGTGTGTTGTGAAAGTGATATATATATATATATATATATATATATATATCTACCGTGTGTGTGTGTGTAAAGAATAGTGTCAAGTGTGTGTGTTGTGTTTGTTAATAGAAAACAAGTCTTCTATTTATAGAGGTTGGTTAAGATACATTATTAAGAATTAATTATGTCAATTTTTCATAATTAGATTCATCTTACTCACCATTATCTAATAAATGCATACATGCTTAGTAATAGGCCTAAATGTTATTAGGTGTGTCCTAATATTGATGAATGGAAGTCTAGGTTAATGTAAATAATACAAGTGTATAACAAGTGTATAAATTTCTAGAAGAGTTATAACAAGTATAAAATTCATTTAATGCTAGAATTATCAAGAATAAATATTATCAAAAATGAATTAGATATATCATTATATATGTGTATGTTTTCGGATATAGCTATATATACCTATGTATTATATAGTTTTCTATGCATATATTTATATATATTCGTATAGTTAAATATTGTTAATCTATAACATGTTTATGATTAGTATGTGTTAATTTAAGTTATTAGTGTGTGTGTGTGTGTATATATATATATGGACTTATGTATATATAGATATATAGATCTATTTGTGTAAGTATATATATATGTATGAATTTATATATATATATATATATATGAATATATTAATCTTAAATAAGTAGAATATTTGTTTGTGTAATTTAAAAAAATGGGTATATATATATTCCTTATATTTTAAAAATTGTAAGTATAGATATTGATATGTAAGAAATTATACTTATCATTATAATTTTGAAAGATGCATGTATAGAATTATAGATATATACATATATACATATTGATTTATATGCACATATGTGGAATCAAATGGTTAGTGTGAAAACATAGCAGTTATTGCACATTTCTCTTATAAAATAATAAAACTCTAAACAATTTAATCACCTAGTTCACGTACAAAATAATAATCGCATAAAATACTAGATAATTTAATCATATAATTAACTTTTAAAATACCTAGAAATACCGGGGCATTACATTAGTAAGATTTTAGTTTCTTTCACTCAATTTTTCTTCTTTAAGACCATAAAAACCTCAACGATGATTGCACAAATTGCATCAGTTATGCACATAAAAGTGTATACATTTTATATTTATCAAACACCAAGACCCGAACTGACATAATTGATGTTTCGAATGTGTCTAATAGTAGAGACCTCTACTAGAAGAACTTTGAGTACTGATTGATTGACCGGTATGACATTAGATCAAGATATTGTACAATAGAGATTACTATTATTGGATCCCTACCGAGACTATTGTTGTATGAAAATGTGAATGGTACTCTTACCTTCCGTTTGGTTCTTGAATTTTGGTAAGGAAAATAGGTTGGAAAATTTTTCTTTACTTTAAATTATAGTACTAAATGCTTTCATTTTTGATCATTTCTATTTTTCTCCAACTTTTTGTTCCAAACATAGCCTTAAAGTATTGGAAAAATGTTCATTTTTGCAAAAAAAAAAAAAAAAAAAAAAATTGTTGCTATGATTGCATTGTATTGGGATTTTGATTTTCGATCGATCGGCGCCCCCTCTTCGGGGCTGGCCCCCTCCAAACTGAGGTGCTACATGATTGGACGGCACACTTTTTATTCCTATTATTTACTATTTTTTTTCTCATGAAATATAAAAACAAGTTTTTGAAGGATAAATATCGAAATCGAATCTTAATATAATGAGAAAGTTAATAAAATTAGTTAATGGTTTGAGGTATGAATTATTTTTATATATAATTTAATACTATTTTTTTACAATATATCTATATGTATATACATACATATATACATATATAAATCTTGTATATGTCTAACTTTCAATGCAGTTTTATAACACATATTACTTTGGATGATAATTAATGATTATGAACAAATTCGTAACATATAAGGTAAGTTATTTCCCCCTGCCGCCATAAATTTTACAATTTAAATGTTGGATTATCAATGTTAGAGGATTTTTTATCATGTTATTCTAATTAATCATTATTCTTAAAATGAATATTTTGGGTGCAGAAATATATGAAGGGTTGTATAAAATGATGTGACTCCCATAATGTTTGGTCCGATGAAGCATAAGCCGCATTTATGTGTAATATTTTTATATATATTCAAGGTATATTTAATTTATTACTTTAATATTTTTCATTTGAGAGAATCTATATCTATCTATCTATATATATATATTAAGCTTTATTAGAGACCCTATATCTAGAATTCAATATATTAAGCTTGTTAATTTATAATTATTGCCCAATGCAATGTATGGTTTAATAACTAGTTTTAAGTTTCACGTTATGAATGAAAGTGCTCACGTTTGCAAAAGGGATAACTACATCTACTACCCCTATAAAGTTTTGAAACTATAATTGGTCTCCCAAAAATTTTTAATATTACCAACACTTATCTTGACGAATTTGAAAATTACATATACCCCCTAGTCAGTCGGTTCTTGATCAAAATCTGTTGACGTCAGCAAAATTTTTTATGAAAATCCAAAATTACTGTTATCCTACCTAGGGATGTAAACGAGCCGAGCCGAGCCAAACCTTGGTGTTTTTTTAAGGCTCGAGCTCGAGCTCGAACCAAATAACTCGAGCTCGAGCTCGACGAGCTAGGAAATCTGAGGCTCGAGCTCGGCTCGAACCTATGTTCGAGCTCGACTTGGCTCGATTCGCTTGGTTCGTTGGCTCGTTCGAAAAGGACCCTCTTTTTCAAACCCACAATGAATTAAACCCTCATTCTGAAATTTAAAAGAGAGAGAGAGAGAGAGAGAGAGAGAGAGAGAGAGAGAGAGAAAAGTACCTGAGAGAAGCCCTCTTTCTTAAACCCCCACCAACAGACCCATCGCGGCGGCGGAGAAGCGGTGACGGAGAGGCGACGTTGAAGATGAAGCAGCAGCAAACCACAGCGGAGGATCTCTTCTCTGTAACAGAAGAGAGGAGGATAGACTAGAGAGAAGGGCAAGAGAGACAAGGGAAAATGAGCCGAGAGAGATACCTACTGGAGAGAAGGAGGCGACGGGAGAAGAGACATTGGAGAGAGAGAGAGAGAGGATAGAGACGGAGAGAGAGAGGGGAGAGTGAGCAGCGGGAAAAACCAGAGAAAGAGAGGCAGAGAGCAGGGACATAAAAGAGGGTCTGGTACTTTGGTTGAGAGAGAATAAGAGAGAGGTAGGGTTTGACTTAAATTTAATTTTGACTTGTATTTTTATTTTTATAATTATATGTATTATATAAAATTAAATAAATATTAAAATATTAAAGGCTCGCGAGCCGGCTCGGTTCGTTTACATCCCTAATCCTACCTTCCGTACCTTTTTAATTCATTTGCATGCCCTTCTTAATATTTTAAATCTTATAAGGGGTGGTTGTAATATTTGTATCTTTTAGAGGTGGTAAATGCAATTTTCTAGACAAGCATCTATGTTAAAAAGTATCCACTGCAGTTTCAAAAAAGTCGTTGCTCCTGTTTTTTTTTTTTACCGTTGCTCACAAAAAGGTTATATATTTGTATTACATAGTTGCATTTTTTTACTACACTTTTCACAAATGCCCTCTTCTTTTTATGTTTTTTGGTTGAGATATAGAAAAAAAAAATTGCCAAAAGTTACATTGTGACAAGAAAACTACTATCAAGGTTGCAGAGATACTAGCAAATTGCAAAAAATTGTTGTCTTGGTGCCCAATGTATGGTTTCTCACTTTGGTGCTATCATTCATGGTGGAAGAAGACCATGAAGATACTGGATTCATGCAAAGAAGAGACAACCCTAACGAGGAAGAAGCAACAAGCGCAATGACCACGAACCTTGTACGTATTCAACTTGGAGATAGAAGCATTGTTCATAAGATTATAGCCTTGAACTTTGTTTTACTTACCGTTTATTTAATAGCACAAATTGTATCTATTTTTGAAAGTGAGATACATATCTTTTTGGATTTCATTATGTGTTATTTTATGAAATGTTAATGTTAGTTCATGAAAATAAATTTATGGTTTCGTAGCATACTCAAACATCAGAAGGGGGTATACGTAATTTTTAAATTCGTTAAGGTAAGTGTTGGTAATATTGAAAATTTTTGGAGGACCAATTGTAAATTCAAAACTTCAGAGAGTTAGTAGATATAATCTCAGATTTTTAGGTTATTTTATGACTTTTTTAAAATTATAAAATATAGGGTTAGGATCGAAAGTTCAATAAAAATTAATTTACTGGGAACCGGCTGACCAAGTGGGGTATATGTATTTTTCAAATTCATTAAAGTGTTGGTAATATTGAAAATTTTTGGGGGATCAATTGTAGTTTCGAAACTTCAGAGGTGTATTAGATGTAATTATCCCTTTGCAAAATTGCTACTTTAGTATTTTCACATAATGGCATTATAATTAAGAGAATTATTATTGGCATTTCAAAATTATTAATGGCACGTATCTCTCATTTTTATATTGAAAAATTGCCCAAAATGCCCATTTATTTTTAAACAGGATTAAATACACTTTACCCCCCTTAATTATAAACTATATATCATTTACCTCCGTAGACTAATAAGTATAACACCCAAAACCCTTCCCTCCATGCAATAATATATTTCGACAAAAGCATCCTTAAATCTATAAAAATGTATATCTATAAATATAGGCCCGAAAGTATTTATTCCAATTTATAATCTAAATTTCATTTGAAACCTATTTTAACTAAAAACCAAGTTATTTACTCTTCAATAAAAAACAAACTTGACACTCTTTTAGATATATGAATAATTATATCTCCATTAATTACCTCCATTTTTAGATTTCTTTCCTAAAAAGAAAAATTGAATGTATTTTCTTAGTTTTTTTAAAGAATTTGCACTTAATTAAATGTATTATAATTCAATTTACTTCAAAAAATATATTCAAATTATGGTTAAAAAATATTTATTCATTTCTATTCAAAAGAGTCAAACTTCACTTAGAATTTGTACTTAGTAAATTTCTTAAATTAAAAGAATTAGAATAGTTTTTCCATGTTTAATATTTAGGTATTATTACAACAATTTATTAACTTTGTTTTTATTTCTATTTACTTAAGCTATCAGTTATTTTTCAAAATTAAAATAAAAACAATTTTTATAGTTAATAAAGAATTTGAAGTTGAATTTAGAATGCTAAATGCAGGAAAAAAAAATGTATAAATAGGAGTGGTGTAAGGATAGTTTTGACTAATTTTTTAATTAAATGACTTATGAGTTGTATTTAGCACTTTAGGAGATGAGTCAGACATAGCACATAATTAAGAGAGTAAAATGTATCTAGTCTTATTTTAAAATAAATAGATATTTTAGTCAATTTTCCAATACAAAAAGTAAGAATAGAATGTTAATAACAATTTCCTATAATTAATTATAAGCTTAACATGTCATTAACTATTAATTTGTCAATTTATAAATAGTGAAGCCTGCATGCACATTATTTGAGTACAAATCATAATAGGAACATCTCCTACCACTATATATAGGATACTTAATGAGGGTACAACTTCTTGATTCCGGCAATGTCATCGCCATTTAAATGCTTTCTTACTCCAGGTTTAATAGAAGGATACATGATAGCTTTTGGATCCCGAGAATGGCCAAGCCCCAGAGTATGTCCTAATTCATGCAACGCAACACTCAGCAAATCATATTCCCCAGCTTTCACAACACTAATTAATTTGTTCCATTTCTCATCTGCATCAAAGTGAACCCTCCCGTTAGTCGGTGGAAATGCGTGAGCCAATCTACCCCCTGGCCCATCAAATGGGACTCCGTCTCCATGGGCCCTTCTATAGAAGCCAATCCTTATATCAGCTTTATAGTAGTCCTCTTCATCTTCGAACAGGAAGGGTGAATGTTTTTCCCATTCATCAAAGGCGCCTTCCAATGGCCATCTAGCAAACTGTCTATAGGCGGGGCGTATTGAATATGTAAGAGTTCGTTTATTAGATGGCCAAACAGTCCCTCTAAAGCTGTAAAAGGAGCTAGTTTCATTATTAGTTCCATTATTAGGATGGAAATAGTCTGGCACACCACAACGAGGAAGTGAGAGTGCTGCAACAGTTTCTTGATTGAGAGCTCCAGTGATATTGAGGTAGAAGAATTCTTGGTACTTTTTGATGGCCGCTTCCAATGCATCATCGAAACGGTCATCGTTGATTCCAATTACATTATTATCTATGTAACCGAGGTCTGCGAGGTAGTTTTTTAACTCAGCAAGCCCTTTTGCTGCGTCCCCTTTGTAGGTTCCATTCAGATTTTTAAGAAAATCAAGGGCTGATGTTGTAACTATTTGTTTTTCATTGCTTGGTACATTTTGTGCATGGCAGATGTAGATGGAAGAGAGGTAGAAAATGACGGTGAATACGGACGCACAAGTATAAGAAAATTTTGGGGCCATTGAAATTTTTTTCTTTTGTGCATGTAGCTTTGATATTGTTCTAATTTTTCGCAAGGGTTCGTGTGCTTTATATACTTTTCAGTTATACATTGAGCAATGATGGAAAACTATAATTTGGGAAGTAGCTCATAATTTCTTAACATATATGAGACGATATACCCAGAGAAAACTGGGCGTCATAAATCGATAAATTACATTTACTAAATTTATGATAAGCCAGAAATCTAATTTTAAAATAAGAAAATTGTATTGATTAAAAAATAAATAGAGATATAAAGCAGAAAATTATTAAGCAGAAGAGAGATGAAAGGGAGGAAAATAAAAGGGAATATGAGAAAAACATGGTAGAGAGAGAGGAAATGAGAGATTAAATAGAAGAGTAGGTAAAGATTATTAAGCCTATTTTAGGAAGATTAGAATTAAGTGCGTCCAAAGAAAAAAAAAGTTAAAGCCCCTCGTACTTTTAATAGTATTAGTATATACTAGTTTTTTAACCCGTGCGTTGCACGGACGACAATTGCAAATCTAAAAAAAATAGTATATTTAATTTAAGGTATGGCATAGATAATGAAAATTTGCTGCAAATATTACAAATACAAAATAATTACCAAGCAAAAAAAAATTATTGAATACAATTTAATTATTGAAATAAATAAACATAAGAATATTTCAAATATATATGAATTATTTTCATTAGATCTAATTTGATAGGAGTTGCACAATTTTCTACACCTTTATATTTGCTCTCACGAAAAACATTCATCAATTTTAGAAAACAAATGATGAAAACTTACCTTATATGCATACAATTTAAAAATTATTAGAATAAAATATTATTTGATATTGATAATCCAACATAAAAAAATGTAAAACTTATGAGAAAAAAAAAAAGCAAAAAAGAAGAAAACTTACCTTATATGCTTTGAATTTGTTAATGCGGATATTCAACATTTATTTATAATTATCAATTGCTATTTATAGTAATGCATTTGTAACACTGCATTAAAGGGGTTGAACAATAGACAGATAGATGATTTAATTATATAAATTCTCTCTCTAATATAAAATATGTATTTAAGTAATAAATTGAGTAAAACTTCCCAATTTTTCTTTTTACAATATTCATCAATTTTTCTCTTGAATTTTTTTATTGAATGTTTCATACCAAAATAGAGAATATCAAACCATGTGACTACAAAAAAAAAATATTAAATTATATAATAAAAACTGTAACATGTACCTCAAGAATCATGAACTTATTTTAATAACTATCTCATTTTATTTAGACTCGGATTTCAGTATTTATCATTCAAAAACTTGTTATATACTTCTTGAGAATAAAACACGTTAATGAATAGGGAGCTAATATTGGCACTCTCAAATTTGTTATAGGGACTCCACTTTCACTTTTATATTAAAATATTAACTAAAATGTCCATCCAATTTAAAATAGGATTAAATACACCTCAGCCCCCGAAAATAAACAACTAAAAGTATCTCTCACCCCCTCCTCAATTACAGATTTTAACAAAACTACCCTTAAAAGAATTAACATTTACTTAAATGTCATAATCTAATTTTAATAGAAAAGCATGTTTGAATCATAATTAAAATACTTATCCATTTTTAATTTAAATTAGTCAAGCTTTACTTAGATTTTATACTTAATAAATTCATTAAATTAGAAAAAGTAGAATAACTTTGAAACTATGAATTATTTTTCAATTAAAATTTAGAACTATTTTTATAGCTCATAAAAGATTTGGAGTTGAATTTTAGGATGCTCTAAGTGTAAAAAATATAGTGAAGATTATATGGATAGAATGATATTAGCATATAATTTAAGGGAGGTGAAGTGTATTTAATTCCATTTTAAAATGAATGGATGTTTTGGTCAAGTTTTCAATATAAAAGGAAAATTAGAGTCCCAATAACAATTTTGGGAGGGTTAATATCAATTCCCTTACGAATAATAGTAAAACGTTTGAGACATGAGTAACAACAGAATTTCTCATATTATTTTCGGCTTTTTTTTTTTTTTTTTTTTTTGCACTTCTTTAAAATACATTTACCCAATATAATCAAGTTCATATAGATTGAAATACATCATCTCTCAACTATTATATACAAATGCTGAATTTTTTAATATTACAATATACAATAACCGACATGTTTATTTTTACATGTTAACAAAGAGATTTGACACATAAGAGGAACATGATTTTAAACATATGATGTATGATTTAATATTCTTAATTTTATATTTGGCTAGTTTGATATTGATAAAGTTTATGTAAATACTCTAAATGTAATATAATTCACTTGAGAATCTAACCAAGACTTTATTAAATTACAGAAACATAGCAAACTTGCCACTGGGACTGTAGTCCAGTAGTGGGGGTTAGAACTGGTACCATTGAGGTTCTGAATTCGAACCCTCTTATCTCTTCCCCTTTCTCTTTGGGTCAGTATATGTGTGTGCATGAGTGGTGTTCCGGTTGACATCTATAAGATGTCTCGAATTGATTGTATCAAAAAAAAAAAAAAAGAAGCATAGCAAACTTTCATAAGGATTTATAACAAGTGTGGCTTATTTGGCATCTGACCAAATGTTCTTGAAGTTGCATCATTCTCTACAAATTTCCATATTTTCATGAGTCAAAATATATTTTGTTAAAAAGACATCCAGAATAGTGAAAAAAGAAAGCATTTCATATTCATAATTCTAATATGCATTATTTAAATTTAATAAAAATTTACTGTGTATCTCATGTATTGATTAATGAGAACACCCAAATTCCATACATTATCACATGTCTACACCCAAAACATAGTTGGTAAGTGTAAGTTACCTAATAAATTCGATAAATTTGTTCATAAAGATATAGTTACCTGTATATCCCTTTCATAGCCATTAAGTGTTTGTTTGCATTTGTAAAACTTCATATACATCCAAAGCTCGAATATAGATAATTTTAGTTATATATCAATTATTATGTTAACATGAGTATATTAAGTGTAATGAATTGAAAATACTTTCTCAATCTTTCTTTTCTGACACACATCACTCTTTCTCCTAAAAAGTTTTATAACTCAATATTTGGTAAAAATAATTATATATTATTAAATATATTGAATTATGTCATAGTATTTATGGCACATACCTCAAGCAACGAACTAAGTTTTGTACTTTTTTCATGCCATTTGCGCTCAAATTTTGATGTTCTCCATCCAAGTGGTTTTGTATATACGTCTTGTAAATGAATGTCATTAAAAGTACAATATATGAGAAGTTCAAAGCACAATAATAATAGATTTTTGTATATTACCTTTCATCTTGTTTTTTTCTCCATTCTTTTAAAATTAATTTACGAAGTGTCACGGAGTCCCTACAAATTAAAATGCGCCATCCTTCAGCTATTACACGCAGTCTTCGATTTTGCTCACGATCAAATATACTAAGTATTCCATTCAACTATTAGTATCAAATAAACTAAAGTTATATCAAATTTTTTAAATTAACCAAACAGCAAGATTTAGACAGAATAAACCAAATAGAATAGATGGAAAGTACAACATATTTGATAGACATGCATTTTCAATCGCTATGCTATATGCATTATATACTTGTTTAAATTTTTTATTTAATTGCATGAATATAAAATAATTAAATTTCGTAAATTATAATCTTTATATTAATGTTTTGGTTAAAAAAGAAGTGTATTATATATTTTTGTAATATTCAAAAAGTAAAATAAAATTTAAAATTATTTCATTTAAGTCATTGTTGAGCCATACCTCAGGCCTATTAACTCAGTGTTGCGCACCTTACAAAACTTTGTATATATCTTCAATTGGACCCTTTTTAATTATCTTTCCAATAACATCTATGAAATGATATCCATCATATTAATCATATAATATAATGCGAATGATGAGTGTCAAATCCATCAAAAATAAATCATACTCGTCTAACTACAAAATTAATTTATAGACAGGGTGAAAAGGGTCGATCCCACAGGGAATAACTTATCGACTACTTTCCAAGATAACCAAGAGTTAAAAAGAAAGTAAAACAAAAAGGGATGGTTTTGAATAACAAGTTAATAAATAAAAGTAAGAAAGAAATCAAGCATAAATCTATATGAATAAAAACTCAGTCAAGGGTAATTCTTTGCACAACGTTTTCATAGATTGATCATCGATGCAAGAATAGCTTTTAACTCATGCAATAGATTGGCTTTAGCTTTCAGATAACTTGCCCAACCTAATCTTTCGTTAATAATAGACTAAACACGTGAACGCGATAAATAATCCCTAATTAACAAGTAAGCCTAGTCAAACGATAGGATTTAACCGGTTAACAACATTAAAAACTAGAAATATCCAATCCTAGCCAACAAACCCACGAGCATGATTGTTCAAAACTAGATTATGTATTTTTCATAGTGTAACGAATTATACTACTTTCCACTTGTGTTGATTTAATCAAACAATTACGGATTCGATTTCATCAATTTGAACTATGAAGTTAAATTAAATGAACAATGGGCCATAATTGCACAACTAACAAAACAATAATAAGGGATGGAGTTTTCCCAAAAAGTGCAAAAAAATAAACAAATACTGTATAAAATTAAAAGACAAGCAAACCAATTAGATCTCACAATCTTTGAACAAAAACGTTGGTTTGAATTACTCATTGACTAAATAAAAAAATTTAGCCATGCATGGCCATAATAACAACTTCAAATAAAATATAAAAGCTGAAAATTTGTAAAGAGAAAACCAAAAATAGAATTCAAGATTCAATATGTCTAGACAATGCTATAAATCATGCATATATAAGGGCTCTAACCCTTGATCAAATTCCTAACAAAACTAGGATAGTTATTTGGAAAGTCCTAGGAATCGTGGGCAAGGCGAGAGTTTGTTTCCAAGTTGAACTTCTTGCCATAAGGAGACTTCATTCTTTCCAATCCCGTGTAGGAATTGCTGGCATTATGGTGTGATCACGCCTTGTTCGATAAGCTTGATTATTTCCAACTTTAGCCTTCCAGCACCCTAATATGATATCCCTCTGCACTTTTTACAATCTTTTAGGCCTTTTTGGACTCATTTTTTTTCATGTTTTTACCTACGACAAATAGAAAATAAATTTGGTCAAATCCTAACCAATTTAAAACCAAAATTTAGTCAAAACAAGTGCAATTGAGGCATAAAACTTGGTAAAAATAATACGTTATCAACTAAGATTCAAAAATGTGAGAGGCAAATTTAAAATAAACTACTTGTCAAATAAGTATCGACCTTGAAGCGAGCAGGAATATTATTAAAACTCACGAATTCAAATTTGTGTGACCTAATTTTCTCATCATTGCTTTGCAAGCGCCTCACTCGAGTTGATAGTGTAAAGGAAATATAGTAATCTTTTCGGACTAGCCTATGTCCCCCTTCGCACTTACATACTTTGAATTTCTCAATTACATAAATAGATTCCTCCGAAAGTAGTAATCTAAATCTACTAATCAGGTTCTTTGGCACACTTGCTTGCATGTGTTCTTCCTATTACACACATATAAATAATATAACAATGATTGAAAATAATATAAATTAATAAATGAAAAATTAATAACACTTGTGATGAAATGATTTTTATATTTCCATTATTATAATAATCAAAGCAATTTATAGAAGCTTTAATAGGTATAATTATTAATAAAGTTAAAAATATGTTCTTTCTATATGCTGGCAAAAAAGTTTTATAATAAATGTAAGATTAATATTTTATTTTTTATAAATACTTACCTTGAAAACACATCTTTTGAATCATAAGATTAGTAATTAGAAAATAAGTGACAATTTATAACAAAAAGATCCAAGAAAGCAAAATATAATGTTGTAGTATAATTAATTAAGATTAAAATTAAATCAGTTTGTCTTAATAAATCCAAATATAATAACTATAAAGAATTCCTATGAACTTAAAACAATTATTTATATTGTCAATAATCTTACTTGTCCATCCAACAAAATCATATCCAATGACAATATGCCACCCCTGATGTAATGAATGCCATCACACATTTGAGTGATGCGTACTTTTATTATCCCATTTGACTCCAAGGGAGAGAGCTGCTTCAAATATTGATAGCCCGTGTTCATAATTGGAAAAATGCATCTGCCCTAGTATACAGATGGAGAAAAGGATACACAAAAAAATAATAATAGTTTGAAGTAAATATAAACAATGTAATAGATTTTAAGAAATTAAATTATCACTTACCAACAGATGATAGTACGGGGATGGAATGAAATTTATTTGATCTATATGTATTTAAATATATTGTCGAATTATTTTTGGTATAAACTAATTTAATGGACTTTGTATTTAATTTAATAAACTAAATTAATTACAATCTAATTGATAAGTAAAGTTACTGATAATGAACCATTAAAATTATCAAATACACAGTCCACGTGCATGATTTACATATTTAATAGGCTTTTTTTTTTTTTTGAAAACAAGCAAAGTGATATTATAGGAGGCTTCGGCCTCTCGTACATGCTCAATATAAGATGGGATGACACTAGACTCAAGCTCGCCAAAAGTGGAGTTACGAGCCAGCCGGTGTGTGACAATGTTCCCGGAACAAACTGAATAGAACTAAAACCAGAACACAACAACTTAATATCATGGACTAAGGTCCCTATGGTGGAAGAATCAGGGACAAGACTGGATAAGAATGCTAGAATCACCTTCGATTATGACCCTCGGCCAGGCCATCTGTCATGCTAGTCGAACAGCTTCTCACGCGGCAAGAGCCTCGGCATGGAGAACCCCACCCGGAAGTTTGAATCTCTTAGCCAACCATTGTAGACTATCACGAGCGACCATGCCGACACCCACGGACTTAGTATTTCCCCCCCCCCCCCCCCCCCCCACCACCAAAAGACGGCCCAGTTGAAGTTCACCTTAATGAATCCCTCACAAGGACACACCCACATAGTGGAAGTTTGGGTGGCGACGATCTCAGAGTTGCTGACACGCGACTGTGTAGCAGCAACAAAAGGCTTCAATTGATGCCTGGCTGCTATGACCACGTCTTGTGGGGAGTAGGAGAGACTCTCCATGAGTAACTTGTTTCTACTGTACCACAAATGCCTAATCACCATGAGGATCAAGCCAAACTCCTCATGAGCCAGTTTGGAGTGCAAAAATCGTAACCAATCCTCAGCTCCTGCCATCCAACTATCAATCACACACCAAAGTAAATTGGTTAGGGCCCAAACTTTCCGAGAGGAAGGACACGCAATGAAGACATGGTGCGAGTCTTCCTCTTCAGCCTTGCAAGTCGGGCAGCCTTCGTGGAGACCAGCCTTCTAATATACCTTAAGTACAGGTGCAGAATTTGATTGATTATATATATGGCCAAACACTAGACCATAGAAAGAGGTTTATGGTAGAAAATTGCGTAATCAAATTATATGAATTTGTTTATGACATATACATAAATCATCATCATCATCATCATCATCATCGTCATCATTATTATAGACACATACTTATAGATAAAAGTTGACATATGCATGTAGTTGAAAAATGTGGCGAAATTCATTTGTGACAAGTAACAAAAATTCGGGCTAGCGTCAAAGCATGAAAGAGCTTAAATTAGCTATTATGATAATGAGTTTAATCATATATATATATATATATATATATATATACACACTACTAGAAAAATTGAATTAGCCACAAATATGAAAAAAATACCAAAAAAAAAAAAATTAGCCACAGAATAGCCACTGATTGTCTGTGGCAAAAATTCCTGGCCAAATTAACCACGGATTCTCTATGGCTAATCCGTGGCTAAATTATACAAAATTCTAAACATAAATTGCTAAATACTTTTCAATAATTATAAAAAAAAAAAAAAGAAAGAAAAGCCAAAGATTTATGTTATAGAACTAGTTTTTGTAAATTTTATCTTTTATTTCATAAAAAGAAAAGTCGAATGTTGAGGGATAAAGTTAAAGGTAACTGTTATTAATTTAAAAAAATAATTGATTTCAATTATTGCTAGCCCTCACTTAATTTACTATTATTACTCAAATAAATCTTTTAAATTGTTATATAATTGAATGATACGATTGTGTGCTGAAAATCAATTCGACTATACATAGCATATTGTTATTTTATTATAACATCACACTATATTGCATTAAACTATATATTAATTAAGTGTATGATAACTTATATTATCAGTTTAGTTTAATGTTTATGATAACTTGTATATATATAGACATGTAATTATCTGGTCTTGAAAGTTTGTAATTGATCAATTGTTATAACTTATATTATTTTTCCATCTATAATTCAATGGCGTGTAATGTTATTGATAATTTACAATATTTCATTGTAAAATTACCAATCAGCTACGAATTGTACAATTTAGCCACGACTAATGCTTTATTCCTTTTTTTTTTTTTTTTGTTAGCCACAGCTAGCCAAGCCACCGATCTATTTTAGCCACAACCTAAAATGGACACCGATATGGATTAGCCACGGCCCTAATCCGTGGCCAATTAATTTTTTTTATTTAGCCACGGATTGACTGTGGCTATTCTGTTGTTTTATTCGTTCTCGATTTAATACATTCTTTGAATACAAACCTGTAATTTGTTTTCATAAGTACTGTATTATATAAAACAAATAATAACCCTCATTTGATTTACTATTATTAAGTTTGTGGGTTGAATATCAATTCGAACAACCAATGTTCATTTCAATTATTTGACGATGTTCTATTAAGTTAAATCACAACTTAAGTTCTATAATTATTTGTTTAGACTTTACCATTTTATTATAATACCACACACTACTAGAAAATAGCTAATAGCTATGGATTTTAGCCACAGAAAAAATCCGTGGCTATTAGCCACGGATTAAAAAAAAACGAAAAAAATCTTAGCCATGGATTAGCCACGGATTGCCCGTGGCTATTTTTGGTGACTAAAATTGGCATGAAAATTGCCGCCAATTTTTAGCCACGGATTAGCCACAGCTAGACCGTGGCTAACAACCTGGCTGTGGCTAAAAATTTGTGGCCAAGTTTTTTTTTTTTTTTTTGTGCACCAATTACAGTTCAAACTCTTGACTTCTTAGTTGAAGTTCGAACATTAAACCGCTACACCACTTTAACTTTTTGTTTAATAATTAGTTGTCGCTATACTTAACTAATATATGTATATTATATATATTGATATATATAAAAAAAAATGGTTCGATATATTACATACATATAAGATTAGATATACTTATATATGTGTATTTATATATAATTAGATGTTTATATATCAGATATATATATATACATATATAACATATAGTAGATATATAATACACTGATATATGTTTATTTCATATAGATGATTGATATATTTCAATGTTTATTTCAATATCAATTCCAATGATGAATGATCGTTTCAATTATTTGACGATATTATAATATTCTATTGAGTTAATATACAACTTAACTTTCATAATTATTTCTTTAGATTTTATTTACCATTTTATTATACTATGACACTATTTTGGATTATGCTACATATATAAGTATATAAGTATACTCCTAATCAGTCAATTTCAACGTTTATTGTCAATTGTTTATATATAAGAGTTAATTATCTGGTTTTG